>CM019822.1:126616623-127216623 GCA_009763385.1 Coix lacryma-jobi var. lacryma-jobi | reverse complement strand
AAAAATCTCAGAACTTTTATTGATACACTGACTATTCATCAGAGTAAAATTTTTCATAATGAAATACTCTCTCCGTCCCAAAATTCCGTCCCAAAATAGAGGTCACTATAGGTTGCGTGCTGGTCAAACTTTCTTAACTTTGACCAAGTTTATAGAATATTCGTGCAACATTTATATCTCCAAATAAGTTTATTATGAAAGTATATTTAACGATCTATCTAATGATACTAATTATATATTATAAATATTAATATACTTAGATATTTTGATGCTGGGATGCAGCAAGGTTGCAGGCATCACCTTCGTTGTATGTGAGGGTATGTTTGTTGCAGTACATGCGCCTTATCTAGCTACTGATTTTCGATAAATACATGGGAAAGCAGAATGAAATCACTAACTACAGTTGATGTAGTGCATTGTTAGATCAAAACTGAGACTACACTAAAGCTGAGTCTATTTTGTGAGGACAGCATGCTGGAAAGCGGGTTTTTCTGCCTCGTATACCCTTATGCCCGTCAGACGATGAGATGTTCTCTTTTGCTAACCCCTGAAACTGTTATGAATCAACATGTATTTGATAGTGTTAATTGTCCTGTCTATTTTTTTTCTTCCTGTAAACTTTTGTTCATATTGTGTTGTTGCGGGTTTCACACTATCTTTTTTTTTTGCTATGAAGCTACCCTTCATATTATATGCTACTACATGTTTATGTATTTAGACTAACATGGATTATCTTCAGATACTTTTTTAGCCAAATCTTATACATGGATCCAGTGAAAAATGCTATTACATGCATGTTTATGTATTTAGACTAACATGGATTATATTCAATGTTTATGTATTTAGACTAACATGGATTATATTCAGATACTTCTTTAGCCAAATCTTATACATGGATCCAGTAAAAAATAGCGGCGGTCGCACTCCATTAGGGAACTTGAAAAACACTGCCAATGCAGGTAATACATATGATATGAATTTATTTTGGATCAACAGTAATTTAAATTCATTATGTATTGATCCACCTGACGTTCCATGACGTCTATACTGGAACAGGTTGCCAGAGTGTATCCAATCCACAGACACAAGTTGATGCTAAGCAACGCAAACGAGAAAGGGAAAGAGCACGGTATGCGGAACAAAGGAATGAAATAAATAGGAAGCGTCGGGAAAAATATCATATCAAAAAACAAGAAACTACCCTCAGTAGTGTATTGAGAGGTGACAATAAATTTACTCTGATCAATGTGCATTATCCTTTAGCTTTTATTTATGGTGTAATAATTATCTTGTAGCTGATGGAGTTGTATTAGACAATGAAGGCACGAATAACGATGAAAATAGTGATTGGTTGCATAGGAATGATTCCTACCAACCCATGCAGATTGGTAAAGAGAACTTAGGTAATATTTAATTTTTTTATGAAATTCCTTCGAGATTATGGTGTTGTTGCATAATAATAGATTATTTGTAAATAAGTAAGAAAGATCATGCCTACATATCTAATATTAATATGTTATTATTTGGCTGAATGCTCAGTTGGAGTTGCATCTAATTCTACCAACACTATGAACCACCCTACGAAGAATGAGTCAAAAAAATTATACGATAGTGAGCGCTATAAAAATATGACGCCTGATCAGAAACAAGAAAGGCGTGAGCGTCAAAGGCTCCACAATGCTAAACCTAGACGTAAGGAAGCGTTGAAATTATCTGACAAAAAATTCAAAGAGATGCGGAAGCACACTCTACACCCGGAGTCTATTGCCATGGAGAACCCGATGTGTAATCCTGACGTTGTGTGGCCCACTTCGGGTGTATCTGGAGCTAATGGATCCACAACGAAATGCAGTGATTGGGTTATCCCTGAGTCCAGCCCATCACCTCTTTATATTCCTCCACCTCATGAGGAGGCTGATGATGAAGGATGCGATGAGTTACTTCCTAGCCATATGACACAAAGATCACATGTTTCATCTGGACAGAGGCATGCGTTGTTAACCCTTCGTAATACGATGTTTGAGTGTCGCATTGGTTCGAACACAAGGGCATCTAATAAATATGGTGACTGCATGGCTGACGACCAAGTGGATGTTAACACACCTTTGCCTCAATCAGTCCTCACCAATAATGGTAAATATCGATGCCTCATTATCGCATTTCAGTGACATTAAAACACATTATATCTAATCCTTGGTCATTCTGTGATTGACAGAAAATGCACGACCCAACATTCAGGCCGCACCAGCCACACTAACGGCACCACTTTTTGATGATTGTGAATGCATGGCCGAAGAACACTTAAATGATGACACACTCATGCCTCAATCAATCCTGACTAACAGCGGTAAATACTGACGCCTCATTATCTCATTTATGTGACCTAATTTTATACCATATTATAACACACTTAACCAAGTTTAATACATGATTATCAGAAAGGAGAGGACCTACCATTCACCCTAGGCCAGCCACACCAACGACACCACTATTTGACGACAGTGGTAATTTGTACTATTTTCTAGCATTTTATAAACTATTCGAACTCCTTTGTTTATTTTTACCTGTACTTCTAATAACTCACTATATTTGGCGGTCATAGATAATGATGAGGGAGATATATTTGAAGAGGATGAGGAAGAGGATGAGGGATATCTGTTTGCTGGACAAGGTATTTGTGTGAAATATTGAATATAAATCAATTCTTCCACACACTTTATCTAAATTACTATTGTGGCTTAAAATTCATTTTAGATGACGAGGATGATGAGGATGTCCAAGACACTGTCCTTGAGGAAGACACAACTTCTGTCTCTGAAGTACTTGACCAATACGATGAGGTGTATAGTAACATGCCTAAAGACACTCATATGCTAAAACCTGTTGCAAATTGCGAGGACTGTGATGCGAAAAGGTTTGAGCATGAACCACGTGGGTTTTGTTGTCGCAGTGGAAAGGTCGAGCTCAATGAACTAAATGTACCTGATGAGCTTATGAGGCTCTGGTCAAGTAATGATGCAGATGCTAGGCACTTTCGTAACAATATTAGGTTTTTCAATGGCCATTTCTCTTTCACTTCTCTATATTGTCGCCTCGATAGCGCTACTGCAAGTGCCAAAAACTGTGGCATATACACCTTTCGTGCGCACGGCCAGATCTATCACAACATCCGGTCATTTGGCAAAGAAGATGGTAAGGAGCCAAGACATCTTGAGCTTTACTTCTACGACGATGATCCAAGCCTTGAGCACCGATATCAACGATGTCGTGAAGAGAAGAGGCAAAAAGACAAGGAAGTCATTGAGAGGCTTGTGGCCATCCTTCGTGACAACCCATACTCACAACATCTTAGGCGTGTGGGCCAGGATGACCACCTCGAGGACTATCATGTGACATTAAACCTCGACCAGAGGCTAGATCAGAGAACATATAATGTGTCGTTGGCTTCAGAGGTGGCCGCTGTTTGGATAGAGGGAAGCGAACTCCTTGGTCAATTTCAAAATAGTGTTGTCCTACATGGGAAAGACAGAAGCAGACATGGCATCCGCTCATATCATGGATGGTATGACGCTCTTTCATACCCTCTATTCTTCCCTAAGGGTGAGCTTGGATGGCATATGGATATTCCGAAGAAAGGAGTTAGTATGGAAGAAGTCATCGAGTATCGTAACCTACAGAAGGCTCGTAGGGGGTCAGAAGAAGATACAGGTTTGTTATCTTTGTATTAATTAAATACTTCACATATATGGGCCTCACTGGTTATTCTACAGACAATTATAATTCATGGTTATTTTTTGTAGACTCCCCTGGTAGATTATGCGTGTCTGTGCGTGACTACTACTGCTACAAGTTTCAGATGCGTCCAGGAATATTTAACCCCATACTGTACGGGAAGCGTCTCTTCCAGCAGTTTACAGTTGACACATATATCAAGATCGAGAGTTCTCGATTAGATTATATACACAACCATCAAGATGAAATTAGGGCAGACCTCTATCAAGGGTTGGTTGATAGCCTGAATGCAGGTGAGGGTAGAGCAGAAGCTGTTGGAAAGCGGACAGTGATGCCATCATCATTTATTGGAGGCCCACGTGACATGAGGCGTCGGTACATGGACGCCATGGCTCTGGTACGGAGGTTTGGTAAACCAGACATCTTCCTCACTATGACTTGTAACCCCAATTGGGATGAGATCAAGCGTGAACTCTACCCTGGCCAGACACCGCAGGATCGTCCAGATCTCATTGTTCGGGTCTTTAGAGCGAAACTACAAGAGCTAAAGGATAGGCTACTAAAAAAGGATATCCTTGGGAAGGTCAGGGCACATGTTTATGTTGTGGAGTTCCAGAAGAGGGGTTTGCCACATGCACATTTTTTGCTAATCATGGATAGGAAGTACAAGATAACTTGCCCAGAGCAATATGATCGCCTCATCTCAGCTGAGCTCCCAAACAAGAAGAAGTGCCCAGTTTTGTACAAGATGGTTACCAAACATATGATGCATGGCCCTTGCGGAGTGCTTAATCGTGATTGTCCATGCACAAGGGGGCGTGATTCCTGCAAGAATCGTTACCCTCGACCTTTTTGCGATGTCACAATACAGGGAAAGGATTCATATCCAGTTTACAGACGACGTGAAGATGGGCGAAAAGAAAAAGTTTGCGGACACGAGCTTGACAACAGATGGGTCGTGCCTTACAACCCGTATCTCCTCCATCTATTCAACTGCCACATCAATGTTGAGGCATGTGGGAGCATCAAAGCAGTCAAGTATCTGTTTAAGTACATCTACAAGGGTCATGATCGGGCGTCTGTGGCTATGAGGGAGGCCGACAAGGAGAACAGTGAAGGGAACGTAGACGAGATCAAGCAATACAGAGATGCTAGATGGGTAACACCTCCAGAAGCCTTGTGGAGGATATACGGTTTTGATTTGAGTGATAGGTACCCTGCTGTTTTGTCCTTGCAGCTACATCTTCCAGACATGCACATGGTGTCATTTCACCGGCGCGATGGGGTTCGGCGAGTGCTTGATCGTCCAGGGGTCGAAAAGTCAATGCTTACATCGTACTTTGAGAAGAACAGGACGGATGAAAGAGCTCGAGGTATATTGTACCGGGACTTTCCTGAGTTCTATACATGGCAAGCACAGGGCAAAGTTTGGCAGGAGAGGGTACGTCGTGATACATTACGACAGATCGGAAGAATCGTGTCTACTAATCCAGCCGAGGGGGAGCGTTACTATCTTAGGGTTCTCCTAAACCACGTGCCAGGTGCAACCTCCTTTGAGTGTCTAAGGACTGTTGACGGTACGGTCCTACCGACCTTCCGTGAAGCTGCGGAAAGAAGGGGCCTAATCGAAGAGGACAACACGCTAGATGAGAGTCTTGTTGAGGCAACCGAGTGGATGATGCCATATGCACTGCGAAGGCTCTTTGCAACAATATTGGTATTTTGTGAGCCCAATGATGTGTTCGGGCTGTGGGAGAAACACAAGGAGGCAATGTCGGAGGACTATAGGCGAAATAATCAATCCACCTTAATGGTGGAGCAAATGGTTCTCATAGATATTAGAAAATTGCTACAATCAATGCAGAAGGATATAAAGATGTACCCACTTCCTGATATCGACGACACATATGACGCCTCTCATGATATTCCTAGAGAGATTTTTGAGGAGGCTAGCATTGAGGCTAACGAGGATGACGTGGCTCTTTCAGACACCCTTAATACGGAGCAGCGAGATGCATACAATGAGATTATGTCCTCGGTTGATACCGAACATGGGGGTCTCTTCTTTGTGGATGGTCCTGGCGGGACCGGAAAGACTTACCTTTACAGAGCCCTTCTCGCTACTGTACGCAGTCAGAAAAAGATTGTTGTGGCAACAGCTACATCTGGTGTCGCAGCCTCAATAATGCCTGGTGGCAGAACCGCCCACTCGCGCTTCAAGATTCCGCTCACCATAGATAATGGAGCCTTTTGCACCTTCACGAAATAGAGTGGTACTGCCAAGCTGCTTCGAGCATCATCTCTCATTATTTGGGATGAGGCTAGCATGACAAAGAGGCAGGCTGTCGAGGCATTAGACAATAGTCTCCGTGATATAATGGATAGACCAGAGCTGCCGTTCGGAGGGAAGACCGTGGTGTTCGGTGGAGATTTCAGGCAGGTTCTTCCCGTTGTTCGAAGAGGATCAAGGGCTCAGATAGTCGGTGCCTCGCTGCGAATGTCATACCTTTGGGATTCCATGCGACATCTAAAACTTGTGTGCAACATGAGAGCAAAGAGCGACCCGTGGTTTGCACAATACTTGTTGCGCGTTGGTTGGGGTTCTGAGGAGGTGACTGTTGATGATGAAATCCGTCTTCCTCATGATATATGCATACCACATACTGGGGAAGATAGTGATCTTGATACTCTAATTGATTGCATATTTCCTAACCTTAATGCAAATATGTCAAGCAAAGATTATATCACCTCTCGAGCGATATTATCTACACGGAACAACTGGGTTGATATGATTAATATGAAGATGATAGGTTGTTTCTACGGAGATGAGATAGTATACCATAGCTTTGACCGTGCGGTCGACGATCCGCACAACTACTACCCTGAGGAATTCCTTAACACTTTGACACCCAATGGTCTACCTCCACATGTGTTGAAGCTGAAGATTGGTTGTCCGGTCATAATGCTTAGGAATATTGACCCTGCGAACGGACTTTGTAATGGTACTAGGCTTATCATACGAGGGTTTCAAAAGAATACCATTGACACAGAAATTGTATTGGGAGAACATGCCGGAAGGCGGGTTTTTCTGCCTCGCATACCCTTATGCCCGTCAGACGATGAGATATTCCCTTTTCAATTTAAGCGAAAGCAGTTTCCTATTCGGCTTAGCTTCGCAATGACAGTTAACAAGGCACAAGGGCAGACTATCCCTAACGTCGGGGTATACTTGCCCGAACCAGTGTTCTCACATGGTCAATTGTATGTAGCGCTATCAAGAGCCACAGCAAGATCAAACATTAGGATTCTGGTCGTGCCGCCTTCTGAGAAGGACGTTAGTAAGGGAAAAGGCAAAGAGAAGGGGAGGAAGAAACCGGCAAAAGATATATTCACAAAGAATATCGTATATAAAGAGGTTCTAACTCCATGAAAGAGGTAATGCATCACACACCGATACATATTTACCAAGCTATCAATAGTATTTTAACTTACAAATGACTTATATGCAGGATATTTCTAACGACTACTTGAGCCATGTACATGCTTCAACTGCACGAAGTCAAACATCATATCTTCGACTTGAAAATCTTTTGGATCAACTTTGATTGGTGACCAGGTGCAGATTGGTGCTCGTGCAAAGCGTGTTCTCCTAATCGAACTATTGAGGGATTACATTTTTATAAAGTATATTATAGAATATGTATGGTAAAGACAAACTTGTTATGATTAAGATGAATGCTCGTGTGTTGCAATAGAAAAAATTATTAAATAACGTGTATTGTAAAACATATATTTTCTGGTTTTACAATTCATTATGCACAGGATGACCAAAGAATACAAAATGACTTTGTGATCAAGTTATTGACATACAAAGGAAATTTAAGGGAAACTACAATTCCTAAAGAAGTGCGAGCTTATCTTTCACGTATCCTAGACATGAAGTGATGGGATAAATTTTTACATCATAGACAATTGAAGTTGGTGTTTCCGTTTCGCATTTAAAATTAATTTAGAGTTATATTATAACTATTTATCTTTCTTTAAGATAAAACTTATGTAATATTGATTGAAACATAAGAATTGTGGTATCTATATTCTAGATAACATAAGCATTGATATGTGTTCCCGTTGCAACGCACGAGCATTTACCTAGTATCTATATCAACTAAAACATACTAAAACAATCGTCCACCCGGCGGCAGACGAAAGACCGCGACCTATGTTCACCCGGCAGCAGAAGAATCACCGCGACGTAAGTTCCATCGGGCGCTCACAGCCTTTCCTTCTCCAGATGCCATTCCAAAAATAGAGCCACCCCAAATCCCCAACCGCAACCCATCCCCCAATCCCGCACCTCCAGCCTCAACGCAGTCACGCCTCCTCCAATCTCGTGGGATCCTCCTCCCCCAATCCCGCATGATCTTTCAATTTATCCTCGCGTCAAATCCAATCCCGTGTGGAATCTCTCCCTACCGGCGAAGACCAGTGGCAACGGCGACCAATGGAGGGCGCCTAGGACTTCTCCAGACCCCAACCTCTCCCTACCAGCGACGACCAGTGGAGGGCGGCGCCCTACAGGTAACTCCACCTCCATCTTTGCCCTAGGACGAATCTTTCTCAGTCTACCGAGAGCGAGCCCACCCTGCCCTTGACTCCTCGGATCTCATCGCCGCCGCCCTATGAACGCGGACCCGTGGGAGGACTGTTGGGAGGGGTCGTGGCCTGCGGGCGGCGGCGCAGGGGCAAGGGCGCAGCCGCGCAGTGGCGATGGATGGAGCCGGACTGCCGGAGGGCGGCTGGGCGCGGAGGCCGGAGTCGGAGCAGCCGAGCGGGCGCCGTCACCCATCGCGAGCCGGTGTCACGCGCGCCTCGTAGAGAGTCGGTGTTGTTCGTCGCGAGCCGGTGCAGACGAGAAGGATGATGCTTGGCGGCCTGGGTTGCTGGCTTGCTGCCGTCGAGTAGGGCGGGTCCGACCCTGATGTACCCGCTGTCGTCGGTGCCATTTGAGGAGGACGCGGCGGAGAGGCAGGCTCTGCCGTTTCCCGTGTCCACGTCTGCGTCAGGGGCGCTCGTCGGCGGCGGCGGGGCGCTCTGAGGCTCTGCGTCTCGAAGGTCGCGGTGCGGGCCGAGTCGGAGGTACACTTGGGAATAACCCTGCTAATAGTTTGGGAATAACTCTGCCTTTGCTTGGTTTTTATTTGGGTTGAGCCTTCAAATGGTTTAGGCTGGATCGATTTTCAGCTAGAAATTGCTTGGATTAGATTGGTGCGGGCTCAATTTGTTTGGATTGAAATAGTTTTAGCCTATGGTTTTGTTTGGTTTTATCTGAATGGTTCCTGATAATAATCCCGTACCCAACCACACCGTCCGCTGCTACTGCAGGCTAACACCCTTGCCGGCTGATTGTCTACATGCCTGCTGCTCGCTCCGTACACGTAGTGCTGCTCTGTCTGATTATTCTCATGCTCTCCCGTATGGCAGTCTCATCTGTCTGTAGGCTATGGCCCGGGCGCCTGGCTGCGTGCCTTGCCGGTGCCGTCGATCGTTGGACCGATGGACAGTTAGGACGATTGGTGGGTTGGATGATCCGTTAACCCAGCCCTGCCCAGGCTACAGATTGCACGTTTGCATGTACACACAATATCCTTGGGCCCTGCTGCCCCTGCATAGGCTACAGCTTGCACACTTGCATGTACACAAAAATACAATGCTTGCACCTTTGCATGTGCATAGAAATACAACACGGCAGATGTCAAAAACAATAGCGTAACATTTGCACGTCTGAATCCTGACAGAAGTATCATGCTAGATTTGTTCCATAATACACAGAAGTAGCTAAAAGTTTTAATTAAGTAAGAGGATTAGTTAGGACTGACCATGAATCAATATGCTAAAACAAAATTACAAACTTCTGGCCATACAAATACGATGAATCCAAGAAGAACAATAAAAATTGATTATTATGACTTGCAAACAATATGCAAAGGTTCAATGATCAGTGAGCCTGCGCCGCACATCAGAGATCAATGAGCTCTGGCTAGCGACAACAATCTGCCACAACCCCACAGTCTGAAAAGATGACATCTGCAAAGACACCAAGCACAAAACTCAAACTTAGAAATGGCCGAACCAATCCCTCTGCACGCGAGGTGTTTGTGTGAATGTCTTACCCACGCCTGCCTAATTCGATTGACCGCACAACGCAGATCCTGGTGTATCACGTGTGCAAGGGCGTGACTTCCATGGCCGCGGGTGCTGCACCGCAATCTCAAGCCTCACGACCTGCTCATGGACAACAAGACAAGGGTGCTCAAGATGGTAAGGTCTGCTTTCCATCAGTCTCCATCCGCATGGATGTTTCCCAACTCGTGTCTCATTAATAGTAGAGTCCAATTTTTTCTACAGATTCTGACATTGTGGTACAAAGCGCTTGAGTTTTTTTTCTTTGCATTGCTCAGTACTTCACGCCGGTTGACATTTGGTCCCTGGGCTGCACATTTGGTACCTTTCGAATGAGCTCAGAGATCCTTGTCAATGCAAACTGCTTCAGCGGTGGTGTTGGTGTTGGTTGTCCACAGAATACAATCGCTGACAACAGCAAGGCATGGTTAGAATGTTCAAAACAAGTAGAGGAGTTGAGGAGGATATGGCAACTTGTGTCCATTTTCTAGAAAGTGCAGTGATAACAGATAGAAGAAAAAATAAATTTAGTTTTGTGTTACAAAATTAATACATAGTTTGTAATTAGCATTACAAATAATATCTGAAAACTAATTTTGTTACTATATATATATAATTTTTATTTACCCATATCGATGCATGGGCTTGGAGAGTTTGATATGATTTCTACTGTAGTTCACATTATTAGTATATTGTTTTCTATCTGTTTTTGGCATCGGCTGTTGGCTCAGTTTGACACCTCCTCTACTGATCACAACCAATACCAAATGGGAAGCCATGGTGAGGATTTGTTGTAAGTTGTTTTCTGACCTTGAGCTTTGTAGAGTAATAAAATTTAGTATGGCTGGGACTTCTAACAATTTGCAGTATGAGTATTTAGGATGACTGCTCTCAACTTAAATAGCTTTAGACTTATACTGAATAATCTTATTTTCTTTACTCCCCCCCCCCCTCCTAATGTGTGACATCGTTCCAAATGTGTAATTGCCATAACGTTGACAATCAATCTGAGTTTGGCCCTAAAATGCTGAGCATAAGGGATTTTGGCTTTTCACTTTGTTCAAAGATAAGAAATAATTTGTTTTTGACCAAAAATAAGAAGAAATCAGTTGTTGTTGAATCACTTTAAAATCACCTCAGTTTCTATTGATATTTATACATATATTACTTGATACTTTTCTGCTTGCACAGTACAATTATTGTGTGACATGAGTTTATTTATTTAGGTCTTGAGAGTCAATTATCGGTATATAAATGGAGTAATGGTATCTACACTAATTACTTGGCCATCTCTCAGCTTTGCATATATAGTTGTGTGACTTGAGTTTATTATTTTAGATACTAAGGGTCATTTATTAACATAACTATGCCCTCTTCCTCCCTAATGGTGGTGGCTGTATAAAGATCAATATATGGTTCTTATATATGGTAGGCTCGTGGCAGGAGTCCTGCATACAACAAGGTGGATCCCACCTAACCATTTAGACAATCACAAATCACATATTTGTGACTGACAATGATATATATCATATGATCAACACCGACAACAATGAGGATGATGCCGATGGTGCTATACCTTGGCTATGTCTTGTAAGATCATTTCTATGTTCTTCAGGCAACAAATTGGTGGAATGCCACCTCTGCCTCCACAATGGGAGGTGTGGCGACCAAAGAGGGAGTGGCATAGGTTGAGAAGGACACAGTCAGTGGTGTCACTCTTAGCAGCTTTTTTCCTTGTGTGCACTACTCCTATCACTTCATGTGAAACATTTGTATAAGATGAGATCGGAGCGGGTGTGTTTTTTTCCCAATATAAGGCCTGCAATAGATGTTTGTACCATCTGTTTTTTGAGTAACTTGTAGCTGTATTGCTTGCTGCCTACTATAGTAGTGAATTGATGAACAAAGTATATAAGGAGTCTGAAGCTTTGTTGGCTTCAAATGGGATAAATACACATGTGGATTCTATGAAACTTTGGCTGAGAATCCTTATTTTATTTTACGAGATTTTGTGCAACTTAAGATTGAAGTGTTGTTGGCCTTATATTTTCATAATAGAGAATACTTGAGGAGTTTCGTGTTGTTTTCCTTAAATTTGGTCTTCGTCTCTTGTTGGCAGAGGATTTATGGAGCCTAAAGGAAATTAAAATAGTTGATCACAAAGACAACAAAAAATATATATATTTGTCTCGTTGCAACTCACGAGCATTTACCTAGTATATATATATATATTACAACTAAAAAATTGGAAGAGCAATCGTCCACAGCCATGCGATGACTTCGCTCGCTCGCAACCCCCACCCGGCGCTACGCTCGCTCAGTCGCTCACGCCCGCGCGTGGTGGACCCAACTCCAATCGCTCAAACTAAAAAAAAATAAAAAAAAAATCCAATCTCTCACCTCCTCCCTTGCGCGAGCTCTCGCAACCCACCCGACTCCCCTGGCTCCCATCCTACTCACCCAGCGACTCCCCACCACGCTCGGCTTTGTCAAAAAAAAAAAAACTGCTCGGTGCCCTCCGCGCGGCCACCGCCGCCCTCCCCTTCGGCGCTCCACCGCCTCCCTCCGCGCTCCACCGCCCCAAGGCACCGGTCCCCGCCGTCCGCCCGCACCGATCGAGCGGCGCCCGACGGCCGCGCCCCCAAGCTGTTGCCCCAACCCGCACGGAGCCGCCGTCGGACATCCGCGCCCCCAACCCGCCGACCTCCTCCCACGGCGGCGCACGGATCGAGGATCGCCGCCGTCCGCGCCCCCAGCACGCCGGCCCCCGCCGGATCTGCCGCCGTCCGCCCGCGCTGACCGAGCGGCGCCGAACGGCCACGCCCCCAACCCGCACGGAGTCGCGCGGAGCCACCGCCGGACATCCGCGCCCCCAACCCGCCGGCCTCCTCCCACGGCGGCGCACGGATCCAGGATCGCCGTCCAGGTCGAGAGCAGCGACAGATCCAGGTTCGCCACCATCCCTCATCCCTAGGGTTTCTGCCTCTATCACCTTCTCAACATCGGATTCAGGTGCAGTAACAGCCAGTGGATTGGGAATCAAAATACAACTTGGGCAGCACACATCAAAGTTCACGTACATATAAGCTGACAGTACAGGACAATCTCTGAAATCTGAACATTGATAAGTTAACGAGAACTTTGTTTGTCACCTTTGCCTGCAATGAGGAACTGGTTGTCATTTATATTTCTGTAAAACTGGTTTCCATGTGATAGTTTATTCTGGATATGTTTACTTCACTTTCTACCAATTGTGTAACATTTGGCAAATTGTTGTTGAGCTGAATATAAATAATACTAGCAATCAAGATAAATTAGTTAAATTAATGTGATACCCAGGCCAGACCTCATTCCAGTTTTCTGTGTATATATGAAATTAGATTTACTCACTGCAAATGAATGTGGATAAATAGACATTAATCTTTGTAGGATTTAGACAACCCAACTACGAAAATTTGGAATCACAACAAAATTTCACTATGATGTAAACACAAATCATCATACTTTTATGTATTGATTGAATAGTAACTCAGGTTGAAATCTAAACTAGATCAGTCCCATTGTTTGTCCCAAGGCCTTTGTGCAAAAAGCATGCAGCTTGATAATTAAAATATGCAGGTGTCATGACCTCTTTATTCATTTCTTTTTTCTTTTAAATAATTATAACTACTATTTCTACTTGACATTTCTGTTGTATATGATATCACAGTAATCACAAGCTTTCTGAGGTTTATTTCTCATTAATGACAGACAACACTTAAGATATTTTTCTCTCTTATTGATAAACAATTTAAGACATTTTTCTGTCTTTTATACAATAAAAATAAAAGCACACTCATTTTCTTTATCATAAATATTGAGAGTTTGTGACAAAATTAAACATATTCATTCCAGCTTTTCATTGCAACTTTACAAGCCAAAGTACTGGGTACACAGTAGGATAAATATAGGGATACAATTTCCATAGGTAACTAACCTCACCTTCAAGTGATAGTCATTATGCTTATTAGGCAGCAAGTTCCTACCCTGAAGCTCTTGCAGGAACATAAAGACAGCATTCTCGTCCTGCTCATCAGTGACATCTTCTAATGTTAAGGAAGAGGCCTGATGATCCAGCTTTAGTTTTCCCCTAGAGTGAAAGTGTCTGTTTGTTCGACACATTCAGCACTTCTTCTGTTACCCGTGGCTCGCTCGCCTCCTCTCCTTGTCTGAGTTTTCCACTCTAGCTGTATACAAATGGGCAGTGGTACGATGATGTCTAAAAATCATCGAAGCTACAAACACCTGTACTAAGGATAAAAAACATAGCCCAATGATATCATCATTCCATTCCTTTGTATATTCAAGATTAAATATAAATATTAGCACATAACGGTATATGTGATTATGTGACTTCTTGTTTGATAAGATTTTATAATATTTTACTTGGGTCACAAGAAGGGCTCCTTGTCTTTCTTTAACGAGATAAAAACACAGGAAGCTCTGAGTTTCTAATATCCTCTCTAATCTATAAAGGCAGTTCTGAGTTTCTAATATCCTCTCTTATAGCCCAGCTTATATTGGAAGCTTAAGAATAGTTCAATTGCTTTCTTAATTGACTTCAGCTTTCATACCAATTGTTGCACTAAATCTTCTAATGTGAACTGAACACCGAAACATTTGCCTCCAAAGAAAAGCAATAAGTTGCAGATCTGAAGTTCTGAACAGGTATTCATCTTCACAAATAAAAATCATCAATGCATATACTCACATGGAGCAGGAGAACAAATTAAACAAACATATAAATTAAAAACAAGAGGATTCAGTTATTCACGACTGATGCTTACAATTGAGCATGAATGAATTTTTTATTAACATACCAAAAAACAAATCAAAAATGTCAGAAAGGAGGGAAAATCAGGATCATTCACCTTGCGCTTCTGCTATTAACTGTCCACGACTGATGCTTACACTTCCTTGGCCTCTTGGCACCAGGACATCGCGGTGCCCAGAACCACGCCGCAAAGAGGCACACTGTCTGTGCTGGTTCGGCTCGACGACGGCAGGGGAGGGGCATGAAGGCAGCGAGGGCGGAGGTGGACGACTCGAGAGATCGAAGGGCTGGGGCAGCGCCTGAGCGAGATTTGAGATCGAGCAGCCACAAATCGAGCTTTGACCTGCTCAAGAGGGTCGTTGACGCCTGGATGAGATCCTCCTCCTGGGCGTCCCACTCGCAGAGGCCACTTGTCGTTGGGGGAGAAGCGGGCGGTGATGACTGGTGGTGGACATTGACGTCCATGGCCACCAACGACAGGGCGTTCCTGAAGCGCGGTGGGGAGGGTGTGGGGCGACATGGATGATCTCTTCTCCTCGGTCCTCGCTGTCGTCCCAGTCCATAGAGTCCAATCGCCATTGGTGGAGAAGCGGCTGGCTGTGCTGGCGGTGCTGGCGGTAGGGTAGGCCTGGTGGTGGAGGGATTGGAGAAGGAGATCGCAAGGATCCGCGTGGAGGATTTTGCCGAAAGCCTACATGCCAGTGACGATATTTTGTGGAACCCACATGGCAGTGACAGGCAAACCGGTTGCAACGACCAGGGAGGGACACCGGGTAGACTCAGCGTGACTGCGCGAGCGAGCGAAACGAAGCCGGCTTGTGGACGATTGCTTTAGCAATGTTTTAGTTGTATAATAAAGAAGCGACCAGGGAGGGACACCGGGTAGACTCAGCGTGACTGCGCGAGCGAGGCGAATCGAAGTGACCGGGTGGCACCCCCGCGCGAGCGAGCGAAACGAAGCCGGCTTGTGGACGATTGCTTTAGATATAGAGATATTTTTCATATGAATGGAGTCAGAATTAGATAGCGTTAGTTAGTACTCCGTATGTCTCACCAAAAATAAGCTGCTACCATCCTGGCTGGTGGGTAGGGTTCACTCCCACTGCAAAGTGACGGTACCTTATAATGAGGCATGTAAGACTATTGATAGTGGTGTATAATAATTTAAAAGGCCTTCGCATGTTTGTCTTAGCGGGCTATCTTTTCATAAAACTATAATTGATAGCAAAACAATGATTAATATTTCAGATTATGGTATTTATTTTTTTGCTGCTTGATGACTGACTCTAATCTTTTTTATATTTTCTTAGATTATTGAGAATTCCCATCACAGCTCGAAGGTCCCTGAAAGATTTTCAGCCTTCACTGGTCACTAGGTAATTATGTACACACTTTCCAGATATGGTGTTTAACAAGTAATGTAATGAGGAAATGTTTTTACTGGAGTACTGGATTTCAATACTAGAGTTTGTAGAAATTTAACTGCTATATGACTTAACCAATTTTGACTTTCTAGCTAGAAACTATCACTGCCCTCTAACTCACTGAACTAATTTCAGTCCTGGAGTTTTTACTTCACTGTAGAAACTTGTTTCATTTTTTAAAACAGAAATATTATCACTATATTATCGTGCCTCTCTCAGAACTGTAAATTGGTCCTATCATCTAACCAAAATGACTTACGAATGATGGATATTCAGAGTTCTATTCTCATTTTTTCCTACCAACTGATGGTGCCAGTTTTGCAGACATAAACTGCATAGGCTTTAGGCTCAAATTTCGGACGGCCTTGAAGGTTGCTAATTACCATTGCTAACAACCTTCTCGAAGCCCTCTCTTGCTTGCTTGCTTGCTGCCATAGCAGAATAGTAGAGGTTCTTCATATAAAAAAATAATTGCAACTACACATAACTTTCTGCACAGCCACTATGGGTGTTTTGTTTTGTTAGACATGACAGTAATATATGCTTTTATAAAACAAAGCTCACATACATGTTTGTATACGGTTCTATCTATTACAGATTTCTACAATGGAAAATAATTGTTCTCGTGCACCATTAGGAGACAAGACTAACATCTCCAAACAAGGTAATATAGTGCAACATCCTATCAAATATTACATTATATATATATATATATATATATATATATATATATATATATATATATATATATATCTGTTATGTATGTGTTGAGTTTATATTATTTGAAAATTAACTGCAGTTGATGATAAAGAACGAAAGAGAGAAAGGGATAGAGCTCGATGGCATGCAATGTCTCACGAAAAGAAGAATGCAATTTATAAAAGGCGTCGTGAATCCTATCATCAAAGAAAAAAGCAACATGTTATTGAATCTAACATATTGAGTTCTATATGCATGTAGGGATTTAATTAGCATGTTTATTTCTCATGTATGTGTAATGTGCAATGCACAACTATTTTGTAGATGACGGCGTTGCATCAAATAAGGAAAACACTGAGCTTGTTGAAACAGATGATTGGCTACATAGGAATGATTCCTATCAAACCTGTAATAATGTTGATGAGAGCATGTCCACTCGGTTATCATGTAATTATTAAAGATGCTGAAATTTTGTAGGTCTTTCATAATTATAATGTTAATATGACTTAATAGAGCTAATGGTTGCATTTATATGATTACATTGATAGATGAACCAAGAATGGAGACTATAAGGAAGGGAAAGAAGAGCACTACTGATTTGGCAGATAACCCTACTCCTCATGCTGATAAAACTTGTGTGAAAAGTACATCACGAAGTACCTATTTTAGTGAGAGGTACAAAAATATGACGCCCGAACAAAGAGAAGCAAGACGTGAGCGTCAAAGGCTATATAATAGTCAACCCAAGCGCAAGAGACATTGAAAATATCTGACAGAAAATTTAAAGAGACGCGGCAACACAACCTACACCCAGAGTCTATTGCCATGGAGAACCCATTGTACACTCCTGAGGTTGTGTGGCCCACTGTGGGAGCTTCTGGAGCTTATGGATCCAAGACGAACCCCAATGATTCGGTTATGCTAGAGTCCGGTTCAACACCAAGTCATATTTCTATACCTCATGAGGAGGTCAGTGATGATGGATCCAATGACATACCGCCTACACATAGAGCACGTGTTTCATTTGGACAAAGACATGTGTTGTTAACCCGCCGTAACACGATATTTGAATGTCGCATCGGTTCAAACACAAAGGCATCTCACAATAATGGTGACTACATGGTAGAAGATCAAGTTGATGTTAACACACCCTTGCCTCAATCAACTGTGGCCAACAATGGTAAATGTCGGTGCCTCATTATCCCATTAAGTTGATCTGTATACCATATTATACCTAACCGATCCATGATCATTCTGGGATTAACAGAAACGGTAGGGCCCAACATTCAAGTTACATCTGCTACACCGACGACACCACTATTTGATAATTGTGAATGCATGTCCAAAACACACCTAAATGATAACACACCCTTGCCTGAATCAGTCATAACCAACAACGGTAATTACTGGTACCTCATGATCCCACTATACTATCATATTATACCTAACTCAACCATGGTCATTACATGATTATCAGAAAGGGCACGACCTAGCCTTCAGCCTACAACTGCCGCACCAATGACACCACTATTTGATGATAATGGTAATTTACACTATTTTCTAACATTCCACAAACTATTTGAACTCCTTTTTTAACTCATAGTTCTACTAACTCAAGTATATATGATGCTATTAGATGATGATGATGATGAGGGATACATATTTGAAGATGATGAGGAAGAGGAGGAGGGATACCTATTTGCTGGGCAAGGTAAGTTACCAAATACTGTATACCTTTCTAAACATCTACTCCAATATCTAACCTTTATTTTGTGCTCCGATGTCATTTCATTAGAGGAATCAGATGATGATATACAAAGTGATACTACTGAGGACGACACGGCTTCTAACCCTGGAATACCTAACCCTTACGAAAAGGTCTACAGTAACATGCCTACGGAGACACACATGCTACAACCTGTCCCTAATTGCCACCACTGTGGTGCGAAGAGGTTTCCAAAAGAACCACCTGGGTTCTGTTGCCGCAGTGGAAAGATCAAGCTGAGTGAACCAGTTGTACCAGACCAGCTTATGAGGCTTTATACGAGAACCACCGACGCGGATGCTAAGCACTTTCGCCAGAATATTAGGTTTTTCAATGGACACTTCTCTTTCACTTCCCTCTATTGTCGCCTCGATAGTGCTACTGCTAACATGAGGAACACCGGCATATATACCTTCCGTGCACATGGCATGATGTATCACAACATAAGGTCATTTGGGAGAGAAAATGGAGTGGAGCCTAGGCATCTTGAGCTTTACTTCTATGATGACGATCCTAGCCTTGAGTACCGGTACCGAAGGTGTCGTGAAGAAAAATACGAAAAAGATAGAGAAGTCATAGATAGACTGGTGGCCATCCTTCGTAACAACCCGTAATCACAAATTTTTTGAAGAATAGGGCAGGCTGAAGATCTCGAGGACTATCATATTGAACTTAACCTTGATCAACGATTGGACCAAAGGACATACAACGTACCGATGGCTAACGAGGTGGCTGTTGTTTGGGTCGAGGGTAGTGAACTCCTTGGTCAGTTTCAGAACAGTGTTGTCTTGCATGGGAAAGATAGGAGTAGGCATGGAATCCGATCATATCATGGATGCTATGACGCTCTTTCATACCCACTCTTTTTCCCTAACGGTGAGCTTGGATGGCATATGGATATCCCAAAGAAAGATGTCACTATGGAGGAAGTCAATGCGGCTCGTGCCCTGCGTAAGGCTCGTAGTGGTACAGAAGAGGAGGAAACAGGTTTGTTAATCCCCTTATTATTTTCATGTATACCAAACTGTTATCATATATATAAACAACTTTAATACCACAGTGTTTTTTGTAGAATCTTCGGGAAATTTATGTGTTTCCGTGCGTGACTACTACTGCTACAAGTTCCAGATACGGCCAGGAATCTTTAATCCCATACTTTATGGCCAGCGTCTTTTCCAACAGTTTGTGGTGGACACGTACATGAAAATTGAGAGTACTCGATTGGATTACATACGCAATCATCAAACAGAGATTAGGGCCGACCTCTACCAAGGATTGGTTGATAGCTTGCATGCTGGTGAGGGTAGAACCGAAGCTATTGGAAAGCGGACGGTGATGCCTACATCGTTTATCGGAGGCCCAAGGGACATGAGGCGTAGGTACTTGGATGCCATGGCACTGGTGCGAAGGTTTGGAAAACCAGACATCTTCCTAACTATGACATGTAATCCAAAGTGGGATGAGATCACGCGTGAGTTGTACCCTGGACAAACAGCTCAAGATCGTCCAGATCTTGTTGATCGAGTATTTAGGGCGAAACTAGAAGAGCTTAAGGATAAGTTGCTAAAAAAGGGTATCCTCGGAAAGGTTCACGCACACGTGTATGTTGTAGAGTTTCAGAAGAGGGGTCTACCACATGCACATTTTCTCCTAATCATGGAGAGAAAGTACAAGATCACGTGCCCCGAGCAGTATGACCTTCTCATCTCAGCTGAGCTCCCAAACAAAAAGAAGTATCCAGAACTGTATAAAATGGTCACAAAGCATATGATGCATGGCCCTTGTGGAGATCTTAATCGCAATTGCCCATGCACAAAGGGTCGTAGATCATGCAAGAACCATTACCCGCGACCTTTCGGTGATGCCACATTGCAGGGCAAGGATTCGTACCCAGTTTATAAACGACGTGATGATGGTAGAAAAGAAAAGGTTCGTGGGCATGACCTTGACAACAGATGGGTTGTGCCTTACAACCCGTACCTCCTACACCTATTTAATTGCCACATCAATGTTGAGGCATGTGGGAGCATCAAGGCCGTCAAGTATTTGTTTAAGTATATTCACAAGGGTCATGACCGCGCGTCTGTTGCTGTGAGAGCGGCTGGCAACGAGGACAGTGAAGAAAACATTGACGAGATCAAATTGTATAGGGATGCTAGATGGGTAACTCCTCCGGAAGCCTTATGGAGGATATATGGTTTTGATATAAGTGATAGGTCTCCTTCGGTGTTGTCCTTGCAACTCCATCTTCCTGGCATGCACATGGTGTCATTCAATCGGCGTGAGGGTGTTCGACGGGTGCTTAATCATCCAGGTGTTGAAAGGTCGATGCTTACAGCCTACTTTGAGAAGAACAACACGTCTGAACATGCCCGTGGTATACTGTATCGGGACTTTCCTGAATACTATAAGTGGGACTCACGAGATAAAACATGGGTTAGGAGGGCACAAAAGAATTGTATAAGACAGATCGGAAGAGTTGTATGTGCTAATCCGGCCGAAGGGGAGCGTTACTATCTTAGGGTTCTTCTAAACCATGTTGCTGGTGCAACCTCCTTCACTGATCTAAAGACAGTTTCTGGCAGACATCTACCGACTTTTCGTGAAGCTGCAGAAAAAAGGGGCCTTATTGAAGGAGACGACACATTGCATGAGTCCCTTGCTGAAGCTACTCAGTGGATGATGCCATGTGCACTACGGAGGCTCTTTGCAACAATCTTGGTATTTTGTGAGCCAAGTGATGTGTTAGAACTCTGGGAAAAGCACAAGGAGGCAATGTCAGAGGATTACAAGCGCAAGAACCAGTCAAGCTTCGCAGTGGAACAGATGGTCCTCATAGATATTCAGAACTTGTTAAAATCAATGAACATGGACATAAAGGAATACCCGCTTCCTTGTATCGACGGCACATATGATCCGTCTGGGGATATTCCTAGAGAGATTTTTGAGGAAGCTAACGTTGGAGTTAGCGTTGATGACTTGGAACTATCAAATACCCTTAACGAGGAGCAGCAGGCTGCTTACAATGAGATTATGGCTGCTGTTGATAGCGAGCATGGGCGTGTGTTCTTTGTGGATGGACCTGGTGGTACCGGAAAGACTTATCTATACAAAGCCCTGCTTGCGACTATACGCAATCAAAACAAGATTGTTGTGGCAACAACAACATCTGGTGTTGCAGCCTCAATATTGCCTGGTGGCAGAACGGCCCACTCGCGCTTGAAGGTTCCCCTCACCCTTGAAGATAAGGCCTTTTGCACCTTCACAAAAGAAAGTGGAACCAGCAAGCTGCTTCGGACCGCATCCCTTATTATTTGGGATGAGGTGGTGATGATGAAGAGGCAAGGTGTCGAGGCACTAGACAATAGCCTTCGTGATATCATGGATTGTCCTAACCTTCCATTTGGGGGGAAGACTATCGTGTTTGGAGGAGATTTCAGGCAGGTTCTCCCAGTTGTTAGGAAAGGGTCCAGGGCTCAAATAGTCGATGCCTCGCTGCGGATGTCATACCTTTGGGATTCCATGCGACATCTCAAACTGGTGTGCAACATGAGGGCAAAGAGTGACCCATGGTTTGCGGAATACTTGCTACGCATCGGGGGAGGTTCTGAGGAGGCTAATAGTGATGGTGAAATCCGGCTTCCTGATGATATATGCATACCACAGAACGGTGAAGACAGTGATCTTGATACGCTAATCGACTGCATATTTCCTGCCCTCAATGCCAATATGTCGAACAAGCACTACATCACATCACGAGCAATATTATCACCACGGAACAACTGAGTTGATACGATTAACATGAAGATGACAAGCCGTTTTCAAGGGGATGAGACGGTGTACCATAGCTTTGACAGTGCAATGGATGATCCAAACAACTACTACCCATCTGAGTTCCTCAACACTTTGAACCCCAGCGGTCTCCCTCCACATGTGTTAAAACTCAAGATTGGGTGCCGGTCATTTTACTAAGCAACATTGACCCTACGGCAGGACTTTGTAATGGAACTAGACTGGTGGTTCGAGGGTTCCAAAGAAATACCATAGATGCAGAAATTATGGTTGGAGACCATGCCGGAAAACAAATCTTCTTACCACGGATTCCGATATGCCCCTCGGATGATGAGATGTTCCCATTCAAGTTCAAGAGGAAGCAGTTTCCTATTAGACTCGGTTTTGCCCTGACAATTAATAAGGCACAGGGACAGACTATCCCTAATGTTGGTGTGTATTTGCCTGAACTGGTATTCTCCTATGGTCAGTTGTATATTGCGCTATCTAGAGCCACTGCCAGATCGAACATTAACATCCTTGCCATCCCACCCAGTGATGAGAAGGATAAAAAAAAAGAGGACAAACATAAATAGTAAATACACGAAAAATATTGTCTACAAGGAGGTTCTCACTTAATGATAAGGTATTATCTTCTATTTTGTAGAACTGTTATGTTTTTATATTTATGTATTTTTTTAATAGACATGTATCTATCTGAATTTCAGGTGACTGAGTAAGTCGAATAGAAATGAGAGGCAATTAGTTATGACTTATTGACATGTTGATTAGATATACATATTATAATATCATTGTAACCTGTTGATTATGGTTGTAGGTTAACGAGTGAGACACGTTGGTTGTTGTTTAAACAAAAAATATTATAGTTTCTCTGCTTACACCAATATTTAAAATTATGAATTCAACGTACCATCTCTGTCACACAGCATCTAGCCCGTACATCAGTTTTCCTGTACGTTACATAGCCGTAGCAACGCACGGGAGCCCGTACATCAGTTTTCGTGTACGTTACATAGCCGTGGCAATGCACGGGCACTTAACTAGTGGTACATAAAAATTGAAAAATCATAACAGCCCATGGAGGCAGTACCTAGAATTCACACTTCGATTACATCGACTGATGCAATTCTTACACCTCTTATTTATTTATATATCATTGATGGGAGGTACCTTTCACAATTCATTCACACACGACACGACTACTGTTACTAGGTTTGTTCGATCAGACCGATGTTACAAAGCACGAACAACCACAGCATCCACACTACTAAACAAGCCCTGACCAACCAGTACACACAAACAGTTCACGTTATCATACCATAGCACGCATAGACCACTTCACACCAGACCAGAGGACACGGGAGATACTTGAACGGAGGAGGATACTGAGATGGAGGAGGCAGGAAGGCCACGAACTTCCGGCATTACAGCCAGCTGCGCTGCGCGGAGCTGCAAGGCTTCTCCATGTTCTTCCAGCTGCGAGGGGCAGAGGTGCTAGCATCAGCGTTGCTGGCCGGCTTCTTCCCGAGTCCCACACCACCGTCGAGCATGATGGGCATAAAGTTCCCGCCATGCACCCGGCCTTCATGGGCTGAGGCCGCCACATGGCGAGGAGCCTCCACCGTGCGCATGAAGAAGCTGCGCATGCTTGTTTCGGTGCCAGGAGAACCGTCTCCCTCAGAAAGGGCGACAGCACTGACCATGCTGAAACCACCGAACGACACACCCCCGTGGACACTGTTGTCATCCACCAGCGGGTTGTGTCGATCACACAGCCCCTTCTTGCCTCTCGCCAGACGGTCACAGGGAGCGCCGCCAGACCCGAGGTCCGAGCCGGGATGTCCCCATGAGCAGCGCCTGCCTCCACCGTGGGACTTGCAGAAGTCGGTGCTTCCCTGCGCGCTCTTCCCACAGCCGGCGGAGTGGCACCGCTTGCCCCCACCATGGCCGACGCAGCGGTCGGTCCGGCCTCTCGCGCTCTTCCTGCATCCTTCCACCACGCACCTCTTCCCGCCTCCATGTGCGACGCAGAACTGGGTCCCACCATGCACGCTCTTCGTGCACCCATCAGCCGAACAGCGCTTGCCGCCTCCGTGAGCTTTGCAGAACGGCGTGCTTCCCTCCGCGCCCTTGGAGCAGTCAGGGTGCGTGCATCTCTTGCCACCACCGTGGGCTTTGCAGAAACTAGTGCTGCCCTGAGCGCCCTTCCCGCACCCAGCATACTGGCAGCGGCGCCCGCCACCATGGGCAATGCACATGCCTGACCGCCCTTCGGCGCTCTTTGTGCAGTTGGGCTTTTGGCACCTCTTCCCACCACCATGCTTGATACAGAGGCCTGATTTGCCTCGTGCTGCCCTTTTGCACCCGTCATGACTGCAACGCCGCCCGCCGCCATGGGCTATGCAGAAATCAGTCCGGCCCTCGGCACTTTTGGTACATCCAAGGTGTTCACACCGCTTCCCCCCTCCATGGGCTTTACAGAAGATGGTCTTTCCCTCAGCACCTTTGTTGCAGCCTCCTTTTTGGCACCTTCTACCCCCACCGTGGGCAATGCACCGCCCAGATGAACCCCTGGCTCCTTTTGCACAGCCTGGCTGTGAACAGATTTTTGTGTTGCCATTGCGTTGCTGTGAACGCACAAACCCAGAAGAAGAGGCAGCTGAACTTTTTGGCAGTTGGAGCACTGTTGGTGCTGAAGGAGCTGGACCTTGAACCTGATTAGAGTTAACTGGGAACGCTTGGTTCAGAGAAATCCCAGCCTGGTTAAGAAAGGAAACCACCATGCCTCCAGATGAATGTCGAGCAGATGTAGATCCTTCATCAACTGTTGGCACTGAGGACATCAAGTACGGATGCACAAACATGCCCTGAGGTGCACTGCTTCTAATTAGATCTGCATCAGTTACATCGGACTGAGATGGAGCCAAAGATAGCTTAAGATCCAACCGAGGCTTCTCCATAGTCCTTTTAGAATCACAAGAAGCCTGCTTATGCAGCTTGGAAGTACCTTCATTGCCAAGAGATAACTTAAAACTTATGTGGTAATCCATACATGAGACATCATCGCTTCCCTTGGCAGAAGAAACAGTGCAGCCAGTACCCATGCTCTGCTTGCTGCTGTCTGAGCTTGATGAGTCACCCAGACCTAGAGCCAACTCAGTCCACTTTCTCTTGCAACCTCTAGGAGCTAACACATCAAGTTGGCTAGAACCGGCTGCTGGATAACTGATGGCTGGACTGGCAGTGCACTGATTCGCAAAGCCCTTTGGATTCGAGAAACTTATAGTGAATGCTGAACGCCCGTGCCTGGGTTCCATTGATCCTAGAGTAACCAAACTTTATGGGAAGTACCAGCTGGCCTCACTTCTGGGTTAAATAATTGTCACAAAGCTACCAAGTTAGAAGATCTAGGGAAATTAGTAGGCTTCATTGTTTTTGCACCCTCCACTAACAAACCCTGAAGTATCCCTACGATCCATTTTCCAGTGTTGTATGTGAAGTGATGCTATTTAATCACAAGCTGACAACAATGCTACACTTGTAGGTCTCCAGCCAGAACTCTCATCCAACCAAATGACTGAATCTCTGCAGGAAGTGAACAGAACACAGATGAGATCTGTTCTCATTGAGTTAAAAAATTATAAAGAAAATAAAATAACACATAAAGACTGTAAGAAATATGCAACAAATTAGAGACATGTGATACAGCTGAAAAGAAATTGGGTATCACAGTGCATTCAGTTCCATGTCCGTAATGAATGTTGACTCTTCGTATATGCCACTGGCAAGAATAAAAGGGAGGAAATCTTATATGTGCAAACACAATCTTACATTCTTACTGCTCAACCAGAGTTCAGCAATAAAAAGTCAGGATGAAAGTCATACTACATAGCCAAAAGAATTAAGATTGAGAAGTTCAATCATGCCCAGAAAAGAGAGCAAGAGACAAGTTGGGAGCTCTTAGTGAGTTCCAACCCAACAAAGCATTCAAATTGAAAATAAAAAAACTCAGCATGCAATGTTATGATGAAGACAGGCACAAAGCTAAACAACAGGATTCCAAATGCATGGCAAATTGTTCCATATGAGACCATACTGCTAAGAGTTGAATCACTGCTAATTTGTGTTGGAAAAATGATCTCAGGCTCAGAGATAGGATCCTAGGAATGGCCCAATGCTGACTGTTGCTCTAGCCCAGTCAAGGGGAGCACATAGCTCCTGTATATGCTGCAATCAGGGGCACCTTAAAGGCCTGAACCGACCGTTGGCTGGCCCCACATCACAGTGCCAATAAGAGGGACGGCTCACAGCCAAGGGAACCAATGCTCCTAGGGGGTTGGCTAACCTAACAACCCTCCTAGGATCCGATGTACGTGGTGCTGCAAGTGACAGGAAGGTCACTGCAAACACCACCATTGGCCACTGATCCCTACTTCCTCACCAGCATTCAAGAGAAACTGGTGTCCAGAAGGGGCCACCATCAAGATCAACTACCGATGGCAAGCTATTGTTAGATCTTTCATCCATTCCACCTAAGATCAGATAATTTGAACTTCCAAAAATTTACACGAACTCAAGTGGCCAAGTGCTACCTGATAAGAACAAAACAAAACCCACAGGCACCATAAACTGTTGCACAGAATATACTAAGTAGGGACTAAGTTTCTGCCATAAAAAGTGGCAGAATTTGAAGCTTATGAGCCTTACCAGTAATAATCAAACAGCAGTAGACCACATGTATTTAATAGTTGATTGCCCCCAATTCCCAGCAAGTGTGCCTGCAAAATGAACACAGAAGCCAAAATCTCATCATGCATGCCACAGTTTGCAACTTTGTATCAGGAACAAGAATATTAACATGTCTCGATCACTGCAAAAAGTAAGAACAAGAATATATCTGAAGTGGATCTATAGGGCTCTGTTATTTTTTAGAGTCAGACCATATGAATATAGGACAAGAATATTCTAGGTTCATCTCAATCCCAACAAGCAAAATGGAACTTGGTTTCAATTCACCAGACAAAACCATCAAAAAAATTTAAATGATTCCTAAGATACCCTCGTATGCCTTTCATGAGCAAAAGCAACGACAAAGAAAGATACTGAACATATTTTGAACTATGGGAGAGGATGTCACAAGATTCGCTCGAAAGGAACAGTCAAATGAGCAGAGCTTTTTACTCCATTGAAGAACTTGTGAAGAGAAAGCAGGCCTTGTTCGTTTGATTCCAGAATCAAAGTTATTGGAGGGGTTTGATGAGGTGTTGACTTGTAAGGGATTTAATTTCCATCCAATCCCCTTGGTTTTGGGATCAAACGAACAAAAGAGGAAAGGGGACGGGGGAGAGAGAATGAAAACAGGAAAGATCCATGCGTCAAATGTTTTGGATCCTGCAGCTTTCTTTCGATTGTAGAAAACGAACGAACATTACTGTATACGTAGACTACAGTCTACAGGTACAGGTGATCCAAGTAGGGAGACTGCAGGTGATCCAACTAGAGAGCTAAGCTGAAAACATTCTTCTTCCAAAGATACTATACTAGTCGTCAATGTAACTTTCTAGTCATTAAGATTAAGATATATTACTAATGAATGTAACTTTCTAGTGATTTAAGATTAAGAGTTTTTATCAAGCACAACTTTGTGAAGCGCTTCTACACCCTTCTCCGCACAAAGCAAATAAACAATGGATGGTGATTCACAGTTCAGAGGCAGACTCTATCCCAAGGTAAAAGAGGGAATCTACGTGATTTCACTAAGACAACGAATTGAAAATCTCCTCAGTGCATACATGAACCCCCCAAAATGAGACAAGCTCCAGCTCGATTCAGGCTCCTCTCCTCTCACCTAGGCCCAGGCACCACCAAAAAGATCTGACTCGGAACGGTTACCCAGATTTTTTTTTTTAAAAAAACAGAGACGCAACGCAGCTCCACTAACAAGTGTCCAAACTTAGTGTGCGCACCTCACCGATTGAGCCAACAACTCAGCGATCTTGCGAATTCTCCAGGGCCAAACGAACGAATCCAGCAAAAGAAGGGTGGGCTCACTACTACTACTTAAGACAATACAACTAGAAGGCCATACCAACCTTCCACCTTTGCACCTCTCCGGAACACTGCGCCGGAGCTGGGAAGGATCAACTTGTTCCCAACGCAGGGTTAAATAGGAGACGGCACCCGCTGTGGCACTGCCGCCACCCCGCGACAAGGACCGAAATTAACAACCGTGTAATTCGTGAAAGCAAGCACGGGAGAAACCGCGGGGGGCAACAAGGGGAGAAATTTCCGCGCAGAGTTCGCTGCGCTGCGACAAAAAGGGAATACGAGGACGAAAACGAAATCGTTCTGTAAAATACGACGACGCCGGCCGGCCGGCCGAGAGGCGGCGCCCGCCACGAGGGGAGGGGACGGGAGGGGAGGGGAGCGAAGAAGATACCTAGGCGGCGGGGGCGTTCGCGTCGTCGCCGTCGTCCGCGCCTAGGGGACGCAGGAGGAGGGAGGGAGAGAGGGAGGGGGGAGAAAGCGAGAGGCGGTGATGCGATGCGATGCCGGAGGGACGAGGAGAAATGGAGCAGAGAGATGCTGAGGTGAGAAGCCTCTTTGGCTTGGCGACCGGAGAGAGGCAATTTGGCATTTCTGTGGGGGCTTTAATGGAAAAGGTCACTCTCCGTTTCGTCTTTTTTGGTAGTGCAATGCCAATTGCCATTTTTTTGCCAATGCAAAGTTTGTTCGGATTTTAGCAGGAATGATCTCGTAATAGTTTTAATCGAACATCGATCCTTTTTAAGGGGCTTTTTTGTACATCTAAGCTTAGAGGGAGGAAGGGAGGGGGGCATAAACTATTCACGAAAATTCATAGCAATAAAAATCGAAGGAAACTAAAAATAGAAAGAGGAGAGAATTAATGGTTCCAAACAAACGAGTTTCAGCCATAGGTGTGCCTGTTTTTCGTATTTTTCTTATAGCAAATATATCCCGTGCTTGTCTTATTGTATTTTAATTTAAATTGTCTCAGTCATCACTTACGACTCCCCTAGTAGTCATCGCCACCGCCTCACATCCTCCTCTTTCTCTTTCCTTATCGGTGACCTCGTTGATGGCTAGACGAGTGGGGTTGACATTCTCATAGATTTAGTTTTTGTTGATCGATATTCCATCGATCGGCTTTCTTTACCTTGATGACATATAATCTGGCACATGCAAAGTATTCATGAAAATTTGTAGGAATAAAAGTTGAACTGAAAATAGAAAAAGAACTAGAGAATTAATGATTTCAAACAAACAAGTCTCATCCGTAGATGTGCGTGTTTTTTTGTATTTTATACAAACAATTGTCTTGTTGTATAAAAAAGTATTGTTTACTATCTGTGGCTCCTCAAATAATCCCAGCCACCGCCTCATTCCCTTCTCTCTCTTCTTACTGACGATCTTGTTAATGGCTAGATAAGTGGGGCCTCGCAACTTCCATGCATTTAGTTTTTGTTGATCGTCGTTTTCATCCAGAGTTTGATCGACCTCCAACTACCTTGTTAACATATAATTTGGCACACACAAAGGGCACATGAGAGTTTGTTCTATCGTCAATGTTGGCTCTCTTCAAATTTCGAGAGTTGGTATGTTTATCAAAGGAAGCAATTGATTAGCTTTTGATGTGGTGATTTGAACCTGATTGGTTTATTCTGTGGAAAGGTTTGTTTTCTTCATACTTTTTTCAGTCGGCACTAGATCTCGTGCATTGCGGCTTTTGTAGTCTTTTAAAGCCTTGTACATTGAGAGAGTTTTACATGTGTACACTTCCTTTCCTTTGCTATTGTACAATGCAGTTTTAAGCTGCAACATGCCATGGATGATCGAATAATTAAAAAGATGATAAGATTAATTATTGAGGTCTTATTATTCTTTTGAGGAGTCGCTTTTGTATCAAGTTGCATATCTTGTGCTGCAGCAATTGTCTTTTTTTTTTACAAACATTAGATAATAATATGAGGTACTATTTCGAGTATTTGCATTCGATATTTGTATGTGGAAACGGAGATTTCCACAATGTTTCATGTCCAAAATGCAAGTTGACTTCGTAACAAAATTATACAAGTACTTTCTCCGTCCCAAAATATCCGTCGCTTGCGCTTCTCGAAAAATAAATATCAATAATTTTTATAAATAATAAATATCATTAATTAGTATCATAATTAGTATCATCGAAAAGATCTTTGGATCTAGTTTTTAACAAATTTATTTAAAGATATAAATATTGCACGTATTTTCTATAAATCGAGTCAAACTTGTGGCATGAAAACAAAAACGACAAACAATTTGGTACGGAGGGAGTAGTTTACATTCGGTGTTTTTAAAAATTGATTTAATTCTGTAACTGGACGTAAATAAAGGAGAATATCTATTAAAAAAACGTGTGGAGCCAGTAGAAAAGAGAATCTGGTGATGTGGTGGTCCGTAAATCTGACACCCGTCAGGGATCTTACAGCAAAAGGCAGGGGGGCGACCCAAACGAAGAAGCCGCTTGGAAGAAACCGTGGCCCGCCCGCCCGCCGCCTGTGCAGTGCAGGTGCAAGTGCGCGTGCCTCTGCTGCGGTCGGCGGCGCGCCTCACGCCACCGCCACCTCATGGCACCCCACCCACCGACGCGTGGGTCCAAGAGCCACCCTGCCCCGCACGTCAGTGGTGTCTACCCGCTTTAGATGGCTCGCGGTCGCGGCCCGTCACCGGTGACGCGACCCGCACTCGCGAGCGGCCGCCGCTGCCGCCTTGGGATCGTGTGTTGTTGTGTTGTGCGTGGGTGTGGGTGGGTGGGCCCACAGGCGCGCGAGGGATGGTCGCGGCGCCTCCCGGGAGGGTCGCCATCCACCCTGGTGCCGTTGGTTACGAGAGGACGGGTCCCCCCGGCTGACGTGTCGGCCTCCTTCCCCGCTCATCTCCGTGACCTCCTGACCTGTGACTGTGAGGCTACTCGAGATTTTATTTGAAAAAAAAAAACAGGGCGGTCTGCATCGACAACAACAATGCGATTTTTATATGATGCAGACAAAAAAAAAAAAATAACAATCGCGGATCGGAGGAAGCAAACTTGTCCTTGTGGTATGTGGTAGCCAAAAACAAGTAAAGAAATCGTCCAATGGCCGGAGCGATCGAATTGGGAATTACCAACCAGGTGTCCTGTACCTCTACTGTACCAGTACGTCTTTAGACCATGTTCGTTTCGCTGGCAACACTAGTTTCGTATATTAAAAATAAACTAATTATAAAACTAATTACAGCGTCATATGCTAATTACTAAGATGAATCTATTAAGATAAATTAATCGATCATTAGCGAATATTTATTGTAGCACCACATTGTCAAATCATGAACTAATTAAGTTTAATAGATTCGTCTCGTGTATTAGTCTTCGGCTGAAAAAATAGTTTTTTAGTTAGTATATTTTTAATATACTAAACTAAGGCCGTAATATTCGATGTGATAGGGTAAAAAAAGATTTGCTAAGTCATCATTACTAGTATTTACTACTGTTTGCTACTAAATACTCCATCTATACTCGTAAAACATGTCATTTAGGACAGCGATACGGTCTCTAAAACACAACTTTGACCTCTTAGGGGCTGTTTGGAAGCCTGGTAACCAGTCCAAAACATCGGTAAATTACAGCTTCTATACTTTTTCCAATCCACGATAGATTTGATCGTTTGGATGACCGGTGAGACTGAAAATATTACAAGGGTTTTAGGCTAAAACCGTTGGGAAAAAAATAAACTTGTGAGGAGGCCCGGAAAGAAAAACGACAAGTATCATGCTCGCTCTGTCTCCGTCGCTCGAAGCCTCTCGCAACTGTGAGGCTATCTCGAGTCTCGGTGGTGGCGTCGAGCGCAGCCCCGGGGCTACGGCGGTGGCAGAAGTTCCCTCGACGACTGCGTCAGGGAGCCAATCTACGGTGGCGGCGACGTCAGCGGCGATGAGCAGCGAGACTGCGGCGATGGTAACCAAATCCGCGATGGCGGCGGCGGCAAGTGGCGATGTCGACCAAATCCATGGCAAGCACACCTGTTCCGAGATTATCAGCAGGTGTCTTCCTCTTCTGATCCCCATCTCTCCTTGATCCCCATCTCTCCTTGCGTTGGATGTTGGATGTGTGGAACCTAAAATCCTTTGGTACTTGACGTGTATGATCAGTTTTCATCATAGATGAGAAAGGTCCAGTGATGTTAGTAGTAATCTTGTAGTGCGCCCCATCTCTATCTAGCATATATGACTTGCATCTCATCTGTTGCTTCCTTGGATCTGTCTCTGAAAAAAAAAAAAACTTGCACATGCTTCTCTACCGCACTTGCTCTTCAGTTTCAAGAAAATCAATGTGGCCAATTACTTTGTATTGATGTACATAATTAAGTATTACTATTTGTGTTGCTTGCTGAAACCTCCAAACAATTAGATTGTAGCTAGTCAGAGTATCATTGTGTTACTGAAGTCTAGCTGGGAGTGCTCATTATGTTACTGAAATTTCAGTGTTTGACACAATGGTTGTTCTCGCTCTCACATTTTTTTCTAAAATTCCATGTTCCAATTCCATGTCCTGGCATGAAAATTTGGGTTGTGATCTAAGCTTGCTCTTGTCTAGCTTCATCTAAGCTTTTCTCAGACTGCTTTGAGCAAATCATGGAGGCGACACTATGCTTGGAGTAGCAGTCAGCACACGACCAACATATATATACTGACGTGCGTGAATAGTTGGAAGGGGGAGGGTGCCAGAAAACTGAGCTCCCAAACAAATAATTTCCGGGGGCAAAAACAATCAACTGTATCTTGTGCACAAGCAATTACAACCGGAAAGTTCTAACAAGTGAGAAATAAAACTGAGCTTCCAAACAGCCCCTTATTTTTTATAAAAATATTTATAGAAAAGTGATATATGTATACTTTTATAAAAGTATTTTTTAAGATAAATCTATTCATATAATTTTCACATTTGCAAACTCAACAACTAAAAAATTATTGATGATTTATATTCTCAATGTTTGACCAAAATCTTGTCAAAAATGACGTGTTTTACGAGTACGGAGGAAGTACTCCCTCTATACCCGAAATTGTTAACGTTTTGGACATGATTGTGCTTATCCAGGAGTGATTAATTGGAGGTCAGTTTTTTATCTTTGTCCTTAATAAATATGGTTGCGGTACATATCTACTATTGAGAAACGACCTTTGGTTGAGACGGCTAGCAAATCTTTTTGCTCGTTTGATTTTACAGGATATTCACGTTTAATGCAGGGAAACGGAAAGGGCACGAGCGCATGCACGTTGAACGGATGGCGCATGGCCAGGGGCAAACAAGGAAGAAATGCAATGTTTTGGAATAAAACGTTAACCTTTATAAAATGTGCAAACTAGAGAATCTATGCAAACTTGCAAACTATCGATCAGAACCTCAAGATGCTCATCCGATGGCTACCGAGAGAGATGGGACAATTTTACAATAAACCGCCCACCATTAGCCTTAGTAATTTTGTGTTTTTTTTCCAAATGACCCCCTTCCTAATCTCTCGTACGTGAGTCGCTTCGTTTCTCCCGTAGCTTTGTCCCGCCGCCTCTTCGTTCTCTGCAAAACCATCGCGGACAGAACCATGCACTCCGACGGCCGTGCAACGCCGTCCGTCCTCAACGGTCATGAGCCGCCGCTTGCCCTCGACGTTCGTGAGCTCGGCGTCCGCGAGCAACCGCTCGCCCTCGAAGGCCGAGAGCCGCCGCGAGCCCTTGACAGCCGCGAGTCGCCGCTCGCCCTGGACGGCCGCGAGCCGCCGCTCGCCCACGACGCCATGGACCACACGCACGTGCACTTTGGACTTGGAGGTGGCAGCCCTTCATCGCGTGGTTAGTTTCTTCTTTAAGATTTTCATCTTGATTTTGATAGAAATTGATCTGATCTGATCATTGATACCGTCCATACGTGTAGTCGACGGTGAACATTTAAAGCCTATGGTTGGAATGATATTTGATACACTCACAGATGTGGAGAAATTTTATAAATCGTATGCACAGGAAGCTGGTTTCTCTGTTCATGTTGGTCAGCACAAGAAGCAAAATGAGAAAATATTATTTAAGTGGTTTTGTTGTTCAAGGGAAGGGTACAAAAAGGAGATCGTACCAGATGTTAGTGATCAATCCGGAAAAAAAGGACGGCACCAAATATGATGGAAACCAGATGTGGTTGTGAGGCACATATTGTTGTTAAACTTTGCAGTGACATGAAGTATCGAATACATTCAATGGTTGAGGAGCACAACCATGGATTTGTGTCGCCGGATAAAAGGCACTTGCTAAGATCAAACCGTAAAGTTAGTAAGAGGGCAAAGAGTACTTTGTTCAATTGTCATAAGGCTAGCATTGGCACGTCTCAGGCATTTCGACTTCTCCAAGTCAGTGACGGTGGATTTCAGAATATTGGTTGCACACTGAGGGATTTGAAGAACTATTATCGTGACCTGAGGAGTAAAATCAAGGACGCTGATGCACAAATGTTTGTGGGACAACTTGAACGGAAAAAGGAAGTAAATCATGCCTTCATTTATGAGTTTATGATGGATAAAGAAGGACGACTTGTTCGTGTCTTTTGGGCAGATGCTACATGCAAGAAAAACTGTAGTATTTTCGGTGATGTGCTCTCGGTAGATTCAACATATACCACTAACCAATATAATATGAAGTTTGTGATTTACTGGAGTCAATCATCACTTGCAAAGTGTTTTCCTTGGGGCAGCATTCTTGGCTGATGATAAGATCGAGTCATTTGTATAGTTGTTTCAGACCTTTCTTAAGGCTATGGGTGGAGTAGCACCTCATCTAATCATAACAGATGAAGATGCGAGCATGAAGGCTGCTATTGCTCAGATTCTACCAAATACAGTTCATAGACTTTGCATGTGGCATATCATGAAAAAGGTACCTGAGAAGGTCGGGCCATCCATAAGAGAGGATGATGAGTTCTGGTGTACATTACACAAGTGTGTTTGGGGATCCGAGAATTCATATGAGTTTGAGACTCAATGGAATTCTATCATGACAACATATGGGATCATGGGAAATGAGTGGTTTTCCACAAAATTTAATATTCGAGAATCATGGATTCCAGCATACTCTATGGACATACCTCTAGCAGGAATCCTTAGGACTACATCACGATTGGAGAGTGCAAATTCTTTTTTTAACCGTTTTATTCATCGAAAATTGACCTTTGTTGAGTTTTGGCTAAGGTTTGACACAGCTTTGGAGTGCCGGCGCCAAGAGGAGTTGAAAGCCGACAATGCAAGTCTTCACACCAATCCTAAATTGATGACACCATGGGCCATGGAGAAGCAACGTAGTGCTATATATACACATGAAATTTTTAGTAAGTTTCAGGAACAACTCATGGTTGCAAGTTTGAAGATCTTATCCAAATGGCCAAGAGCTCTGAACAAGGGATGAAGTTTTTATATTCTAGTTTATCCAACCTTGTAGAACCACTCCAAAAGATCATTCCTGCTACTACAGTTACTAAACAAGATTTGAATCATTCCTTGGTAGCAAAATTCCACATGAGTCGAGATACATCCACCAGATGATATCAAGTCCAAAGGGCGATGCAAAAGAATTAAGAAAAGCAAGGAGAAGAAGGCACCAAAAAAACGAAAGTGTGGAAAATGCAAGCAAGTAGGAGATCATGATGCACAAAATTGCCCAAACAATGTTGTTGGCTGATTGTAAACACCTTTTTTTTACTGGTTGAGGATGTCAGTTTTAGATACTGAAAGGAAATGAGAGATTGAGGCATAATTGCCATTGCACAAGAGAATTTTTTTCAATGTTTCATGCTCCACACACAAGTACTAATTCCTTACTGCTACTTGTGAGATAATTTACTCTGAAGGCTCCTGTGAAATTTGCTCCTTTTTTTTATTCCAGTTTGACTCTACCTTCTGTACATTCATATGAAGCTGCTGCCCACTCTCCCTGTGTTCTGATTACAGGGAAAATTATCAAAGAGCACTGCTCATACACACATATATTTGTATCATTTTTTAGACGAATTCACAAGGAGCTGTAGCTCGACAGACACAATCTCATTATCAAATGACAGAAACACAATTCTATTGCATATTTGCAATCACAATCTTTCAGAGTATCAAAATAAAAAAAATACATCAGTTATTTAATCTTGCTCTGTAAGGCCTAGTCATTGTGCTGAAATCCAGGACGAAGCGATACAACACCCTTCTACTCATTTCCAGTTCAATGATATGATCAACGTGGTCTGTAAGGCCTAGTCATTGTGCTGAAATCCAGGACGAAGCGATACAACACCCTTCTACTCATTTCCAGTTCAATGATATGATCAACGTGGTATTCTCCTCGAAGGCACCGTGAGGAAGGACCGAGGGCACCATTTCTACGACAGGTTCATGTCCTTCAAGACTGATCCACGCAGCCTAGTTGCAAGTAGGTTAGGATGCAAGGATAGAGGCACTGAACTTCTCCAGAGTACAATCAACATAACTGCAGAGGAAAAGATCAAGAAAATTAGACCGGTAGGGCTGCAAAAATGGTTGAGACATTGTGTTGAACAGGTTGAGGGCGTGGTACACTGTCACCATGGATGAACTCTATGGAGGATGGGTGGACGCCATTCCGGCGAGGGTACAATGGAGAGCACAGAGAGAAGACGCTGCGGACGGAACGGGACACACAGGCGAGCTCCAAGAAGTAGCCCCGACAGCGGCGATAGTCGCAGCTCGGACCGGCAACGGCGTCGAGCCGCCTGGGCGAGGACGCGTCCACGACGGTGAACTGCGACGGCGAGAGACGCAGCTCCACAGGCCGGTAACGGCGTAGGGGCGGCTGCGCAGGTAGTGGCGAGGCGGAGGGCAGGGAGTGGCCGACAACATAGGCCGCGACAAACCGCGCCGTCCAGGCGGAGTTCCGGCCCTGCGAGACGAAACGCCAGTCGGGGCGTCCAGGCGGATGTGATTTGGGGGGTGATTTGTAAAAACACCAGATTAGCCAAGGTAATGGTGGGCGTTTAAGTGAAAAATGACTCACCTCCATCTAGAACCATCGGATGTCCATCCAGGGATCAGGATCGATAGTTTCTGAAGTTTGCACACCAACCTGGATTCCAACTGATACGTTCCCTTATAGAAATGGGCCTTGAACCTAAAATGTCAATAATTTCAGGTACTCAGGTACAGAGGGAGTAAATAGATAAACTATAAACAAACGATGTTGTCGATCGCATCCTCGTTGGATTCTGACACAAGAGCCTGACATTGGCATGGCGGCGTCTTTTCTTCTACCCAAAACCCGAAGTATGAACCGTTCGTTCGCTCGCTCGCTCGCTGACGCACACGCACCCACACAACGAACGCCTCACGCTTTTGGCTTTTCAGATTCAGAGGTGGATGGTGATGGGATGGCAAAGGCCCACGATGCGCAGGTTATGGTTGTAAATTAGCGGCGTGGATGGCAAAGGCCCACGCTTTCGCCCCAGGTTATTAACAGGCTCCAATCAAGCTTATTATAAGTAGTGTAGCAATCAAAAATCAATTAACCGCGTGCGCGGATCTCCTCAACCCCCCTAACGCTGTTAATTACAGTAGGTCTAGATATCCATGTCACACCACATTATATTGGCTTGCTGCACACCAAAGATTCATTGTTTACATACAATTATATATACAACAAAGAGGCTGATTAATTAGTAGTGCTATGACGACGAGGTGCGATATTTTTGGAGCTTTTCGATGATGGTGGCGCCTGAGTCGCCGGAGGATGCCTTTCTTTAATCTGTTGTTGGGTCGGCTCCGGCAAGGAAGACTCTGGGAAATGCCCCTGAGTGCAGGAGCTTTTGCTGTGTGGTTGGTTTCGTTGCACCTCGACGTTGCTGTCACTTGGTAATTCCAAGCAAGGCAGCCGACGTGTAGTAAACAAGATCTACTCCACGTACTGTATAGTACAAGACTTTTATTTACGTTACTGGAAATAAGGCAGGGATCACTTTTCCTAACTTTATTTGTTTTCTTGAATAAGCAAAAGATCGATTTGCACGCATAATTACATTACGATGGCAAAATTTAGTTTCATCCATAAAAAGAGATTAGCTAAATTTAACTAATTGACGCGCTTTGCAGCACCAGACCTTCTTGACTGCTCACTCCATGTGTAACTTAGAAGAGCTCGAGCGATTTTGTCAGAAAAAAAAGAGAAGAATGAAAGCGGGAGCAGTCAAGACGAAGCGGAAGGTGGATGATAAGCCTATTACACATAAACTAGACAATCTTTGTTTACACTACTACAGAAAATCTTTTGCATGGCACTTGGGTTTTATCAAGCAAAGATGCAAACCGCCACGATTAAACAATGCTCGCTGAACCTGGCCGACAAGGGAGCTAACCGCCACGGTTAATAAGTTTACTAATTGGTAGCTCCCAGGATTTTAAAGTTGGGTATGCCCATGCCAAAGAAACTACCATTGCAACTTCTTTAAATTTTTCTGCTAGCCAATTCAGTGGTTTAAGGAAATTCCCTTCATCAAGTGAGTCTTCACTCTCATCGTGTCCACGACAAGCGAAATTTCAAGCATTTAAGTCAAAGGGTAAAGGAGCAAAGAGGGATTTGATTACCTCAAAAGATTGAAAAGAGTAATTGAAATCGGTGGTGATAAGGACGAGATCTGGATGGAGCCATGGCCCATGCATATTGGAGGTCGTCGGGTGAGGCCGACAATTGGGACGCGCCAAGGTGATTGAGGGCAGAGGCAGAACAAAGGCCCAAGGCTGATTAGACAACTAGTCAAGGGGTTGGCGACGGTCCGACAAATAGGTGGAGGCATAACAACAACGCTGTTGCTTGACTAGGGTTTCCCTATTCTGACGTTTCACTCCTCAAAAGCTTAGACGACATATACTCGTTAGTATCGAGTCGAATGCTAAGGGTGACACGAACTTGTAGAGTGGCAAAGTGGCAGTGTGAAAGGCCGAATGGGCCATTGAGTTGAGTGTGGTTTGTGGATTGGCTTGTTGACTACTTTGCGTTTAGAGTCAAATACTCAAATAAGAGTCTGAGCATAACATAGAGCAACAAATTCAAACCTTAACTATATTATACTTGTATGTATCTTAACAAAATACTCCCTCCATCCCGAATTATATATCATTCTAGCTTTCTCAGAGTCTCAAAACATCAGTTCGAACAAAAATATATAGAAAATTACAAAGATTTATAACATTAAATAAATATGTTATACAAATATAACGAATGAAGAATGTAATAATATATATAGTTAGTATCATAAATTTCTATGTTCCAAACGCCTCCTATTCCTTTCCTGCACCTCTTCTTTCCTTAGATCTGTCACTGCACTTACCTTCCTTTCCCGTATTTGTTTTCTATTTCTATGCTTTTCATTCTTTTGTTCTAAAATAAATACGCCCTTACAATTGCTTATTTACTTGTATCTAATTGGACCTGAAAGTGAAAGTATCCAAACCAAAGAACAGATCTACCATAGAGAAGAACAAGGACAGACAATGGATGATGCCAATGCCAATATATAATAATCACGCCGCTATGAACAGATCAACCTGTATACTATAAAATAAAAAACAAATAAACAATGGTTAGGGGGGCAACGGCGCAATTGGTCAAGGAGGAAAAGTGGTTCCCCGTGGCCCGTGGGCGACGTCGTTTCCCGCCCGACGTGGAATCTACCCACGCCGTATAGCATCAGCATCAGCATCCATCCCCACGCGTGCTATTGCTGTGCAGTCGCCACAAGAGTAAGTAAACTAGAGTGGCTAAGGCCTTGTTCAGTTCCTAGAAATATTTGGAATTTGCACTGTAGCACTTTCGTTGTTATTTGACAAATTTTATTTAAATATGGATCAACTAGGCTCAAAAGATTCGTCTCGACATATAGATACTAAAAGTACAATCAGTTATTTCTTTTACCTACATTTGTTGCTCCATTCATACAGCTAAAGATTGATGTGACGGAAAATCTAGAAATATTTGGGGAAATTGGGGAAACTAAACGAGGCCTAAACGTGGGGAGCACATGCGCAAAAGATTGGCCGACGCGGGCAACGTTTTTTTTACCCCGGGCGGGCCGTGGATTCTTCCCCATGACCTGACGAGGAAAAAAAACAGCCAGCTCTTTGGACTCTTGCAGAAGAGCCGGATCTGTGCCGAGATTACGCAGGATTTTCAGAGACGACCTCTGGTAACACCAGGAAACACTCCTGTACTTCCTTGCAGCTAGAATATCCCATGTCTACCATGGATATTCCAGAGATGTGTATATATATATAAAAAAAAGTTTGGTCCATGTTGGATGCTCCCACCAAGCACTAGCTCTGTCGTAGCAAAAATCTTCTGATGGCGATAAACTTGTGATGTACTCCACCAGCTTGACTACGCTTGACAAATCAAGCAGTACAATTTGCTGGTAGATTCAGTAAAAGCAACTCGCTGATGCCCTCCAAGACCTTAAATTGACTAGTATGAAGTGGTTAGCCCCGTTTTGGTCTCCGGCAAATGCATTCTCAGGAAACAATTTGTCTGAAGTTGGGCAGTGGATTTGTATAGAACACAGATTGTACAAGCAACCACTGGATGTAGATACCTGCATAGTTTATTCATGGGCTGTACACCATTGGGCAGCATTACTTCTTACGATAATCTGTTTGAGCACCGTTTCATCATTAAAAATGCTGATCAAATAGTCTGCAGTTCCCAAAGTTACAATGTCTATGGAACTCAAATCTACAAGTCTGCAAAATTTTAGGCCATGTTCGGCTCTTATGTTTTTCGGCTGATTCAATAGTATTTTGTGAGAGAATAATTCAAAACAAGCTAAAATAAGCTGAAAGTAGTTCAAGCTGAAATAATCCAAAACAAGCTGAAATTAGTTGAAATATTCTTAAAGTGTTTCACATCTGCAAGCACTCTATCCACCGTTCTCATGAGGTCTTCTCATTCGACAATATATATGAGTATATGACCTTCCTCAAAATTAACATGGTGGATTGGTGCCGTCAAATTCAATTATGGACTCTTTAAAGGAATTGCATTTTTGCCTAGTTATTAAATCCAAATAAAATCCAACACAACAATGAGACTTTACGAATTATCTAAAAGTCAACTTGTAGAAAGACTCTAGTGTCAACTATAACTAAAGTATTATGGCCATTTTGCCATTTAAAAGTCAACGAATTGCATTTATGCCACAGATACCTTTGTCAAGGACAAGCTTGCTTCACAAACTGCGCCCATTGCTTTAAACCCGTGTGGTCACAATCACTCAGTGAATATTATGGCATCGGGTGCACAAATCTATACAATCACCCAGTGAACATTATGGCATCAGGTGCACAAATCTATAGGAGTACAATTTTATGCGGTGTGCGTATCAGCAGCCATGCAAACCTCCCAAATCAAGCCTATGCCCAACTTGTAGCAAAAAAGAAATCTCTTTTGTGGTCGTGTTATACAACTGGCTAGCACACACAATTTGAAAAAGAACAAGATAGATGATGGAATAAATAGAGGATGGAACCATTGGATGACTGGCAGCATTTGGAACACAAAAACAAGATAAATTTTGATGAAAAATGTTCCTTCCAGACAAAAAAAAGTAAAAAAATAGAAGAAGAAGAAAACTTGCATGCTACTGTACTACCAGCCGTTTTGTAACTACATAACTTACAATTAAGCTTAAGCTGCAGCAGGGTCAAGTATTGGGTCAGCAGGGTACTCTTCGTATCCACTTATGCCTGTGATTCTTAACCTTGTGTTTGGCTACAAAATAAAAGAAAATTGTAAATGAAGAATTATTCAGTTCATCTTGAAGTATATGACATGTAAATTCCAATTCAGTTGTTGTCATTATGCTTCCAACTTTTGTTAGAATTGAGGATGTTACCAGAAACGTACCTGTCTGTGACCTAGTTTCCTCTGGTACTTCTTCTTCTTCTTGTACTTGAAGACTATAACTTTATCATCCCGTCCCTGTGGATCAATTAATGGGTTTAGAAACCAGTGAAAAGTTGGTATCCATCGTTTATCCAAAAACATGCAGAAAACGTACCTGTTCTTCAACCACTGCGTGAACAGCAGCATTGGTCACCACTGGCATGCCAATGTAAGCTTTGTCTCTAGTTGACACCAGTAGCACCTTGTTTAATATGATCTGCGAATCAAGAATTATAGGGGAGTGAAAATTTCGACAAAATAAAAATCAATGCTGAGGAAGGCACTGAATTGCAGAGCCATTAATGGGCGACTACATGAGGCTAACACACACACCAGAACAAAAGCACTAAACAGGCTCCCCAGGACATATTAATTAGTTTACAAAAGGATAGGTAATGTATTTACTACAACATACAAGTGCATCACAAATGACTCTTTTGCTTCAAGTACTACATCAAATAATTACAAAATGTCTCATGGCAATATGTATCGCTACTTTGGCATTACATAATTTATTCTAGCACACTGAGTAAAAAGCAACACAGTTGCAGTACATTACAATTAACTCCGTTTCTTCGCCAATCCTATTTCATTACCTTTTCTTCTGATCTTCCTTAACATAACATCCATTCTTTGCATATGGACTTGGTATCAAATAAATAATGATACAAAAGTTGCCAGTGATCTTAGAACTGCTTTTCTACATAACGTCAAATGAAGAAAACATAATGTCCTCCTACAATCTTATCCACTCTTTATATTTTTCATTCTTGCCACCATATCAATGTTTGTAAATCGCCTAGTCGACCCTAGTCGCCATGGCACTTACCAGGTGTTAGTTGCGATTAGTTGTCGACCAGACAGATTAGTTGAGCCTAGTCAGTCCATAAAGTCATCCTGTATATTCCAGGACCTATGTACTATACGCTAGACTATAAAAGCAACAACAAGAGAATAAAAAGCACTAGAGCAGCAGATACTAACGAGTTTTGATGGCACTAGAACAAGATCAAGAGTAGAGCATCACAGAACAACAAGCATAGGCTAAGGGGCATTTGGGCAAGGCAAGAAGATGGAGAACACGAGGGACACACTCAACGTCAAAGGGCGAGCTCATATTGGTAGTCCCCTGGAGCAGGACTGCAGGAACCACCAAGACGGCAGCTACAATAGGGCCAGCGGCAGCTTGGATCAGGGAGCCACCAAGCCGTGAAGAATGTAAAAAATGGCTTCAGCAGAGCTGGGAAGGGGACCAGCGGTGGCCTGAGGAAAGGATTTGACGCTAGTGGAGGAAGGGAAGGGGCTCCAGCGCCACCGGCTGCTGCAGCTTGAAGCCTCGCAGGGGAGGGAGTGTGGTGGCTTGATTTCTGGTGGCAGCTCCTGTCTGCGCATAGTGGGCCAAATTGGCAGCCCAGTAACTTACCTTGAAGCCCAAATACTTAGGCCCACCCCATGACAGCAACCAGCCTGGTCGCCCCTTATGTAATCGGACGACTAATCATGATTTATCAACAACTAATCAGGTGAGTAGGAACCTAGGCAATCTAATCGCCTTGGTGCCCCTAATCCAGTTCAAGCAACCGACTAGGCCGACTAATCGCAATTAGTCAGATGACTAACACTGCACCATATTGACTCAGGTAACCAGACCAGCAACAAACATAAAACCATAGCCACAAAGTTTTGGGGTCAATAGGGTTGAGAAATGTGGTACAAGAGGTTTTTACACTGCAGGTTCAAAAATGATCCTGTGTACCAGGGTGAGGTTCAACGTTCCCTGGTCGAGGTGATGCCTTCGACCCCATTTTATGTGACTGCATAAAACCTGAGCAGATAGTACCATCATGGAGGAAATGTCTATGCATTCCCACCAGATGCATCATATCATTTGGATCTAGGACTGTGAGCAGACAAAGACTACAGACTAGAAGACAATGGTGGCTTTTCTCTGTGCTCCCAACATATCAAAATCTACAATAACAGCAAGACATCTAGAGAGAAGGATGTATAGGTAATAGTTTTTTGCAAGCTCTTGAGGAAATATTTAATGAGCAATTGCTGCTACAAGGACACAAATGCACCAAGATAAGCAGAAGGTTCTCCAAATGACATCCATATTAAAAGAATTGCAGGAGGGAAACTATACAACATCTCACAACCTACACTATCAGCTTGGAGTATGCAGATAGGTGAATCACCAAACCTGATCGTTAACATTGGCACCTTTCAGTCTCTGTGTGTATATATACCTTCCCGGCATCACAATGTATTGTCTTGAACCAATCTGTAATAAAGGAGAGCAGTCAGAATATATTAGTCTTCAGTCATTTTTTTTTTCAAAATGCTCATTAGAACAAAAACACACAAACAATTGCTTGCTACAAGATACATTATTGCATATTTCAGCATTTTGAAAAAAAAAAGAGTCAATGTAAAGCTACTAGTAAATAATCTGAAGCCCTGCAATTGTCAGCAACTCAGCATCACTTCGCAAGCACTGTGTGATCGCACATTACTGTTAGTAACCCACACCAGCATCCTAGCCATTTTCCATGCAATGTAAGACATGCCTAACATTACAGGTAGGTAATGCAGCATAAATGACGGTATATAATTTTTAAGCAATTCAATCCAAATTGCATTGTTGGAGGTGCAGCCAACCCACCATGACAACAGCGAAGATGTCGGCGTCCTTCCCGGCCCCCGCGGCGGCGAGCTGAGCCTCGACGGGCTCCGGTACCGCGGGTTCCTCCTCAGCCTCCGCCTCGGGCTCCACGAACTCAACCTCCACGGCCTCAGGCGCCTCCTCGGCGGCAGCTCGGAGGCGCCAGCGCCGGGGCACCACAGCGGTGACGGAGAGGGAGCGGCGCGCGGAGGGGAGAGCGGACAGGGTCAGCGTTTTGGAGGGGAGGAGGCGGAGGGGCAGCGTCGCGGTCGCCATGGCCGCGGCTGGAAGGGGAGGCATGGATGACGAAGTAGGAGTGGGGTGGGGGTGTTTCGGACGAAGAAGAGGAGGGCGGGGATAATATTGTGGATAGGAGGGGACAGCGAACGATCCGATTGAAAACCAACGGTTCAGATCACTCAGGTTAGCTGTGGAGACAAATTTTATACTCATTTCAACGAGGTTTGAATCAAACATTGGAAATATAAATCATAAATAATTTTTAAGTTATTGAGTTTGGATATGTGAAAATCATATAAATAGAATTGTCTTAAAAAATACTTTCATAAAAATATAAATATATCTCTTTTTGATAAACATTTCATAAAAATATAAATATATCTCTTTTTGATAAACATTTTATAAAAATAAGAAGTTAAAGTTATGCTTTGGAGATCGTGTTGTTATCTAAAATGACTTGCTTTACGGATATAAAGGGAGTATAGTTCAAGTAAAATCTCGTAGAACTAATTTGAAAAGTACAACCAAAACAATGTTTTGAACGTTTGGATCTTTTTATTTTAGTGGAATTGGATAATGTCAAATAGAGTAGACTATTGAAAGCCCTAGTTTGGTTTTGACTAATTGATAGAAACTTATTTGGACTAATTCTATGGCTAAGCATGTGTGTAGCTCATGAGGTGGATTAGGGCCAAGCCAAATAATGAAGCTAGCAAGGTGGCAACTACGAAGAAGTACGAAGAAGATGGTGATAACCACAAGCTATGTTAGTGATCAAGTGCTCCACATTTGATGAAAAGGAGAAGGGAAGAGAAGAGAAGACGAGAAACAAAGAGCCCGAAGGCAAAGGTATATCCTACAAGACTCTTTGAGGTTTAATGATCAAGGCACTTAGTGAGTGTGATCATATTTAGGATAGATAGCCATATTATCAAGAAGAGATAATTCACGGTTTATGCGATGTTCAAGTGTCACTAAGTGTTCACTAACATGTTGATGCATTAGACCTAGTCAGTACCTAATACAACCCTTAGAAAATGCTTTGAAAAAAATGCTAATACACGTGCATAAGTGGTGAAACACTTTGGTGTTAGCACTCGGAAGTAAGGGTAGAGGTTGTGAAATGAAAGGAACTGCCTTAAGGGCATCAGACGCTCCCTGTGGAGGCACTGGACGCGTCCAATGGCAAACCCTAGGTGCAGGTTGCAGTTGAGATAGCATCGGACGCTGCACCGGACACGTAGGTGACGCTGTGCGCGCGTCCGATGCAGCTGAGGTGGCACGATCTTAACAGGCAGTAAGACATAAAACGTTGTGGCGCTGTAAGGAAAATGGACCTCGGCCCATTTAACTTTGGATTTTGGTGTTTGATATCAACATAACCAAACTGGACTAATGTGTTTGCAAGTGTTTGTTTTATAGTCCAATAGGGTGCAAACGTGACTTGGACAAAGACAATATGATGATCAAATGATCAACACCTCAAGCAAGACCCTACAAGATGTATTGAAGGATTACAAAGATCAAGCAAAGTCCAAGACACAAGAAACAGAGGCCCGGACGCAAACAAAGTTGAGCCGCTCAAGCCGAGACAAGAGCTGATTGAATTGGAACTGTCTCGTGATTTTGGATTTACTCAAACTTACATGGCATTATTATAAAGCTGTAGAGCATTTCATTAGCTTTCCGAAAAGTCCAAGATCATCAAAATCGGAGTTCGGAGCTAAGAGTTATACCCGCTCAAGCCGAGACAAGAGCTGATTGAATTGGAACTGTCTCATAATTTTGGATTTGCTCAAACTGGCATGAAACTAGCATAAAGCTATAGAGATTTTCATTAGCTTTTCAAAAAGTCCAAGATCATCAAAATCAGAGTTCGGAGCTAAAAGTTATGCCCAAAATACGAAAAGTCCAAGATCATCAAAATCAGAGTTCGGAGCTAAAAGTTATGCCCAAAATACGAAAGCCTGTCTCACTGGAAAAGGAGCAACGAACGCTCCGATGCAAAGTCCGATGTCAGAGTCCGATGCCTTACTATAACGTCCGATGCCCCCAAAAAACAGGTCTAACGGCTAGTTTTCCAACTGTTACTCAACATATGAGCATAGAACGCGTCTAATGCCTTCATTGTAGCGTTCGATGCTCTACAGAAAGCTGATTTCAGCCTCTCCAACGGCTCTATTTGATTGGGGGGCTATATATACCACCTCTAACCGGCCAAATGAGGTGTGGAGGAGTGAGAAAACATACCAAGGGTATTGCCACACCATATTAGTGCCTCCATATGCATAGTGCTTAGTGATTCACATGGTGACTAGTGTAGGTGCTTTGCGAAGTGCTTAGGCTAGTTAGACCACCGCTCATGCACTTGCTCTAGGTTTAGGCCTAGTGTTTAGTGAGGTTTGCATACCTCTTACTACTCGGTGCTTGCGCGCACCATTGTTGTACATCAGAGGGGCTTGTAGTCTTGCGAGACCACACAATCGCGTTTGTGGTGTGGCCGCCACCGTGTACCGAAGGGAACAAGCCTCGCGGCGGTTCGGTCAGAAGCTTGATAGTGGAGACAACGGTGGGGAGCATCCGGGAGAGGCTTTGACACGAATGACTTAACCGGAGACCCACTTGCACGTGGGAAAGGACCGGAGCTATCCACGGAGTTACCCGACCGGGAGCTTGGTCCTTGTAAGGGATTCCTTGCGAGGGGCTCCAACGAGGACTAGGGGGAAGCTTGCGCGCTTTTCGATATCTCGGTAAAAATATCGGAGTCGTCGACGGGAGTTTGCATCTCTACCTCTCTCTTTAGCTTTCGCATTTACTTTGCTACCTTTGTTGTGCTTTACCTTTCCTAGCTTAGTTGATAGGCTAGTTGATAGGTTTTGTTCATAGGTTGCTTAGCTTCTTTTTGCGGTAGAGATAGCAACACTCCTAGCAAAACCTTAGCTGCACATTAGATATTTTACTTTCTTGCATAGGTTTTGACTAGGTGGAAATCAGAGGCCTTAGTTTAGAGTAAAAGTTTTTAGTTGCCTAATTCAACCCCCCTCTTAGGCGTCACGGTCCTTTCAGGCGCATCTGATGGGCGTCAAGTAGACACATTGGATGGCCCAGAAATGGTTCTAGAACCTCTCTGGACACCCATCGGACGCTGGCTCCAGGCGCGTTCGATGGGTGCATCCAATGCAGGTCTAGTAAGCACTGAATTCATTCAGAGCACACAGGACACGTCCGATGGGTCAGACCATCGCGTCTGGTGCAACATTAACCAGTACGCAAAGTGAAATAGCCATTGAGATCGAGTGAATCACGTTTGAAGGGGTTGGACATGTGGACAACATTGAAGCATTGGACGCGTTCGATGCTTCTAACCAGGTGTGACGGAACGACCCTAATCCCATGGCCCACGTGTCCCTGTCAACCTCTGACAGCCGAACCCATGTTCCATGTGATTAAGACCTGTTCGCCACCGGGCTACATCAGTGCCCAATGTCCGCAGGATCATCTCACAATTCGGTTACAACATTGCATACTTTTACAAATAACATCGGAATAATGAGCGGAAGACTTAAATAACATTAGTTTTACAAAACAGGGTTCCAAATAGAAATTAAGGTGCAGTTATTACAAACCAAGTTCTTGATAAAAGAAATAGACATAGGCAACATAGTGGGGAACAGCAAAGATACTTATAATCACCCAGCCCGAGGGTGTACAACTATTCTTCGGCCTCATCGGCCTCTTCCTGGACGATGGTCACGCAGCAAGGTGCAAGACACATCGGGGACTCTGTCATTCCTGCAGCATGGGTAACAAACCCTGAGTACTGGGGTACTCAACAAGACTTACCCGACTAAAGAAAAAGGGAGAAGACTCAGGAATGAGAGGCTTAGGGTAGTCAAGGTAAGGCTTAAGCAAGATCAAGTATTTTGCAGAAAAGCATTTTTGTAAACCTTATTTTATTTTGAAAGATTCAGTATTCCTCAATTCTTCATCGTTCATGATTCATTTTACATTTCAAAACATACCTAGTTGAGAACCACTCTCCGTTGACAGTCAGTGGACCAAGTCTCCATAACCGAGGAGCAACGTTAATCCGGATAAATAATACTCAGCTGAGGATCTCTATCCACACTGCATATGTAGCACCCAAGCTTGCATATGCCAACTCGTCTACCACGATTCCTCCAAGATTGGGCCCGGTCCTACGCCACCCGGAAGTACAGTACACCACTCCTATCCAGGTACGACGACCACGTGGGTACATGCTACTTCCGCCATCTCTCCACTCCCAGTGCGCGGTTGTCGGTCCAATAAAGGATTCCTCGGAGCCAGAGCTTTCCGAAGTATGTGAATAGTTACAAGTCTTGGCCAGCAGGCCCCCATACGGATGGTCCCTAAATTTTTCCGCCAGCGACAAGCACCTCGGGACTCTAACCCAAGAGTACAGGTTCTGTCGGTTTTTCAACCCTGTCCCGGTCGGTGTCAACTGTTGAGTCCCGGACTACAACATGACGGCACCGTACGCTCGGACAACCTCTCCTCGCTGTTGACTAGGTACGGATCAGATACTTAGCCAACAGGCAGGGAGTAAAGCCAAATTCCCATCAAAATTCTTTAAGTGATCACACTTTTGAAAATGGCATTTTATTGCAAATCTATCGTATAGCATCGCTAAGCATTTTGCAAATAGTTTTTAAACAGGGCAGGTGGATTTTCTGGTGGAGGTAAATAGTGCAGGTAATAGGTCATCACACAACTCCTATAACCTAATGCAGTAGTTTTAACTCAAAAGCATTTAAGTAAACTTTTCTGAAAACAAGGAAGGGTGCACCGGGGCTTGCCTTGAAGAGCAAAGAGGGCAGGCTCGAAGGCGGCAGGGCAGTTGTCGGAGCTCGGGGTAGCCTCGGGGACAAGTTCGTCGGCGGCTGCCTCGATCTTGACTCCTTCTTCGGTGACTATACGAATGCAATGATGCATGCACATGAGTATGCTAGCATGAACAATGCAAAACAGGGCATACAACATGAACCCTAATCACTTTTTCTATTTTCCTTAATTATTTAAAAAGGTCATTTTATAAAGTTGCTCCAAAAATTACCAAATTAATCACATAAGTTCATTATGGTGTAGATAGATGGCAAAACAAATTTCATAATTTTTGGAGGTCATTAAGGTGCTCAAATAATTCCAGACATTAATTAACAAAAGGCACTATTTAACAATTAAAGATAAATGCTCAAAAATCAACTTGTTCCAAAAGACTTCAAAATTTCACCAGAGACTAAACATGGCATAGGAAGCTCACAAAAATTTATCTCATGATTTTTGGAGTTATAAATAATTTTCTAAAAATCCAAAACTATCCATTTATTAATTAAAAGAGGGATTTTACTTTTTTAAATTCTTGCAGAAAAGTCAAGTTTCATATTTTTATAAAATACTACACAGTGCATGGAGCATACCATAATTTTATCAGGATTTAAGGAACAACAGATTAATTCACACAAAAAAGAGAAAACAGAACACTATTCACAACTCCCCAAAAAGGAAAAAGAGCACTGTGCTCTTTCCTCGCAAGGCTCGGGCGAGGCGGAAGCGACTGCTTCGTCCGAGGCCTGGCTCGGAGGCTCGGGCGAGACGGAAACAAGGGTTTCGTACGAGGCCTGGCCGGGAGGCTCGGGCGAGACGGAAACAAACGTTTCGCCCGAGGCCTAGCTCGACGAAGCGGAGGGTGCGCAAGTCTGCTCGAGGCCTGGCTCGAGCGAAGCGGTGAGGGTGTGTCCGCTCGAGGCTGGGCTCGGGCGAGACGGATACGTGTGCTCGAGGCCTGGCTCGAGCCAACAGTGAACGCGTGCGCCCGAGGTCTGGCTCGAGCTTTGCGCCGTTAAAAGACAGAGACCGAGGGGGCTTCGAGTGCTTACCACGGTCGGAGACAGGGCTCGGCGGGGCGGTGGTTCGGTGGAGCTTTCTTCGGCGGCGAACGGCGTGCCGGCGGCTCTGTCCGCCAAAAGAGGTGGCCGAGGAGCGGTTAGGATCGCACCAAAGATGAGGAAGAGAGGGCAGGGATCAGATGAGCGGAAGGAAAACCCACGGCGACGAATTTCACTTCTTACCGAGGCGAGGTCGTTCGCCGGAGTTGGGGAAGATGGGGTTACGCCGGGCGATTGGAGACGGGGGAGATGAAATTGAGGGGTGGGAAAGCTTCACGAGCTCAAGGCGGAGCTTTCGGGCTAGGTGGTTGAGCGGCGGAGGGTCTGGAGTGGGCTGGCCACGGTGGCAGAGGTGGGTGGCTTCTCCGGCCAGCCGGTGGTGGCTTTTATAGGCGCGGGCAGGGACGGATGGGTGTCGCGCGGGCGCGGATAAGATCGGGCGAAGCACGCGCACTCGATTGCACGCTGCAGCGGGGCAGGAGCGTTGCCCAGGGGCCGGGCGCAAGCTCGCCGGCGTTTGGACACGCGGCGGCGGCGAACTGGGAGCAGTGGGGGACGGGGCGGAGGTCAACTGGCGCGCGTGCGGGGGCGGCATGATGGCGCGGGCGCAGGCGACAAGTCGGGGGCGGGCGTGCGGCTGCCAGGCGCGCGTGGCGCAGGCGGCGCTGGCGCGCGGCCATGGCCGGGGCCCCCTAGCTGTAGGTTGAAGATGAACAGGGCTAGGTCTTAGGGTTTGACTTTGGGCTGTTCTCTGTATTTCGCAAATTACTTCCAAAACTTGAACTGAGCAGCAAAAACTCAAAACACCAAAGTTGTTCAGAAAAAAGAGATCTACAACTTTGTCAAAAATAATATTTTCAAATTCCAAACAGTTTTTGAATTAAATTCGAAATCAGAAAAGGGGGCACTTTTAGGATTTGAATAATTTCAAAATTACTTTTGATTTTACATTGAAAGTTGGAAATCTGCAAATATGAAAGTTGTTCCTTTTATCAAAACCTACAACTTTGCTAATATACCCTTTTTCTGAAACCCAATAGTTTTTGAATAAATTTTTAAAACTGAAAAGGGGACAAAAACTGGAATTTGAATGAATTTGGATTTACTTCAAACTTTGTACAGAAACTTGAAAATTTGTAAATACCAAAGTTGTTTCTCTTGGCCAGATCTACAACTTTGCTTTTTGGACCAACCTCAAATTTTGAATAATTTTTGAATTACAAAAAGAGGGATAAAATCCAGGGTTTGGAAATCAGGGTTTTGCAAAGGGATTTGAAATCTGATTTTGATTTTTGAACTTTGGCCAACACAACAAAACTTAAAGACATCCAACTGAACAAGAATTACACAAAGCTAGGCACAGAGGTGAAATTACCATTTTTGCCCTTATAGGAAGGTTAGGGCTTTTAGGGTTTTTGAAAAGAGATTGCTACACAAGTACTAGGCAAACATAAATGCAAGGCAAGAATGATTAATGACTAATGATGATGACATGTCAGGTTAATTACAGTTAAACACCAGAGGTGTTACAGCCTTCCCCCCTAAAAGAAATCTCGCCCCGAGATTCCACGTCTTAAGAAGGAAAAGGCAAAACCTTACATCTACAGAGATTCGAGAAAGTCGGGATAGTTCTTTGCTAAGAAGTCTTCGGATTCCCAGGTGGCTTCTTCTTCAGAGTGCTGGTTCCACTGGATCTTGTACCATCTTGTGGTGGTTCTTCGGGTAACACGATCCTTGTGATCAACACGCGAACTGGATACTCAGTGTATGACAGATCTGGTTCTAGCTCAACGCCTTCAACTTCAACCACATGTTCAGGTATTCGGAGACACTTCTTGAGTTGGGAGACATGAAACACATTATGAACTGCTGAAAGATGATCGGGCAAACTTAGCTTGTAAGCGACCTTGCCACAACGATCCAGAATCTCAAAGGGACCAATGTAGCGGGGTGCTAACTTTCCTTTGACTCCAAAACGAGTGACTCCTTTGGTGGGTGAGACCTTCAGGTACACATAATCCCCGATCTCGAACTGCAGAGGTCGACGTCTCTTGTCAGCATAACTTTTCTGTCGAGACTGTGCAATCTTCATGTTCTCTTGTATATGCTTGACTTTCTCTTCCATATCTTTTACTAGGTCGACTCCAAAGAATTCCCTTTCTCCGGGTTCAGACCAATTGAGAGGTGTACGACAACGGCGGCCGTACAGTGCTTCAAAGGGTGCCATTTTGATGCTCTCTTGGTAACTGTTATTATATGAGAACTCTGCCAAGGGCAAACAGTCATCCCAAGTATCTGCGAAGGTGAGCACACATGCTCTCAACATATCCTCTAACACTTGGTTGACTCGCTCAGTTTGTCCATCTGTTTGTGGATGATATGCTGTACTATGCAAGAGCTTGGTTCCAAGTGAGGTATGGAACGCTTTCCAAAACTTTGCGACAAACTGGGTACCACGATCAGAGATAATGCTCTTGGGTATGCCATGGAGTTTCACTATGTGGTTCTTGTACAAAGTGGCATAAGTGGGGACGGTGTAACTGGTCTTCACTGGCAGGAAGTGAGCTTGCTTAGTGAGGCGATCCACGATCACCCATATGGAATCAAAACCTCTTGATGTCTTGGGTAGACCATTGATAAAGTCCATACTGATATCGTCCCATTTCCAAGCAGGTACAGGTAAAGGTTGCAATTCTCCTCCGGGCTTCATGTGCACGGCTTTGACTTTCTGGCAGGTATCGCACTGAGCGACATATCGGGCGATCTCAATCTTCATCTTTGTCCACCAGAATTGCTGCTTCAAATCCTGGTACATTTTGTTGCTGCCGGGGTGGATGGAAAATCTAGTCAAGTGTGCTTCATCAAGGATTAACTTTCTTAACTCAGGCACTTTAGGAACTACTAACCGATTCTTAAACCACACTACTCCTGCATCATCGATACTGAAACAATCAGCCTTTCCGGATTGGACCTTTTCGATGACGTGCTTGATTCCAGGGTTATCTTTCTGTGCAGCGATGATCTGCTCTCTGATAGGGGTTTCTATTCTGATATTATTCAGAGTTCCTTGTGGAATCATTTCAATATTCAACTTTTCCAGCTCAAAACACAAGGAAGAATCATAGGGTTTCATCATCAGACAGTTGCAATAAGACTTGCGACTGAGTGCATCGGCGACCACATTCGCCTTACCTGGATGGTAATGCACTTCAAGATCATAGTCCTTAATTAACTCAAGCCATCTTCTCTGCCTCATATTCAGTTCCTCTTGAGTGAAGATATACTTCAGGCTTTTGTGATCAGTGTACACATTACAGGTACTGCCCAACAGATAATGACGCCAGATCTTCAAGGCATGCACTACTGCTGCTAACTCGAGATCATGAGTTGGGTAATTCTCTTCATGTCGCTTAAGCTGTCGGGAGGCATATGCGATCACTCGACCTTCTTGCATCAAAACACAGCCCAAACCAGTACCAGATGCATCACAGTAGACATCAAAGGGCTTCTCGATGTTCGGCTGGGCTAGCACTGGTGATGTAGTTAACAGTTTCTTCAATTTTTGAAAGGCTTGCTCACAGGCTGGTGACCAGACAAACTTCACAGAATTCTTTACTAACTCAGTGATAGGCTTGGCGATTCTTGAGAAATCTGGGATGAATCGACGATAATATCCAGCCATTCCCATAAAGCTGCAGACTTGATGAACAGTGGTAGGTGGCTTCCAATCCAGAATGTTTGCCACTTTACCAGGGTCAACTGACACACCTTCAGCGGATAGGACATGACCAAGAAACTGTATCTGATCTAACCAGAACTCACATTTACTGAACTTGGCATACAGCTGATGTTCTCTGAGACGGGATAGAACGATACGAAGATGTTCAGCATGATCTTCAGGGGTTTTTGAGTAGACAAGGATGTCGTCAATGAACACGACCACGAATTTATCAAGCTCTGGCATGAACACAGAGTTCATGAGGTACATGAAATGAGCAGGGGCATTGGTCAAACCGAAGGACATGACCAAGTACTCATATAGGCCGTATCTGGTGGTGAAAGCTGTTTTAGGAATATCTTCAGGACGAATTTTTATTTGGTGGTAGCCAGATCTGAGATCGATCTTGGAGAATACTTTGGCTCCAGCTAACTGGTCAAAGAGAAGATCAATACGAGGCAAGGGATATTTATTTTGATGGTGACCTCATTGAGTGGGCGATAATCAATGCACATTCTGAGAGTCTTGTCTTTCTTCTTTACAAAGATTGCAGGACAGCCCCAAGGAGACGAGCTTGGGCGAATGAAACCCTTGTCCAACAAATCTTGTAATTGGATTTTTAGTTCTGCCAACTCTCTGGGAGGCATTCGATAAGCTCTGCGGGATATAGGAGCAGTCCCGGGCTTTAGCTCTATGGCAAACTCAATGTCACGGTCAGGAGGCAGACCAGGCAAATCCTCAGGAAAAACATCAAGGAATTCACAAACCACGGGGATGTCCCGGGTTTCCAGAACATAGGCGGTGTTTACTTGAGTGGCTGCTGGTTTTTGAGGCATTGGAAGTTGGAGAAGGAGTTTGGCGGTACTGTTAGGAATATCCACTCTCACAACTCTATTCAGGATGTCGATCATGGCTTTATACTGACACATCCAATTCATGCCTAGGATGACATCTATCTCCTGATCATGAAGCACTATCATGGTGGTGGGAAATACATGTTCCCCCAACCTTACTGGTATACTGCGAACCACTTCCTTAGTACTTATACGCCCTCCAGGCGAAAATATGCAGAAACTTTCTTTTAAATCCTCAATTGATATTTCATGCTTGATGACAAAAGTACGACTGATGAAGGAATGCGATGCACCAGAATCAAACAACACAACTGCAGGGTGATTGGCAACAGGAAACCTACCGATCATGACGGGCTCCCCTTCTGGTATATCGCTGACAGCGGTGTAGTAGACTTGCTCGTGCTTCTTGACAATCTTGCCTTTCTGAGCATGCTGCTGCTGTGCACGGTGCTGCTGCTGCTGGGATCCTCCAGGATTCTTCTGAGCATTCTGAGCATACCTCTTGGGCTTTGGGCACTCACGAGACCAGTGACCAAGCTGGCCACAGTTGTAGCAGGGATGGTTGTAGGCTGTTTGTGGAGTGGTGATACGAACACCTGGGGCGTTCGGCTGTGTGGCACTCTGCTGGTTGGCATTATGGGTGGTGGCCGCGGTATGGACGACCACTTGCTGGTTGGGGTAAGGTAGACGATTGTGGTGGTGGCTGGGGTGATAGATGATTCTCTGGCGTTTGTGACCGCCAGCGAAGCTGCTTGACCCTGCTTTCTTCTTCTTCTTCTCTTCCTGGTACTGGCGATTGCTTTCTTCAAAAGCAACAGCCCGGTCAACAACATCGTGATAAGACCCAGTCAGGTTATTGGACAAGCTCCTGCGGATCTTTGGGTGCAGTCCTCTGAGGAAACAATCCCTCTTCTTCTCATCTGTGTTGACATACTCTGAGGCATACTGGCTGAGATGATTGAATTGACCCACATACTGCATGACTGTGGAGTCTTTCTGTTGGAGAGCCAGGAACTGATCAAGCTTCATTTTCATTAATCCGAAAGGGATGTGATGAGCACGGAAGGCAGTGCGGAACTCTTCCTAGGTCAACCGATGACCTTCTGGCTGGGCAGCCAACAGGTTGGCATACCAAGCACTTGCCGGACCACGAAGTTGCTGTGAAGCGAAACGTGGCTTCTGGATGTCGGTGCAGTTGATAAGACCAAACTTCTGCTCCATGGTGCGGAGCCAATCATCAGCTTCGAGGGGTTCATCGGCCTTGGTGAAGACCGGTGGACGAGTTTCGGTGAATTCCACATAGGTGGTCTCTTGGTTGATGTTGTGGCGACCACGGTGAAAGTTCTGCTGTCCTTGGTTTTGAGCCATTAGGTTGGCAGCGGCGGCCAAGGCTGCAATGGCATCTGCTAGGGTAGCTGGGACAGGTGGAGGGTTTGAGAGGTTGGCATCATCAGAACCTCCAGCTCCAGTGCGAGTGTTCACAGGCATCTGTTAAGCAACTTGGAACTTAGCATTCATATATAGGGTTCTGAAAACAACAGACTGATAGCTTCTTCTGATACAAAAGACTGATGACTTGATAAGGTGACTGACAGATGATACAGACCGATAAAGGGAAAATATGCGAAAAGAAAGATACATGCCAGACTTGGCAACAGACAGACTAACGCCCCCAAACCTAGACTAAGGTTTTAGGTAAGCAGATGGTACAGACACTACGAATCTAGTTGTCGTCGATGATGATCATGTCTTCGTCGTCGTCTTCTTCGAGGATGAGCTCAGGCTCCTCCTCCTCGTCCTCGTCTTCAGCGTAGACATCTTCGACAGGTTCAACTTCTTCGTTCTCGCCTGGCCCTTGTTCCACTTCTGGTTCCTCCACAACTCCGTCCTCAGGGTCTTCCATAACCGGGGGTACCAAGGGGTGGAGTTGATCATACAGCTGATGCACTTCCTCATGAAGCATATCATTGAACTGTTCAATCTGAGCTGTGTACTGCTGCAGTCCGTGGAGCTGGGCTCTGGTAACGTCCTCGCGGGTCCAAGCATCATTGCGCTGCTCGATAGCGCAAACCGTATTCCGATTGGCCTGCTCCAGGGAAGCTCGTGCCTCATAAAACTCCAGGCGTGAGTGGTAGAAGTCATGCTCCAAGTTCTTCAGCTCAGCCTTCAGATCCTTGATCTCCTCCTTCAAGTTCTTGCGGGTGCGGCGGGGAAAGCGACGACCGTTGGAAGATTCTCCAGTCTCCTCCCCAGCGCGTGGTGCCAGCTGGTGGCGTGGCACACCATGCGGTCCAGTCGACTTGCGGGCAGTCAGCTTGATACGGGCCATGTCTGGATAAGAGAAGATGGATGAGAAAGGCTAGCAAGAACAGGTAAAGGCATACTACCCCAACGAACTTAGAGAGGAAGTTAACTTAAGTGATTATGACATGATGCATGAATCATTCCTACGGAACAAAGCAATGCAATAAATAAATAAAGTACATAGGGCTTAAAACATGTTGTTCCACTAGCTAGTGTTGCCATATGAGAGACAAGATGAGAGAAGCAATTTGGACTCAAAATAGTTAAGTTTAGTTTGTTTGGACTCAAAAGGTCTTTGAAGTTTTCGCAAAAACGAACACTGCAACGTTAAAGTGAGATGCTCCGATACCACTCTGTGACGGAACGACCCTAATCCCATGGCCCACGTGTCCCTGTCAACCTCTGACAGCCGAACCCATGTTCCATGTGATTAAAACCTGTTCGCCACCGGGCTACATCAGTGCCCAATGTCCGCAGGATCATCTCACAATTCGGTTACAGCATTGCATACTTTTACAAATAACATCGGAATAATGAGCGGAAGACTTAAATAACATTAGTTTTACAAAACAGGGTTCCAAATAGAAATTAAGGTGCAGTTATTACAAACCAAGTTCTTGATAAAAGAAATAGACATAGGCAACATAGTGGGGAACAGCAAAGATACTTATAATCACCCAGCCCGAGGGTGTACAACTATTCTTCGGCCTCATCGGCCTCTTCCTGGACGATGGTCACGCAGCAGGGTGCAAGACACATCGGGGACTCTGTCATTCCTGCAGCATGGGTAACAAACCCTGAGTACTGGGGTACTCAACAAGACTTACCCGACTAAAGAAAAAGGGAGAAGACTCAGGAATGAGAGGCTTAGGGTAGTCAAGGTAAGGCTTAAGCAAGATCAAGTATTTTGCAGAAAAGCATTTTTGTAAACCTTATTTTATTTTGAAAGATTCAGTATTCCTCAATTCTTCATCGTTCATGATTCATTTTACATTTCAAAACATACCTAGTTGAGAACCACTCTCCGTTGACAGTCAGTGGACCAAGTCTCCATAACCGAGGAGCAACGTTAATCCGGATAAATAATACTCAGCTGAGGATCTCTATCCACACTGCATATGTAGCACCCAAGCTTGCATATGCCAACTCGTCTACCACGATTCCTCCAAGATTGGGCCCGGTCCTACGCCACCCGGAAGTACAGTACACCACTCCTATCCAGGTACGACGACCACGTGGGTACATGCTACTTCCGCCATCTCTCCACTCCCAGTGCGCGGTTGTCGGTCCAATAAAGGATTCCTCGGAGCCAGAGCTTTCCGAAGTATGTGAATAGTTACAAGTCTTGGCCAGCAGGCCCCCATACGGATGGTCCCTAAATTTTTCCGCCAGCGACAAGCACCTCGGGACTCTAACCCAAGAGTACAGGTTCTGTCGGTTTTTCAACCCTGTCCCGGTCGGTGTCAACTGTTGAGTCCCGGACTACAACATGACGGCACCGTACGCTCGGACAACCTCTCCTCGCTGTTGACTAGGTACGGATCAGATACTTAGCCAACAGGCAGGGAGTAAAGCCAAATTCCCATCAAAATTCTTTAAGTGATCACACTTTTGAAAATGGCATTTTATTGCAAATCTATCGTATAGCATCGCTAAGCATTTTGCAAATAGTTTTTAAACAGGGCAGGTGGATTTTCTGGTGGAGGTAAATAGTGCAGGTAATAGGTCATCACACAACTCCTATAACCTAATGCAGTAGTTTTAACTCAAAAGCATTTAAGTAAACTTTTCTGAAAACAAGGAAGGGTGCACCGGGGCTTGCCTTGAAGAGCAAAGAGGGCAGGCTCGAAGGCGGCAGGGCAGTTGTCGGAGCTCGGGGTAGCCTCGGGGACAAGTTCGTCGGCGGCTGCCTCGATCTTGACTCCTTCTTCGGTGACTATACGAATGCAATGATGCATGCACATGAGTATGCTAGCATGAACAATGCAAAACAGGGCATACAACATGAACCCTAATCACTTTTTCTATTTTCCTTAATTATTTAAAAAGGTCATTTTATAAAGTTGCTCCAAAAATTACCAAATTAATCACATAAGTTCATTATGGTGTAGATAGATGGCAAAACAAATTTCATAATTTTTGGAGGTCATTAAGGTGCTCAAATAATTCCAGACATTAATTAACAAAAGGCACTATTTAACAATTAAAGATAAATGCTCAAAAATCAACTTGTTCCAAAAGACTTCAAAATTTCACCAGAGACTAAACATGGCATAGGAAGCTCACAAAAATTTATCTCATGATTTTTGGAGTTATAAATAATTTTCTAAAAATCCAAAACTATCCATTTATTAATTAAAAGAGGGATTTTACTTTTTTAAATTCTTGCAGAAAAGTCAAGTTTCATATTTTTATAAAATACTACACAGTGCATGGAGCATACCATAATTTTATCAGGATTTAAGGAACAACAGATTAATTCACACAAAAAAGAGAAAACAGAACACTATTCACAACTCCCCAAAAAGGAAAAAGAGCACTGTGCTCTTTCCTCGCAAGGCTCGGGCGAGGCGGAAGCGACTGCTTCGTCCGAGGCCTGGCTCGGAGGCTCGGGCGAGACGGAAACAAGGGTTTCGTACGAGGCCTGGCCGGGAGGCTCGGGCGAGACGGAAACAAACGTTTCGCCCGAGGCCTAGCTCGACGAAGCGGAGGGTGCGCAAGTCTGCTCGAGGCCTGGCTCGAGCGAAGCGGTGAGGGTGTGTCCGCTCGAGGCTGGGCTCGGGCGAGACGGATACGTGTGCTCGAGGCCTGGCTCGAGCCAACAGTGAACGCGTGCGCCCGAGGTCTGGCTCGAGCTTTGCGCCGTTAAAAGACAGAGACCGAGGGGGCTTCGAGTGCTTACCACGGTCGGAGACAGGGCTCGGCGGGGCGGTGGTTCGGTGGAGCTTTCTTCGGCGGCGAACGGCGTGCCGGCGGCTCTGTCCGCCAAAAGAGGTGGCCGAGGAGCGGTTAGGATCGCACCAAGATGAGGAAAAGAGGGCAGGGATCAGATGGGCGGAAGGAAAACCCACGGCGACGAATTTCACTTCTTACCGAGGCGAGGTCGTTCGCCGGAGTTGGGGAAGATGGGGTTACGCCGGGCGATTGGAGACGGGGGAGATGAAATTGAGGGGTGGGAAAGCTTCACGAGCTCAAGGCGGAGCTTTCGGGCTAGGTGGTTGAGCGGCGGAGGATCTGGAGTGGGCTGGCCACGGTGGCGGAGGTGGGTGGCTTCTCCGGCCAGCCGGTGGTGGCTTTTATAGGCGCGGGCAGGGACGGATGGGTGTCGCGCGGGCGCGGATAAGATCGGGCGAAGCACGCGCACTCGATTGCACGCTGCAGCGGGGCAGGAGCGTTGCCCAGGGGCCGGGCGCAAGCTCGCCGGCGTTTGGACACGCGGCGGCGGCGAACTGGGAGCAGTGGGGGACGGGGCGGAGGTCAACTGGCGCGCGTGCGGGGGCGGCATGATGGCGCGGGCGCAGGCGACAAGTCGGGGGCGGGCGTGCGGCTGCCAGGCGCGCGTGGCGCAGGCGGCGCTGGCGCGCGGCCATGGCCGGGGCCCCCTAGCTGTAGGTTGAAGATGAACAGGGCTAGGTCTTAGGGTTTGACTTTGGGCTGTTCTTTTTATTTCGCAAATTACTTCCAAAACTTGAACTGAGCAGCAAAAACTCAAAACACCAAAGTTGTTCAGAAAAAAGAGATCTACAACTTTGTCAAAAATAATATTTTCAAATTCCAAACAGTTTTTGAATTAAATTCGAAATCAGAAAAGGGGGCACTTTTAGGATTTGAATAATTTCAAAATTACTTTTGATTTTACATTGAAAGTTGGAAATCTGCAAATATGAAAGTTGTTCCTTTTATCAAAACCTACAACTTTTCTAATATACCCTTTTTCTGAAACCCAATAGTTTTTGAATAAATTTTTAAAACTGAAAAGGCGACAAAAACTGGAATTTGAATGAATTTGGATTTACTTCAAACTTTGTACAGAAACTTGAAAATTTGTAAATACCAAAGTTGTTTCTATTGGCCAGATCTACAACTTTGCTTTTTGGACCAACCTCAAATTTTGAATAATTTTTGAATTACAAAAAGAGGGATAAAATCCAGGGTTTGGAAATCAGGGTTTTGCAAAGGGATTTGAAATCTGATTTTGATTTTTGAACTTTGGCCAACACAACAAAACTTCAAGACATCCAACTGAACAAGAATTACACAAAGCTAGGCACAGAGGTGAAATTACCATTTTTGCCCTTATAGGAAGGTTAGGGCTTTTAGGGTTTTTGAAAAGAGATTGCTACACAAGTACTAGGCAAACATAAATGCAAGGCAAGAATGATTAATGACTAATGATGATGACATGTCAGGTTAATTACAGTTAAACACCAGAGGTGTTACACCAGGCGTGTCTAATGCCTGTCTGGTGAGCCCAATAGCTAGCCCATGTGTGGGCTGCCTATTTAAGGGAAGTGGCTGGCTTGGGGATATCTCTCTTGCAAATTTTGATACTCTAGCATCCTTGTGAGCTTTGACAACCGTCCTCACTCATCTCTAGATTTGAAGGTCTTCATTCTAGTGGCACTAGTTCTTTGCATCGACCTTGAGTTTCTTGTTACTCATGGCATTTGCCAGTGTCTAGATGGCTTGGAGGAGTTTGGTGGAGTTGGCAAGAGTTGGTGATTGTTTTTAGCCACCACCAATCACATTTGTTAGGGATTATTTAGGCCTCATCCCCACCGGTATAGCAAAAGGCGCCTCTAGTGGATTGCTCATGTCATTGAGCTACATCTCTTGAGGTAGATTCTTGTGGCACTCGTGAGGAGCTTGGTGTGGTGCTAATTAGTCACCGAATTACTAAGAGTTGGTCGACACAACAGGGACTAGCGTGTCGGCAAGCACGTGAACCTCGGGATAAATCGCCATGTCTCTAGTATGCTTGATATTGTGGCGATTATCACTTGGTATTCTTGGTGATTGGTCTTCTTCCGGTTATTTGGTGATTGGCCTTCTACTTGGTGATCCTCTGAAGGCTTAGTGAAACACTTAACTCCCTAGCTCATTTACGTATAGCATTTACATTTAAGTTGAGCTAGTTACTTTAGGTATCTTAATTGAGCTATATATATTATACTAATTATCTTGTGTAGCTAGTCTCTACTGATTTGTTTCACGTACAAATTTATTATGAAAATATATTCAATGATTTATCAAATGACACAAACTATGCACCATAAATGTTTATATTTCTTATATATACTAGTTGAATCGGACAACTTTAACAATAATATAGCAAGCACCATCATGATTGAACAAGCATCATGCTGAAGTAACATTTTAGATGATAACATGCTACCTATCGTTTGTAAATGTAGACATTGTAGTTGGTGGTGATATAAAGTCTTCAATGAGTGGTGGAGAAAGATCTTGATGCAATTGATGACGAACACGATAGTATGCAACACCATTTAACTTGGATGGAAGAAGACCCATCATGGTGGTTGGAAGAAGTTATAAGAAAGTGTTTTCCAAAAACCTTATTCGTCCTCTCCCGGTGTGCATGATCATAAGGACAAGGGCTTCAAAAACCTAATGCACGTAGGTACTCGGGGTGGAGAAGCTACAATGGTGGTGCAATAGCGGAAAGAGGGAAACCCCTAACTCAAATAGATGTGTTATGGTGTTGGTCGATAGGTTGTTTATATAGGCCTATCTAACATGATCTCATGTCATGATCATGGTCTAAACCATTTAGAGCTCCTATTTACAATGTAGACACCATCGTAATCTACACAAAAGCTTTCATAGGTTTAGCATCTTGATGCAACTTGTAGCCTTTCTAACATGATCTAACATGATCTCCTTAATGCTCAACACTAAAGGCATGTTCTGCTATATCAACCATCACTTCCAACTACCATTGTGACGAGTAGTAGTTTCACACTTTCATGTTTAAAACCAACATACTTAGTCAAGCTACCACAACACTAGCAGCAACATTGCCTCATGTATGGCCTAAAGATTTTAAGATAATACCTTCAAATAGTATAATATTAATCTTTGTTTATTTTTGTATAGATTTTTTCCTATCAATTAGCAACAACTATAGCTTTAAGATCTAAAGTTTTCACTCAGTATCTGAAGTTTGTCATGTAACCTGTTAATTATGCAATGAGGTATTAATAAAGCTAAACATATATGTACAATCACCTTTTGTGAGTTCACTATAGTTCTGAGAACTATTTATAATTAGGATCTAGTAGTTTAGTGCAACATGCTTATTTCTTAACTTTCTAGTTAAAATGCAAGGACTTATTAATCCCATTTACCCTCATATTTCCAAGCACATCGATAAGGAAAGAAGTAAAGCACAAGGCAGAGCAACCCTTAGAGTCATATATGAGGTGCACACATATGATTGTAGCATTTATTTTTATAAGGTGCACACATATTTCAAGGTTCAAACCTATAATCATCAACCAACATTCAAATTAAGAGTTTGTATATTATTACTTACCACTTTATGATTGTAGCATTAATACTTAAAAATATTTTATATCATGGGTTACAACTTTAAGGCATTAGATGCTGCAATATAAGAGATATTGATGGTCAAAAAGTATCGTGTTTTAGTGCAAATAGTCAAACCACATTTTATGTTTTGAAATAATGAAGTATTAATATAGGCATGACATTTGTAATACTATCTCCAAGAGTTCCTCAAATCAACTTGCTATCTTTTGTTTTTTTGACAAAACATAAAAATTCACCCTCCAACAGCTTGGTAAAAGAGGTTGCTATCTGTCGATGGTATGAAAAAGGGGTACCCCAAAGCCTACGTCTTGAAAACCCAAATCACAACAAAGTCTGTAAGTGCCCCTCAAGCCCCAACTCGCGAACAACCCAAATACCAACCCATGTTGGGCCGGTCCGCAACCATACTCCCGCGATACGACATACTGTTGGTATAAATTAACGCACACTCCACTTTATCTGCAAGCGCACAGATAAAATCTACCGATGTAGCACTTCACCGGAGTAACCCAGTTTTAATATTGAACCCAAAGGAACGGATAGTGTTAAGTCTTAAAGTCTAACCCCTGAGTAGCTAACAAGGACGAAGAATCTAGAAGTATATAGGAGATCACTAAGGCTATCTAATTCCAATTCAAGAGTGATATGTTTATATTCTTAATGGGGAAGTTATCATAAAAGGTCACATACAGAGTATGAGTCTTTTATGCAAATGTATAATCCTACCGAACCTACACACGGGGTAAGTGGACTATAGAAGAATCAACAAGGCTATAAGAGTCACCCTTGCGAACAACCACTACTACCGGCGTTATAGGAGGCATTTATGAGCTATCAAGTCTAAGCACCATGCTTACACTATCCAACTACTCTAACTCTAGAATTAGAGTACTCAAAAGAGAGTCATAAACCTTAAGAATAATAAGAACAATGGCTCAAACTTAAATATAGACGTTGATTATCGAAATAATCGCTGAAGCAAGCTGAAGATGAACTTGAATCCGCAGGTACAAGATGAAGAAGTTGATCCGACAGTCCGGAGCTCCTTCTTGATCTCTTCCTCTCTCTCTCTCTCTTCTAGTTCTAGTATAAGAATAGGTTCTAAACCTAAACTAGAGGGGTAACTAGTCTTCTAATTGAAAGCTGGCTCTTGAAGTCTTCTTCTAGGGTTTCTGAATGAGGCATAGACTTTTCTGAAGAGAGACTTGATCTTTCTTGGGGCCTGGGGGCCTGTATATATAGCCCTGAGGGATCAACCGCGGCCGTTAGATCAAACCGACTTCACGTAGGGCTGAGATGGATCCTCAAAGGCGGTGGAGGAAGCTTCCAGAAGACGGAGGCCATCGGGCCCAAGGGGGTGACTGACTGGTCCTAGGGTGGGACCGGTCGGTCCCACCTGGCAGCCTCTCGGGTGTCCCGCCTCGTGGTGTCCTCTAGGTCCTTCTAGAGTATTCCTGACGTGCCGATTCTGTAATCTTCCGTCGGTTTCCTTCTAGGAGAAGTAATCAGTGCTGGTTTTCCTGTTTAGTCCCTGCAGAATCACAATTCACCAAAACTCGTGGAATATTATCAATTAAAACCCTAACCTTTATTGGTGATTGAATTCATGCCCTTTTCATATTTATTTATCCTTTAATTTTGATAGATAACCTGTGTCAACAACTCCCCCAAGCTTACCCTTTGCTAGTCCCTTAGCAAAACCAAAAATTAACAATGGATTAGGAGTTGCTGCAATATCTTTATTTCCAACAAGTATACCTGCTGTTAAACAAAAAATTCTCCAAAATATATTATGTTATTCTTCATGGGGCTTATTACCTTAGATCTTGAGTAATTGAGAGATTGAACGATCAAATCAAGCACTATGTCTCCAGTTCCTTCACTTCACCTTTATCCTGGAGTTTTAATTAATTTTTTTTAAAAGCTTTAATACATGTGTTGTCAAATTAAACAATGGATCCAAAGAGAAAGTCAACCAACCATTGAATCAAGAAGTGCATGTGTATGGAAAAATGGAGTCGGATGCTCTTTTGAATATATTCACTCTCTTCTGTTTATCAGAGACATATGGCTATTAGGCTAATTCTACTATCAGGCACGTGTCCATTTTTTTTGATTTTTTTGGAGGTTTCGGACACTTGTCCCTTTTTATTTCCTTGGGATCTATCTTTTTGAGGTTTCAGACACTTGTCCCTTTTTATTTCCTTGGATATTTTTTTAATAGCCACATGCTTCCAACAAACTTCTGAGAGGGTAGCAACAGATAATTATGAGCATTTATGCGGAAAATGGATGAAATGTGTAAGTGATCTCAATTCAATGGTATGATAAACTACTAATAAGGTCAACAAAGCTTAATTTAACTCAATGCAATTATTAGTCATGTTTATATTTAAAAATCTCCAGAACTTTAGTGTTGTTTAGAACAAGATAATAGCAGATCAGATCATCACATGTCATATCCCAATTACCTAGACCTTAGATTAAGTATTTGCCATCCATGTATTTAATTTTATTTTAAGGCATCATTATTAATGAGGAGAACTCATGCTTTGAAGACTAGGTACTTGAAAGAAATTAGATAGAGCAACCATTCATCATTTCCATGCAAAAGATTAGAGAGAGCGGGTTCTTCTTTGATCATCAACTTCTTAAAACAAACTAGACACACTATTTTATTTATTTAATCTAGCACACTTTAAGATATAAAATAAAAGCTAATAATAGTAGTAGTAGTAATAATAATAATAATAATAATAATAATAATGAAGACATACCTAAATTGCGAAGATAACGGGGGTGCGCCTCCCCCAAGCTGGTTCCCTTAATAGCGTTGAGCCTTCATGTGCCCATATATTTTTGTCTCTTTTTTAATTAATGGTGAGCCTTTATGTGCCCACATATTTTTGTTCTTTTTTAATTAATGGTGAGCCTTCATGTGCCCACATTTTTCTTTTTTTTTTAATTTGAATTTGTTTATAAAAAACTTAAGAGGATAAAGATACTTACTTGGATACATGGGGGTGCCTTCCCCCAAGTTGAATGTTAACGTAGTCATTCAATCTTGTAATGTAGCAGACTGGCAGTGGATATGTCCTTCCTCTATTAGAGCTTTGATTGATGTTGATGTTTGTTGAGATAGTGCTCCAACAGTGGATGGAACATTCACTTGCTTGTCCACTTTTCTTGGCCTTTTAAATCCTGTGAAACTCAAGTAGACAACAAAACTTGTGGAACAGATTAAGCATTAGCGGTTGGCCACTCAAGCCTTAGTTGTCCAGAATTTCAGTAAGATCTCTTTCTCAATATTTTTATATTCTTATATTTTTATGATGCAAGAGAAAATGCAACAGGATGAATGCACGCATATTTATTATTTTTAATATTTATGCCACCACGGTGAATATCCTTGCGGGTTTTCACATCATATAATTATTCACATGAGGCTTTATGGTTTATGATGTAGTGTAACAAATGTAATATTTTTATTTTCTTTTCTAATGCAATGCAGAAATTAAAATGTGTTGTGAATTAAATATGATGATGCAAGAAATGGTTATGGATTAAATATGAAAAATATGCAGCAAAGTAAATATAAAGATAACTACCGATTTTTACCTTTTGACGAAAGTTCAGATATTTAGGTCCGACGAACCGGACCTTCGCTTGGTTTAGACCTCCCAAGGTATGTCAGACGTTTGGAAAGTTGTTATTGATTGTACCTCTGAGGTGCAAACTTTTTCTTTCATACTTTCTTGGTCTGAGTCTTCACTTCCTGTGGTTCACTGTCTTGAGGTTTCTCTCCCTTCTTTTCTGGGATAGTGTCGATAGCTTCTTCTTCGTGATTGGCCTCTCTATTGTTGATAGTTTGTCTTCTTTAGCTTTGAGAGCGGCGTCTTTCACTTCTATTCTTCTTGGGGTGCTTCATTGGGTATGTAGTTGATGAAGTTGCATCGTGCCTTTTCTCCAGGAAAGTGAAAATAGATTTCCTCTTGTAGATGATTGCACTTGTAGCGTAGAGGAATGGTCTTTCTAGGATGAGGTGGACATCATTGTCTTCTCCCATGTCGAGGATCAAGAAGTCTGTGGGGACTTCATGACCTCTAGTTCTGATTATGACGTCTTCCATCATTCCTTCTTGTTTATGCCTCTTGATATAGTGTCACTCTTGTTCTTCGTTCGTCTAGCAGTTTGAAGTGAAGCGTTAATTATGGAAGCTGACAACATCTTGTTTAGTTTGCATGTTCTTGTAGATCTAGGACCTTGACTCTGTAGAATTTGGGAGTGACAAACTTCGCCCTGTTTGCATAAGAGTGTGTCCTGCTCATAAAGACAAGGTAGAGATCAAGTGCATGAGCTCTGTTGGTGGAAAAACACCAACAGAACCAAAAGTTTTGTTTATTCCTCTCTAACCTTAGGCACGTTGCACAAGACAAACTTATTGTTTATGTGTTATATTCAATATTAACATGAGTGATAGGATCAGAGGACGAGCATAAAAGTAGCATCTTAAAATATTTAACAGATCAAATTTCTTAACCCAAGGAAGGATAATCTATGCATAAAGTGTCGATCTTTTCATAATTGAGATATATCATCTTCCAGAGGTTAGATGCACAATATTTTAGCTCATTTAGTTAAGACAGTGAGATTCATAACATTTTTGTATTATTTTAATATGCATATGACCCTTCGTTGGGATGAAAATGTCTTATTTCAATGTCATCAAAGAAAATAAGGCACATAAAAATGTGTTCATGCAAAATACATAAAATATTTCTTGAATCAATTAATAACTTTTTAGCATGTTCGCTTGAGCTCATCAGCCATAATTAGCCCTACTTTTTGGCCCTAAAACAATATTTTCTCTCACACAAATCAGCCAAAACAATATTTTTCAGTTGCAAAATCATTTAGCCGAATAGAGCCTAGCTTGTATGGTATCTCCAGGTCTATCAATGAGCAAAGATGTAATTCTACTTATTTTAGCATTGCATTTCTATGTTTTATACCATTTTATACAAAAAAAATATGTTCTTGTTTTCTAAGAAGTAGAAAAAGTATTTTTATGGCCAATGTTGAATATATACATTAAAAAAGTAACCAGTAGCACAAATACCTTATATAGAGTAGTTGGTGTTTGAATCCGCTTCTCACTTTTCTAATATTTTATTTAATTTCTATGTACATAATTCTATGAACTTAAATGTTTACATATTGTTTTCTCTTGCTACAATTAACTACATTGTTGATATGAATACCAATAAAGCTAATAAAATATAAATATTTCACCAAATAACCATGTTACTAGCTAAAGAAGTCATACAGTTCATCTTCAGTCAATGAATACCCATCAGATAAAATCACAATACGAGTTCTCTTTTCCTTTGGAATGCTATTTGGCTAACATAGGAGATCCTAAAGAATTTGAAAGAAATTATTTAATCCAACATAGCAATGAGTTTGGTATGATCATTTATTGTTAATTGATTACTCATGATCATGAATGTAAAAACTAATGTCCCATACTTACATTCGCATTCTCAAACATTTCTTCTAGAAAGATAGTTGATCGAGATGAAGTTGTTGTCCCCTTTGTAGCTTCAGGTGTCTGAGCACTTATGGCTTGACCTTGAGTGTTTTGGGCTTGACTAGAAGATTCATCCAAGTTGGTTACATGACCCTGCACATGGAAGTAATTAATCTTGAATCTATATAGTAAAAAGGAATCACCTTAAATACAACAATAAAATCATTTGCTTTTAGTGACAAATTTGAGACATATATACCCATTGCATGGCTAGGATGTTTCTTCATCTTATCTTTCTTCTTTCTTGAAGACCTTGCTCACCACTTCTAGAAAGGTCGCATCTTGTCCCCCCACCAACACACACACCTCACCTTTGGTGCATACTCTATCGTTAGGTCTATCACCACTAATAGCTCCTGGGAAGCACATGTGCTAGGATAGTTTGATTTTGCCCTTATGGATTCCTAAACACTATTAGCTGGTTTTTAGCCCACGATAGCCGCTAAATGGGCTTTTAATGTAGTGTTCACTAATACCTTGAGTGGCCCTAAAATTTACATGGGCTACAAATGTCATCTTGAAGGGCCTAAAATGAGCAAAACAAGACAATAGCTAACCCTATCCAATAGTTCCTCATTCTACGCGCTTTCCTTGAAATGGCAGCGGTGGCGAGCGACAGAGGCAACTAGAATGAGACTGGCTGGTGCAAGTAGTAGGCGCCACGAATGCGAGTGCTTCCCATTCTTATTTCCTTTGCCCAAGCAACAGTGGCGGCGACAGAATGAGCACCTGCAATGGTGACGTGACTTGTAGTATCTATTATAGGTCTCAACAACAACAACAAGCTAGCATACGTGACCAACATTAGCACCACATCATCATAAGCCATCTAATATACTTCACACTCCCTTTGAAACCAACTTTGACAAGATCACCAAACTCTAACCTCTAACCCATGAAACCCTAAGCATCACGTTGGATTATTTGTTGAGAAATTGAGATTGAGGTTATGTAGTAATCTTACCAGTCTAACACAAATTTCTTCCCTTAGCTGTTCATCATGATCTTGAGCATATTGATAGATTAATTTCTAGATCTCAAACTCATCAAGTAGATCTACCAAGGCCTCAAAGCAAATATTGTTGAGGTAGAAATCAATTCTTTAAATAACTTCTTTCGCACCAAGGGAGCTGCTACTTGTGTCACTCGATACTAGATGAACAAGGTCAACAACAAACTTTCTCACAGAATCAACCATAACCAAGACATGGTACTCAATAAATGCATTTATGCATTCAAAATAATCAACATATCCATCTTCTTCAACAAACATCCAAAAGGCGATTGTCAATACCGCAAGAAATGGATCAACTCCAATAGAAAACAACATGGGAGAGAACAACCAACACACTTTCTTGAGGTAGGGATGAGAAGCCATGGATGTCAGGAAAAGAAAGAACTGGAGAAGAGAACTGGTGATGTACTACTAGAGATGGTGGCCTTCACCAACTAAATAAACATCTAAGAAGTCATCTCTAGGACGCTTTCAAGATATTTTATAATATATAACCACTCAAGGTTGAGTGAAGGAAATAAGTTGCTGGCAAAAGATACTGATAACGGTAGACCTTTACTCTAAAGCTACCTTGTTTTTTGCATATCTGCCAAAGCACCGTAACAACTTTTGGCATGCAGTACCTTGCTATAGTGTGTGACTACTTGTTGTATTCTCTCCTTAATTTTAAAAGTAACTTTTATGCAAAAACATGGCACACTCGAAACACATATGGCCTCTAATGTGCACTCATGAACCAAAAGTTTGGATTAGAAATCAGGCTTTCTCATGTGGGCTGGAAACTCTGAAGGACCAAAAATGGCGACCAGATTGGGGGGTGAATGGAAGCCACAAATTTATTCTCAGAAATAGATAACCTCTATCCAAAACAAACCCCAAGAGCAAAGCTAGCACGTGTAATGACAACGACCCGAATGATTGAGTGGATGTTCCCTAAGAACACAACGGGTCACCACAACGCAAGCGAAGCAAGCACCGAGAGCATCCGAACCTCCAAAAAATAGATCCCTCCACTCCTTATGGAGAAGAAGGAAGTATCCACCCAAAAATACTTGGGCCAACTGGCAGAAAAAGTATTTCGAAAAGATCCCAGTGAAGTCAGGAAACCAACGCAATTGATGGATCTCAAATCGGAGCTCAAATGAACAAGCTATGAATGAAATAGTGCAGACCGGAGAGCATGGGACTCTCAGTGCGTCTGATGCCCAACCATCAGACATGTCCGATGTGAGTCTGTCCTCTCTGGAACCTTACTGGACAACCATCGGACGCGTGAACAGAGTCACCACTGCATCTGATGCCAACATTCGATGTCTGCCCAAAAAAGCCTCGTACTCTGCCTGCGTCCGATGCCACACGAGCACACGCGTTCGATGTAAATTGACGCGTTCTGGAGCAACACAAGATAATGATCTACAAGCTGCTTGCAATCCACTAAAGATGTCTTTCGTGATCTCCCATGGGGAGGGCTCAAGAACCCATCACAAATCACCGATTGGGGGCGGATACAATCACCAAATCCTCTCACCAATCACCAAATCAACTGTTTAGGTGACGGTAATCACCAAGAGAAATAAAAAATCCACAATCACAACAATTACCTAGTGCCACAAAATATGCAATCTTAAATACACACTAGGGTTTTCCCCAAACCTCTCCCATATGAGCAACAGGCTAGGAGATGGAGAGGAGAGGGAGGAGATGTTCTTCACACTCTCAAGATGAACACTAAGCTCTCAAGATCTCTCTTAGGTTGAGCACCAAGCTTGGAGAGAGAGAAGAGGGAAGAACTTGTTCTTCTATTTTTGTTCTTGAGTTGGAAGAATGGGAAAGAGGTCCGAGAACTGGAGGGGAGAAAGGGGTGGGGAACCCCTTATCGCCAGCAAGCCTGTCCAGCCATGACGCATACACATGCACAGGCAAGGGCAAGAGCAACGGCGCCCTCCAGGACTCTCTCATTGACACACGGCCCCACAGCTCCCTCTGTCCAACGGCTCTCAAATGGCAAGAAGCAACGCCCCTACCTCACTCAGAGCATCTCCAGCAGTTTGGAAAACTAGCTTGCTATCCTTGTTTTTTTGGCAAAAGAAGAAAAACCTTGCTCCAATAGTTTGGAAAATAGCTTGGTAAATTATCCCAACTTGGAATCGACAACAACCACGCGCGTACTTTCCCGCAGTGTCGCGAAGTTGCTATCCGGGGCCGCGAAACCCCCGCGCGCGACAGAAATTTCCGTGCCTCCCTCCCCGATAAAACCCTCCTGCGCCGTTCCTTCTCCCTCCCGCGTCGATTCTTTTTCCGTCCTGTGTGTCAATTCTTCTTCCTCCCAACATCGCGGGAGAACTCACTGGTTCCTTCATCGGCCGTTCTTCCTTCTCGTGCCATCGCCCGGTCTTCCTTCTCCCTTCATCGCCGATCTATTTTGCTGCGCAGGTATGGATTTCTTTCGTTGATCTCTTGCAGTCTGATCCCTCCCGTTCAGTACTCGTGTTGTTGCATCCATATTTTCTGTAGAGTTAGCTCGTGGATTACTGACGACTGTCCTGAAGCCATATAGTAGCTGTTGGCTGGTTTTTGCAGCCTTCTTGGGTCAATCAATCTTTTCGCAATCTCGTCGCTTTTATTTGCCTCATTGTTGTCGGGATTGACAGACTATGAAACACGGATACTTCGAGGAAGGCACGTATCGCGTATCCGATACGTATCGGATACCGATACGCCTCCGATACACCTTCGATACGTATCCGAGGAGTATCCGGGAAAAAAGAAAAAAGAAAAAATCGGATACGCCATCCGATACGTATCCTAGGACGTATCCTAGGAGTATCCTAGGAACAACGGCCGGCAGTTAGTGCCGTGGGGAAGGAGCAGTTGGAGTCGGATGGCGATGGGCACACAAGGGAGAGAAGCGTTTGCGGCTACGTGAAGGGTGTGTATGGCTGGGAAAGATAGGTGAATGGATAAGGATAAGGTGCTGCTGGTTCTTTTTTTTTTTGAGAGGAAGGTGCTGCTGGTTATGCCAAAAGGGTTAGAAGGAGTATTGACTATTGACAAGATGAGTTGGACTCTTTTGATAGACTTTTCTTTTGACTAGAGGTTCACTAGTATACTGATTCTCTTTTTATATTATATACATATGAATATACACTGTCCTCTAAAAAACATATGAATATGCACTATTATTTTTTTTTATTTAAAAATATAAAACGTATCGGCGTATCGGGTTTTTTGGAAAAATGACGTATCCACGTATCCGTATCGGCCCGATACCGATACGCGTATCCGTATCCGTGCAACTTAGTTGACAGACACCCAGATTACCACCAAAAAAAGGAAATAAAGGCAATTGCCTTCTTATGCCCTTGCCGCCCAAACTGTCCGTCCGTCCTCTCACCGACCGTAGTAAAATCTTGTCTGTCAAAATTTGTAATGGGGATGCAAGGAGATGGAAACTTCTTGTCAGATATTCTGTGTCATGGAGATTTTGGTGTTGTAGTTGCTATCCTTCCCGTTCTTTGATCTCTTGTTGACTTCCATATTTTCTGTAGAGTTATGGGGATGCAAGGAGATGGAAACTTCTTGTCAGATATTCTGTGTCATGGAGATTTTGGTGCTGTTGCTGGTTTGGACGAATTTGATTTTGCAGAGACTGAAGACACTGCAAGGAATGAGGAAGCCCCATGTACCCGCAGCACAAAGGGCCATAGGAAAAAGAATTTTCAGATTAAGGAAGATGAGATTGTGTGCTTGGGATGGTTGAGTGTTAGCAAAGATCCCATTAATGGTGCCAATCAATCCAAATCAACCTTTTGGGGAAGAGTTCATGCCTTCTTTAAAGAACATAATGAGGAATCCACTGTGAGGTCAGAGAGCTCAATTATGCATAGGTGGTTGTCAATTCAGTTACAAGTTAACAAGTTTTGTTCATGCTATGAGGCCATTCTACGTAGGAATCAAAGTGGGACAACTATTGATGACAAGGTATGTTAATTTTGATTATTTACTTCAACTTTGATTATTTATACATGTTGATAATTTTGTTTATTTATTCTACTTTCATTATCTGTACAGGTTGTTGAAGCCAAAAAATTGTATGTTGAATTGGACAAAGAGAAGAAAAGTTTTGGTCTTGAGCACTGTTGGAAGATATTGAAGGGGGAAGACAAGTGGAAAGCCAAGATGATAGAGCTTGCCGAGCTTGAGAAAGGGAAACAAGCTATGAATAAAAAAAAGAAGACTTCCACGAAAGAAAAGAGGCCGAGGGAGGAAGAAGAGACTCAAAATAATGAAGTTGAAGAAGTTGGTGATGAAGAAACCGCACCAAAGAAAAGGCCAGAAGGTATAAAGAAGGCAAAAGAAAACCTTAGGCGTGGTGGTGCCGAGGCTTGCATAGAAAAGGCTTTGGACAAGATGATGGCAAAAAAGGAGGTTTTGGACAAGGAAAAGGAGAAGGCCAAAGAGGAGAGGTTCATGGTTTCAGTAGAGCTAGAGAAGGCTGCGCTTGAGCTAGAGAAGAAGCGGGTGGCAAATGAAGAAAAGAAGGCAGAAGCCAAGCTACTCAAAGAGGAAAAAGAAATTATGTTGGCTGACTTGTCCTCCCTCAACCCTATGAAGCGTTTATGGTTTGAGAAGATGCAAAAGAAGATCATGGAGAAGGAGCTTGATAATTAAATTTAGTTCTTGTTATCTGAGTTCAAGTTATCTTAAGTTGTCTTAAGTTTAGATGATTTTATTTGAGTTGAAGTTACCTTAAGTTTAGATCATTTTATTTGAGTTCAAGTTATCTTAAGTTTAGATCATGTAATCTGAGTTGTGTCAGCAGAACATATGTGCTGTTGAAATTATGTTCAACTTATTTTCTATGAATTTATTTGCACATGTGCTGTTCTTTTCTATAAAGTCACTTGCTGCTGCTGTTATCCCTCTTCATTTTATGTGAACGCTGCTGCTGTGCACGGTCATCACTGTGCAAATGTGGGAGTGGCAGGCAAATCTGCATGGATGGATGGATGCAGGCAAATCAGGTGGCAGGCCGAGCTGCTGATCCAATGATGGTTCAATGAAATGCCTGCAGAACTGGTGCTGCATGCTCGATCTGAAATGCCGGCAAAAGCTGCTGATCAAAACAGTACCCACATCACATCCAAAATAAAAAACCGGATGTGCAAAGCTGGTGCTAATCAAAGACACGGAGACAGTACATGTGCAAACAGTACACGCGAACAGTGGATTACATGATTTCAACAGTACTCGTCGCAGTAAAATAAAATAAAATGACGGTTCCATAGAATAATGTAGCATAAATAAAATAAGATAATAACAAAAAAATGACGATTACATGTGCAAACAGTACACGCGAACAGTGGATGCTAAATAAAATAAGATAACAACTAGCTAATATAAATCCGGATGACGGTTCATAGATGCTCGATGAGGTCCTCTTTCAATCGCACATGTGTAGCTTTGTCTCTGATTTTTCTGTGCGCTTCAATATATTCCTCAAGTGTACGAGTAGGCTTTCCATGAGCAGGTTCGACATTTTCACCACCATGGTCAAAACACTCGTTAGGGTCGGCAATGAATCCTTCATCTTCCACAATCATGTTGTGCATGATCACACAAGCTTTCATGATCTTTGATAATGTCTCTATATCCCACATGCGACCTGGCCCTCGAACAATGGCAAACCTAGATTGAAGGACCCCAAAAGCTCTCTCGACCATCTTCCTGGCTGCTTCTTGTGCTTTGGCAAAATATTGCCTCTTGTTCCCCATAGGAGCAGGGATAGACTTGACTAATGTAGCCCATGCAGGGTATATGCCATCTGCAAGATAATACCCCATTGTGTAATCATGGCCATTAACAGAAAAATTGACTTCTGGAGCTCTACCTTCCGCCAAATTATCAAATAAAGGAGACCTATGAAGAACATTGATATCATTATGAGACCCGGGCATTCCAAAGAAAGCGTGCCATATCCAAAGGTCGCTCGAAACAACAACCTCCAAAATGATAGTGGCCTTCTCCACATGATCCTTGTACTGACCTTGTTTCTCATAAGGATAGTTCTTCCACGCCCAATGCATACAATCTATGGACCCTAGCATTCCTGGAAAGCCTTTTTCCTCACCCATTGCAAGTAAGCGTGTTGTGTCTGCCTCATTGGGATATCTGAGATATTCTTCTCCAAATATTTCATCAATTGCATCAACAAACCTCCGTAAGCTCTCTAGTGCGGTACTTTCGCCGATACGAATGTACTCATCTGTAGCGTCAGCAGGAACCCCATAAGTGATCATACGCATTGCGGCAGTGATTTTTTGGAAACAAGACAATCCAAAGACATTGGCCGCGTTCCTTTTCTGCACAAAATAATCATCGTGTGCTTCTACGGCATTCATTATGCGTAAGAAAAGCTCCCTAGACATCCTGTACCTGAAAAAAACAAAACTACAGTTCAACAACTAGAATAAGTTTTAACCATGTACAACAAATCAATCCAAAGTGAAAGAACATCCACCTTCGACGAAATATTTCAGGACCATATGTAGGATTCACCGCCAAATAATCTTGAAACATTCTCTCATGCCTAACTTCTCTATCACGGCGAATAAATCTACGGCCTGTGACAGAGCCACCATGTTTCTTTTTGGTGTTGGCAAAGGTGCTGACAAGTGCAGCAGCCGCTACTATCTCCAAGTCATCATCATTGGATGATTCCTCGTCCAACTGTCTTCGAAGAAGGGATCTCTTCCTAGACATCCTGTACCAAGTAACAGGTAGAGAAGGCGTGACTGCAAGAACGAAACAGAACTGAAATAGGCGCTCTTCTACCAAACCGATCTGCTTGCCATATCGATCTAGACATCCTGTACCAAGTACCAAGTACTAGTAGTTATCGATAACTAGTACCCTGTGTTTCATCGATCTAGCGAGCTGCTTGCCATATCGGGGAGTAACAGATCGAGCTATACCGAAACAGAAATCCTGTACCAAGAGAGATGGAGAGAAGAGAGATGGAGAGAGGAGAGAAGAGAGTTCACCTGAGAAGATGGCCGGCCGGAGGACGAGATGGAGGAGGCGCGGCGCGGAGGATCGGCGCGGCAGGTCGACGGAGGGGAATCGCGGCGCGCTCGCGACGAGAGAAACGAAGAGTCCGCGCGACCAGGCGAACAGGTACGTGGAAAATCAGTTGGAAGGTATTCGAGTGGGTCTATTTTTCTAATTTTACCAAACCCAAATAGCAAACTATTGGAGACACAACAAAATTTCACTTGCCAAAGGTTTTAGCAACTTGTCAAATGACAACTTTTACCAAGTAAATTATTCCAAACTAGTGGAGATGCTCCCACATGAACCAACGGGCGATCGATAACGCACCACAGAAAAGCGCCCCAGCGATTTCTCTCTGGACTCCAGCTCCTGCTAGTATTTTTTTTTGTGGGCCCCACACTACATGCAGCTGCACCAGAAAAGAGTGGACTAGGCCACTTCCTCTTGCATGCACCTGAGAGCAGCAGCAACGCAGGAATATAGCATCAATAGCCCTAGGAAAAAGTCTTACATTCCAGGTGTAAAAAGTACTACTGGAGCTAATATTTTCTTCGACAGAGGCACACGCACAGGCACAGGTTGTTTGGTTGCTAGCCACAACCTGCCACAACTAACCTTAGGCAAAATATGGCAGCCATAGAAAGTGTGGCCACACTTTTGCTTATCTAAGGAAATTTTGCCCCACTTTTTCTACTCTGTGACATATGGAGCCCAAAAGAACCTTGTCTAACGTTAGTCATCAACCAAACACTTACCAATCTGATCAAATTTGCCTAAAATGAAGTATGGTAAAGTGTGACCAGCAACCAAATAGGCTCGTACTACCCTATTTTGTTTTTTTTTGTCCCCGTGCCCCTCACTCTGTAAAGTGTTGTTCTGCTTTTCTCTGCTCCGCATGCTGATGCTCCATCGCCACAACGCATACCCTGGTTGGTGCTCTGCACTTTTGTCAGTTGAAGCCATCGACGCTTTTGCAGGAGTCACTGACACACTGCAAGGCTATACTAGTACTCGTACTTCCTAGTGCAGATGTGTACTACTCCTGTTGGGGCAGCACGCTAGGCTGTACAAGCCCTGACACGCTCATGAGCTCTCTCCTGTGGTGCTACGGCCCCTACGCAAGCATGCAAAAGCAGCGATAGGGAGGCAACGGAGGGGGAAAAATGCATGCATCCAAACGGTACAGTTGTGCGGGTAGGCAACAGGCGCGAATAGCAGATAGCGGTCACGCACTCTGCTACAGTTCCACTGGAATATCCGGTTCGGCCTAGATTAAATCACGGGCAAACCTGCTCGGCCAAGGTACACACCGGCTGAGCAGCTGTTCCCAAACAGAGCACCCTTGCTCAGAAAAAAATCTTGGGTTTAGCCAGAAATTCAGCCAACAGTCTTCTTTCATCTTTTCTTTTATACCCCTTTTAAGTGCTAACTTTTTTCAAGAGTACCAAAACAAATTAGGCACTTAAGTTAGCTTTTGACAAATAATTTTTCAGGACTTAATCTCTCACCACATTATTAAGCGCACTAAAAATATGCAAACGAGACTCACACTTAGTGACACTAGATAACCATTGTAATTAAAGATTTCCCTCTTTATAGTACGGTTATCTATCCTAAACCCAATCATGCACCCTATTACGTCTTGATCGGTAAAACAAAATGACCATATGTTTATACCTTCGCCTTGAGCCCATTTTGTTTTTTCTCTTTCTTTATTTCCATGTTGAAGGATCACAATCTTTTGGCTATCTCCATCATATGAGTGTCATCTAGCTTCACCACTTGGACTTGGATCAACTTATTTTATAGTCATACTTAAGCATAGAGTTAGTCCAATATGTTTCGTCAATTAGCCAAAACCAAACTAAGACTTTCACCTCCTTCACCGAGCACTAGTCCAGCAGCTACCTCGCCGACAGACCTTGATGCCGGGCTGGCACACCGCGTCGCTGGTAGAAACAGCGGTGGCCTCCCTGTAGCCGGCCGCAACCGCCTCTGCTGACCGTGCAAGGCCGAGGGCAGCGACAATTTTTTTTGAATATTCAGTGATTTTGTGATTGGGTGATTTTTTTAATTCTATTTTTTCTTATGATTTTCATGGTGGTTGTATTTGTAGTTCGTATGTTGATATTTGAACACTAAACATCTACTACAGATTCTGTATATGATATTCTTCTGTTAGTATAAAGTAATTTTTTATATTCTCGTTAGCAATTTTTTTCATTTATTGATCACTGAAGAAATATTGGGAGTGGGAGTAGCCAAGCCCAACATGATTAGGCAAAGCATCATTTGGTAGGTACCCCCATAGTCATTCAAAAAGGCGGATAACACCACACAAAGGTGAGTAATCCGGTGTCACCTTTTTTCGTAGCACCCCATATTAACACCTTCATATATGTTTTTAGGCAATTTAATTATCATTTGGTAGGCAAGAATGTGCCTCTGAATAGGTAAATTAGCCTTTCTTACTAATAAAAAAGACTATCAGACCAGGATGACTAATCATGATTAGTAGTGATTAGTTTGATGACTAGATAATAGTGACAATGAGATAGAGGAGTCCATATAAAACTATGAACTTGTTAAAATTGGTGTTCCAATTCAGTCTAACAAGTCAATAGTTTTTCTCCTCTAACTAACATAACCTTTCTACATACAACCAGCTTTGTTATATGCACTGAGTTCTATATTGTTTTGTCCCTGCAATCATGATTGTGGTTTTTATATATTGATGCATGTTGAACATTAGGATGGATGTTCAGCAATAGGAAATAGAACATATTTTTTATATCATTTACTTTCAGTTATTAAACTAGTGTTCCTTTTATACAAAACTAGTTTTTTACATGATCACATTTCTGTTTAATCTGTATTTTTACAAATAAACCAAGGGGTACACAAGTTGCTGTAAGTGCATTCACCCCCCGTTGTGGGTTTTGGATAATTAATGACAATTAATTTAGGGACTAACACGTTTATCAAGTGACATCTACAGGTGTTTGCCCGTCGGTGATTTAAACGAACAAATCCGGTAAATCATAGCACCCTAAAATTTTGATGGAAATAAAGGCATCTAAACTCATGTGGTTCATCTTTCTAATCTTTATTTTGAGTTATAGGAAACGTCGTACTATCAAGAGGGTCACAAACTATAGCTTGTTAGTTGAGGATAAAAAGTGCTCAGGTCTTTATCTTAGTTCATGCGAGAACACCTTTTTCACCCACGAGCACTTAGTTTTCCGCAGTCTGTCAGGGTGAAGCGGTAGTACCGAACTTTGATCAGAAGTACCGCTCAAAGGGTAAAGTAGATCTGGTGGTGGCTTAGTCTGGGCGGTGGTACCGCTAAGTACCACCGGTCCCTGACCGGTAGTACCGGTCTGGAGATCGGAGGTACTTGTGCGGCTCCTGGCTAGGCGGCAGTCCCGCCAGGTACCACCGGCCTCGGACCGGTAGTACCGGTGTGCCACCGGTAGTACCGGCACTATTGACCGGTAGTACCGGTCCCTGACCGGTGGTACCGACCGTATGTCTGGAAGTCCTGGCCGACCCCTTCTTTCTTCAAACAGCTAGTCAACAAAGTTGATAGGTAGTACCGGTGTGCGACCGGTAGTACCGGTCCTGTTGACCGGTAGTACCGGTCAGCTGACCGGTGGTCCCGCCTGCGCTTTCTCGCCTGCAACCTTTTTGAACTGTTGCACCTGCTCCGCTAGGTAGTACCGGTAGTCCCACCGGGAGTACCTCTAGGCCTTCTGAAGCTCGAGTATTTATACTTGTTCTCGTCCCCTTCGGACGGGTTACTGACTCTCTCACTCACTTGCTCGCTTTGCTTCAGCCCTCAAGCGCTCACTCACTCACTCACTCACTCACTCTCTCTCCCCTTTGCTTCCGAGCTTCAATCCTACATCGATTTGAGCTAGGGACGTGAGATTAGGGAGCGAAAGCTTTGATCTTAGACTTGAGCACTTGGATTCCTCATCTCGCCGGCTTGGTTTGTGGTTATTACTCTTGGGTTCTTTGAACCCTAGCCGGCTAGGTGTTCTTCGTGGTTGCCCGGATTGATTCACTTGTGAGGGCACCCTGAAGCGTTTGTATCACCCCTTTTTCTTAGTGGAAATCTCAGGCCTCCTATGTGGTTGCCTTGAGGGAGGAGACCTAAGTGGTCGGGCCTTAGTGGTCACCTCAACAACGAGGACGTAGGAATTCGTTTGTGGGGATTGCCGAACCTCGGGATAAATTGTGCGTCTTGCGTGCTTGTTGTTGTGGTGGTAGCTTCGACTACCCTTGTTATTTGTTTTCCCCTCCTCCATTTCCTCTTAATAGGTTGAAGGTGATCTTCCATCGGTTGGTGAGGAGCGAGGCCTTGCGAAGCTCCATTTCTTCATCAACATCATCCAAGAGGGTGTGGTGTATCTTTGGTTTGAAACAAACAACTCAATCTTTCTCTGATTTTGTAGCCTCTTAGGGTACCGGGAGTAAAGGTTGGTTTGCACCAAAAGTTTTGGTCTTCGATCGAAACTTCCGCTTCCAACCATCGGTACTTCCGGTTGGTATTTAACTTCCGCTTTGAGTTTGTGAGTTTCAGGAATTTCAAATGCGCCTATTCAGCCCCCGTCTAGACCAATTAGGTCCTTTCAATTGGTATCAAAGCAAGGTTCCTCGGATAAACGCTTGACCGCGTGAGGAAGTTCATTGGCCAAGATGGATGACAGCACAATGAAGTCTCTCGTTGATCAAATCACTGCTCAACTCTCCGAGTCACTCAAGGCACAACAAAAAGAGCAAATGGACAAGATGCAAGTGCAGATTGACAAGTCGACGGAGATGATCAAGCCAAATGAAGAATCTCTTCATGGTGGTGGTGGCAACCGGACTCCGAAATCAGGAAATGAATTTGCAAGAATGGGATATGACTATACCATGTCTAGCAAAAATGTCAGCTCAAGCCTGCCCATGGTAAACCCAGGGAAGCCACCAACCTTCGATGGTGTGAGATACACGGATTGGGCTCATAGGATGAAGCTACATCTTATAGCTGCAAGGTGCTGGGAGGTAGTGGATGTAGGTGTAAACCTACCCACGGATGCTAGTGAGTGGACACCCGAAGATGTAGCGGACTTTCACATCAACGCAACTGCTGCAACCTTGATCCTGCAATGCCTATCTCTGGAAGAAAACAACAAAGTCAATGGGATGGTTAGTGCAAAGCAAATGTGGGATACTTTGAAGGTATCATTTGAGGGTGACAAGAGTGTGAGAACAGGAAACATAGAGCTCCTTCTAGGGCAAATTGAGAACTTCAAAATGAGAGAAGGAGAAACCACTCAAGACATGTACAATAGGTTCATGACCTTGATCAACCGAATTAGAGCACTTGGAGATACAAGATGGGATGACAATGCCGCAGCTAGAAAGATATGTAGAGTATATCGGCAAAAGAACAACATGCTTGCCTCAGTCATCATGGAAAGAGAAAACTACAACACCATGACACCACAAGAGATGCTAGCCAAGTTGATGCATCATGAGGTACTTGACGATGAAGCTATTGAGGCATCAAGGCACAAGAAGAGCATTGCCCTAACGATATCACAAGGAAGTGAAAGTCATTGTAATAAGATGCATTGTGAGCACAAGAGCGACGACAATGATGATGATGATGATGATGACCTAGATGATGAACAAGCTCTATTGGTGAGAAACTACAAGAAGTTCTTGAAGATGAAGAAAGAAAAGTTTAGAAGAAGTGGTGGAAGCAAGACATACAAGAAGAGGTTTTGCTATGAGTGTGGTGACATTGGACACTTTGCCGCGGATTGTCCAAACAAGGGCAAGAAATACAGAAACAACAAGCAAAGTGACAAGAAGTACAAGGACAAGAAAAAGGGTGAAGCACACATGGGACAAGAATGGCAATCGGATGATGATAGTGATGATGACCATGACAATGAGAAGAATAGTGTAGCCGCTATTGCTATGCATGAAAGATCTTCATTAACAAAGTCCATCACCGATCATGCTTCATCGACATCCCTCTTCACCAACTTGTCTTCAACACCTTCACTCTTCGCCAACCTCTCCAACGACGACTATCACACTCCTACTTGTCTCATGGCAAAGGGAGATAAGGTACCACCTAACTCTCCTACACATGCATCTAGTGATTGTGATAGTGATGATGAGAATGATGAAGACTATGCCAATAAATTGATTGAAAAATATGGTAAAGCTGCAGCAACTAAAATTTTGGAGCTCATATATAAAATAGATAGACGTGAGTCATGCATTGAGTCGCAAGGGGAATTGCTCCTAAAGGAAAGGGAGAAGAACCAAGGACTTGAGGCATGTCTTACCAAAGAAAAGGAAGAGGTTGAGAAATTAAGTATAGAGTTGTCCATGGTTAAGGGCTCTTATGAGCACTTAACTAAGGAACACTCTTCACTTAACGACTCTTGGGCTAGTCTAAAGAATAACAATAGTTTGGTTCAAGAAAGCCTTACAAGCTTGCAAGATAAATATCAAACTTTTGAACTAAACTATGAAACTCTTTGGAAAAGCACCTCTACCGCTTCAATTGAATCTAAAGGATCAACTAGCAAAGGTTGTGAAAGATGCTTTAAATTTGATATAAATGCTTGTGAAGCTAACCTTGTTGAGCTAGAAAAGAAGGACAAGGAGATCCAAAGGTTGAGCACAATAGTAAAGGTTGGTTGCAAATGCAAAGAGAAGCAACAAACAACGGTGTACAAGCCATCTAGACACCCCATGATCAAAGATGGTATTGGCTACAATAGGTATGATGGTAAAGCCAATGGAAGGAACATGGTCAATGGGGTGGCATGTGTGAAGTTCAACAAGAGTGTGCCACTTGTTGATCTTATCAACAAGGTGAACTATGTAGTCACTCCCACAAGCACCATTGACAACAAGAAGAAGAGGCAAGTTGAGGCCCCCAAGCAACAAGTGCCTATCTCGCGCAATCACATTAGTGATTACATGTGTTGTTGGGACAAGGATGGAAAGATTGTTGTAAAGTATGTGGGTGCCCTCAAGAAGAAGGAAATCTTGAGGAGTGTATGGGTGCCCAAGTCTTATGTGTCTAACCCTCTAGGTTCCATCTCGGGACCTAAAACAAAAGCTTAAATGTGTTTTGTAGGAATATTCCTCAGGTGGATCAAGTTGGGTACTTGATAGTGGATGTACAAATCATATGACCGGAGAGAAGAAGATGTTCACCTCCTTTCAACCAAGTCAAACATCATCGGAAAGGATTGTCTTTGGTGATAATAGCAAAGGAGAAATCCTTGGCTTGGGTAAAATTGCTATCTCAAATGATCATTCTATTTCAAATGTATTACTTGTGAATTCGTTGGGATACAATTTGTTATCGGTATCACAACTTTGTGAAATTGGTTACAATTGTCTCTTTACGGATAAAGGTGTGGAAGTCATTAGAAGGGCGGATTCCTCTATTGCTTTTATAGGTCAATTAAAGGGCAAGCTCTATCTAGTTGTTTTTTCAACTACTAGAGTGGGGTCCGAGACTTGTTTAGTGGCAAAATCTAGCATGGGATGGTTATGACATCGCCGACTAGCTCATGTTGGGATGAGGAACTTGGCCGACCTTCAAAGAGGCGAACACATCCTTGGACTAATGAATGTTTCTTTTGAGAAAGATAGAATTTGTAGTGCATGTCAAGTGGGGAAGCAAGTTGGAGCAAAACATCCTGCCAAAAACATCGTGACAACTACAAGAATCCTAGAGTTACTTCACATGGACTTATTCGGACCCAATGCTTACATAAGCATTGGAGGTAACAAATATGGTTTTGTAATTGTTGATGATTATTCTCGCTTCACGTGGGTATTCTTTTTGAGAGATAAAGGTGAAACTCAAGGGGTCTTCAAAAAATTTGCAAGAAGGGCGTAAAATGAGTTTGATGTGAAGATCAAGAAAGTGAGAAGCGACAATGGGACGGAGTTCCGCAACACCAACATTGAAGAATTCTTTGATGATGAAGGCATCAAGCACGAGTTTTCGGTTCCATACACTCCACAACAAAATGGTGTTGTGGAGAGGAAGAACCGAACTCTCATTGAAGCCGCAAGAGCAATGTTGGATGAGTACAAGACTCCGGAGAAAGATTATTGGGCGGAGGCGGTCAACATGGCATGTCATGCAATCAACCACCTATATCTTCACAAAATAAGGAAGATGACCGCCTATGAGCTTCTCACTGGTAAAAAGCCTAAGGTGGATTACTTTAGGGTTTTGGATGCAAGTGTTTCATACTTAATAAGAAATCTAAAAGCTCTAAGTTTGCACCAAAGGTTGATGAAGGTTTTCTTCTTGGTTATGGTACTAACGAACATGGATACCGTGTTTTCAATAAGACCTCCGGTCAAATTGAAATAGCGGTAGACGTGACTTTTGATGAAAGCGACGGCTCCCAAAAGGAGCAAGTCAATGCTGAAATTGTAGGTCAAGAAGAACCTTCTCAACGAGTGATAAAGAAACTTGCAACCGGTGAAGTGAGACCCACGGAAGTTGATGAAGACGATGCACTCATGCAAATTAATCATGATCCAAGTATGCATCATGCACCAACCAATGGTCATGATGATGTCGCAACCACAAGTAGAGATCATGATCCAAGTATACAAGCAAATCAAGGGTCAACCCAAGAAGAAGAAAATCACCAAGACAATCACCAAGATGCACAAGCCAACAATGACAATGATAGTGAAGATGATAGTCCAATACAAAGAAGAAGTCTAGTGCCTCATCCAAGAGTACATCAAACCATACAACGGGATCATCCTGTTGACAACATTTTTGGAAGCATTCAAAGAGGAGTAACCACAAGATCAAGATTGGCAACCTTCTGTGAGCACTACTCTTTTGTCTCCCCAGTTGAGCCAAAAAGAGTAGAAGAAGCACTTGAAGATGAAGATTGGATAATGGCAATGCAAGAGGAGTTGAACAACTTCACTAGGAATGAAGTCTGGTCCTTAGTGGAAAGACCCAAACAAAATGTGATTGGAACAAAGTGGGTTTTTCGCAACAAGCAAGATGAGCATGGCGTGGTCACAAGAAACAAGGCACGGTTGGTAGCTCAAGGGTTTACACAAGTTGAAGGTCTAGACTTTGGAGAGACTTATGCACCCATGGCAAGGCTAGAATCAATTCGGATATTGCTTGCTTTTGTTGTTCATCATGACTTCAAGTTATATCAAATGGATGTGAAGAGTGCATTCCTCAACGCCCCCCCCCTCCGAAGTGGTTTATGTAGAGCAACCACCGGGTTTTGAAGATCCCAAGCATCCGGACCATGTCTACAAGCTCGACAAAGCGCTCTACGGCCTCAAACAAGCCCCTAGAGCTTGGTATGATTGTCTCAAGGACTTCCTACTCAAACAAGGGTTTGAGATAGGAAAGGCTGATCCAACTCTATTTACTCGCAAAGTCAATGATGATATTTTTATATGCCAAATATATGTCGATGACATTATATTTGGTAGTACTAATGTGGCTTTTTGTGAGGAGTTTAGTAGGATCATGACTCAAAGGTTCGAGATGTCCATGATGGGGGAGTTGACGTACTTTCTTGGGTTCCAAATCAAGCAACTCAAGGGTGGCACGTTCATCAGTCAAACCAAGTACACCAATGACATGTTGAAGAAGTTTGACATGGACAAGGCCAAACCCATCAAGACACCAATGCCAACAACGGGACATCTTGACCTTGGAGGAGACAGCAAAGCCGTAGATCAAAAGGTATATCGCTCCATGATTGGATCCCTGCTTTACCTTTGTGCATCTAGGCCCGATATCATGCTTAGTGTGTGCATGTGTGCAAGATTTCAAGCTAGCTCAAAAGAATGTCATCTTATAGCTGTTAAAAGAATCTTTAGATATTTAGTTCACACACCTAATCTTGGCCTATGGTATCCCAAAGGCTCCACTTTTGATTTACTTGGCTATTCCGATTCGGACTATGCCGGTTGCAGGGTGGATCGAAAGAGCACTACCGGGACTTGCCAATTTATTGGTCGGTCTTTGGTGTCATGGAGTTCCAAAAAGCAAAATAGTATTGCCTTATCCACTGCCGAAGCCGAGTATGTGGCGATCGGCGCTTGCTGTGCTCAACTACTTTGGATGAAGCAAACTCTTAAAGATTTTGGATGTGAGATGACCAAAATACCTCTTTTGTGTGACAATGAGAGTGCCATAAAACTAGCAAACAATCCTGTAAACCACTCTCGCACAAAACACATAGACATCCGACACCATTTCCTAAGAGACCATGAAGCCAAAGGAGATATCGCTTTGCACCATGTGAGCACCGAAAACCAACTAGCCGATATCTTCACCAAACCTCTTGATGAATCAAGATTTTGTGCCTTGAGAAGTGAGCTAAATGTTATTGACTCTAGAAATCTAACTTGAGCTCTTGCACACTTGTTTGTCATAGATATAGGAAATCTGTTTGCGAAATGTTGTGTGATCTCTTTCAAAATCTATTTTATGCAACTCATGTATGTCCATAGTTATGTGTTGATGTATGAAATCTGGACAAAATTGAGTTGGTTCTAAGTTGCCATAAGTCACTATCTTTTCTGGAGCGTTTCTGGCTATCCTTTTGGAGCCCAACGGTAGTACCACTCTTGCAGCGGTAGTACCGCTCTGCCAGCGGTGGTACCGCTCAGCCAGGAAATAGTCGCTTTGCTTTCTTATCTAATCTTTGTCCAAGTTTGACTATGACTCTCGGGAGTACCGCTTTGCTAGCGGTGGTACCGCGAGGTTCGCGGTGGTACCGCTCCTCTCTGGCAGTGGTACCGCTCATCCGGGCGGTAGTACCGCCCGCCTAGCAGTGGTACCGCTCGCCGAGCTGTACCTCTGAGCGGTTGCAGTCAAAAGGGTGGGGACCCGACCTTATCTCTTTCCTTCATCTTTTTTCTCCCCACCCGCCCGTCCCTATCTTCTCGCTCTCGTGTGGCGGCGGCGACCTCTGTGGCGGCGACGCATCTTCTCCTCCTCCTCGCCTGTCCTTCCCATCCAAGGTGGGGCGCTCCTCCTCCTCGCCTTGGTGCTCTCCTTGGTGATCCCCGAAGTCCTTGGAAGGTGCTCGGCACGTGCATTCTTCGCTTCCTCTTCTCGCTTTGCAAGGTACCGGGATATTCTTTCGATCTCCCACTGTACTTTGTTTTGCTTTGTTTCCTCGCACGTGCTAGCTATGATTGATTTGTCTCTATCCTGTGGATGTCTTTTATGCAACTTATGTGGCCAGGTTTGATGGTTTTTGTGGTCCACGTGCTGTGCATGTGCTGCGCGGTGGTTCCGGGTTCCCCATCCGGTACTCCCCGTCAGTTGTGCCTGTGGTTTTCCGCAAGACTTCGTCTACTCGGTCCGTTCGCCGCATCCACTGGTTGTTTCTATGTCCTTCCTTTTGTCGTGTGCCTCTTGCCTTGCAGTATGACGCGTCGCTCCAATCCTTCTCATACTGCTCGTCCGTGTCCTCAGAGTCTGGGTGATGGTGAGGAAGACCGTGTGCGTGGTGGTCGTGTTCCTCGTCGTGGTGCTGCTGCTAGCTCATCCGAGGATCCTCCTCGGATGGACGCCCAAGGTCCATATAGTGTGCCCGATCGCTCGACCATGCCATGTCCTCCTCCTGATCATCAGTCTATGGTCCATTCTGCAGTGCCGGAGGAGGAGCTCCTAGTGGTTGGTCGCTCGATTGCTGTCAATATGTGCGGCAGTCTCCGATTCGCATTGGCGTTGCCACTATGAATTGGACGCTGTCGTACCATACTCGCTATATGGCTCGCCCTCGTCCGCCCAGTCCCTCGGCCAATGTTGTGCCTCGCCGGGGAATTAACTATATCCTGCAAGCCCGGGACGTCAAGCGCATGCGTCAAGAAAACCCTTTTGCTTGGACCAAGTTTGAGGGTGTGGAATCCAGATTTTGGTCTCAATTCCATAATGATTACTATTCTAGTGTTTGTCTCAAGTCAGGTGCTCGTGGTCAGCCCTACTCTATCTTCCCGCACAAGGCGCTGGTCCTTCGCTCGCTGCAGGACCACAAGAACATGGAAGTGGACATGCTGATCACAAGACTTGAAGAGTGGAGTCTCCTGCCACTCATGACTTTCAAGAAAGGCTGGAATGTTGAAGTGATCTTGCAGTTCTGGGCCACCCTCTGGATGGATGAGGAGCAGCGGGTTTTGCATTGTATGACTGAGGGAGTTCACTATCGTTGCACCTATGTTGAGTTCGCTCGTTTGTTGGGTTTCGATCATCATGATTGTGAGGCGCCAAGTTAATTTGATCTATATCCTAATGGTGTCTCCAGGGAAGATTTCATTGAAGCTGGTCTCTATGTTGATCCTAAGTATGCAGATGGCTCCAATCATAACTTGAAGCCCTATTTCTATGTGCTGAATAATCTGTTGCGAGCTTCTCTTGATCCCAAGATTGGTGACTCCACCAAGCTTCAGAATTTTGCTCCTGCCATTCTCGTATGTGTTGGCCTGAACAAGCGGTTCAGCATCACGGATTATCTCTGGCGCAACATACGTGTGGTATCCTTGTTTCCCAACCGTGCTTTTACTTATGCTCCATATTTGATGTATATCATTGAGCAGGTTGTGGGCTTCTCCTTTCATGTGGATGCTAAGAATCCTGATTGGCAAGCGAGAAACTTACAACCTCATCTTGGAAAAGGGAAGGAAACTATGGCTGGTGGCAGTGTGTCAGGTGGTGCTGGTGATGGCGACGGTGATGGGACTGGTGCTGGTGCAGCTGTGGCGGCCGCAGCTCCTCCTCCTATGGTCTCTCCTTCTAGAGCCCCTGCTGGTGTGGGGGGTTCGCATCGTCGTGATTCTCCAGGTCGTATCAGTCATGCGCTGCGAAGGCTTTTCTCGTTCTTCTGCTATACGCAGAAGAAGACAGATCAGCGACTGCGTCGCCTGGAGGATGCTGCCCATCTTCCTCCTTCGTCGCCTCTTCGGGAGTTTTCGGATCCTTTTGCGGAGTATGATGCTATTCACGGAGCTTCCGGTTATGAGCAGCAGCAGCCGGAGCAGGAGCAGCAGGACTATGGTCATCCCCAGGGTTCTCATGTGCCTTCCAGCTTTTATCCTTAGCAGGGCTTTCCTTCGTCCCATGCCTATGACTTCGACTATCAGCAGGGTCAGTCTTCTCAGCAGCAGGTGCCTCCGTCTGGATCTGTTCCGCCTCCTTTTGGCAGTTCTATTCCTCCTGGCTATACGATGGATGACACCGACGCGGGCGCAGCTTATCATGACTTCTTTGGTGGTGCTGATGATGTCACCAAGACCTCCACCTCGGGCGCTGCGTTCTTTGCTGGCTTCCAGGGCGATCCTTCTGATCATCCATGGTTCTTCTAGATGCTCCTATGCTCTTTTCATTGCCTACCCTTTTTGGCACTTGCTGCCAAAGGGGGAGTGTTAGGCTTTCATTATTGTAATAGGGGTAGCTATTTGTGTAATAACTCTGTCTCGTGGTGGTGCACTTTATGGCAGTTAAGAACTATTTATGTGTGATGGATGATTGTAGGACAAGTTTTATTATGCTTATTTAATTATCGTTTGGTTGGCACTCATTTGTGTTTGAAGTGATGAATGTTTTCTTCGAATGGTTTTGATATGCTAAATTTTTATTCTTTATATCATAACCATTCAATTTCTTTTATGTTATTCTTATGATATAACTTGTCATATGCATCACGGTTTATTGTCACACACACTTTATTAGGCACCCCACGAATTGCAAAATTTAGGGGGAGTTATCCGAATGTATGTCATCTTGATTTCATTCAAGATTTTAAATTCAAAATCTTATGCATACATTCAGGGGGAGCTCTTCACAAATTTTGGAATTCAAAAGCTCAAATTTTTCCTATTATATGTAAGCCTAAGATTGGTTGTCATCAATTACCAAAAAGGGGGAGTTTGTAAGTGCATTCGCCCCCCGTTGTGGGTTTTGGATAATTAATGACAATCAATTTAGGGACTAACACGTTTATCAAGTGACATCTACAGGTGTTAGCCCGTCGGTGATTTAAACGAACAAATCCGGTGAATCATAGCACCCTAAAATTTTGATGGAAATAAAGGCATCTAAACTCATATGGTTCATCTTTCTAATCTTTATTTTGAGTTATAGGAAACGCCGTACTATCAAGAGGGTCACTGTTGATGCAAAATCTCGGTCGGCAGTGCCAACACACCCGAACGCACGGTCCTCAGAGGAGTACGGAGCAAGTCCTGACCTCCTGGACCTTCAGCAAGCGGTGGTGCCGATTCTCAGCAAAATCGACCTCGGGCGTGCTAGTTAATTTGACCTGTAATTGACAAGGAGAAGAAAAAGATTGTTAAATCATGGAACCTGCCAGTTTGGTGCCAGACAGTTCCAAATTATATGGCTCTAATATAGCCATTTGTCTTTAGGACATTGACTACAAAGTCAACTCCCAGGAGATTGCATAAAAAACATTGAAAAAGATATAAAGCATAACGGCTATGACATATGTAAAAGAATGTTCATACTAGATAGACAGTCGATAAGCTTAGCAGATGTTAACAGAAAAAGATCTATATGCACGTTTAAGCAGTGTGAAATCAATGTATCGACTAATTGCACAAGGAGTTCTATTCATTAACAGTGGGGTGTCTCCATGCAGCCATAATAACAAATAGATCGATAAAATAACTTAAGCATCAACAGTAGGGTGTCTCCATACAGCCTTGATGATGACCAAGCTAGATCACGTCTCGTGCAAAGAATAGATTCGTTAATTCCAAGCCACTTAAAAGAACACATTATGAAGAAAGCATAACTGGATCGGCTATTTTAGCCGATACAGGGTCATGAGGCACGAACAAGATCTATCCGTCAAAACCATGATTTAATCTAAAAATAGACAAACTTAATCTATCATATATATCAGTGGGGTTCAAAATACAGCCGTAATAAACATGCTAGATTAAATCATTTTGCTCTTAGATCAAATCGTATTTTTACCGGATATCTCGAACGCACAACATGTAACAACCAAGATTGACAAAATAGTCGATGAAAGACTTTGAATCGGCTATTTCCTCTGTTGCGAGCGTGTAAATCTCGGAACAACCAAAACTAAGCATTCTTTAAGCTTAGGCTACTTTGTCAATCTTGATTGGGCAAGGTGTTGTTTAAAATATAAATAAACAAATTAAAACATAAAACAACATTGATAACTTAATGAATCTATTAGCTTGCCAAACTAATAGAGCCGATAACTAGCCAAGATCGACTAAAGTAAGAGATTGATCAAAGTCAAGACAGTCTTACAAAACATGAGCTTCAACAGATAACTAGCCATGCCATAGTTTAACAAGAGTTTGGTCGATGCCAATGCAGCCTTATTACACGATGACACAAACCATTGGTGAAACTTACAAGCAAACCGGAGGTCGGTCGATGCCGATGCAGCTCTGCCTGATTGAAGGTCTCGCCGAGATCTACGTTACTCCTACTCCGAGGGTTTTGGCCGAGGGCCAGTGTGTTGATTGATTCTATATTTTTTTTTACAAAATCCGGGTTTCTAGCTATTTATAACCCGGTTGACTCCTGCCCTAACACGAGTAGATTACAAAAAAGGAAAAATAAAAGACGACCCAAACTTGAACTTCTTGGTCGAGTCCGACACGCCTTCGAAGCCCGTCGCGTTGGTCCACATGAATCCTTCCGGTTACGCTTGGCCCACATGAGCTTCTTTAATTTTCTGGCCGATCCTTTTCCTTAATAAATCAGCGTGTTTATGTTTACAAAATATTAATCTTCTCAGTCCAAAATCTGGTGTAAACAGTCACAAACTATAGCTAGTTAGTTGAGGATAAAAAGTGCTCAGGTCTTTATCTTAGTTCAAGCGTGAACACCTTTTTCACCCACGGGCACTTAGTTTTTCGCAGTCTGTCAGGGTGAAGCGGTAGTACCGAACTTTGATCAGAAGTACCGCTCAAAGGGTAAAGTAGATCTGGTGGTGGCTTAGTCTGGGCGGTGGTACCGCTAAGTACCACCAGTCTCCGATCGGTAGTACCGGTCTCTGACCGGTAGTACCGGTCTGGAGATCGGAGGTACTTGTGTGGCTCCTGGCTAGGCGGCAGTCCCGCCAGGTACCACCGGCCTCGTACCGGTAGTACCGGTGTGCCACCGGCAGTACCAGCACTATTGACCGGTAGTACTGAAGGACCGAGAATGCAAAAGCAAGGTGACCAGAGGGGGGTGAATGGGAGCCAATCAAATTTCTCTCGAAACTTTGGCCAACTGTCCCAAAATCAACCCCAAAAAGCACGGACCGAAAACGTGATGCTCACGACCCTTGGAAGAGGGTGGATGATCCCTAGGATCACAGCGGAGCACCACCAAGCACAAGCGAAGCAAAGACCAAAAGCTCCGACTCAAGTTCCCCCTTGGAAAACCGAGTCCCGAACGTAGACTAGAGGCTACGTCGAGAAATCTCCAAATACTGATGCTAACAAGTAGCAAAGATACCTAGAAATGTTTCTTGGTTAACTCTAGGGCCAAACGAGAAGTCCGAAAACCAAGCCGAAAAGCCGGGACGACAAACGCACTGAAAAACACCCTTCAGCAGGGTCCCAGACTGTCCGGACCTGAAGTCCCGGACTGTCCGCCCAAGGCCGGACTGTCCGCGCTCTGGTGGCGGACTGTCCGCCGGTCAAAAGTGCAGAAACGCACTGCTGCTGAAGTGCTCCTGGACGTTCACGGACTGTCCGCGGTTTATACCTGCGGACTGTCCGCCGGTGACCCGAGCCAGGAACAGCAGGGGCTGGCCGCGGCTGGTCTGAACCAGCCCCGACGCGCGGACTGTCCGCGCCTGGGACGACGGACTGTCCGCCAATGCCCAGTGAGGGCGATTTCAATCGCCCTTCCCAAAACTCTTCCCAAATCCGAATCAAATCGCAATCCCAAGTTCCCAAACTTGGAGAGAATGATCACGGGGTAGTTAGGAGACTATCCCCAAGAAATCATCCGCTCAAATCGACCAAATCACCGGGAAATCGAAAGGGAAGGTGGATGAACCGAAAAAGCGCCACGAAAACGAAATCGTCCCGATCTATTCGTTCATGAGGAGTTAGATGAATTCCTTTGGTCGAAATGACCTCCTCGATGAAACGAACAAAATGATTCAAACGGATTTCGCAAAGACGCACTGCAGAGGGAGATCGAGTGACGGGAAAATCGCGGAGAAACGAAGAACGCGAAGAACACGAACCAAAACGCGAATCAACACATCGATCTGCAGCCGAAGCGCAAACACAAGATACGACAGTGAGGTTACGGCCTCACTTCCTCAAAATCAACAGTACACAGAGGCAAGTCTCTCTACGGATCTCAGCTAGCTACAACAGGAGATTGGGAGAGCAGGAAACCCTAGAAAGCAAGAGCAAATGAGATTGTGGCTCAACCTGGAAACCGAGCACCCGAGTTTTGAGGCCCAAACTCGGAAACCGTCCACCCGGTGGTTTTTCTGTGGCTCAACCACCAAACCGGAGCTGTAGAGGGGATGCACCGCCCGTGCACCCCGTCCACCGACATGTGTCCCCAGATCATCGACCCGAGCAACACCGTGCCCCGCAAGTCTCCGCTCGTCGCTGTCCCAGGCTGTCAGCCACCACAGCTGATCCTCAGGCCCTCCGGTCCCTCAGTCCAAGCCTCACGTCCGCCCTTCACCGCTCCCGGTCCATCGGCACGGCACGTCTCTACTTGACCTTCACCTTGCCTTCGATCACTGTCTCCGGGCTCAACACCTGCACAACACAAGCCAAAGAACCTGCGATCAAACCCGTTGACAATCACCCATCACACCGAGACCCGGCATACACCCATGTATCCGCAAGTACCGGTCCCCGACCGGTGGTACCGACCGTATGTCTGGAAGTCCTGGCCAACCCCTTCTTTCTTCAAACAGCTAGTCAACAAAGTTGACCGGTAGTACCGGTGTGCGACCGGTAGTACTGGTCCTGTTGACCGGTAGTACCGGTCAGCTGACCGGTTGTAACACCCCGGGTTTTTAAATTAATAAAATAAAATTGAATTTAATTAAGAAAATGGCTAAAACCTAGATGGAGAAAAATTATAACCAGATGTTTGTTGCATTCATGCCGTTGCATAATTTTTATTGGTTGAAAAAGAATTTTTGTTAAACCCGTTTAGGGCGAATCGATTTTCTTCTAATTAGAAAATAAATAAAAGGTTTATAAAAGTTTTAAATTTTTAATCTCAAAGTTTTATTTTCAAAACCTAGGTAAAATATTTACAAAATATTTCAAAGTGATTTTGAATTTCAAACAGATTTGAATTTGCAAATGAATTTACAAAGAGAAAAAAAGAAAGGAAATGGCAAGGGCTTCTTTCTCCCTCCTTCAGCTCGGGCCGAGCCTTCTCTGTCGGCCTGCTCCCGCAAGCCCAATCGGCCCAGCTCCCTCCTCTCCCCCAGCCAGGCCGAAGCCTGTTCTCCCTCACCAACCCACCTCACCTCGCAGCGGCCCGCTCCACACTCCCTGCGCGCGCGCCGGCCCGCCCCACATCCCACCTCCTTGGCCCACGCCTCCTCTCCCCTCTCCCCACCGACCGCTCCCCAGCCCATTTCCACCTCACCCTCTCCACTCCTCCCGGCCCAGCGCCGCGAAACGGCCCGCGACACCGCGCGAAGGCCCGCCACCAAGCCTCCATCCCGCTCCCCACGCTGGCCCTTCCTCCCTCTCTCACTGCAAGACAGCCCCGCGGGACAGAGTCACCGCCAGGTGGGACCCGCCTCTAAGTCGTCGTCTCCAACTTCCTCTCCGCCCTTCCCGCGGTCTCACCATAGCCGACCCCAACCTCCCCCCCCTCATTCGCTCAGTGTACAAAAGCGCCGCCACCCGGGTACCCGTCCTATCCTTCCCTCTCCACCAAATCGCGCTGCCATCAACTCTCATCCCCGGCTACCACCATCGCCGCCACCGCTACCGCCATAGCCGAGCGAACCCACCGAGCTCCACTGTGCTGATCGCTTCCTCGTCTGCCTCACCGAGCTCACGCCGCTCCTCCGGCGCATCGAATCGGGGATCGTAGCTCCGTGTACCTCCGCGCAGAGAAGCCACCGGAGCCCAGCACCATGGACGACCGCCTTCGCCACCGTTCTTCCCGACCCGAGCTTCTCCGACCGGCCTAAAGGCCCCTGGTGAGTCTGCCTCCACCTCCGCTACCTCCCCGTACCTTTGCCTAGCCTCTCCGAGCACCGCATCGTCGCTCCAGCGAACCCCGGTCACCCAAGCATGGCGCGCCGCCGCGCACAGTGCCGGCCGGTCGCCGTCCTGACCCCAAACCCTCCCTGCGCCGTTCATCTCGAACTCAACGACGTGGATTAGAAGCCCCATCGTGAAGGGTTATGAGCCAGGTCTGCTGACCCGTGGACGCAGTCCATTCTTCCCTCCCCTCGCGCCCATGGCCAGGTGGTACACCGGGCCAACCGGCTCAAGCCGCGTGGCCACCACGTCGACTACAGTCACACCATCACCCGCGGCCATGCCCTCTCTCCGTTCTCCTGATCCCGATCGTCCATCGCAAGATCAACGGACGATAATAGATCATACCCCTTCGCCGGCAAGTTTTCCTAAAGAGCTCCTCCCTTCTTGGGAAAACAACCCGCAGTCCAACCCGCACTGCTGACTGAGTCTCAAGGAATTTGCAATCTGGTTCCTGGGGATTCGCTGAATTGACGCGCAGTCCTCCATACCGCTGCACATGTCTGTCAGCGCCCCGTCAGTGCCCCGTCAGCGCTCCGTCAGCGCCAACTGTTGCCTCGTGGCGCACGCTCAGCAGCCACGCCGGTCGTCCCCGTTCTCTTGCAGAAAACCCCCTCCGTTTTCATCTAATCAACCCGCACTCCACCTGTACAGTATCGTGAGTCAGCCGTAATCTTGCACTTTAGACCTTCTATTTTTGTCAAAATGAGTCCCAGTCCAGGCGCATTTCCTTTTCAGATTTAATTTATTTTAAATACGAAAATGACTTTGGTTTATTTACAGTTTTGCCACTTAAATTTAAAAGCCCATAACTTGCTCATTTTAACTCCGATTTGACCCATTCAACTTGCGTTAGTTTCGTCTCGTCGAGCTCTACGCGTTAGATCTATTTACGTTCTGTTTTCATATTGTATGATGTACTGTTTCTTATATGTTATGTTTGTTTGGGCCATGTATTGATGTATGATCCAGCGAGTGCGAGCCACGCAGAACCCTTGGATCAACCTTGTGCCTTCATCGCTCCGACCCAGCCCGAAGGCAAGTGTCCTTGAACATCTTGCACCTACTTTTATTTTACTTTTGGTATTAGAGTAGAGTAGATCCTGTAGTTGCATGCAGTGTCTAAATTTGAATCTCATGTTAGGGTTTACTAGATTCTTGTACTATTTTCCTTGTCACCTGGTTGGGATGTTTTGGGTACAAGTCATGCTTAGCCTTGCAGTCTTGGGATGGGGTGGTTAATAATTAATCCTGATTAATGATCTATGGAACATGTGGTCTGGTAATGTTGTAGTATGGTGAGTAGGTATATCTGGCAGGATGGACCGTGTGGTGGTGTGGTGCCATGTGACTTGGCGTACGGTTGCCGTGTGACTCGGCGTTACGGTTTGCCATGGGACTTGGCGTTGGTTTGGGCTTGTGGTTTGTTATCCTGCCTGGATCCCTAGGACCTGGTTCTTGGACAAGTAACCCGGCAAAACAGCGCAAACCATGAGGCCTATATGGCTCTGGGACTGGCTAATTAATTAGAGAAGCCTTATGTCGTTATTAGTTACATATGGACATGGGACAGGGCTTCTTCTACGCAGGATACTGCTTGTTACGGGAGTGATTCCCAGGCTCGGGCGCCAGACCTGGTGTTATTACGGAAGGTAGCTCTATGTCGTGACATATGAAACTAATACGCATAGGAGGACTCTTTGTAATGGCCTTGTAGTGAACCTTGCCAACTCACCTTGGAAGTGGGTTAAGAGACTAGCTACCTCGGGCACAAGGGCAACACGACTCATGGGTAAAGATGTGCAAACTCTGCAGAGTAAATAAACTGATATATCAGCCGTGCTCACGGTCACGAGCGGGCTTGGACTTCTTCAAGATTAGTTGGTGGGTTGGGTCTGGTTCGTTAGGGAAGCCTTATGTGGTCATTAGACCCATATGACATGGGTACAGAGGCTTCTTCTACGTGGGTTACTGCTTGGTACGGGAGTGATTCCCAGGCTCGGGCACAGACCTGGTGTTATTACGGAAGGTAACTTTCTATGTCGTGACGTATGGAACTAATACACATAGGGGGACTCTTCGAGTCGGACTTGTGGGTGGCCTGATGGACTTCAGGTGTGGTTTTCCTGATGGACTTTAGGTGTGGTTGCTTGGTGTGACTCCAAGTGTGGTTGCTTGGTGGACTCCAAGTGTTGGTTGCTCGGTGTGACTCCGAGTGTGGTTTGCTCGGTGCGACTCCGAGTGTGGTTACTGTTTCTGTTGGAGATTGTGGATATAACCTAGTAAATAGGTGCATAGGAAATAGGATTTAATAGGATGTGTCGCTTTAGGCGTTTGAGTCAAACAGAGTCAGCCTACCTTTGTTTTTAGCCTCATAAGCATATATTTCCTACACTTGCGGAGTACATTTCGATGTACTCACCCTGCCTCTTTGAACCCCCTGCTACCCCACCCAGACGTTGGAGTCTACGATGCAGAGCAGGAGTACCCCAAAGACAGTGGTTACGACCCCGACAACTTGTACCCAGAAGACGGTGGATACGACCCCGACGACTTGCACTAGGATGGCGCAGCCCCCGTGCAAGGTCCTAATTGGCTAGAGGGGGGGGGGGTGAATAGCCTAATTTAAAATTCTACAAAGCACTAGAGCAATTTGTTAGATAATAACAAAGCGCTAAATGCGGTTGCTCTAGCTCTATGTCAAATGCAAGCCACCTATTTTCAAGTCTAGTTAATTATGATCTCTAGGGCACACAAGGACTAAGTCACTACTTTACTAAACTAGTGAGCTACACAAGAGAGCTAGCAAAACTAAACTAGCTATACTAGCAAGGCTACTACTATTATTAACAAGGGAAACAAGTTACTCTATAACAAGTATGAACAAAGGAATACAAAAGAGTGGTAGTGTGATTTTACCGAACCGGGCAAGTGAAGATAATTGATATCACAATGGAATGCCAGTCACCAAGGGACACAATATGAACACGAGATTTATCCCCGAGGTTCACGTGCTTGCCGGCACGCTACGTCCTCGTTGTGTCGACCAAGGCTTCGTGGTTCGGTGGCTTATCGGTATCACACACCGAGCTCTCCACAAGAGCGCCACAAGAACCTACCCCAAGCAATGGTAACTCAATGACACGCGCAATTTACTAGGAGTTACCTTTGGCTCTTCGCCGGGGAGGTACAAGCCCCTCACAAAGTCGTTGGGATGGCCACGAACAATCACCAACTCGTGCCGATCCTCCTCTGCTGCCACCAAGCCGTCTAGGCACCGGCAAGTGCCAAGAGTAAAAAGAAATCCGCAGCAACAATCACCAAGATGCCTCTAGAATGCAAGAACACAATGCAAGCTCTTGGTTTCACTCGATCTCACTTGGATTAGCACTAACAATCAAAGAGATCGGAGGGAGGGATTAGATCTTGCTCAAGAGGATGTTCAAGAGGTTAGAAAGTCAAGAGAGAACCCCCACTAGCCGGCCACGACCTATATATAGGGAGGAGAGGACGGCAGCTCGACCTCCACCTTTCTGCGCTTGGTCGGTAGTACCGACACCTCCTGGGCGGTACTACCGGCTTAGTCAAACTAGCCGTTTACTCACAACCCGCTGAAAAAGGCGAAGCACCGACTCTTGGTCGGTACCTCCGAGGTCGGTAGTACCGGCCCTATGGCGGTACCACCGACAGGCTAAACTGGGGACTTGCACAGAGATTTCCCAGACAACTTCCTGACCTCGGTACTTCCGAGGGCGGTAGTACCGACATAATGGCGGTACTACCGCCAGGCCAAAACTGGCTGCTTCCAGAGAGTTCTGCGGAAAACAAGCTACTACCGACCTTGCATCGGTACCACCGCGGGCGGTAGTACCGAGGTAATGGCGGTACTACCGCTAGGCCATTTTCAAAACCTACAGAGAGCACTGCAAAACGCCCCATGGCCACGGTACCACCGACCATCCGGTCGGTACCACCGCCGGCGGTAGTACCGAGGTAATAGCGGTACCACCGCCAGGCCAAAAACCCTTCGGTACAGAGAGGCCTGCACGCTGCATCCTTGGGCGGTACCACCGACAACCCAGGGTCGGTACCACCGACAACACACAGAAAACTTCATTTTCTTCCCTGTGTTAATCCAAAACAACTCCAACAACTTCTCCTTTGCAAAAGTGCTAACACCAACAAGTGTACAACATCATGTGCATGTGTGTTAGCATTTTCAAAACATTTTTCAAAGGATTTATCGCCTCATTTTAGATATGACATATGCAAATGCAACTAGAGGCAACTTGATAACCATATACTATGAATTTCTCCTCTTGATAGTACGGCTATCTACCCTAAATACACTCACACCCTCTATGGTGTCTTGAGTGCCAAAAACAAAAGAGCCTATTGGTTATACCTTTGCCTTGAGCTCTTTTATTTTCTTCTTTCTTCTTTTCTTCTAGTGAAGATATGGACCATCTTACGACCAATCACTTGATCATTGCATCACATGTCCATCATCATGCTTCACTTGAGCCATGGACCACCTTTTGCTAATCAAGCACTTAATGACAAAGGTTAGTCCAATGGGTTTCATCAATTACCCAAAACCAAACTTGGGCTTTCAATCTCCCCCTTTTTGGTAATTGATGACAACCCTCATACAAGATATTATGATAAAGATTTGAGACACCAAGGTAGTATTTGCTCCCCCTACATATGTGCTATAGAGTTTGGTTCGAGGTTCGGCACATATGCATGGATATAAAATTTTGGGTGAGCAATTACTAACTTGTGATACTAAGGTTTAAAGAATGGACCTTTGAAGCGCGATACCAATCGGAGTGCAAAACTCATGATCATCCTTAGCACCATAATGAACTAGATACAACTTGTAAGCCAACTTTTAAGCAAATATATTGGCAAAAATGTTAAATTTCAAAAGTCTAGTTCTACCCTATGCATGCTAGTACTTCATTTCATCATTCAAGTTCTAGTCTAGCAAGCAACACACAAGAGAGATACTACTTGAAAACACAAACTAATGCAAGACAATGCAAGCAAGCATATGTAAGATGCACATTGCAAATGCATTCAATCAAGTTCATAGGCTTGCTCCCCCTACTTGTGTGCTTAACAAATTTTATCCCTTTCTTTTCATAAATCTTTCTCATTGTGCAACTTCTTCTCCCTTTTTGCATATCTTTTATGCCATTTTTCTCCCCCTTTGTCATCAATGACCACAAAAGGTGAGTTTTTCATTTGTAAAGCATGGGAGTAGAAATTGATCAAATTGGGGTTCAACTATAAACAATTGCATACCATATATAGCACGGTTTGCTCTAGAGTAAGCTTCTTCACACATCTTGCAATGGTTATCTTACTCATGTCGGTTATATACTTCAATGCTCATGTTTATAGTCAAACACTAGGATTGCAAGCCCATAAACATGTCATATGCCACCACTAGATCATAACAATCATAGAAGCAATAGTGGTACCATACCAACATCAAAGTTATTTGATTTTCAATGAATGAGGTCCAAAACCTACTAGATATGCCTAGATGCTCTAAACAAGTCCTTAGCAAGGTATGAGATGCAAATGTCAAGCAATAATACCTTTGCTTTGGCTTGGAGGAGAGGCAAGTCATATAAGTGGGGTGCATTATCAACACATATTTGAGAAATCTAGTATGTTCAACTCATTCCTTAGCTTGCAAAACCTCTTCTCATCAAGTGGCTTAGTGAATATATCCGCAAGTTGATCATCGGTCCCAACACTCTCAATAGATATATCTCCCTTTTGTTGATGATCTCTAATGAAGTGGTGCCTAATGTCAATGTGCTTGGTTCTTGAATGTTGCACCGGGTTGTTTGTGAGCTTCACCGCACTTTCATTGTCACATAGCAATGGCACTTGTTTGAATTTTATTCCAAAGTCCTTCAAGGTTGCCCTCATCCATAGGAGTTGTGCACAACAACTACCGGCACTAATGTATTCGGCTTCGGCGGTAGAGAGTGCCACACTATTTTGTTTCTTTGAAGACCAAGATACAAGTGACCTTCCCAATAATTGACATGTGCCCGATGTGCTCTTTCTATCAACCTTGCAACCCGCATAATCGGAATCGGAGTACCCAATTAATTCAAAGTTTGCTCCTTTGGGGTACCACAACCCAACATTTTGTGTAGCCTTCAAGTACCTCAAGATTCTCTTTGTTGCCTTCAAATGACTCTCTCTTGGAGAAGCTTGGAATCTTGCACACATGCACACACTAAACATGACATCCGGCCTTGAAGCGGTCACATAGAGTAAGCTTCCAATCATAGACCGATACAACTTTTGATCCACCATGTTGCCACTAGCATCACCATCCAAGTGTCCATTTGTTCCCATTGGTGTATTAATAGCTTTTGCATCATTAAGACCAAACTTCTTGAGCATATCTTTGATGTACTTGCCTTGACTCACGAAAGTACCATTCTTCATTTGCTTGATTTGAAGACCAAGGAAGTAACTAAGCTCTCCAATCATGGACATTTCAAACTCTTTTGCCATCATATTTCCAAACTCTTCACAAAAATCTTGGTTGGTTGAGCCAAATATGATATCATCAACATAGATTTGCAACACAAACAAGTCATTCCCTATCTTCTTGGTGAAGAGAGTGGTGTCAACCTTTCCCATTTTGAACCCTTTGGATAGAAGGAAATTCCTCAATCTTTCATACCATGCCCTTGGAGCTTGCTTTAAGCCATACAATGCTTTTCTCAACTTGTAGACATGGTTGGGCTTCTTTTCATCTTCAAAACCGGGAGGTTGCTCAACATATACCAACTCATTGATGTAGCCATTGAGAAATGCACTCTTTACATCCATTTGATATAGCTTGATGTTATGAGCACAAGCATAAGCTAATAGGATTCTAATTGCTTCCAATCGTGCAACCGGTGCATATGTCTCTCCAAAGTCAAGCCCTTCAATTTGAGTGTAACCTTGTGCTACCAATCTTGCTTTGTTTCTCACCACTAGGCCATCTTGATCTTGCTTGTTGCGGAATACCCATCTAGTACCAATAACATTATAGCTCTTAGGCCTCTCAACCAATTCCCAAACTTCATTTCTTGTGAAGTTGTTTAGCTCTTCATGCATGGCATTAACCCAATCAACATCCTTCAAAGCTTCTTCAATCTTGGTTGGTTCAATAGTTGACACAAATGAATAGTTCCCACAAAACATTGCCAATCTTGATCTTGTTTGAACACCACTTTGAATGCCACCAATAACCAAATCTAAGGGATGATCTCTTGCTATACTTGAAGGTTGAAGCACTTGATTCACATTGCTTGTACTCGGTTGATCCGCTTGTTGCACATTGGGAGATGATGAACTAGCCACTTGTTGATTTTGTACTTGAGAATCACTATCTTGCTCATTTGGGATGGTGACCACTTGCTCTTTGTCATCTTCAACATCAATCACTTCTCTTGGCCTAATATCACCAACATCCATGTTCTTCATTGCATTCACCAAATGAGTGCCTCTCACATCATCTAAGTTTTCATTTTCATCTTGAGATCCATTGGTTTCATCAAATTCTACATCATGAACTTCTTCAAGTGTTCCACTAGCCAAGTTCCATACTCTATATGCTTTGCTTGTAGTTGAATATCCAAGTAGGAACCCTTCATCACATTTCTTGTCAAACTTGCTCAATCTTGTGCCCTTCTTCAATATATAGCACTTGCAACCAAATACTCTAAAGTATGCAATATTGGGCTTTCTTCCATTCAATAGCTCATATGGTGTCATTTCCAACATAGGATGGCAATATAGTCGGTTGCTAGAGTAGCAAGCCGTGTTGATAGCTTCGGCCCAAAAGGATTGACTCACATTGTATTCACTAAGCATGGATCTTGCCATATCAATCAAGGTTCTATTCTTTCTTTCAACTATCCCATTTGATTGAGGAGTGTACTTTGCCGAGAATTGATGCCTAATGCCAAAATCATCACATAGCTCTTCAATTCTTGTGTTCTTGAACTCACTCCCATTGTCACTTCTCACTTTCTTGATAGTTGTCTCAAACTCATTTTGACTTCTCTTGACAAAAGATTTGAATGTAGCAAATGTTTCACTTTTGTCACCAAGAAAGAATACCCATGTGTATCTAGTGAAGTCATCCACAATCACATAACCATATTTATTGCCACCAATGCTAGTGTATGTAGTTGGCCCAAATAAATCCATATGCAATAGCTCAAATGCTTTAGTAGTGCTCATTTCACTTTTCATAGGGTGAGTATTTCCAACTTGTTTGCCGGCTTGACAAGAGCTACAAAGTTTATCCTTCTCAAACACAACATCTCTCAAGCCCTTAACTAAGTCATATTTGATCAATCTATTTAGTTGCTTCATCCCAACATGACCAAGCCTTCTATGCCATAGCCAACCCATACTAGACTTAGTGATCAAGCATGTTGTCAATTGAGTTTCCTTTGCATCAAAATCAACTAAGTATAGGTTTCCATATCTAAATCCTTTGAATGCTAGGTTGGTTCCATCATTACTAGTGATCATCACATTATCAACACCAAAGTTGCAATTGAAACCAAGATCACATATTTGAGCTACCGATAGCAAGTTGAAGTTCAAGCTCTCTACTAGCAAGACATTTGAGATGCTCAAGTCATTGGATATTGCAATCTTACCAAGTCCCTTGACCTTGCCTTCACTATTGTCCCCAAATGTGATGCTATCCACTTTGAAGTCTTCTTCATTTGTGTTGATTGAGTTAAACATTCTAGAATCCCCGGTCATATGTTGAGTACACCCACTATCAAGCACCCAATGCCTTCCTCCGGCTTTGTAATTGACCTACAAGAAGATTCAATGCTTAGGTACCCAAATCTTGTTGGGTCCTCCAAGGTTAGTGACTAAGCTCTTAGGTACCCAAATGGCTTTCTTCTTTGAGCCCTCCTTAGGTGTACCAACAAACTTAGCTCTTACACTATTAACACCCTTGTAAAGCACATAACAAGAATCAAACTTAATTGATTTACCAAGGTTGGTTGGTTTGTTCTTGTTTAGGTTCTTTTTATAGCAATTATGCTCGGTATGCCCGGATTGCTTGCAATTTATGCAATAGCGTCCATTGCCCTTCACAAAACTAGTCTTGTGAGGAGCAAAGGCCGCCTTGCCCTTCTTGGGGGTATAGCCAATCCCTTCTTTCTCATGGGAAAATCTTTGGCCACCCAAGCACTTAAGCAAGCGGGCATCTCCACCATAGGCTTTGCCTAAGGCACAAGTGAGCTTATTCACCTCTTTCTTTAAGGTTTCATTTTCCACTATTAATGATGCATCACAAGTAAAACCATCTTTTATGTTTGAGTTAGATGCATCAGTGGAGCATGAACTAGATGAAGCATTGGGAGGTGCAATGACAATAGGTGTGTAAGATGTTTCATTGATTAAGTCACATGTTATACCTATGTCACATGTTTGAGCAAAGTCCTCAATCTTGGTTTGAGTGAGGAGAGAGGAGTGGGCTTCTTCAAGCCTAGTGTGAGCTTTATCAAGCTTCTCATGGGCTACCTCTAGCCTCTCATGAGTTAGCTTGAGCTCATCAAGAGATTGCTCAAGAAGGCTAACCTTCATGCGCAATTCCTTGCACTCCTTCCTCTTCTTCTCAAAGCAAACATGAGCTTGCTCAAACATGTCCATAAGTTCTTCATTAGTGTATTCATTTTCATTATCATCATCATCACTCTCATCATAGGAAGGTACCTTGGATGGCCTTGCCATCAAGCATGTAGATGGAGTGTCAAAGATAGAAGGCTTTTTGTTGATAGCAATACTTGCAAGTGCCTTCTTCTTCATCTTGTTGTGCTCTTCATCATCACTATCGGATGATGCATCACTATCCCATGTCACAACATAGGATCCACCTTTCTTTTTCTTGGTGAAAGAGAGCTTCTTCTCCTTCTTTTCCTTCTTGTCCTTCTTCTTCTTTGCTTCATCATCATTGTCACTATTTTGAGGACAATCGGCTATCATGTGATCTTCACTCTTGCACTTATAGCATCTTCTCACATAGCCCTTGTTCTTGTTGTTGTCCCTTCTCTTTCTTGCACCATAGCCTTTCTTCTTCATGAATCTTCCAAACTTCCTTACTAGAAGTGCCATGGCCTCATCATCATCACTAGAATCTTCATCTTCACTATCACTTGATTCTAGCTTTGCCTTGCCCTTGCTCTTGCTCTTGGATGAAGAAGTGGCTTTGAATGCCAAGCTCTTCTTCTTCTCCTCTTCCTTCACCTCCTCAACATCACCACCATCATTGTATTGATCTTCGGTCATTACATCACCAAGGACTTCATTTGGGGTCACATTTTGCAATCCTCCTCTCATGATGATGGTCCTCAATGTCTTGAATCGCTTGGGCAAGCAACTCAAGAACCGGTGGGTGAAGTCTTCATCCTTCACTTTCTCTCCCAAACTCTTGAGATCATTTATGATGCATTGGAGTCTATAGAACATCTCCGGGATTGTTTCATCCTCTTTCATCTTGAAGCTTGTGAGCTTATCTTTGAGCATGTACAATTTGGCACTTTTTACCGTTGAAGTGCCCTCATATGTTTCTTCTAGTCTTGCCCATACTTCACTTGCCTTCTCAAGATCTTTGATTTGCTCAAACACTTTTGGATCAATGCCATTGTATATAGTGTTGAGCGCCATTGTGTTGCATTGCTTGCTTTCACGCTCTCTAGGGGTGGGGTCTTCTTCATTGACAATAACATAACCATCTTGTGTGACCTCCCACACCCTATCATTGATGGAGCCAAGGTACATCTTCATCTTTCTCTTCCAATAATCAAAAGATGACCCATCAAAGTACGGTGGTTTGCCCCCAACATGGTTGAACACAATTTGAGCCATATTTGCACCGTAGGTTGTTAAGCCTTTGAATCAAACGGTGTTTGGCTCCGATACCACTTGCAAGGTCCTAATTGGCTAGAGGGGGGGGTGAATAGCCTAATTTAAAATTCTACAAAGCACTAGAGCAATTTGTTAGATAATAACAAAGCGCTAAATGCGGTTGCTCTAGCTCTATGTCAAATGCAAGCCACCTATTTTCAAGTCTAGTTAATTATGATCTCTAGGGCACACAAGGACTAAGTCACTACTTTACTAAACTAGTGAGCTACACAAGAGAGCTAGCAAAACTAAACTAGCTATACTAGCAAGGCTACTACTATTATTAACAAGGGAAACAAGTTACTCTATAACAAGTATGAACAAAGGAATACAAAAGAGTGGTAGTGTGATTTTACCGAACCGGGCAAGTGAAGATAATTGATATCACAATGGAATGCCAGTCACCAAGGGACACAATATGAACACGAGATTTATCCCCGAGGTTCACGTGCTTGCCGGCACGCTACGTCCTCGTTGTGTCGACCAAGGCTTCGTGGTTCGGTGGCTTATCGGTATCACACACCGAGCTCTCCACAAGAGCGCCACAAGAACCTACCCCAAGCAATGGTAACTCAATGACACGCGCAATTTACTAGGAGTTACCTTTGGCTCTTCGCCGGGGAGGTACAAGCCCCTCACAAAGTCGTTGGGATGGCCACGAACAATCACCAACTCGTGCTGATCCTCCTCTGCTGCCACCAAGCCGTCTAGGCACCGGCAAGTGCCAAGAGTAAAAAGAAATCCGCAGCAACAATCACCAAGATGCCTCTAGAATGCAAGAACACAATGCAAGCTCTTGGTTTCACTCGATCTCACTTGGATTAGCACTAACAATCAAAGAGATCGGAGGGAGGGATTAGATCTTGCTCAAGAGGATGTTCAAGAGGTTAGAAAGTCAAGAGAGAACCCCCACTAGCCGGCCACGACCTATATATAGGGAGGAGAGGACGGCAGCTCGACCTCCACCTTTCTGCGCTTGGTCGGTAGTACCGACACCTCCTGGGCGGTACTACCGGCTTAGTCAAACTAGCCGTTTACTCACAACCCGCTGAAAAAGGCGAAGCACCGACTCTTGGTCGGTACCTCCGAGGTCGGTAGTACCGGCCCTATGGCGGTACCACCGACAGGCTAAACTGGGGACTTGCACAGAGATTTCCCAGACAACTTCCTGACCTCGGTACTTCCGAGGGCGGTAGTACCGACATAATGGCGGTACTACCGCCAGGCCAAAACTGGCTGCTTCCAGAGAGTTCTGCGGAAAACAAGCTACTACCGACCTTGCATCGGTACCACCGCGGGCGGTAGTACCGAGGTAATGGCGGTACTACCGCTAGGCCATTTTCAAAACCTACAGAGAGCACTGCAAAACGCCCCATGGCCACGGTACCACCGACCATCCGGTCGGTACCACCGCCGGCGGTAGTACCGAGGTAATAGCGGTACCACCGCCAGGCCAAAAACCCTTCGGTACAGAGAGGCCTGCACGCTGCATCCTTGGGCGGTACCACCGACAACCCAGGGTCGGTACCACCGACAACACACAGAAAACTTCATTTTCTTCCCTGTGTTAATCCAAAACAACTCCAACAACTTCTCCTTTGCAAAAGTGCTAACACCAACAAGTGTACAACATCATGTGCATGTGTGTTAGCATTTTCAAAACATTTTTCAAAGGATTTATCGCCTCATTTTAGATATGACATATGCAAATGCAACTAGAGGCAACTTGATAACCATATACTATGAATTTCTCCTCTTGATAGTACGGCTATCTACCCTAAATACACTCACACCCTCTATGGTGTCTTGAGTGCCAAAAACAAAAGAGCCTATTGGTTATACCTTTGCCTTGAGCTCTTTTATTTTCTTCTTTCTTCTTTTCTTCTAGTGAAGATATGGACCATCTTACGACCAATCACTTGATCATTGCATCACATGTCCATCATCATGCTTCACTTGAGCCATGGACCACCTTTTGCTAATCAAGCACTTAATGACAAAGGTTAGTCCAATGGGTTTCATCAATTATCCAAAACCAAACTTGGGCTTTCACCCCGGTCGACCTTCCTGTGGAGATGGCGTCCAGTTTGTGCGAGTCTACATCAGAGTCTACATTAGAGTTAGACTGAGAGTTTGTACTTTTCTTTTAGACCCGAGGGTCATTTTTGTAATAAAGTTCGATATATTAATAAAAGCATTGTTTTGATATTTACTATGATGTCGATATATGTATGAAAATTGATCCTGGCATACATATATTGTGCTCCAATTTTGTTCTTAAAATTGGAGTGTGACACCGGTGGTCCTGCCTGCGCTTTCTCGCCTGCAACCTTTTTGAACCGTTGCACCTGCTCCGCTCGGTAGTACCGGTGGTCCCACCAGGAGTACCACTAGGCCTTCTGAAGCTCGAGTATTTATACTTGTTCTCGTCCTCTTCGGACGGGTTGCTGACTCTCTCACTCACTTGCTCGCTTTGCTTCAGCCCTCAAGCGCTCACTCACTGACTCACTCTCTCTCCCCTTTGCTTCCGAGCTTCAATACTACATCGATTTGAGCTAGGGACGTGAGATTAGGGAGCAAAAGCTTTGATCTTAGACTTGAGCACTTGGATTCCTCATCTCGCCGGCTTGGTTTGTGGTTATTACTCTTGGGTTCTTTGAACCCTAGCCGGCTAGGTGTTCTTTGTGGTTGCCTGGATTGATTCACTTGTGAGGGCACCCCAAAGCGTTTGTATCACCCCTTTTTCTTAGTGGAAATCTCAGGCCTCCTGTGTGGTTGCCTTGAGGGAGGAGACCTAAGTGGTCGGACCTTAGTGGTCACCTCAACAATGAGGACGTAGGAACTCCTTTGTGGGGATTGCCGAACCTCGGGATAAATTGTGCGTCTTGCGTGCTTGTTGTTGTGGTGGTAGCTTCGACTACCCTTGTTATTTGTTTTCCCCTCCTCCATTTCCTCTTAATAGGTTGATGGTGATCTTCCATCGGTTGGTGAGGAGCGAGGCCTTGCGAAGCTCCATTTCTTCATCAACATCATCCAAGAGGGTGTGGTGTATCTTTGGTTTGAAACAAACAACTCAATCTTTCTCTGATTTTGTAGCCTCTTAGGGTACCGGGAGTAAAGGTTGGTTTGCACCGGAAGTTTTGGTCTTCGACCGAAACTTCTGCTTCAAACCACCAGTACTTCCGGTTGGTATTTAACTTCCGCTTTGAGTTTGTGAGTTTCAGGAATTTCAAATACGCCTATTCACCCCCCTCTAGGCCAATTAGGTCCTTTCAGTTCCAAATATTATTTAAATTTCTATGGGTTGCAAATAGAAATAGACACTATACTTGCTTTTGTAGGATACACAAGTTGCCTATTTTACGAACATTGTTGCCTAACAAATAATATTTAAATTGCTTAAAAAAATTCAATCTACTATAGCATTACCAACAATAAATTGCTCATCATCGGCTGTATGAGTAATGTTATCTTCTCAATTTTTGAACATACTCCCTCCGTCTCTTTATACAAGTCGTTTTGGAATGGAGGAGCAGAGAACAAGGTTGCTGGCAAATGACTGCATTAGCCCTACAAGCAATCATGGAAGTACTGTTTAATTGAATGACATGCTCATTAAATGAGCTCACAACTACAGTGCATTCCCACTCACAACCACTACAGTCCTACTTTTCACGGTTCCAAATTTCGGGTAGTGGATGACACAGACGTGATGGATGGACGGGATACTGTATATTTCATAGGTCAGGACCATGCTATAGCACCTAAAACGACATGTATTACGATACAAATTTCCAATCCTAAAACGACTTGTATAAAGAGACGGAGGGAGTATGCAGCTTTTTTATCTCCATCTAACAACAAATTTATAACACGGTTAAGCTTTTTTTGACATGCAGGATACAGGCCATGTAAAAATAAGAAAGATGCAGACTATGTATAGAGCAGTTATGGAAATATGTGCTTTTTTAGGAACTAGATGCATAGTATTGTGGTTTAGAAAACTGTAGATATGTTCTTTTTTGAGGTGTTTTTTTTCTGAATTCATTGACTTTTTTAACGTACCTAAAAGCATATGGACTGATATAAACCGTGATCGGTATTTGAGATTAGGCTGTGGAAGCTGCGAATAGGGCAGGAAAAACCTTCTTCTCGGTGGCATCGAATCGGCGTGATTAGCATCCTTGCCCAAAAAGAAAAATAAATTTACTTTACTATAAATGACAAGGTTGTACCAAAAGACTATATTATGGTCGACCGTGCGTAAGTTGTTTCTATAGTTTATATGTACATTCAACTCACTATCTAATCAACTATTAGAGGGTGTTCGATTGCTAGGGGCTAAGCTTTAGCCTCATCATATCGAATGTTTGGACAATAATAAAACTAATTGCATGAAAGGAGGTTAACTTGCAAGATGAATCTATTCAGTCTAATTAATCTATGATTTAATAACGTTGTGCTATATTTAACATTTGCTAAAAATGAATTAAGCAAGCTTAATAGATTGGTCTTGCGAATTAGCCTAGAGATTCTACGATTAGTTTTATAATTAATTCATATCTAGTCCTCCTAATCAGTATCATACATTCAATGTACGGGACTAAAGTTAGCGTCCTAGATCCAAACACACCCTTAGTAGCTATTAGTAGGTGGATCCAAATATCTCACTAAAACTTAGTTAGCTAACAAATAGCAGCTCTTAGCTAGCTAATTTTTAGTACTACGAATCCAAACATCCCTTTAGAGTGCGTTTGGTTTGAGGAGCCACCACATTCTAAATGTAGTGATGCATTATTCGTTCATTTCTTAAATTTAGTGAAATGACTCAATTTCTTGTCTTAATATTAATTGTACTAATTATTAGTTTGTGAGAAATGAAGATCGTGTCAGTTCGTGAGAAATGAGATCATGATACATCAGTTGTTCTATTTTGAAAATAAAATAAAAAATAAAAAATAACTCAATACATAAATAGGATGTTTGGTTTTAGAGACTCAAGTTTAATCCGTATCACGTGAAATATTATGACACTAATTTATAGTATTAAATATAAACTACTCTCTATATACGATTTTTTTCACCAAAATCAGGTTATGAAGAGAGCCACATCGCCCGCAAAGCCGCTAGCCATCGGATCTAACCAAAACGTGATACAGGTCGTCCAATCGGGGGCGTAGCAGGTCTCTCACCCCTTAAGCCGCCAACCCGGACGGTCACGAATCCTCCCGAACCCACTCGCCACCGACTCTCGCACCTCTTCCCTCCTTCTCCCAGCGCGTGCGGGATGCGGGCGCCATATTCATCCTGTTTTCGTTTTTCATCCTGTTTTCAATCAATATGAGATATGTCTAGAAATTGATATGTTCAAAGATCTTCTAATTACCAATTATGCATGCTAATATATTAACACAACACATGTTAGTAAATATTAGACCTCTAACTTCATACGTATATACTATTTTGTGACTTTATTCGTATATACTCAAAAAAAATTGATCATATTATTCTAACTTAATTTTTCGGTTCTTCGTTCGTATTTGTCCGTTTTCGTATTTTCGTGTATCTCTATCTGTTTTAAATTCCGTTTTTATCCCGATTCTGATCTATTTTTGCTAAATAATATAGAAACAGAAATGAAACAGGAGTTTTTTCGACCATTTTTGGTCCGTTTTCATCCCTGCTCAGTGCCGCCAGCAGTGCAGGATGAAGGCACAAGCAAGCACATGGCTCGCCAAGGCACCCATGCCGCTGTGTTGGCCGCATGCTGCACATCTATGCCTAAGGGTGGTAATGAATCATGACCTTTATACATTCTTCACAATCCAACTTAGCCCTTTTTAATTTTAGTTCAAAATCATATAGTATTACGGTCTGATCCTTATTGAGTCCGATCCTTAAATTTGCTAGGCTAAATTAGAGGGCCCTTTACCACCCACGCTTAAGAAGAAGCATGTGAGTCTGCTCAGCTCCCGCCCTCACTCTCTCTGTTTGTCGCGGCAGCAAGCGCCATGGCCCTCACTCTGAGAGTCTCACCTCGGCTGGCACCTCACCATCGCCCTCTGGCCCTCCCGCCTCCCTCTCGTCGTCCGTCGCGTGGGGTGGAACCACTGGCCACTCCCTTCCAATTTTGTCTTCTTCTCCTGCAAGCAGGGCCGTCTCAACAATTTCTGGGGCCCTTGGACAATTATGATACTAAGGACCCTGTCGACGAAATATGGTCGATAGCCCACCTAGGGGTATGCCCGAGATGGTAGATTAGCGGGGAAGGCGCGTGGAACGACGATCCGGACGTGACACAGGGACGAGACTAGATGAACACGAAGGTTTATCCAGGTTCGGGCCGCCGAGTTTAGCGTAATGCCCTACGTCCTGAGTCGAGCTGTCTATTCTGTATATTGATCAACGTGTCTTTTAGGGGGGTCCCTGCTCGCCTTATATATCCATGGGGAGCAGGGTTACTGTAACGTCCCGCCTCCTCGAGGCCGGGCCCGCTTACATCAGGCAGCTTTCATAGGACCTAGACTATCCCCACAGACCAACACCAGTGTTTTCTGCGCACTTTGTCCTCACTCATGCGTACCCGGGAAAGACTTCCCGGTCGGTCACCCATCGCTCCAAGCCAAGCACGCTTAACTTTGGAGTTTTTAGAAGATGGGCTTCCGGAAAAGAAGTTGCAACTTATTGGTATGAGTATTCTATTAATCCTATTAAGCCCTGAGCCGAGATGTTACAATCTCACCCCCTTAATAGATCGACGTCCTCGTCGATCAATCCCAGGCCAGGAACGTCCTCTCTTGGCCACGTCCGTATGCCCAATGCCAGCGCATATGCCATGCTGTGTGACCACTCCGGATCCACACCAGCCATGCGCACTATGCCTGCGCAACTGCGACACACGTGCCCGTGAAACCGCGAGAGTCGGCTCCGATACCATTCTGTAACGTCCCGCCTCCTCGAGGCCGGGCCCGCTTACATCAGGCAGCTTTCATAGGACCTAGACTATCCCCACAGACCAACACCAATCTTTTCTGCGCACTTTGTCCTCACTCATGCGTACCCGGGAAAGACTTCCCGGTCGGTCACCCATCGCTCCAAGCCAAGCACGCTTAACTTTGGAGTTTTTAGAAGATGGACTTCCGGAAAAGAAGTTGCAACTTATTGGTATGAGTATTCTATTAATCCTATTAAGCCCTGAGCCGAGATGTTACAGTTACAGATCCTGGTAGATCGGATCTCATGATAGAGTAAGGAAACCTAGTCGATTACAATCCCATATCGTGGAGAACACAATATCTTCCCTAACCGACTACGCTTCCTTGTCTGAGAAGGCTCCCGCGTCGTCATCGACCCCACTAGGCCGCTTGCCCGACCAGCTGGGCCTTAACGCCACGGTCCTTCGCAGTGAATTGGGCCGGCCTTCATAAAGCAGCCCAAGTCTAGCCGTGAGGATACCTGGGTTTATACCCCCACAGCTTGTCCCCAAGCACATTGAATCTTGAAGCGGTGAAAAAAGATCTTGACAACATCTCCGAACAGCTTCGTCCATACTTCAAAATCTGATCTCCGATCAAGTTATATTCCGTTGACTGCCGTATCATGAACTCGCAAGATGCGATGTGCTCTTAAAAAAGAAAAAACGACTTCTAGAAGTCTAGTGAAGTGTGCCCACTTTATGGTTACATAACTGCAACAATTATCCTGTCTTAAGATAAACCATGCTTGAATCCATCTGCATACTCACTGACCAGGTGAAGTATGCCCACTTAGTCCCTAAGCTTGGCAATAAATGACTCCGTCATGTGATGCCAAGGTCAGAAATGAAAACAATGATAAAAATATACATGCACGACCAAGCGCCATGTATACACGGTAGTCCCCGAGCTTGGCAATAGATGACTCTGTCATGTGATGCCAAGGTCAGAAATGAAAACAATGATAAAAATATACATGCGCGACCAAGCGCCATGTATACACGGTAGTCCCCGAGCTTGGCAATAGATGACTCTGTCATGTGATGCAAAGGTCAGAAATGAAAACAATGATAAAAATATACATGCGCGACCAAGCGCCATATATACACGGTAGTCCCCGAGCTTGGTAATAGATGACTCCGTCATGTGATGCCAAGGTTAGAAAAGAAACTGTAAATCCGTGAGCTGATAACCACACCATACGCAGACAAAAACGCCTACCTTTTACTGCTGCACTGTGCTTTAAATTGTACCTTCGTTGGCCTTTCTTCAAATTTCTTCGTACATCATCACATCCAGTTGCCTTTATTCTGTTGGACTCGTGACACAATATAGTCTGCCTTTTGTTGTTTTCCACGACTGCACGTTTTGTCGTTATCCTTGTGAAAGACGTGTGAAAATCAAATCTGCCACCAGTAGCAGGCTTCACATGGGACACAGTACATTGGCTGAATTATTGATCCTTCAGTCACTTTTATTCATAGACAATGTCTATGGACCAGAAAGAAAACGCCTATAAATACCCCGCTTGAAGAACAAAGGACTCACGCCTTCTTTAGCATATGACCTCCCTTAATCCGATTACAAGATCTTTGGTAGAGATGGCCAAATCCCGGGTATCGCGCTTGTGAGGTAAATGAAGTGTCCAGAAGAACTCTTGTGAATGGATCATCCGTTAGGATGGTTGCGAAGTAGTCGCTAGCAGAGGGATACAGAGGTGCGTCTAGAAGAACTCTTGTGACTACCACTCGTAGATAACCTCGGAGTCACAGGTTGTCAAAAGGGCGACGAGGGTGATGGTCTTGCCCGGAGTTCCTTTAGCATTGGGGCGGTGCCTGAGACCCGCCTTGGGACGAACTGAAAAGGCTCATGTGTCTACCCAAGGTTCTGTATCTGCTTTGCTGTGTCTCACAGTACCTAATTCTTGGTGTATTATGCATCAAGGTTTTGTACCTTGATTGTACTAAAGTAACATTTACATCCTGAGTGTACTTGTACTTGTAATTGCTGTGTGTCAAGTTAGGTCCATATATTGTAAGTTTTGTAACTGGTAATGTGAGGCCAACTCAGCTCTGCAACGAGTGTACCTGTAACTGGTGATCCGACGATTATATATTTTATTAATGAAAGACACAATTTTTTGCTTAGTCGTAGAAGGCTCGACTATTGGGCCGGCGAAAACGGGCCGTAGTAATTACCGTGGTACAAAAAAGCCTCTTTCACGACAGGGGGAATTTCCGAAGGGTCGCGCATTAGGGTATAAAGGCACGCGCCGTGCAATCAAAGCTTACCCTGACCGTTGCCATTCCCCACTTTCTTGCCTTCCGACGACCTTTGCACTGTAGCCCTAGATCCAGAAACGCTCAATCGGCGATAGGGCTTGCATTTTTCCGGTGAAATCAATGGCGCGGAAGACGAAGAAAACCGCGGCGACGGTGGCTGTGAGGTTGGATGAGGAGTGGGTTCCGTCGAAGAGCACGGAAGAAAGTGTCGGCCGCCTCGCCGCCGACGGACTTCTGCCGGACAAGGTGACCGGGGGATGGAGAGCGCCCACTGGTGAGGCCTATCCGCAACCCAATGCCGACGAAATCGTTGTTTTTGAAGATTATTTCATTAGAGGATTTGGGCTGCCTTGCCATGTTTTCCTCCGTTGTTTGCTTGATTTTTGGGGGATTGGGCTTTGCAATCTCGGGCCGAACTCCATCTTATCCACAGCCATTTTCATCCACCTGTGTGAGGCATACCTTGGAATACAGTCGCACTTCAATTTGTTCCGTTATTTCTTTCAATTGAAGAAGAACAGCCGCGGTTCACGTATTGCGGGCAGCGCATACATCCTGCTGCGTGAGGGGATGGCGGCGGAGTATATCAGCGTTCCGTTGCAGAGTAATGTGAGCAGCTGGCAGGAGAAATAGTTCTATATGACGCAGTGCCAGAGTCCCGCTATAAGCTGTGATGTGGGGAAGGCGGTCGACTCTAGTTGGACCTGGTCAGCCAAACCATCATCAGGTGACATGGAGCAGGTTCAAGAACTGCTTAGTTTATTGAAGGGGGTAACTGCTGACGGGATCCAGATTACAGCCAACTTTATGCACCGTCGGGTACAACCATGCAAGGAGAGGGTGCACCCTGGCTTTGAGTATGCAGGTCGGTCTGACGCAACCCGTGAACATGCCGAGGATTTGGACACTAAGGAGCTGGAGAGACGTGTTCACGTGGTGCTCCAATTCGGCGAATGGAAAGCGCCGAAGAAGATTACACAACCTTTTAGCCTGGCGAATCCTGTTAGAGATGTGAGTTGTCTTCCTAACTTGCTTGGCTGATTATATCCTGTCACAGTTTGGTGATTCTTGTCGTGGTTGTTTTGCAGGATCGCTCTGTTGTGTATGTCTCGAGCGTGCCAACGACCGAGTGGCCGGAAGGTGTGGACAAGGGTTCTCCGACCAGCCGTCCACCATGCCCCCGACCTGATGAATCAGCGACTGAGACAACGAAGAAAGGCAAGGGGGCTGCAGACACGACAGACCCATCAGCTGCGGGCGCTGCGGGTAAGCGTGTGGCCTCTGGTTGGAGAGCGACCACAAGGTCGTCGACGCGAGCTGAGGGCCCGTAAGGATTCCGGGCGGGGCGGCCTCCAACACAACCAACTCCCTTTGTGACTAGGATGATGATGACGACGAACAGGCGCTGGCACCCAAACGCATCCGGGTTGAGGAGCCAACGAGGAACGTACAGTCCTCGCAAAAGCCCAAGGGGCTGAAGCTGAAGGGTGGTCTCCGGGTCAGCGACCTGTAAGTATCCAGCTAGCTTCGCCGCAAGTTTGCGGCTATCTGCGTGCTCTTGACTTCTTTCACTTCTTCCTGTATCGGAGGTTGAGGCTGTGGGCGATAACATGGCCCCCGAGCCGACCAGCGCCCAAGGCATGGAGTCCGAGCAGCCACGGGAGGAAACGCCAACGGGTCGGGCGCCAGACGGAGGAGCGGGTAGGTCGCCAACAATGGCTGGCGGCCAGAAGACCGGGTCGGGTAGCAGGGAGATCCCCGACCTGAGGTCGCCGGATGGTCGGGAGCCGTCCGGCTCTGCTCAGGCGCCCCCGGATGCCCCGCTTCCTCCTCCGGAGGTGAACGCGCGAAGCACAGTTGGCCATGCTTCAGGCCCCTTGGGGGTGAAGAAGTACCTGAGGCGCTCGAAGATGAAGTGGTCGAGATTTCTCGTCCACCGAAATCTCCGGACCGGGTAATCAGGGTGGCTCGCCAATGGGCCGGTGAGTGGGTGTTCCATGAAGAGAACACCGACAACCGTCCGATGAAGAATTTTGATTGGATGCTTAGTCAGCTCCACAAATATGCGCAGGTGATTTTCTTATAAAATTTGATGTTTGTGAAAATAATCCGCATGAGTTGAAGCGTCGAGTACTTGTATGGATTTGCAGGGGATATCGGATTTGTCGGAAGAGCGCCGCAAATGCTTCGAATCCGTCAGGCCTTTGCTCGATGCCAAGGAGAAGCTTGAAGAAGCATGCTCGCGGTATCGAGCAGACCTTGACAATGCTCGACAAACCGAGGTCGGGCTGCGCGAAGCTGCGGAGAAGCAGGCGTCCGAGCTTGCACAGCTGCGTCGTGAAAACGAGGGTAAGAAACAGAAGACCCTCTCCCTTCTCCCTCTTTTTTTTGAATGCCTAGCTTTTAACAAGTCTTGTTGGAGACAAAACTTGCCTCGCAGGTTGCTGTAGAAAAGCTCAAGGCACAGGATAGCAAGGCTGCAGCTGCTAGGGAGAAGGCGCGAGCGGATGAGCTGGAGAAGGAGCTGGAAGGTTACTGTTGAGTCTTTTTGCTTCAGTACATATTGCTTTTCTAGTCGGCCATGACTTATTACTATTGTTGATTTGTTGTAGAGCGACGCCGTTCTTGGCAAAACCAGATTGCATTGGTTTGCCAGGATTTGAAGACCTAGGAGGGGCGATGCCATGCCATGGTACGAGGGATCTCTTCGGTGCTGAATGCCGTGTACGGGGCTGGCAGCCACCTACCCCGACCAGATGGCATGCTGGAGCAGTGTGCCGGATCATGGGCGGCTATGAAGAGATTTGTGACGGATGCCGGTGAACAGGTTGGCGCTTATGTCCTGGCCATTGCGCGAGCCCATTATCCGGGTATTGACATGAAGAGACTGGAAGGTGGCTTTCCCCGGAACACTTCGGAGGCCCAAGCATCGGAGCTGAATGAAGGATCCCGGGAGACGGCCGCTGCTCTTGCTAAGGACCTGGACCTGTTCGAGGAGCCTGGGGAGCCCAGCGCTCCATAGGATCATGAAAGTATGGAATTAGTTGTTGTAAATGATTTAATTGTTTGGTATGTTCGAATCTTTTACTTTGGCTGCTAAGTTAGCGTATGAAAAAGTCTGGCGAAAAGACGACGACATTTTATTCATAATATGTTATGGAAGTACAAAGTTGAGTACATATCTTTTTATCCCATGTAATTATGCATAAAAACGTCGAAGCTGGTCGATATGCTAGGAGTTAGGGACATCAGTCCCATTTAGGTCGACAAGCCTGTAGGAGGTCGGTCTTGTAACTTGTTTGATGACATAGGGGCCTTCCCAATGAGATGATAGTTTGTGCAATCTGGCAGTATTTTGAATTCGCCTCAGAACCAGATCGCCTACGACAAAGAATCTTTCTTTAACGTTTCGGTTGAAGTATCTTCGTAACCCCTCGACATATTTTGCAGTTCTGATGCACGAATCCAATCTTCGTTCCCCGATGCAGTTGACTTCTAGTTCTCTAGCCTGGTCGGACTTGTCCTGGTTGTACTGCTCCACTCTGGGCGATCTGAATGCTATATCTGCTGGCAATACTGCTTCTGCGCCGAACACCATGTAATATGGAGAGACGCCTGTGTTTCTACTAGGTTGCGTTCGGAGGCCCCAAACTACTGCTGGTAGCTCCTTCAACCACCGACCAGCTTTTTGATCCTGGTCGTTTGCCCTGTGCAACCTTTTCTTTAATGCGTCAAGTATCATACCATTTGCTCGCTCCACCTGACCGTCGGCTCTTGGTTGAGCGACAGTGACGTATTTGATGACTATGCATCTTTCATCACAAAAATCCCAGAAGTCCGAGCCGGTGAAAGTGGAGCCGAGGTCGGTGATTATACAATTGGGTAAGCCAAATCGATGAATGATATCGTTTAGCAGCTCAGCTGCCTTTTGGGCTGTGGGTTTGACCAGCGGCTTGTACTCTATCCACTTGGAGAACTTGTAGATTATAACGTAGACGTACCTGAACCCTCCTGGTGCTGTTTTGAATGGCCCAATCATGTCTAGACCCCAGCATGAGAAGGGCCAAGAGGCTGGTATGGCCTGGAGATCATGTGCTGGAACATGAATTTGTTTAGTGAAAAACTGGCACCCTTCACAATACTTGACCAGCTTCTCTGCGTCGGCGACGGCAGAGGGCCAGTAGAAGCCTGCTCGGAACGCTTTCCCGACCAGCGTTCGGGACGCGGCATGGTTGCCACATATGCCGGCATGTATGTCCGCTAGGATTTGGATGCCTTCTTCTTGAGAAACGCACTTCAGGAGCAATTCTTCTTTTGCGTTCTTGCGCATAAGGTTTCCATCTACCAAAATGTACTGCTTGCTGCGCCGAATGAGACGCTTGGCTTCAATCTTATCTTGAGGAACGTCCGCGCTAGTGAGATATCTTATAAACTGGTCTCTCCAATCATCACTCGGCAGCTGGATGGAAGCAACAGTCTGGTCGGTCGGGGGCTGTTCGGCAGCGATGGCTTGACCAGGTCCTGGACAAAAACGCCGTGAGGGATCTGGGACCTGGACGAACCTAGCTTGGAGAGAGCATCAGCTGCCTGATTGTCTGCCCGTACCACATGCTGAAATTGCAGACCATAAAATTTTCCCTCGAGTTTTCTTATCTCGGCGACGTAAGCGTCCATCTTTTCGTTGGTGGCATCCCAATCCTTGTTGACTTTGTTTATGACTAGAGCAGAATCGCTAAAAACTTCTAGCCTTTTGACTCCCAGCTCAACTGTGATCCGGAGGCCGTGCAGGCAAGCCTCGTATTCGGCTGCATTATTGGATGCTTTGAAATGGATCCGGAGGACATAGCTCAGCTTGTCTCCGGAAGGCGATACAAAATGAATTCTAGCCCCTGCCCCTTCGAGATTTAACGACCCGTCAAAGTACATTATCCAGTGCTCGCTGCTGGTCGGAGGTACAGGGGTAGTCATATCGGTCCATTCAACGACAAAATCGATGAGCGCCTGGGATTTAATGGACGTACGGCTGCGGAATTCAAGAGAAAACGGGGCTAGTTCCAGAGACCATTTGATTATACAACCATTTGTGTCCTTATTGCGCAAAATGTCTCCTAGTGGGTACTCAGTAACCACCGCGATAGAATAATAGTCGAAATAATGCCTCAATTTACGAGATGTAATTAGTATTGCATATAGCAGTTTTTGTACCTGAGGGTACCTTGATTTGGAGTCGTTGAGCACTTCGCTGATGTAATATACCGGACGCTGTACCTTGTAGGCGTGTCCTTCTTCTTCTCGTTCCACGACCACCACGGTGCTTACAACCCGATCGGTGGCCGCTATATAAATAAGCACGGTTTCACCATCCCTTGGTGCGGCCAGCAAGGGTGGTGTTGTTAAGAGCTGCTTGAGTTCTTGAAAAGCAACTTCAGCATCCTCGGACCACTCAAACTTCTCGGAAGTTTTGAGAAGCCTAAAGAACGGAAGGCCTTTTTCTCCGAGCCGTGATATGTAATGACTTAGGGCCGCCATACAGCCGGTTAACTTCTGGACATCTTTTACGCTTTTAGGAGGCTTCATCTTTAGAACGGCCTGTATTTTTTCCGGGTTTGGCCTCAGGCCATCTTTACTTACTATGTTGCCTAGCAGGATGCTGGAAGGAACCCCAAAGGTACATTTTTTAGGGTTAAGTTTCCATCGGAACTTGTTTAGGGCTGCGAAAGTGGCGCTTAGGTCCTCTATCAGTGTATGGGCCAATTTCGTCTTTACGACAATGTCATCGACGTAAGCTGCTACGAGCTCTGCTCGGATTTCCTTATCTAAGCATTTTTGTATCGCCCTTTGGTATGTGGCCCCTGCATTTTTAAGACCAAAAGACATCGTTGTGTAGCAATATGTGCCAAAGGGTGTGATAAATGATGTTTTGGGCTCATCTTCTTCTCTCAGAGAAATTTGGTGACATCCGGAATAGCAATCGAGGAAAGACAGGAGCTCGCATCCGACGGTAGAATCGACAAGTTCGTCGATGCGGGGTAGGGCAAAGGAGTCTTTAGGGCAGTGTTTGTTAAGATCGGTGTAATCAACGCACATTCTCCATTCTTTATTCTTCTTTTGAACTAAAACCGGGTTGGCAAGCCACTCCGGGTGATACACTTCTTTTATAAAACCGGCAGCTAAGAGTCGGGTGATTTCTACCCTAATGGCCTCCTTTTTGTCGCGAGCGAACCATCGTAGCTTCTGCTTGATTGGTTTGGCGGTCTTCGAAACGTCCAAGGAGTGCTCGACCAGCTCCCGAGGTACACCGGGCATGTCCGCGGGTTTCCACGCGAAGACGCTTACGTTTTCCCTCAGGAAGCTGACGAGCGCGCTTTCCTATTTGGGGTCGAGGTCGAGCCCGATGCGCGCCGTCTTGCTGGGATCGCCTTCGACTAGTTCCACCTCCTTGAAGTCCTTGCTCCTGGTCGCGGCGCGCATGGCTTCCTTAACTCCTCTGGAGCCACTTTTACTGCATCCACGCGGGTCTCCTCCATGCGAATTGACAGGTCGTGGGCTTGAGCAGTCGCAAAGCTCTCCTTTTCGCACTCATAGGCCGTGGAAATGCTCCCCCTGATGCTTAAAACGCCATTCTCAGATGGCATTTTTAGCAGGAGGTAAGTGTAATGTGGAAACGCCATGAACTTTGTAAGGGCGGGACGGCCTAACAGTGCGTGGTAAGATCCTTCGAAGTCTGCCACGATGAAATTGATGTAGCAGATGCGATGGCGCTCCTTTGTACCGAACTGGACTGGCAAGGTGACTTGGCCCAAAGGCTGAGAGGCCTGGGACGGTAGGATCCCCCAGAAAGGGGCATCGTATGGCTCCAGGTCGCCTATCGCAATGCCGAGTTCTGGTAACGCGTGCTTGAACAATATGTCGAGGGTGCTGCCACCGTCGACTAGCACCTTTTCAAATCGTACTCCATCGATGGTCGGGTCAACAACAAGTGGAAAGCGACCAGGTTCAGGGACTCTGGCCCATTGATCAGCTCTGCTGAACGAAATTTCTTGATGTGACCAGGCTAAATAGTTGGGGTCTGAGATTCTTTCATCGACTCGGTCGATGGAGTAGACTGCTCGCTCCATTAGTTTGTGAATCCTCTTGTCAGCTAAGATTGCTTTGCCTCCGAATATGGTGCGTACGGACTTCTCGGCTTCTCTGAAGCCGCCGTGCTTCGGATTTCTTCCTGGATCCTAGTCGTCCTCGTTATCTTCCTGAGGGCCTTTTCCTTCACGTCGCGCTGGAGGTCCATCCTCGGTATCGGGACGTTGTTTCTTCGAGCCATTGCGGAATATGGCTCTAAATCCCCTACATTCCTCCATTGTATGCCCCACGCCAGGATGTGCCGGACAGTCTTGCTTCAGGATCTTGGAGTAGGCGGAGTCATAATTGCGCTTGCCTCCTGCCTTGGTGTTGTTAACTTCATTACCCGGTGCTCGACCAGGATTTGGCTGTCTTCTTCTTTCATCACAGTTGTCATACCTCCGGTTAGGGCGGCGGTTATCCCTGAGCCTTTCTCGACGATCATCGTAGGCTTCGTCATGTCGGTCGCCACAGTAGTCATTGCGTTGGCGATCGTCGTGCCGAGGCCTCGGGTCTCGGCGATCATCTGCGAGTTGAGTATTATATTCCTCTGCCCGGGCCCAGCTCTGGGCTATATTAAGGAGTTCCTCAACTATTCGAGGTTCTTTACATAGCAGCTTGTTCCTCAGCCCCTCATGATGGTGTAATCCCCTAATGAAAGCCGAGATCGATTCATCGTCCGTGATGTTGGCCACCCGAATCCGGGCGTCGGAGAATCGGCGGATGTAATCTCGCAAAAGTTCACCAGGGCGGTCTTTGACGCGCTCCAGATCGTATTTACTGGCAGGCTGTTGACAGGTGGCTTTGAAGTTGGATATGAAGGCCTTTTTTAGGTCAGACCAACTGTCGATGGAGTCGGAAGGTAAGCTTAGGAGCCACTGGCTTGCAGCTTGGTTGAGGACCACTGGCAAATAGTTAGCCATAACATCTCCTCCTCCACCGGCTGCTTGGACCGCAGTTTCATACAGCATGATCCACTGGCGGGGGTCCGCCTTTCCATCATACGACCTCAGGTCGTGGATCTTGAAACCTCTAGGCCAGACGACAGATCGGAGTCTTCTCGTAAATTGTCTTGGACCAGTAAGGGTTTGATCTAAGAGACCATGCTCGTGATCCCATCTGTTACGCCTCTCCATCTCTTGACGGAGCCTCGTATCTTTGGAGTATTCGATGTAGTTGCGCAAATCAGATCTTTCATTAATATGTTCACGCAAGTCCCGAGGCTCAACGCTTGGATTGTTTCCGGCACGCTGGTCGGGCCAGCCGCCTGGGCCCCTTCTACGGTTATCGCGGTGGTCTTGGTTGCTGCTGGACTCTGGGTGGGGGTCCGGTTCTCTGCAACTTCTCCGAGATCCAGTGGGAGCAGCGTGGGACGGTCCCGCCACCTGGTCTTGGACCTGAACCAGAGATGCCTTCAGATATGCTCCGAGCTGCTCGAGTTGAGGTGTGACTGGGAGATTCTCGACCAGGTTCATGGCCATAGCCAGATTAGCTTGCGGAGTTCTATGTACTTGGTGGTTGTCGCACATGTCGAATGCGTCGTTTAAGTTGCGATGTATGCGATGACCTCCAGGGGCCTCGGCTGCTCTCCGAGCAGCTCTGTCGGCGTTTCTGGCCAAACGTTGGGCTTTGGCTTCATCTGTCTCGCCATCAACTGTCGGCTCGTCGTGACTCACAGCAAATACTGAGCTCCTGTAGCGCGGTAGGGGTCCGAAGCCTGGGGGGTAATCCGGCGTCTGATCTGGTGAGTTGGATCTGGTCGATCTAGCGCTCGATGCCGAGGCGGTGGTTGCAACGGAAGTTACGATCGCCATGCAAGCGTTGGTACCAGATTGCTTGAAATTGGGCGGCTGCTCCTCAGTAGTGCACCGGTTCTTGGTGTTATCCTGAAAGAGTCCCATGACTTGCTCTTCATACGCCGAGGCTGAGTTTGTCAGCCCATGAGGGAAGGTAGGAGCGAAAAAGCTATGTTTCGCCCTGCTCGGTTCAGACTCCTGAGGAGGGCAAAACGAGACGGAGCATCCCGTAGGAGTGGAAGTAATGACCAGACCAGCTTGAAGTTGCGCGTGCCTCTTAGCACGGGCCGGTCGTCGAGGTTGTTGCCAATCTTCCTGGTCATGCTTATGCTGAGGCAAACGATCTCCGATCGAGTCTGCCAAAGCAAGGGTTTCGGCGATGCCTGCCGTGACCCGATCGATGGATTCGATCAGGTTAGAATTGTCGAGGCGCCGCCCTTGGTAGCGAGGAAGCGCCGTTTTGCTTAGGGGCTCCGATCTTGGTGTCGATGCCCTCGGTAGCCGAGGTGATCGGGGCGTCTCCATGCTTCCGACGACTGGGTTGCCTCCGGTAACCCATGAAAAAGACCCGACGGTGAATGTCAGGCCCGCCGGAAGATCCATTGAAGCCGGGAAAGAAACCATCCGAGTCGTCATGACGTCCGCACGCACACTCCCCACGGTGGGCGCCAGCTGTCGACGAAATATGGTCGATAGCCCACCTAGGGTATGCCCGAGATGGTAGATTAGCGGGGAAGGCGCGTGGAACGACGATCCGGACGTGACACAGGGACGAGACTAGATGAACACGAAGGTTTATCCAGGTTCGGGCCATCCAGGTTCGGGCCGCCGAGTTTAGCGTAATGCCCTACGTCCTGCGTCGAGCTGTCTATTCTGTATATTGATATTGATGAACGTGTCTTTTAGGGGGGTCCCTGCTCGCCTTATATATCCATGGGGAGCAGGGTTACAGATCCTGGTAGATCAGATCTCATGATAGAGTAAGGAAACCTAGTCGATTACAATCCCATATCGTGGAGAACACGATATCTTCCCTAACCGACTACGCTTCCTTGTCTGAGAAGGCTCCCGCGTCGTCATCGACCCCACTGGGCCGCTTGCCCGACCAGCTCGGCCTTAACGCCACGGTCCTTCGCAGTGAATTGGGCCGGCCTTCATAAAGCAGCCCAAGTCTAGCCGTGAGGATACCTGGGTTTATACCCCCACATATATTTAATATTTTAGTATGACAATTGAAGGATATAGTAGTAATGATAAGAGTTAACTTGCAACATATATTTAGTTTATGAAAAAACCAACAATTGAAGGATATAGTTTATGAATAGTTATTACCATCCTAAAGTCATAGCATTTCATTCTGCAGACCAACCTAGGTCCATGACCATACTATCATCTACATCGACTTCCTTTTCAGAATCATGTTGCATTTGTTTATCCCATGGAGGCAAAGACATCCAGAGTCCAAGAGGCTTCTTGCCACAGGATCCAAGCAACACCATCCCTGGTCGTTTCAGGTTTCTCTTCGTGCCTGCACCCAACATTAAAAATCATGTTAGTCACTACCCAGAACAATCAGACAGACAAAAAGACTGCCGATAATCTTTTTTCTATCTCACCGACCTAGTAAGTAATGACTATTCTACAGCGTCCTAAGCATAAAAAATCAGTAACCGTGGAATTCTTTGCAAACACTCACAAATCCACCAAAACACATCTATATGTTACACCTTGCCTCTAACATGTTCCGGGCTATGATTTAAAATTGCAGCCTAAATAGGTATGTTGCACTCTAAACAAAAACAAAAAGCATCCCATCTTAACCATAACAGTCTAGTACGATTATGGCTCTGATGACAGGAGTGATGATAAGCCGTTATAAATTCCACTACCAGTAAACTTTTCTTCTCCTTAGATTGGTGAAATAAAAAAATTGCATTCCTGTAATTCAGCTAGCTCTCTGACATATGCATTAATCAAAACACTGTAGTTTTTTTTTAAAAAAATGTATCTTGGCTTCACTTCACTTCCTTGTCTTAGAAAAAAGTTGATTTCTAATAAATCAACAGCTAAATTAGTCTAATAGCCCTTCTCAGTTTTCATTGGGCATTATTTTGTTTCTATCACAATAAGTCTGGCTAGTCAACCGTAACCAGCGTCGTTGAGCACAGTATGCAAATGTGAACTTTATTGATTTAGCTTCAAGTCACAAGCTTGGTACTTGTGATCAGACGCCAGTGTTAAGCTAGAGGAAGTAGAGGATGAAAGTAGTTTAATCAACTGCTAGTTTATTAGGTGTTAGTAGCCGAGGATATGATTCATGTTTGGATTAGGACTCTACATGTGGACCGGAGAACGAAAATACTAAAATAGCACAAGCAAAGAACAAAATTAGGAGAAGCAAACACAGTAAGATAAAGAGGAAGGCAAATAACCTTTTAAATAAAGAAAGAAACAGGAGGGCAAATAAGCTGTTTACAGTAGTTCGAGTCAACTGTGAGGGTTCCTGTTTGGAGACACCTGTTTTGGTCATTTAGGACTGATTCATTGGCCTCGCGCGTCTGGACAGAAACGCGTCCAGCCACACGCCTATATGGGTAGGTCCAAGCTCACACCCCGATAGAAGAAGTATAATACCTGCCTGGAGGTCGGGTGACAACGGTTTGACAGGAGAAGGCACGACTGCTAAGTGATCCCTCGTGGCCCGGTCGGCGTGGTTGCTAAGTGGTCTTCCACGTTAAATTCTTGTTTGGGCCGTGTGCGAGCCCCCTCTCTTATGATATTGTTTTGGCCAGTTGGACCATGCGTGGTCTGTTTTCCGGCCCCTGTGCGAACCGTGGTAAGGGTTATATGGAACCTATGGATGCGTCCTCTCGGGTACGAGTGCGGATTGGGGACAACCTCGGCCGGGGTTGTTTCCATCGTGTGGGGAAAATTGGACAACTGCTACAGTAGTATAACTTCAATCCTATTCGAATAGCCACGTCCTTGGTTATGGGCAACCTCCTGGAATGCGGACACCAATGATTAGATGTTTTCAAAATGGAACTTGTGATAAACTGGTATGTTACTATAATAACTTGATCTCCGGGAACTAGCGAGAAGGTAGACTCTCTCCTAGGGCCCAACCTTTAATTTATTCATAACTTAACTATACTCCTTTCACCCTCCGCCTTAACCACCTCCACATATAACCTTATCTTTCCCTTAGCCTGCACCACAAATTAGGACTTGCTGAGTACGTATGTACTCAACCCCCTTCGCTACTATGTTTTTAGGAGTGAAGCCACAGGAGCACTCGTCGAGATGAAGCTGTCGATGCACTCGCAAGGATGGAACCATAGGAGGATACCCGAAGACGAAGCTGGATGACCACAAGAAGGAGCTACACAAGGACGACGATGTAGGAACGTGCATAGGATAAGTTTTACGTCCGCACTCCAAGCTGCCTGTCGGAATGGAGCCACGACGTCATAGGATCGTTGTGTTAGACTCTGATGTTTGCTATAAGGCCCGTGACCCAAGTCTTGTAATATGAACCTTGTAACATGTTTTCTCCGTTAGCAATAAAAGTATGGATTTTTTATATCAATCTTGTTACTCTGTGCGTATCAGCAACTGATCCAGGGACTGATACAATGCACAGTGGACCCTCTAGAAGGGGGGCCCTCACAGGGTGGTATCAGAGCCATACTTGGACTGTAGGACGAAACCTTAACATGGTCGTTAGTTAGAAACACCCCATTTTCTTCCAAAAATCTATTTATGAAAACTATTGCTTATATATCTTGTCTCTCACCTTTCCTTGACCTTCTATTTTAAAAATAACTTTTCTATCTCCACTCACCCCCTTCAAAATTTAAGAATAGTGACGTTAGGATAGTATAAAAATCGAGAAGCCCTTTATACGAATAAAAGAGCGATTCTTGTTTGTTTAGTTACAACTGCCCCTTCCCCACCTATGCTTTGTCTTCTCTATCTCTCTATGTTAGGAATAGACCCTCTTCCTCACCTTGAGCTTTCCCTCCCATTCCCATTCTGTAGATCCTTTCTTCTCGTATGCTCTTCCCTCTCATCCCCTTCAAAAAAAAGGGAGAAGAAGCGGTGCAAAGTAGACCACCGACAAAAGTCGTGGACGCCGCGCACGCAGCTGATCCTCACGCTCGTGCTGAGCAGCGACTGTTGGTGCCATCACCTCCGTCGTACCACTGTCCCCTCAGCGCACCAGCCACAGCACCACGCACCACCGCCCCACGACTGATGTCGTCGTGTCGTCGCTGTCACTACACGATGCTGCCACTGTTGCTGTCCCCCATGGCGACGATGCCCTCTGTCCCACGCCGCTCACTGCCCCCGATGGTGTCATACACCCACACCCCCAACACCACCATCAACGCCTATAAAAGAACCCCCTCAGCTACCCTTCACCACAACAGAAGCACCAATCAACGCTAATCCACTGAAAAAGCTCCGTGATCAAGAGGTGAATTGATCTAGGAATTCAAGAAAAGCCTGAAGAAGAGTGCCACAAGTTGAAGATTACTGGAGAATCAACAAGAAAAAGAAGAAGAAGCAAGCTACCAGAAGCAAGAAGTGATCCATCCAAGATGTGCTTAGATGAAGAAGAACTCACCATCACCATTTTTGCCATCTTGAAAGCCCTAGTTTGGTTTTGGCTAATTGATGAAACCTATTTGGTCTAATCCTGTTGCTAAGCATGTGTGTAGCTTATGAGGAAGGATTAAGACCAAGCCAAGTGGTGGAGCTAGCAAGGTGGCAACCATGGAGGATGGTGTTGGTCATATACATCTCAAGTGATCAAGCGCTCTACCTTTGGTGAATCAAGAGAAGAAGAGAAGAGATGGAGCAAAGAAGCCCGAAGGCAAAGGTATAACCTATAGGGCTCTTTGTTTTAGTGATCAAGACACTTAGCGAGTGTGATCACATTTAGGATACATAGCCGTACTATTAAGAGGAGATTATTCATGGCTTATGCGGTGTTCAAGTGCCACTAGGTGTTCTCTAACATATCGATGCTATAGACCTAGTGAGTGACTAACAAAACCCTTGGAAAATGCTTTGCAAAATGCTAACACACGTGCACAAGTGTTGAAACATTTTGGTGTTAGCACATGGGAGCAAGGGTAGAAGTTAGAAAGCGAAGGGTGCTGAGTTCTGAGCAACGGACGCTGGCAGCGGGAGCATCGGACGCTGGGCCGAGCGTCCGATGGCAAACCCTAACTTCTGACTGTTGTCGAGGTAGCATCGGACGCAGGCAATGGACGCTGGCTTTTCACTGTTGCAGAGTTCGATGGTCATGACGTGGCGCGAGCGTGTTTTCCAGGGAGCATCGGACGCTGGCCTGCGTCTGATGCCAAACCATCGGACGCGTCCGATGCGTTTTTGACCTCTCTGGAACTTTTCTGTTGTGTCATCGGACGCTGGGTTTGAGCATCCGATGTAACTGTGTCGGCGCGTCCGATGTAGCGCTGATATGATCTGAGAAAAGTGAGAAGCATCGGAGCGTCCGATGCCTAGCATCGGCGCGTCCGATGCCACATTAACCAGCGCGGGAAAGAATATGACCGTTGGGATCTAACGGGCTGAATTCATAGCAGGGGGACACGTGGTGCTCATCGGAGCATCGGACGCTGGGGCAGCGTCCGATGGCCCCGACACCGGCGCGTCCGATGGTCCTGTTTCGGGCCCAACGGCTAGGCCGACTTGTGTGGCCTATTTAAGGGGCTTGGGCGGCTTGCTAGAGACTACTTTTGCACATTTTGATTCCTAAGCATTCTAGTAAGCCTTGGCAAGCCTCCCAACTCATCTCCCAAGTTGATTTGATCAAACCAAGTGAGATTGAGTGATCTAGTGCGGTGATTTGAAAGAGTTCAATCTAGTGGCACTAGTTCTTCGCATCGGCATTGAGTTTTCTTGTTACTCTTGGCATTTGCCGGTGCCTAGACGGCTTGGAGGCATTGAGGTGGTTGTTGGCAAGATTAGTGATTGTTCTTGGCCACCACCGTTCGAGATTGTGAGAGGTTTTGGAGCCTCACCTCGCCGGAGCGGCAAGAGGCATCCTTAGTGGATTGCTCGTGTCATTGAGCTACCTCACTAGTGGTAGATCCTTATGGCGCTCTTTGTGAGCTTGGCTTTGCGCCCATGAGCCACCGGGTCACCTAGTGTTGGTCGACACAATGGGGAGTAGCGTGCCGGCAAGCACGTGAACCTCGGGATAAATCTTGGTGTCCCGTGTGCTTATTGTGATTGCCTCTACATCTTGGTGATTGGTCTTCATATTTCGTATTCTTGGTGATTGGCATCACAAGTGGACTTCACCGGTGATTGGCTCTCTACTAGATGATCCCGAAGGCTCGGTGAAACCACTTCTATCTAGCTCATTTGCTTTGTGTATTTACTTTGAGCTTTCATTTGTATAGATATCATCTCTTGTATATTTTGTGTGATATACCTTGTGTAGCTCTTTGTGATTAGCTTGCTTAGTTTATCTATTGCATATACTTTCACATACATCATACTTGTGCTAGAGCTAGATTGTTTTATTCCGCATTAAGATATTAGCTCTAGTTGTTTGTGTGACATAGAAATATTAGGTAGAATTGTTGGTTAGGTGGCTTGCAACACACTATTAGGCTAGCGCAAAAAGCTTCACCATTTGTTATACTAATAGTGTTTGCCTAAGTGATTTTGTAGATTTTTAATTAGGCTATTCACTCCCCCCCCCCCTCTAGCCAATTTGGACCTTTCAAGTGGTATTGGAGCCGTGGTCACCGTTTGTTTGAGGCTTAACATCCTCCGGTGTTAAAATGGCTCAAATCAATTATATGGGGAAGCCACCACATTTTGACGGCACCAACTTCGATTGTTGGAAGAGGAAGATGTGTGCATTCACAAGAGGAATGAATAGAAAGATTTGGGAAGTAATTGAGCATGACTTTGCGGTGATTGATTCCGCAAGTCTTACTCCAAGAGAAGAAGAGAAGCTTCAATGGAATGATGTGGCAATCAACTTGTTCTATGAAGCATTTGATACAAAAGTCTTTGAGCAAATCAAGGACCTTGAAAGAGCAAGTGAGATATGGGAAAGATTGGAAGAAACATATGAAGGCACCAAGGCGGTCAAGGGCGCCAAGCTATTTATTCTCAAGGACAAGCTTGCTATGTTCAAGATGCAAGATGATGAAAGCATACCGGAGATGTTTCACCAGTTGCAAGTCATTATCAATGACTTGAAGGACTTGGGAGAGAAGATAGAGGACAAGGACTTTTCTCACAAGTTCTTGAGATGCTTACCACCAAGGTTTGATACTTTGGTGACCATCCTTGTGAGAGAAGGATTGGATACGGTAACCCCAAACCAAGTACTAGGTGATGTGGTCACACAAGACACATACCGTGTGGAACGGGATGGGGGAGCCCAAGAGGAAGAGAAGAAGAAGAAGACCGTGGCATTCAAAGCCTCATCCTCCAAGAGCAAGACCAAGGGCAAAGCAAGGAAGGAGGAAAGTGATGATGAAGCTTGCACAAGCTTAAGTGAAATGGATGATGAAGACATGGCTCTATTTGTGAAGAGGTTTGGCAAATTCATGAAGAAGAAGGGCTATGGAGCAAGAAAAAGAAGAGATGCAACCAAGAGCACAACTAAGAGGTGCTATAGATGCAAGAGCAAAGATCACTTCATTGTGAATTGTCCATACTCAAGTGATGAGGATGATGATGACCGCAAGAAGAGCAAGAAGAAGGACAAAAAGGAAAAGAAAGAAAAGAAAGAGAAGAAGAAGGAGAAGAAGAAGGGTGGATCCTATGTTGTGACATGGGACAATGATGCTTCCTCAAGTGATGATGATGATTCTAGTGATGATGAGAGGAAGACCACCAAGAAGAAGGCCATGGCTAGTCTTGCTATATCAAGCAAGCCTTCTATCTTCAACACTCCATCGACATGCTTCATGGCTAAGGCCACTAAGGTATCACCCGATGAGAGTGATAGTGAGAGTGATAGTGATGATGATGAGGAGTACTCAAAGGAGGACCTCATGAGCATGCTACAAGATGCTCACTCTTACATTGAGACTAAGAGGAAGGAGTGCAAAGAATTGTGCAAGGCCAACAAGGCTCTTGAGCAATCCTTTGATGAGCTCAAGTCCACTCATGAGAGGCTAGAGGAAGCCCATGAGAAGCTTGATCAAGCTCACACTAGGCTTAAGGAAGCCCACTCCTCCCTCCTTGATCAAAGTAAGATTGAGGATGTTGTAGAGACATGCAATGTAGGAGTTACATGTGATATACTTGATGAATCATTTTATGCTCCTATTATTGTTGGTCCCACAAATGCATCATCATCATCTAGCTCAACTAAAATGCTTACCTCTACTACATGTGATTCATCATTAGTGGTAGAAAATGAGAACCTTAAGAATAAGGTTGTTGAGCCCACTCATGCCTTAGGCAATGCCTATGGTGGAGATGCCCGCTTGCTTAAGTGCTTGGGTAGCCAAAGGTGTCCTCTCAACAAGGAGGGACTTGGCTATACCCCCAAGAAGGGCAAGGCGGCCTTTGCTCCTCACAAGACTAGTTTTGTGAAGAGCAATGGTCGGTATTGCTATAGTTGCAAGCAATCCGGGCATATAGAGCAAAATTGCTTTAACAAGAACAAGAACAAGAACAATGCTCATGTTTCATCTATTAGACTTGATTCTTGTTATATGCTTACAAAGGGCACTAATGGTGTGAAGGCTAAGTACATTGGTGCACCCATGGTTGGCCCAAAGAAGAAGGCAATTTGGGTGCCCAAGAGCTTGGTGACTAACCTTGGAGGACCCTAAAAGGTTTGGGTACCTAAAAAGAATTGATCTCTTTTGTAGGTAATCTATAAAGCGGGAGGAAGGCATTGGGTGCTTGATAGTGGGTGCACTCAACACATGACCGGAGATGGAAGAATGTTCAAATCAATCAACACTAGTAGCAATGATCATGCGGATGCTATCACATTTGGTGACAATAAGAAAGGCAAGGTCAAAGGCTTGGGCAAGATTGCAATATCCAATGACTTGAGCATCTCCAATGTGCTATTAGTGGAATCTCTCAAGTTCAATCTATTGTCCGTGGCACAATTGTGTGACTTGGGTTTCAAATGCATATTTGGGGTTGATGATGTGGAGATAGTAAGTGTTGATGGAAGTAATTTGGTGTTTAAAGGATTTAGATATGAGAATCTTTATTTGGTGGACTTTGATGCAAGTGAAGCTCAACTGACAACATGTTTGTTTACCAAATCAAGTATGGGTTGGCTATGGCATAGGCGCTTGGGACATGTTGGAATGAAGCAACTAAAGAGGCTAGTGAAGCATGACATGGTTAGAGGACTAAAAGATGTTCATTTTGAGAAGGACAAGCTTTGTAGTGCATGTCAAATGGGAAAACAAGTTGGAAACACTCATCCCAACAAAGGAATGATGAGCACTACACATGCACTTGAGTTGTTGCACATGGACTTGTTTGGACCAACTACATATGCAAGTATTGGGGGAAACAAGTATGGCTTTGTGATAGTGGATGACTATACAAGATACACATGGGTCTTCTTTCTCGTTGACAAGAGTGAAGTGTTTGGCATATTCAAAACCTTTGTCAAGAGAAGTCAAAATGAGTTTGATAGAAGAATCAAGAAAGTGAGAAGTGACAATGGAAGTGAGTTTAGAAACACAAGAGTTGATGAGCTATGTGATGAGTTTGGAATCAAACATCAATTCTCGGCCAAGTATACACCCCAATCCAATGGGATAGTTGAAAGGAAGAATAGGACACTCATTGATATGTCAAGATCCATGCTTAGTGAATACAATGTGAGTGATTCCTTTTGGGCCGAAGCAATCAACACGGCATGCTATTAAAGCAACCGGCTCTATTGTCACCCTCTATTGAAGAAGACACCGTATGAGCTCCTCAATGATAGAAAGCCCAACATTGCTTATTTCTGGGTCTTTGGGTGCAAATGCTACATATTGAAGAAGGGCACAAGACTTGGCAAGTTTGAGAAGAAATGTGATGAAGGGTTTTTACTGGGTTACTCCACTACAAGCAAAGCATATAGAGTGTGGAACGACACAACAAGAATAGTTGAAGAAGTCCATGATGTCGAGTTTGATGAAACCAATGGCTCTCATGAAGAACAAGATAATCTAGATGATGTGAGAGGAACACAATTGGTGGAAGCTATGAAGAACATGGACATTGGTGATATAAGGCCAAAGCAAGTGATTGACATAGAAGATGACAAAGATCAAGTGCTCACTCCTCCAACCATGCAAGGCAATGATGTTGCAAGCTCTAGTGGTTCTCATGATCAACAAGATGCTATTAGCTCTCAAGTGTCTCACCCAAGTGCAAGTGTAAGTGCTCAAACACAACAAGTGCTCCAACCAACACATATTGCAAGAGATCATCCTTCGGATCAAATTGTTGGTGACATAAGAAGAGGTGTGCAAACAAGATCAAGATTGGCTTCATTTTGTGAACACTACTCATTTGTGTCATTTATTGAGCCAACCAAGATTGAAGAAGCTTTGATGGACGTTGATTGGGTAAATGCAATGCATGAAGAGTTGAACAACTTTACTCGCAATGATGTTTGGGAGTTAGTGGAAAGACCAAAGAACACAAATGTGATTGGCACTAGACGGGTCTTCCGGAACAAGCAAGATGAAGATGGCATAGTTGTAAGGAATAAAGCAAGATTGGTTGCACAAGGGTACACTCAATTGGAAGGCATTGACTTTGGAGAAACCTATGCACCGGTTGCTAGATTAGAGGCAATTAGAATCTTACTTGCATATGCTTGTTCACACAACATCAAGCTCTATCAAATGGATGTCAAAAGTGCTTTTCTCAATGGATTCATCAATGAGCTAGTGTATGTTGAGCAACCTCCCGAATTTGAAGATTTGAAGAAGCCCAACCATGTGTACAAGCTCAAGAAGGCATTATATGGGTTAAAACAAGCACCAAGAGCATGGTATGAAAGATTGAGGGATTTCTTGCTATCAAAGGGTTTCAAGATGGGAAAGGTTGACACCACACTCTTCACCAAGAAGATTGGAAGCGACTTGTTTGTGTTGCAAATCTATGTGGATGACATTATCTTTGGATCAACCAACCAAGACTTTTGTGAAGAGTTCGGAGAAATGATGGCTAAAGAGTTTGAGATGTCTATGATTGGAGAGCTTAGTTACTTCCTTGGGCTACAAATCAAGCAAATGAAGAAAGGTACATTTGTTAGTCAAGGCAAGTACATCAAGGACATGCTCAAGAAGTTTGGGTTAGATGAAGCAAAGGCAATAACCACTCCAATGGGCACAAATGGACATTTGGATAGTGACTCTAGTGGTGACATGGTGGATCAAAAGTTATACCGGTCAATGATTGGAAGCTTACTCTATGTGACCGCATCAAGGCCGGATGTTATGTTTAGTGTGTGCATGTGTGCAAGGTTCCAAGCTTCACCAAGAGAAAGTCATTTGAAGGCAACCAAAAGAATATTGAGATATTTGAAGCACACTCCAAATGTTGGACTATGGTATCCCAAGGGCTCTCAATTTGAATTGATTGGATACTCGGATTCTGATTATGCGGGATGCAAGGTGGATAGAAAGAGCACTTCGGGCACTTGTCAATTGCTTGGAAGATCACTTGTCTCATGGTCGTCAAAGAAGCAAAATAGTGTTGCACTCTCTACCGCCGAAGCCGAATACATATCCGTGGGTAGTTGTTGTGCACAATTGTTATGGATGAAAGCAACATTGCTAGATTATGGAGTCAAGTTTGGACAAGTCCCATTGCTATGTGATAATGAGAGCGCCGTCAAAATAGCCACCAACCCGGTTCAACATTCAAGAACGAAGCACATTGACATAAGGCATCACTTCATTAGAGATCATCAAGCAAAGAAAGACATATCTATTCTGTGGCAGAACCTCCCGGAAATGTGGCCCACCTGCACACGTCACCGTCTCCCCGAGCTCTAATGACTGTGCAAATGTACCACATCACAGGAAAGATCTGTCGGGTGTCCTCGAGAGGACCCCGAATTATCCACGAGCCACAGGACCATCATCATGAAGGTTGGAATAATTACAACATTACAACATTTGTTACAAAATACCATCGGAGTGCGGAAGTAAGAGATAAAAACTTTACAAATCCATGAACAAGTTACTTTTTACATAAACATAACTGGTATTGCGGAAGTAGAATAGTATTACAGAGCCACACTTAGGCGGAGTACCTAAGTTGGAGAAGAGGAACAACCAGATCACGTCAAGCCCACTGACATGATCATGATCAACACCGCCTAAAAGAAACCTGCAACAGGGGATTAACAAACCCTGAGTACTGGGGTACTCAGCAAGACTTACCCGACTAAAGAAAAAAGGGAGAAGACTCAGGAATGAAAGGCTTAGGTAAGGCTTGAGCAAGATCAAGTATTTTGCAGAAAAATCATTTTGAAATCCTTGTTTTACTTTCGAAAAGATTCCAGTATTTCTCAATTCTTCATTGTCCAAGATTCATTTTATCATTCAAAAACATACCTAGTTGAGAACCACTCTCCGTTGACAGTCAGTGGACCAAGTCTCCATAACCGAGGAGCAACGTTAATCCGGATAAAGAATACTCAGCTGAGGATCCCTATTCACACGGCATATGTAGCACCCAAGCTTGCATAGGCCAACCCGTCTACCACGATTCCTCCAAGATTGGGCCCCGGTCCTACGCCACCTGGAAGTACAGTACACCACTCTTATCCAGGTACGACGACCACGTGGGTACAAGCTACTTCCGCCATCTCTCCACTCCCAGTGCGCGGTTGTCGGTCCCAATAAAGGATTCCTCGGAGCCAGAGCTTTCCGTAGTATGTGAATAGTTGCAAGTCTTGGCCAGCAGGCTTCCACACGGATGGTCCCTAATTTTTCCGCCAGAAACTGTACCTTGGTTATATCTCACCCAAGCGTAACAGTCCTGTCAGTTTTTCAACCCTGTCCCGGTCGGTGTCAACTGTTGAGTCCCGGACTACAACATGACGGCACCGTACGCTAGGACAACCTCTTCTCGACAATGACCACATGCTAGCTAGGCAAGCAATCATCGAACGGGAAGTATAACCAAAACCCTTGATATGATTCATCTCAGAGATCACACTTTTGAAATTGACATTTTTGCAAATCTATTGTATAGCATCACTAAGCATTTTGCAAATAGTTTTGAAACAAGGCAGGTGGATCTTCAGGTGGAGGTAAAAAGTGCAAGAAGTAGGCCATCACACAACTCCTATAACTTAATGCAGTAGTTTAACTCAAAAACATTTTAATACAACCTTTATAAAAACAAGGAAGGGTTAAATGCACCGGGGCTTGCCTTCGTTGCAGGGCAGATAAGATCCAAGAAGAAACCACAGAGGTTAGTTCCTTTGCTGACTTGAAGTCAAATCTTCTCGAAGAAGCTTGCCCAACAAGGGTCACCTTCCGAGGCTTGTTCGACAAGGGTGATCATTAAAGCTTGATCAACAAGACCTTCTAGTTTTGAAACTTGCTCAACACGATTCTTCTCACTCTCGGATACTACACGTAGATAAATGATGGATGCTTTAGTATGATGCCATGGGATGCATGCTAAGGTGCAGGACAATTCAAAAGATTAAACAAACTTAAGGAAAGTCGAGTACAACTTTCCTTCGCGGTAAAGTTGCAGACCAACAAAACCAACTTTAGCTATTATAGATATTATTACTAAACAAGTTTTATTATTTTCCGTAAACATGGTGATGTATCTAACAAGTAACAAAAGATCATTAACATAAAGGAATCCATAACCAGGGAGCAAATCTTGCTAGTTTCCCATTGGTTGTCAAACAAATCCAAAAGTCACACAAATCTACAGGGATCAACTATTTCTATTTATTTTATTAATCATGTTAATTAGCCTTTTATTTATACACCAAGCATACTTTGTCAAACAGAGATGAAATTAAACATGAAGGTGTATATCAGTGATATAAACTCCCATGTCAAATTTCATGATTTTAGGAGAAACTCAGAAAATTACATAAATCACCAAAGTTGTATTTATTAATTAAAGCACAGATTTAATTGTCATATCAAAAGTATTCAAAACACAAATTTTATAATTTTTCTATTAGCACAGATATGCTATCCTCTATTATGTCAAATTTCATAATTAACAGAGTTATAGATTAATTATAGCAAAAACAACAAAACTGATTACTGTGCATAAAGCCAGAAAAAGAAAAACTTGAAACGAGCCCAAACTGGGCTTTCGGCCTAAGCCAACTCGGCCCAGCGTGGCGCGAGCGCACGGCGGTGGGTGAGGGTTTGCTAGAGATTCGGCTCGAGCGAACCAGCGCCCGAGGGTCCGCTCGAGGCCTATCTCGACCGAGACGATAAAAACCAAACGCCCGTCCGGGGCCTGGCTCTCGGCTCGGGCGAGACGGAAAACGCTCGTCCGTTCGAGGCTTGGCTCGAGACGGGAAAACAGTCGTCCGTCCGAGACCTAGCTTGAGAATTGGGCGAGACGGAAACCAATCGCTCGTCTGAGGCCTGAGGCTCGACTCGGCGAGGAGACGAGGGTGCGTGTCTGCTCGAGGCCTAGCTCGAGGCTCAGCTTGAGGCTCGGGCGAGACGGAACGCTCGTCCGTCCGAGGCCTGCTCGGGCGAGACAGTGAACGCGTTCGCCCGAGGCTTGGCTCGAACGAAGCGGAGGAGGCGCCCGCTCGAGGCATAGCTCGAGACGGAGGGCACGTGTCCACATGCCCGCTCGGGACCTGGCTCGAGCGAGACGGTGTGCCCTGATAGCTTTGCAGAAAACCCTTCGACTTACCCTAAAACAACCCGCAGTCCATGGCGCTATTCACCTGAGCCTGGGGCTTTGCAACCAACACCCTGGAACTTTTCATCTTTACAACGAGAAGGTCCTCGACCATGGCCGGCGTGAACGACGGCGCACCGAGCGGCGGCGAATCTTACGCCGGCCATCTCCGGCCATTAGAGACTCGGCTGACGCGAGCATCAACACCGGCAAGACAGCCGCAGTCGATTGAGCCTTCAACCCTACACTCTACCACTCGGGTTGAGCCTGGCCACGCACGGCGGCGGATCGGATCTCGGCTAGCCCTGTTCCGGCGATCCTAGACCGGTAGCAAGCAAACGGAGAGGCTAGGAAGGTCTAGCAGCTCACACTGATGCTGATAGAGAAGCCGGTTCGAGCGGAGGTTGCTCGGAGAGAAGGTGTCCACGGAGCAGTGGCCTCCGGCGGCGAACTCCGGCAAGACAAGCGGTGTTCCGTCGAGACCTTAGCACAAAAAGGAAAACCACCGAGCCGATGAGCACCCTGGGGTCAAGGTGAAACGGAAACAAAAGACAGGGAGAGTAGAGGAGTGCCCGGTGGAGCTGGCCACGGTGAGGTCGAGCTCGGCGGCGCTTTTGCCCGGCGGAAGAAGAACGGCGATTGCTTGCTCTCTGAATGGTTAGAGGTTGCGCGAAGGGGTTCTAGAGATGCGCAAGAACGTAGGGTATTTATACCCGCGATCAAACTTGGATAAGGATGTTTGGTTCACCGTGAATTCAAGATTGGGACAGAGGGGAGCACGTCGGTGCTGTGGTGGCGCAACGACGACGGCAAGCATGGGAGAAGACGCCACGGTGCAAAAGAGAGCGCCAGCAGCTGCTTCACCTTGCCACGGAGACGTGCACGAGCGCGTTCGAGAGAGGACGACGCCCATCGGGCTGGCGTTGCCGACCCTAGCTCGGTCGGTCACCGCCATGAACAGGGAAGAAAGCTTATCCCCCCTTTTTCCCCACTTCACTTTCTACCCTTTCTGAAAATCTAAAATTACTTTTGAATTTTGAAAATAAGTTGAAAATATGCTAAAATATCAAATGTTCAGAATTTAATTCTGAACATCTTTTATTTTTGCAACACATGCAAAATATGCTCAGAATTTGAATAAGAGTTTGAAAAACAAAAGAGGAGAAAAAGGGCAGAAAAGTATTTTCCAAATTACTTTTGATTTCATATGAAAACTTGGAAATCTTTATACATCAAAGTTGTTCCTTATCAAAAATAGAACAACTTTGCTTTTTGAAACATAGCCAAAATGTGCTTAATTTTGAAACTACACAAAAGGGGATAAAATTGGGTTTTGGAAATTGACTTTCAAATTGAAACCAATTCAAACTTGTTTTCCAAATTACTTCAGATTTCCTTTAAAAACATGAAAATCTATCTTAATAAAAGTTATTGCATTTAATCCTCTCTACCACTTTGACTAAAGGACCAAAATCTAATTCTTTTTAGTTTTTGAAATCTAGTGTTGGGGTCAAATTTAGGGTTTAAAAGATTTCAAATTTATACAAATTTTTATACAGAAACTTTAAAAACTTTGAATACCAAAGTTGTCCCTCTCAACAAGAGCTACAACTTTGCTTTTGAAATCACTTTGAAATTTTGACTTTCTTTTTGACTTATAAAAAGAGGACAAAAAGAGAGATTAAAAACCAAGGTTCTTCTCACTTGCCCTATCATGTAACACCAAACATCTCAATCAAGCCACATATATATCAAACATGGAAATCAACACTCAAAAACATACAACACTCTTGTCAAACATACAAAGCATCATATTTATGCCTTAAACATGAAAACATGAAATGCTTTTATGCCATGATGTCAGATGATTATGCATACTAAACAACTTAATTAGAATTTTAATTAGTGCTTAACACCAGGGGTGTTACATATTAAGAGTGTGGGCACCGATGATCAACTTGCCGACATCTTCACCAAGCCACTAGATGAGAGAAGGTTTTGCAAGCTAAGGAATGGATTGAATATCCTAGACTTCTCCAACATGAGTTGAATGCACCCCCACTTATGACATGCCTCTCCTCCAAGAAAGCAAAGGTGAAATTGTTTGGCATGTGCATTCATTCTTATTAGGTCGTGATCTAGTTCATATAGCCATCACATTGCTTATTTAGGATCATTCATGGTAAATCAAATGAATTTGAAGTGTATATGGTACCACTATTGCTTCTATGTTTGACTTCATCTAGTGGTAGCATATAACTTGTTTGTGAGCTTGTAACTCTAGTGTTTGATCTAGTAAGTGAACAATAGGTGTTTAACCAACGTGAGTAAGATAACCATTGAAAGATGTGTGAAGAAGCTTACTCTAGAGCAAACCGTGTTAAATGTCCTATGCTCATAAGCTAGATTAAGCCACAACTTGACTTATTGTGTTTCCCACATATGCCCCACCTTTATGATAATTGTTGACAAAGGGGGAGAAAATAATGCACCAAAGATATGTTAGTAAAGAGGGAGACATGTAAACCCTTCAAGTGTTCAAGTGGGATTGGAGCATACAATTAGGGGGAGCAAGCCCATAAACATGATTGCCAAAGATATGTTAGTAAAGAGGGAGACATGTAAACCCTTCAAGTGTTCAAGTGGGATTGGAGCATACAATTAGGGGGAGCAAGCCCATAAACATGATTGTTGCATTTGAAATGTGCATATTCATATGTTTGATTGCAATGCATAAGCTATTTATGTTAATACTCATGCTTATATGGTGAATGCTAGTGTTAGAACTTGTTTGATAAATTAATTTACTAAGCTTCTTTAGAATAGCAACTAGACATATATTTCAAGTGGTTCAAGAGCCTTATTATAATGTTGATCTCACGGGGTTATTGAGTTTTGATGTAAGTCTAGTAACAAATGATGCTAAGGATGGTAAAACATGTGCACTCCGATTGGTATCACGCTTCAAAGGTCCATTCTTATACCTTAGCATCATCATTGGTAGTATTGCTCACTCACATTTCATATCCATACATATGTGCCAAATCTAGAACCAAACTCTATAGCACATATGTAGGGGGAGCTAATACTATCAATGTGGTTACTCAAATTTAAATCACATATCTTTGTATAGGTTGTCATCAATTACCAAAAAGGGGGAGATTGAAAGCCCTAGTTTGGTTTTGGCTAATTGATGAAACCTATTTGGTCTAATCCTGTTGCTAAGCATGTGTGTAGCTTATGAGGAAGGATTAAGACCAAACCAAGTGGTGGAGCTAGCAAGGAGGCAACCATGGAGGATGGTGTTGGACATATACATCTCAAGTGATCAAGCGCTCTACCTTTGGTGAATCAAGAGAAGAAGAGAAGAGATGGAGCAAAGAAGCCCGAAGGCAAAGGTATAACCTATAGGGCTCTTTGTTTTGGTGATCAAGACACTTAGCGAGTGTGATCACATTTAGGATACATAGCCGTACTATTAAGAGGAGATTATTCACGGCTTATGCGGTGTTCAAGTGCCACCAGGTGTTCTCTAACATATCGATGCTATAGACCTAGTGAGTGACTAACAAAACCCTTGGAAAATGCTTTGTAAAATGCTAAATCACGTGCACAAGTGTTGAAACACTTTGGTGTTAGCACATGGGAGCAAGGGTAGAAGTTAGAAAGCGAAGGGTGCTGAGTTCTGAGCATCGAACGCTAGCAGCAGGAGCATCGGACGCTGGGCCGAGCGTCCGATGGCAAACCCTAACTTCTGACTGTTGTCGAGGTAGCATCGGACGCAGGCAACGGACGCTGGCTTTTCACTGTTGCAGAGTCCGATGGTCATGACGTGGCGCGAGCGTGTTTTCCAGGGAGCATCGGATGCTGGCCTGCGTCCGATGCCAAACCATCGGACGCGTCCGATGCGTTTTTGACCTCTCTGGAACTTTTCTATTGTGTCATCGGACGCTGGGTTTGAGCATCCGATGTAACTGTGCCGGCGCGTCCGATGTAGCGCTGATATGATCTGAGAAAAGTGAGAAGCATCGGAGCGTCCGATGCCTAGCATCGGCGCGTCCGATGCCACATTAACCAGCGCGGGAAAGAATATGACCGTTGGGATCTAACGGGCTGAATTCATAGCAGGGGGACACGTGGTGCTCATCGGAGCATCGGACGCTGGGGCAGCGTCCGATGGCCCCGACACCGGCGCGTCCGATGGTCCTGTTTCGGGCCCAACGGCTAGGCCGACTTGTGTGGCCTATTTAAGGGGCTTGGGCGGCTTGCTAGAGACTACTCTTGCACATTTTGATTCCTAAGCATTCTAGTAAGCCTTGGCAAGCCTTCCAACTCATCTCCCAAGTTGATTTGATCAAACCAAGTGAGATTGAGTGATCTAGTGCGGTGATTTGAAAGAGTTCAATCTAGTGGCACTAGTTCTTCGCATCGGCATTGAGTTTTCTTGTTACTCTTGGCATTTGCCGGTGCCTAGACGGCTTGGAGGCATTGAGGTGGTTGTTGGCAAGATTAGTGATTGTTCTTGGCCACCACCGTTCGAGATTGTGAGAGGTTTTGGAGCCTCACCTCGCCGGAGCGGCAAGAGGCATCCTTAGTGGATTGCTCGTGTCATTGAGCTACCTCACTAGTGGTAGATCCTTGTGGCGCTCTTTGTGAGCTTGGCTTTGCGCCGATTAGCCACCGGGTCACCTAGTGTTGGTCGACACAACGGGGAGTAGCGTGCCGGCAAGCACGTGAACCTCGGGATAAATCTTCGTGTCCCGTGTGCTTATTGTGATTGCCTCTACATCTTGGTGATTGGTCTTCATATTTCATATTCTTGGTGATTGGCATCACAAGTGGACTTCACCGGTGATTGGCTCTCTACTAGATGATCCCAAAGGCTCGGTGAAACCACTTCTATCTAGCTCATTTGCTTTGTGTATTTACTTTGAGCTTTCATTTGTATAGATATCATCTCTTGTATATTTTGTGTGATATACCTTGTGTAGCTCTTTGTGATTAGCTTGCTTAGTTTATCTATTGCATATACTTTCACATACATCATACTTGTGCTAGAGCTAGATTGTTTTATTCCGCATTAAGATATTAGCTCTAGTTGTTTGTGTGACATAGAAATATTAGGTAGAATTGTTGGTTAGGTGGCTTGCAACACACTATTAGGCTAGCGCAAAAAGCTTCGCCATTTGTTATACTAATAGTGTTTGCCTAAGTGATTTTGTAGATTTTTAATTAGGCTATTCACCCCCCTCTAGCCAATTTGGACCTTTCACATCTTAGCTCCTTTCCTAGTAGGATCAGTTGTATTGCTTATCCTTTGTTCACGTCCATTACCCTACAAGGAGCCTTGAGTTATTTGTAAAGAAAAGGGCAAAATAAAAGTTAGAAGAATTTTTCGGCTCAAGTTATGGAAATGAAAAGAAGAAAGAGAAAAATGGCACTAATAATATTGCGAGTCCAGGAAAGTGCAAAAAAGGACTCCCTCTCATTTATTTTGTCAGCTCCTCAAATGGCAAAAGTCCCGACATCCACCGTCAATCACGCCCATACCATCACCTCCCATCAAACAGCCACCCTATCACAACCCACCTTCCTTTTGACCACACCACTAGAACCAACAACCCCAGCTACCACCTTCCCCGCTACCTGACAAAAATCAAAGCCAAGCTTCTCATACAAGCCTCGCTCAAACCCACTATATAGAGCCATTCCCACCAGCCTTCATCAACACACCACACTCATAGAACCATCTTCCACCAGCCATCACTCGCTTTGTGCAAGAGCCTCACACTTGCAAAATCAGCTGCACACCCCAGCCACAAATCCTCACAACCAAGATGATCGAAGGAGTCTGGACTAGTAGCTTCTGCCTCGATGTAGAAGGATTCCCTAAGCTCCTCTACACCGCAACACAGAAACTCGGAATCACTGAGCGCCCCGAGTATGAAGGCCGTGAGTATGAAGAACACGACATCGACCGCTATGAAGTCACAGTCTACATTGGCAAGAGCAAGGACTTCCCCGACGTTGAAGCCTAGAGTTCAACCACTACCGGATTTCGCTTCGCCGACACCTACCAAGCCATAGCCCGCAAGGCATTGCGACACCTGTGCGTGCTCTATGAAGAACCCATCGCCCGCACGCCCATGAGATTCTTTCCGCCCTCGGAGAAGAATCGCCCAGTCTGGAGATCCCGCATGGAGACCCTGCAAGGACGCCGCATGCAAGAAGACAATCCCACCGTGGTATTCATGACCACGTATCTGCTTGCCTTGGATGAGCAGTATGACCGACAGGCCACCAAGTTGAAGAACTTCATCGCCCGAGCCAGAGATGCTGATGTCTCCATCAGGAAGCTCCATGTGGACCTTGCCGAAGCACAAGCCGAAGCAGCTGAAGCCCTGCGTCGTGAGGCATCCGCCGCAGAGACCCTGAATCAAGTTAGAGACCTCCACACCGAGGAGTTGAAGGAAGCCTACTTGGTCACTATAGCCAAGCACAGGATGCTTGCCACACACAACCGAGCGCCTGTGATACTAGAAGGTATTCCCATCTATCCTCCAGATGGACAGGAAGACCGAGCGGTACCTCCAGCACCACCACCGACGGAAGCATCCGAAGAAGAACCCCTACTCCTCACACAACCACCACCAAGAGAAGAAGCCAACCCCAGCTCAGTTGAAGGACCCCAGGAAGCCAGGAATGAAGCCGCCCTATCCGACGAAGTAGATTAGTCACCCCCATGGGAGATGTACCTTTCCCTTCCCTGCATTGTTGTGTTCCGTCCGTTGCACCAGGAATGAATTATGCCTAGTTTGTGGATGTGAGATGATGACCTATAACCATATGCGCCAAGAAGCCAAAGAAAAAGGGAAGAAAATACTAAGAAAATTTCCCTTAAAAATAATTTGGAATTGGGTCTAAAATAATAGAAGATTTAAGGATAAATCTTCTAAGTGGGGTAGACCCTAACCATTAAGATATATATTATAAGAAAGAACATAGTGGGGCAATAACAACAAAAGGAGCCGATTATTTACAAAACTGTTGATGAGAAATTAAAATTCAAGCCGAGGAAGAAAATCCTAGGATCACTATAAGTGTGACACAAGAGAAATAATTCAAGAAGACCGACACCACAATACACAAAAGATTCAAAAAGGTTATAAAGAAAAACTTAGAGGACTGAATCCTCTAAGTGGGGTAGCCCTGCAGAATAGGAAGTGAAGATAAAAAAATGAATGATATTTTTGTAAAGTGCAAAGCAATTGGCAGCCAAGGCGTGAAGAATTTGAATCGATAAAGAGGATCATAGATGGCATCGCAAGAATTCGGATGGTGGACAGTCAGCACCAGTAAGGCAGAACCAACCTCTCTCTCCTCTCTTAGGATCTTCCTCTCTAAACTCTTTCTCTCTCTAGGACCCTCTCTCTATCTTGCTTGAATCTCGGGGACGAGATTCTTCTAAGTGGGGTAGATCTGTAACATCTTGTGTTTTGCATCCAAAAATTCACTAAAAATTTGAACTTTTAAAATTTACAACAAATTAAAACTTGACTAGTTATTTTCCGCAAAATCGTTTTAAAAATATTTTTAAAACCCTTGCATCAAAAATTCACCATATGCATTTTTTTTAGTTATCGTATAAATTGTTTAATTGTATGGTTGCTTGTGTGAATAAAATGCTTGTTTGATTGATTGTTTGTTCGAGTACTTGTTGTACTAGAATTTATTTGTGGCACTGAAAATATTTCTTGAGCTCTCCAAAACCATTTCTTAAATTTTCCTTTCCATTCCTTGAATTTCTGAAAACCTTCTCCATCTCGAATCTTCTATTTAACTTCTTGTCTCTGGGAACTGAAAATCATTTTTCCACAATAAACGTCTTCTGCTCTGCACCCTCTCTCCCTGGCCCAAAGCCACCATTCCCTGATGCCCATGTATATAGGCCTGCTAGTGCTAGCCTTGGCCCAGGCCAAGCAGCACTCTCGGCACCGCGTCGACGCCGCGTGTTATCTGCGGTCGGCTTTAGGTGTTCAGGATATTTTTACCGTCACCGACCTTCTCTCGTGTCGTCTACCAGCGTCTCCTTATTTCCTCCCAGCAATCCGTTGACATGCACTGCAGCCGTACGGCACGAGATATTTCCTCGCCACCGACGTACTGTCCTCCACCGCCATACTGTGCGGCACCGCCTTCCTCTGTCTATAAAAGGCCGACGAGCCTAGCCGGGGCTGCTTCCACAATGTCCGCGACGCCGCCTGAAGCCACCGCCGCCGACACCATTGCCGCGGCCACCAGCCACGCCTCCTCGCTCTGCGTCCTCCGCCACTCAGCCGACCAGCGTCGGGTTCGCTTCGCCAGCGCCCAAGACCGCCGCGCCGCACCGTACAGCGAGCAGCCGGGCAGACAAGGGCGAGCAGCCCGAGGCCGCCGCACCGCCGTCGCTACCAGAGCGCCGCGCCCCAGTGAACGCCGGGGACGAGGAACTGCAACGAGCGCGGACTGACGTTGCTGCTGCCGCCGGAGCCGTTGCCGCCCCGCTCAGCTGACCCCGCTGCACATCGCGAAGGAAGCCGAGCTGTCCGTGCCGACGACGCCACGCCGGAGTACCATCTAGCAATGCGACCGCCATTGCCGAAGCCAGCTGCTACACGACCAGCGCCGCTCAAGGCCGAGCACGGAGCACCATCACCGGGACGTGGCTGCGGCCAGCCCACGCCGCCGCGCTCGCCGTGGCCGCCGTCGAAGAAGCTGCCGGAGCCATGCGCCGAGCAAGGGCCGCTGCCGCCGAGGCCCAGCGCTTTCGTTGCCATCCACACCGCTCCCCTCGATTCCCTCCCTTTCCCTTTCTTTCCCTCTCTCGCCCTCTCTGTATTCTCGTGCGTTGACTGCAGAAAGGGGGAAAAAGAGAAGGGAGTGAGCGCGCCCGGGGCATCCAATGCCGACCGCCCGGCCACGTCGCTCCAGCCAATGGGAGGTCGCCACCTCACCCAATGGGACCAACAAAACAGCTGCACGCCTGCACTACACCACCAGCTCTTCTATGCGTCCACCGTGATGTCGGACCAAAGGCAGAGAGGGAGGACTGCAAGCGTAGTGCTAGTGCAGTTCGGACCAGGGGTGTGTGCAGCAGCCAAGCCACAAACCGGCAGGCAAGCCCACCAGCCTGTACGCACGGCAGCCATTATGACTAAGAGAAATTGTTAGGCACACACGGGAGATGTACACAGGAGAATAAGTAAGCCCCTTTTTCCTTTCTAGAAAAATTTTCAGAAAATTTCTAAATAAACTAGAGCCATCCTAGAGCCTTCCCAAGCTATTCCAACTCTCTTGCCATCATCTAAATTTCCAAAAATATTTTCCAAGTTCTATCTCATTCGCGTTTCAACTATAAACTTTGAAAATTCATATCCCCATCATCCAAACTCCAAATCCCACAATCTTTCCACCAAAAATCTTCCTAAATCCATCTCTACACATTCATATCCTTTCCCTAATTTTTGGTGCCCAATTAAATACTAGTTATGTTTGTTGCTCTGTTTCTTTTAATAGTAATGCTAACTCGTAGTTGTACCACCTAAGCACCGTATATTCGATTATCCGTGTACACTTTGGCACGTACATGAATACTCGGATATACATACACTCTCTCATATAATAATAGTAGTAGTAGTAGTAGTAGTAATAATAATAATAATAATAATAGTCATAGTCTAAATAATAAACCTGATCACGCTCTTAACTCCATATATTTGCGTGTCCATGAACACCTGTCACGTACATGGGTACTCAAATATACACACACGTAGTTATAACCTTTCACACGTATGTAGGCATATGCTTATTCGTATATATCCCTATATATATATATCCCTATATATATATAAGTAAGCAATATGTTTTTATACGTCAAACCCTCTCTTGCTAACCCCTGAGGCATATACATATGCATGTGTGTGTATGTTGTTCACCTTAACCTCCTGTCTCTCTATCTTAACCCTAGGTGCATACGTATGTGCATGCACTGCTGATCTTAAATTGATATAATAATAATAATATAACTAAAAGAAACCCACCAACCTAAATATAATCAACCCTCTTGCTTGATCGTGCTTGTTTTGCTTGTTGTGTTTTTCTTGTTTGTCGACGCTAGATCGCGTAAGATACAAGATGTGAGAAGACCCCGATGGAACCCGAAGGATGAACAACAATCGAAGACCGAAGGAACAAGAAGACCGCAAGCCAAGAATGCATCGACTGCGAGTGCAGGCAAGTCCTAATTCCCTTTCCCACCTTCCACCAAATCTTCTTATCTCTATTCTCCACCTACCACTCCAGCCAAATCGTACACTACACTCATACTACCCCTACCATACCTTGCCACATAACCTATCTCTTCCCTCCAAATGCCACCACACCAAACCACCCCATTCCCAACAAATACCATATTTAGCCACCACCACCATAAAGCCTATCCTATCCCATCCACCCAACTTGCCACTCCTAAACCACCCCTCATCCACCACCTCCACCGTATAAACCACTCCCACCTTCTATCCATTTAACATATTTAATATGCTCAATTTATATTATTAATGATATTATGGTAAATATGATCTAATGTGAACATGATAATGTGACTATATGAACCATGATGCTAATTGAACTAGATAACAAAATTATTTTCCGACTGAGCAAGTGGGAGGTACTTCACGTGGTGTGGAACTACCTCTTGGACAGGTTCGCCTAGTGAGGGTTCCTGTTTGGAGACACTTGTTTTGGTCATTTAGGATTGATTCATTGGCCTCGCGCGTCTGGACAGAAACGCGTCCAGCCACACGCCTATATGGGTAGGTCCAAGCTCACACCCCGATAGGAGAAGTATAATACCTGCCTGGAGGTCGGGTGACAACGGTTTGACAGGAGAAGGCACGACTGCTAAGTGATCTCTCGTGGCCCGGTCGGCGTGGTTGCTAAGTGGTCTTCCACGTTAAATTCTTGTTTGGGCCGTGTGCGAGCCCCCTCTCTTATGATATTGTTTTGGCCAGTTGGACCATGCGTGGTCTGTTTTCCGACCCCTGTGCGAACCGTGGTAAGGGTTATATGGAACCTATGGATGCGTCCTCTCGGGTACGAGTGCGGATTGGGGACAACCTCGGCCGGGGTTGTTTCCATCGTGTGGGGAAAATTGGACAACTGCTGCAGTAGTATAACTTCAATCCTATTCGAATAGCCACGTCCTTGGTTATGGGCAACCTCCTGAAATGCGGACACCAATGATTAGATGTTTTCAAAATGGAACTTGTGATAAACTGGTATGTTACTATAATAACTTGATCTCCGGGAACTAGCGAGAAGGTAGACTCTCTCCTAGGGCCCAACCTTTAATTTATTCATAACTTAACTATACTCCTTTCACCCTCCACCTTAACCACCTCCACATATAACCTTATCTTTCCCTTAGCCTGCACCCCAAATTAGGACTTGCTGAGTACGTATGTACTCAACCCCCTTCGCTACTATGTTTTTAGGAGTGAAGCCACAGGAGCACTCGTCGAGATGAAGCTATCGATGCACTCGCAAGGATGGAACCATAGGAGGATACCCGAAGACGAAGCTGGATGACCACAAGAAGGAGCTACACAAGGACGACGATGTAGGAACGTGCATAGGATAAGGTTTACGTCCGCACTCCAAGCTGCCTGTCGGAATGGGGCCACGACGTCATAGGATCGCTGTGTTAGACTCTGATGTTTGCTATAAGGCTCGTGACCCAAGTCTTGTAATATGAACCTTGTAACATGTTTTCTCCGTTAGCAATAAAAGTATGGATTTTTTATATCAATCTTGTTACTCTGTGCGTATCAGCAACTGATCCAGGGACTGATACAATGCACAGTGGACCCTCTAGAAGGGGGCCCTCACATCAACAAGATGAATATGCAACTCAAAGCATATTAGTGTTTTTTCAATAAAAAAGAGCACATTGAGATGACCAAATATAAAATGACAAGCACTTCTTTGACCCTTTTTTGCAAAGCAAGGGGCCAAAGTTGCCGTTCCAAGAAAGTACAGAGACCAAATAGACAATCCAGCTAAAATATATTTTGTTATAACATCCTTGATTAGGATGACAACAAATACATGCAAACAAATTATGAATTGATTACACCATGACAATGTCCATTTAGAATGCAATGATGCCATCTCTGAGAAGAGAGGAATCACCATCTCTCCGGGAGCATGCTTCTGTTATCTACCTATAATAAGCGGGATTGATACAACATTGGACATTGGCTAAGCACAATTACATATGTTGCAATCGATCTACCTTTTCTCAGTTTGATGCCTGGCTTGGACATTCATAGGAGGACAATTGCATATGTTTTAGAAAACCATTTCAATGGTTTGGGACTTCCAGTTTGACTATCCAGTACTGGGAGACATATGTGCTAGCTAATAAATAAAATATTAGCATTGCTAAAATTGGAGAAAACTTGAAATTGACATTTAAAAAGAACAGTTTCACCTAGAGTTCTGAATCATTTACTAGAGTTGGTTGCTTGCTGAAAGGTGGACGATACTTGAGTATGTGTAATTGTGTATTGATTGAGCACTGCGTTTTATATTCAAGGAATAAATAAAACATGGGAAACCTTTTCCCTAAAAATTTGCTCCAACAATGGCTCAACAGTTAACAACTAAAATTGCTCCTGCGACGGTTTTAACATTTAACATCTGTGACCCTTGCAGTTCAAAATTACTTTGCCTGTACCCAGCTTCTATTCATGCAACACTAATATATCCCAAAGTAATATTTTATCAACTCTAATGGATGCCAACCTGATGTGAATCGAAGCCATAATGGGTGGGGGGCCGCGGGAGGCGCTTGAGTGATGGCCCCCCGCCCTTGGCGGCGTCGGTGGCCCGGTAGATGTAGTAGTCCGCATCCTCGAGGAACTCGCTTCTACCGGATACGATGATGCGGAGGAGGAGGTCCTCCTCAATGACGAGGACCTTGGGCTCCAAGGGGAACAAGGTGTGTGGCAACCCAGGGTTGAAGACGCAGACGTAGGAGACGCGCAGCGGGTGGGTGAGGCACAAGGTGACCTAGATCTGCTTCCCGTCCCATGTCTCGGAGTAGGCGGTGGTAGCGTTCACGCGCTGGGCGACGTAGGCCATCTGGTCGAGGAGCACCCAGGGGATCTCAGCGCCGTCGTCGGCGACGGCGGCGGAGAGGGCAGGCTGGTGCAAGCTAGCATTGTGCACCCTAAACTCAGACTGAATCTCCATCACCGATGGATGGATGGATGTATGGATCGATCCCCTTCCTCTTCGCCTTTCTTCTCTTCCCTTTCCCTCCCTCCTTGTCGTCTTCCTCACTGTTTGCGGTGGAACTGTCGATCCGTGATTTCGTCGAACAAGCGGCGAGGGTGATGGAGCGTGAATGGAGGGCTTGCGAGGGGGAAGGGCCGTGATTGAAGGAGGATCTCACGTGAGGGGGGTCGTGTGGGATCCCACGGAATCGCAGGGGGCGCGTGGCAGAGCGGAGGCGGACCGTTTTTTTCGCACGGGCAGCAGGCAAGCCCACGGAGGACGGGTATCGCTTGGACACCAGACGAAGCGAGGCGATATTTTTCCGCACCAAAACGGTGTCCCTTCTTCGGTCTTTTTAGTTGTGAGAGAGTTCGAGGGCTAAACCGCCCCGGCCTTTCACCTTTATTAGCCAAAAGACCAGAGTAACAATACAGCTCAGGAAACCATTAAACCCTCTCAACAGCCGAAGGAGGGGAACATCCAGAACATAACTGCCAGGAACACTAACCAAAGACAACAAAACTGAACTAAAACTGACAGCAGGGAGACTTGAAGAACAACTGACCAGGAAGGCACAAACTAAAATTTAAAACTGAACACTAAGACCTCTCAAGAACAGGCAGCACCACTCCTAACAGGTAACCAAAAAGGGAGACACCTCTCTCAATTGGGCATGCCGCCAACCCAGTGCTAGTGTTGTATACACGGTTATCTCATATTCCCTTTGATTGATTAATACTATGTCTTTGGCCACAATTGTTTTAGGTTCTGGCCTCACTGTATTTTGGTGCATGATTGTGTTAGAACCTCCTTTAGTTCCAAACTGATGTTATATGCACCAATTTGTGATTAAACTTACATGTAGGTATGGACTGTTATATCGACTTGCCTTCTTTGATGCCCTTGTGTGATGAAATAGTGATTTTTTAACCTTCTATGACCTTTTAAGCAGTTTATATTTATGATCACCAGACCAACCTGCTTGGCATAATTTCTATCCTGGATGCTTTCAGAAATAGTGTATGCCGCTGAGCTCATCTAGCACAGAGAGAACAAGCTTGTTCTCAGACTGTCTGTTGCGAGTTTCACTAATTTCAAAATCCATATGGATTTACTTCATTACTACAACATAGAAGAATCAATGTGTATTTGCAGTCCCTTTATTTCCAAATTACTATGGAAACACCATATAAGCATAACTGTGCTATAGAAGAAATATATTGAGATTTTATCATTTTATAGCATAGCTTTAGATTAGTAATATATTGTTTTATTGTTTTGGTTTGCAAACAAATATACTACCTTATGAATACTATAAAACGATGTTGCTAATAATATAGCAAAGAAACCCCAACTTCATGTTAGTCAAGTTTAAGAAACCAATTTATGTAGAGAACAAATGAATTATATACATATCTAAAACATAAAAAAGAAACCCTACAGTTCTAAAGCCTTATACCTTTATTTCAATTACTGTATTTGGTAACTGTTTTTTTTAGGTGAGCATCTTTATAGGCGTGGCCCCATATGAGATGAGGCAGAGGTAAGAGAATTTCTGTATATCCAAGCAATTGTGGTAGCCTGGTAGCGGTCAACAAAAAGCACTCAAGGTCAAGGGAGCGTGGATTCAGTGGATGTTGCTACTGTCGAAATCCCTTGTAAACTTGCACAAATGAGTGAAGGTGTCAAATTAATTTGTCTGATCATAGTCTGCTACAAAACCAGATTTACTGGATTTTATTAAGAATAGCATGTTCTCCATTAGACATAGAAGGATAGAAACTAACTTTAGCATGTCTATAGTAAACTGAAATTAGTCTGTGTTTGTGAACAGTGATTGTTATGCATTTTCTTCCTTGCACTGACTCCATGTTGCACGCAAATCCAATAAGATGCACGCATCTCTATATGTATATGATTCTAATATTTTTTTTCCGACCTTATATGCTACAACTTAATATTAGAATTGTCTATCTCCTTACCAGACCGGAGAGAATCTTAATATGAAAGTGCATTTGAAGACATGTTGATGACCAGACAATTAAATGATACCGTTATACTGAATTTAGCAACAATTCTAAGTAACAATATATAAAATTAGTTCATCTCTATAATTTCTTGATATTTATGTGTTTATAGGAGGAGGATGTCGCTCCATACTAAGCTGAGAAAAAGGACAAAACATCAGCAAAATCTCTATGCTTGTGTCTGGTTCAGTTGCTTGCAGCTGTGATTCGGCCTGTGTATGGTAGTACAAACTCTACTAGGGTAACCGAAAAAAGCATAGGTGCAACAGAAATTTCTTGCTCAATGATAATTCGGAAACACAGACTAGAGCAATGAGGATAATAGCTATTGTTGGAGCACACTGTAATAAAGCTAGCAAAGCATCAGTTATAATATCAAGAAATCTCATTTTTAATGTAACCCACCATCTGATTTGATTCCTGTGGTCGTGATTAGAGCTTCTATAGATTGTACAGGAGGCTCGTTTCCATAGAATATGTTCTCAATGTATTAAGCATCATTGCATATGTATATATACTCTCTTATCTATCCACTACCACAATCCCGATTTACCTTGAGTGCTCAACATTTCCTTGAGGGCCGAAACAAAACCGCCAAGGAAATTATAATTTTCTGGACTGCAGACATAGACCTCCAAGGAAATAGATATTCTTGAGTGTTGAATCAAACCGTCAAGGTAAAGGCTCATTTCCTTGGGTGTTACATGAAACCGCCAAGGTAATTGATATTTCCTTGAGTGCTCCTTGAAACCGCCAAGGTAATTTGTATTTCCTTAAGCGTCATTTGAAACCGCAAGGTAATTCGAATTTCCTTGGCTGTAACTTGAAACAGCCAAGGAAATTCACGTAACTTTGAATTTCAAATTTTTTAAATTTTACAAATGACCTCAGATGGAGATATAACTTAAACCAAAGTTACAGTATTCAATGAGATCTAAGACCTTTTAGTTTAAACTTTTGACATTTGAAATCATTTTGGATCTCAAATATTCATTACAAGATTCAACGAAGTGAATACAAAAGAAAATAGTGATTCAATAAGTCACAAGTTGCTTTGAGGTGTAGTGGTAAGAGGTGTCATTGTGAAATAACAAGTCTGAGGTTCAAGTCCTACCAAGTGCAAGTTTTGGTAATTTATGTTTTTTTTTTTGCTATGGCTCTATGTTTCCTTAGAGGTTGTCGACTGTCACGGTTTGGAGTATTTCCTTGGCGGTTAACGACCCTCAAGAAAATTGGCTCTTTGGCAAGTTAAGTATGGTTCTAATTTCCTTGGCGGTTAGCCTCCTTGAGTGCCAGAACCGTCAAGGAAACTAATTTCCCTTATCTCCTATCCTTGAGTGAATTTGCTTGACGGTTTGTGGTCAAGGATCATTTCCTCGGCGGTTTAACCATTTTCCTTGGCAGTTTTGGGCACTCAAGGTAATTCAGGATTCTGGTAGTGATCTATATTATTTATTGCTAAACAATTCCTTCCGTCTCATAGATAGAGGCAACAAAGGCACATGGCTTGTCTCCATATCCTGAGCTGATCCAACACAGTAGCCGCAGTGGGGGGGGGGGGGGGCACGGCAACGCTGCGCTGTCGCATGGGTTCTAGTTACAAAATTAACTGTATATATAGTATATAGATAAAAATATGAGATGAATTCAGAATAAGATCGTCTAACGTTGGCCTCCTAGACGTGTGTCTGCAGTTGATCATCATAGCCATCTGTTTTTTATCCAACCGTGAGACTCTAGAGCTATTAAACCAAAACGAATTAACAGGCCGGCCCATCTTAGCTCATCCACGGGAAGTTTCCATCCGCACTACTCTCCGTCCTCTGCTCCCTGTGCGTCTCGTCGGTCGTCGTTTCCGCCGCCGCTGCAGGTTGACGGATCGGCACGCGCATCCTCGTTAGGCCGTCACCGCCATGCTCGGGAGTTCACCTCACCGATGCTCCCCTCCACTCTCTCCACGATCTGGTGGCATGGCGTGTCCCTCCATCTCGCCACTGAGCATCATCGTCACGGTAGCTGTCGTCCTGTTGTTGGTCGTATCGGCGGCGGTCCTCACCACACCGGCGATTCCTACACGCCACCACGGCGCATCGTGGCGGCAGGCGGTGGCAGATGGCCAAGCACGCTGATATTCTATAAAATAGGGAAGATTGTAAACTGTGCTTTCTAGTGTTGCTGTAAATTGAGTTTTCAGTACTGAAGTTTTGCAAGTGCTGGCAGTCTATGCAAATTGTAACAATATAGAAATTGTAAAGATTGCCATTGTGCAAGTGTGAGCAAACTTCCAATTATATTATAAATTGTTCTGCAATACTCTTATCAATGGAATGCACAAAGCTATCGCTGGTAATTTCAGCTTCACAGGCTGCATCTAGTTTCAAGTGTATGATGACGTTCCTGCTGAATATTACAATTGGACCACAAAATCCAAAACTATCTGAACATCAAAGGAGATTGATGATCCATGTTCCATGCTGCAGAGACTACATGGTCTGTACTACTAGAAGTCAGCGATAACACCTTCTGTCATTGATCCTTGAAAATAAAAGAACAATAATTCAATATAGTGGCCATGTATGATTGAGAGAAAATGTAAACTGTTATGAAATTATACCTTCAAAAGTTCAGAGAAGCTATTGATGGCCATGTATGGTTCGGACATCCCTTCTTTATAGAAAGAAATACTAGGGGAATTATTTGGTGTTGTTGTACCATCATGAAATGCAACTTGTATATTTTCTTGTTCCTTCATATAACAGAGACCCAAATAATGAAATATAACTGAACTTTTTTTCCAGTGAACCAAGTAGTTTTTTTTTACCTCCTTTTGAACATACCTTTGAAACCTTTGTCTTTTTCTTACCTCCTTTCTTTGCAATAGTTTCTTGTTCCTTGAGATAAAATAAAATCAAATATTAAAATATAATTGAACTTTTTTCAGCAACTACAGTTAGAAAATAAAATAAGTTTTATGGTGTTACATACCTCTAAACCTTTTTCCTTTTTCTTAGTTTCCTTCTTGACAACCTTGCGTCTCTTGTCAAACCAAGTTCTCTTGTGTTTGGAGGTTTTTGTTTCCACCTCTTTTTTCTTTAGTTTTGTTGTACTCATCAAATCAGTGGTGGGAGTAACATTTGTGGGAACAATGATAGGATCCATAGAACTAGTAGAACCATTTATTTCTTCTTCAACTTGCTGGCTAAGCTTGTCAAGTGTGTTGTTTACTAGCAAGGTACATCTAGGATGGTTGGCAGCTCTATGTGCCAAATTGATGAATTTACGAGTCATGTCCTTGTAGCGAAGCATGTCATCTAGTCTTGGGTTCTCTATTATGTTCTGCCCTTGGTTGTCTTGTACCATTCTACTACGTGCTTCTCGTGTCTATCGCTTCAATACATATTGTGTTGGTAGTGTTTTGATATTCATTAAGTCAAGGACTTTTAGACTATGGCCACACAATATTCCAATTCTGTTGAACTATCCACAACTGCATGTGCTGGTTTGCTGCAAATCATCACCGATAACTTTGTACTCCTTACAATTCTCATCAAGACTCCCAATTGTTACAAGATATTCATTTTTGTCTTCCAATGTTGTGGTGAATGCTACCATAGACCTCTCATACTCACTTTGAAAAGCTTCAAAAATAGTTGGTGTGTACAACTTGCTAGCTTGGATTAACATAGGTGTCCTTATTTTGATTCTAGGTAACTTTTTCCTTGATTCGAATTCAGATTTCAGTTCATTACTTCTTTTATATTCGACAACCCTTTCAAAATGCTTAAGAAATCGAATGATGTCAAAATCAGATTTGAAATGTTGCTTCAAATCACTATTTAGACTCTCAATAAGTTGTGTCCTTCTCATCCCTAACGTGAACACATCCTTCGTATAACATTCAACCCATTTTTCTTTTACCTTGTAAATACTATCCAACCAAGATTGTTTGCTCACCTTTGATCTCATGATGTTAAATGCATGTTCAAATGTTGCTTCATCTTTGTATTCATACATACATGCACTAAAATCTGAGAGAATACTTGGTTCTTTGTTGCTATCTTCGGTTTCTTGTTTGGGAGAGGCACTTGATTTTTCATCATCGGTTTCAGCTAGATGCTTGATAACATTCTGCATAATGTGAAAAGTACATAGACCATGTCATGCTTCTGAAAAGACTTCCTTAACTGCTTTTCCCATTGCATAATCTTGATCGGTATAGATTGTCTTAGGTTGCTTGCCATTATGTGCTCTCAGGAAGGTCTCAAAAAGCCACTTGAAGGACTGAAATGTCTCATCATACATTAGAACAGCACCAAAAACCATATTTTTCTTGAAATAATTGAACCCAACAAATACACCAAAAGGCCTACTTTCCTTATTTGTACCAAAAGTAGTATCAAAACTGATAACATCACCAAAATATGCATAATCAGTGAGCATTTTAGCATCTACCCAGAATATGTTTGCAATTTGTTCTTCCCGATCCATTTGCAATGCATATTGAAACGATGAGTTTTTAGTTATTTTTTCTTGAAAATACATAAGCATGCTTCCTGCTTGACCATATGCCATCTCTCGTTGGCGCTTGCCTCGCAAATAGTTCTTGTGATCTTGAAGAGTGTAGCTGAGATTAACTGAGCCACCAACTTGGATGCAAGCCAACTCATGTGCAGCTTTGGGTCCGATTCATGCATTGTCAGCTGTCCCAATTTCGAATTCTTGTAACTCTGAATTTTTTCTCTGAGACACCATTAGGTGTGAAGTTTGTGGCAATTGAAGGTGTGATTGTATTCCAAAACCACATCAGTCACTTTGTAATTTCCCTTCTCTTTCCATTACAAGTCACATACGAACTGCACAATTCGTTCTAGTTTCGGCTCTTGGACATTTTGTTAGATGATCCCTTTTATCTGGCAACCTGTGGCCCTCATTTGCACAAACATATCTGCAGGAACTAATCTTTCTATCTGACTTTCTTTTGTTTGTGTACCTTTTTCTAACCTCGAAGCCTTTTTGACCACATAGCTAATCTAAAACATCCAAGCCTCATCTATAGTATTGAACTCCATGCCAACTTGTGGTAATAGACTAGAAAGCAAACCCTCTCTACAATAAAATAAATAATGATGGACATGATATTATTTATATTGTTCAAATCAATATTTTATTTGCTGGAGAACTGAACATTTAAAATCTAACCCCTATTGGATGGATAAGAAGGAACAGTAGTGGGATTAGTTACCTATTTTCTTCCATCTCTAATATATATGTAGTAGGTTTATTTTCAGATAAGCAAGGTGATGTTTTCTTCAAGCTTTCATCTTAAATATGATGATTTTGTTTTGATGCAGATTTACTCCTAGATTTCCTTAAATCTGTCATTTTAGCCCAAACAAATTAGAGAGAATATAAACAAATAAATTAGAACAAATATCAATTTAAATACGCAGGAAGAGAGGACGTGAGTGCTGAGATTTTTAGAACCTGTATACCGATGGAGACGAGCAACACCTAGAGATGCCGATCATTGTCAGCTTCCACTCTGGACTTAGACCAAGCAACACTAGGGAACGCCGATTGCCGCCGGCCACCACGCGCGACTGCACTAGCGCCGTCACGCCAAAAACACGAGGAAAGGCGCCAAAAATGCCGAATACCCGCGCCAAAAAAGAACGTTGTCGCTCTTTTCTGCTGAGCAGGTCGTGCTCTCGTTGGGCCAAAAGCCCAGCATGCATATAGGGGCAACACATATAATCTTGTCACCGTTCAATATAAACGAGTGGTCAGATTCGTTTGGACTGTAGGCACACGTTCAAGAGGCCAGCGTTAGACGATCTTGTTTTGATGAGTTCATCGTTAACAACGTAGTCAATCGAGACCGGACAATCAGGCAATCAATCAATGAAAGGGTCAGTTTGGTAGAGCTCCATCTGATTCTGATTTTCCGTAGAAACTGATTTTCTGAGTGAAGTGATTTTGTGACCTGAAAGTGATTCTCTTTGATTCTTCGTCATAAACTTTTAAAATCGGCATGGAGAATCACTTCACAGAATCAGGAGGAAAAGCTATTTTTTTTAGCTCCCAGTCTCCTAGTTCATTTCAAAGAATCACTTTACGGAATCAGCAAAAAATCATTTCTGTCAAAAAAATCGTTTAACACGTGGCAAAGCTCCTGCTAGATTCAGCACACAATCAGTCCTGGAGCTCTGCCAAACGGAGAGGGAGAGGCTCTCGTGGAGGTGGTGGAACCGTCCCGAAGGAATGCGACCGCGCGGGAGATTGCACGCGTCGCTAACCCTCTCGAATCTCCCAACGGCCTCTTCTCCCACCTTCTTCTCGCCAGGCCCTCGCCCGCCCGGCCGCCCCCGTCTCCGCATAAATACCGCGCGTCTGGCCCCGCGCCGCGGCATTCGTCAGAAAGGAAGAACACGCAAGGAACAAGAAGCGCTCGCGAGAAGGAAGGGAAGGGAGAGAGGACGACGACGGCCTTGGGACCCGCGGACCGTATCGCCTGCCGGTAGCTGACGTCACTCGGCCCCGTGGATTTTTCAAGCTTTGGTGGTGGCTCGTCTGTCTGATCCGCGCTCTGCTGCTTTTTCTCCGCCCGCCGCACTGTAAGTGTAGTGTGCCTCTCCTCTCCTCGCCTCGCCTCCTCCCATTCTCCCCCTCCCTATATCTGGAAAATTCTGGTTTAGGGTGGTTTTTTTTTAACGATGCGTCCGATTCAGTACTGGGTTGGTCCGGCCGTCCGGGAGCTGGTCCCGGCGTTTCTTGGAAACTGAGTGCGGATTGTTTATAACTAAAAATGGTTTACTACGAGTGGTATTGGAAGTGATCAATTCATGCACTAAGTTAAATGCGATGATTTATTCTTTTCCACTAATTGCCTAATTTTCAGTACACTACGATGGTCAATGCTTTGAGGTGTATTGGTTGGTGGCCAAAATTTGGTTACCAAAACATAGACAAGCTAAGGGCACGTTCGTTTCAGGGCAAAAAATTTTTTTGCCCTGTCACATCGAATATTGTGGCCCTAGTTTAGCCTATTAAAAATATATTAATTAAAAAACTAATTTATCAGCCGATGACTAATTCACGAGACGAATGTATTAAACTTAATTAGTTCATGATTTGACAATGTGGTGCTACAGTAAACATTCACTAATGATAGATTAATTTACCTTAATAGATTCGTCTTAGTAATTAGCATATGGCCTGTAATTAGTTTTATAATTAATTTATTTTTAATAGACTAAACTAGTACCGCAATGTCCGATGCAAAAAAAATTTTGCCAGCGAAACGAACACCGCGTAAAAGTTCGACAGTCATTTGGTTTGCTAGTTGCTACCAAAATTTGCCAACATCTCACAATTAGCATGCCAAATATTTGTGCCCCAATTTTTGCAATGTTTTTCTTGCCAAATCTTTGGTATCTCAACATTTGGTAGCCAACCAGGCCCAGCGTGACCAACTGACGAGTCTAGGAAAAAACAATAATGCTTATGCATGAATCTACAGAAAATATTATTATTCATTCACAAGATGCCATTTCCCCCCTTTTGTCTTCCATAAAGTGTTACTATATGGGTATGCAAACTTGGTGCTTGCTTGTAATAATACTGCTTCAGCGTTCAAACTCTGATTGCTGATCTATTGGTTTATTGGTCTAGAAATGTTCCATGTTCTTCCACGAATTTTACATCATTGGTGGATGTTGACTATCTCATATGCTACCAAAAAAATTTAGTTATTTCAGTTCCTTATGTTTTCCGAATTAGCATGATGCTTCAATTGCTTGTATCCGCTAACTATATTCAAGCTTACATATCTCTTCTCCACGGTTGCAGGTATCACAACCATAATACCTACCTGTTCACAGGTCTAGGCATTTATCCTACCAGTACATTAGACTAGTATAATAGCTAGTATGTATCCAGCAAACCACTATATGGATCCATACCACTCGCACTACAGAAACCATGCTCCTTATCCATACTATCCTCCTCCGGGATGGGAAATCCCATCCGGTCATCCACGTGCAATGGACTCATCTTATTATCGGCCACCAAGCTGTGGAACTTGGCCATACAATCATGATATGCATCACTCACATCCTTCTGAGTTCCATTGTTGCTGCAACCGAACATATCCTCTTGATTGCTACAGTTTCAGGCCCCCATTCCCTCAAGGACTTCCACCCTCTCATTTATACTATCATGGGCCATTTCCACAGCATCCGAATGCATGTCCTTCTTACTTTGTCCCATCACATCCCTACCCTGTTGATCATACACAATATGGTTATGACAAGTTCAAGAGCCATTGTTGTGGATGTCCAAATCATGTGTGCCCTGGGGCTGAGAAGAGCAATGTGAAAATTGAGGAAGAAAGGCCTGATGCCAAGCTTGAGAGTGAGCTTAAGAATGCTGATAGTGGCAGTATAATTCAACACCCAAACAACAAGTATCCGTTCATATGGCTGCCGGGTGGCAATATGAGGGGCAAGGAGAATGGAGAGAATTTTGAATTGTCACCTCAGACTTTAAATGAATGGGCTCCTGTGAGCAAGAGGTTAGGGGATGTGAAGCAACAAGAGCAAGACAATCAGAAGGGGAAACAGTTCCAGTGGCCAGTAGTTTGGATGCCAGCAGGATATGACGCGCCGATGCAAAAGGCTAAAGAGATGAATGACACGGAGGAGACCCCAAAATCCCCAGAGATTTCTGAAGAGGCTCCTCAATCACCCAAGATCAAGATCATTCCCCTGTCTTGGTTTGAGAATGGTCATCAACATGAACAGAAACTGGCTGCCAGAAATGGCTCTGGAGACCACAACAACAGATCAGCAGTGAAGAACCAACCTGTGGTTACTGATCATCAAGATAGCATGACACTGGAAGAAAACTCTAAAACCACAGCTGTGCCAAAGGGCGTAAACGATGAGAAGAAACCTCTAAGGGAAAATTGCAAGACCATAGAGAGAGAAATCAATGAAAAGAAGACCAGTGCCTACAGAACCATTCCAGTCATGAAAGAAAGTGATCAGAAGAATATTGGCATGAGGGAAACGAAAGATACAAAGGAGGCCAACAGCGCTGAAAAGGTAGAAGAAGACAGGAAAACAAAACACCGTGACTCATCAATAGCTAAGCATTCAAAATTGCCCCCAGTATGCTTACGTGTGGATCCCTTGCCAAGAAAGAAATCTGGAAATGGTTCTTCTAGGTCTCCTAGCCCACCAACAAGGAAGGATGCTGACAACGCGAAGAAGGACATGAAGAACGCCCAGAGCCACAGTGTGGTGCCTAAACAGTCTGGTACAAGTAAGCATGTCACTGTGTCCGAGGTGAAAGAAAAGTCGCCTTATGAAATGAAGAAGGAAATTGGGTTTAGAAATGAAACAGTGCAAGCTGCTGCTGCTGAAGATTCACAGGAGGAAGAAGCTCCCACAAGTAAAGATGACCAGAAGGTCCAAGCTGATAGAACTATAATTGGCGCTCAAGAAAATACAGGTATGAAGAGCATTCATGGAGGTGCTCTGCAAGAAAATGCTGGTGCAGGGAGCTTGAATGGATGTGACAAACACAAAAATGAAGATGGGATAGTGATTGAAACTGAAGCTGTAAAAGATGATGCCAGAACAAATAGAGTTAATTTGTCAGAACCAGATGCAGCAGTTCGTATTCAGTCTGCATACAGAGGGTATGATGTTCGAAGATGGCAACCTTTGGATAAGCTCCGGAAGATCAGCCATGTGCATGAACAGATGCAAGATGTGAAGAAGCAGCTTCAGTGCCTTGAAGATTCTTGCAATAAGTCAACACATAAAGAGCAAGTGGCCATTGGTGAAACTATTATGAATTTGCTGCTGAAACTTGACACAATCCAGGTATGTTTTTCATTCCAGCTTGTTTTTTCTATGAGCAGCATAGAGTCATTTCTTTTTTGGTAAACTCTTTTGGTACTAGTTGGGTTGGTTCTAAGACCTTGGTAGTATTGACACAGGGCTTGCATCCAAGTGTAAGGGAAGCTAGGAAGTCTGTTGCTCGAGAACTGATTTGCTTGCAGGAGAAGCTTGATACTCTATGCAAGGCACCATCTGGGGACTTGAATTACACAAATAGCAATGATGATGAACCTGAGAGGACCGAGACCATTATCCAAACTGCAGCCCCTACTGTAACAACTGAAGCTTCTGATAGAGTAAGTGTTGCTTGTATTAATAATGTTTTTTAGCCTTATTTTTCAATTGTTCAGTTAAATATAATTTAAGCATGATCATGCCACAAATTGCTTGATGTACTAATTCTACCTAAAAGAAATCTCAGCAGGAGAGAGCTGTTGAAATGGGTAAGGTAGAAGAACCATCTTCAGTGGACTACATGGAGCCATGCAAAGCAGTTCCATCTGGAGTTTCCTGGAATTTGAGGCCAGATGCAGATGTCAGTGAGGAGAATAATGAAAAACAAGAGTCATGTAGCACCACAGTGGACAAAGCACATGAAGAAGTAAGTCAATTTTTATTTCTATTGTTTGGCACTCTGCTGTTGCATCCTTGGTAAAATTTTGGATTGTTTTGTTAAGCATGGAAGTATGTGCTTACATTTTACCATTGTATGTAATTTGCATTAGGCTTTCAGCGGGATTTAATGCTTGCTAGAGAAGAGGCATGGCCTTGGGGATTGGCTGGTGCCAGGGGGATTCATCTGGTTTCCTATATGATCTAGGGCCACCTTGTGTAGGGTCGTTTTAGTCTGTAACTAGTGCTAACATAATATCTTTTCCTTGGGTTTGTATGCGTGTATGTTGCATTCTTATATTTACCATTATTTTGTCCTATGTAATGATACACAGACTGCGTGTTGGATGAAAGAAAATTGCATTAGTTATGAAGTCTTATATAGGCATATCCACTATGTTTAAAGAAGTAATGCTACCTTCAGAGTTGTACTAACTCAGAAAAAGGAAAGTAATCATCATTCCTTAGTTGTTTGCATCTGATTTGTTCATGAAAATTGACTTTAATTTGCATGTAGGATTTAACTATTCATGTTCAACAGGGGAAAGCTGACGGACAGATTGAATTTCAGGTAGCATCGTCGATGGATATGATAAGTGATGAAGCTTTTACAGAACATCCCACTGACAACCAGGAGCACGGAATTGGAGACTCAAATGTTAATTCAGTAGAACAAGTGACTGAAGAAGTAAGTCCTTTCCATTCATACTACTGCTCATACTCATACCTTACCTTGCTCTCTGAGGCTTTTTATGATCTCGATCTCGATGTATTATTTCTGAGGTTTTAATAAAAGCTTCCTTTATCAAAAAAAAAAAAAATACCTTACCTTGCAAATGGGTACTGATAGCATTGCTATTGTCAACAGGAGAAACCAGCAGCCGAGGATGAAGTAAAAGAGTCGCCATTAGTGAGCTCCACGGCACCATTGTATGATACAGCTTCATCAGGGGATGCTATTGGACTGAAACAATACACAGCTTCGACTGGATCCAATACAGGGGTTTCTCCTGCATCCACTGAGGACATTAACATAACTTCTCTGACTGCATCTGTGGAAAGTGAAGTGGCAACTGAGGAAGTAAGTTATCTTATTTATTTTGATAACTCTATAGTGATTATATTTTTTGAACAGCAAATTAATGTTGTATATATATGAAAACAGGATAACCCAGTTGACAGTCAGGTGCATGAAACTGCAGCTCTAGAAAATGTGGAACTGAAAGATGATGTTTCTTATGCTGAAAATGAGCATAACAAATCAAGAAGCCCTGTTGTTCATTTGGAGGATCTACTAGTACGTTTGAAGGATGTAGAGCAGCATGGTCTAACTCCTGCAAAGGACTTTGTATCTAACACAGAAGATCAACAAGAAGTCAGGGATATCAGCTTGCAGGTACAAGCTGTGGATTCCATGAAAGATTCAGGCAAAGTACCAGATGGATCCACAGAGGCTTCAACCAATGATGATTTAGAACTGGGTACTTCTGCAGATGTTGAAAAGAATGATCAACCTAACTTGCTGGAACCAAGACTGGAGTTTGTCTCTGCCCCAGTACTAACTGTCTTGGATGAGTCTGACGATAAAATGCAATGTGGCGTTTCTGACAAGGATGAGGTACCACATGTGGATGAGAAAACTGAAACTACTGTTGACAAGGTAACCGGAGGTTCGGCAAATTGCGAGGATCCTCTTTGTGAGGCATCAAGGAAGGAACCTGACATTCAGGAGAGTCATCCTAGCCTTGGAGAAGAGGCAGACGATACAATAGGTGGAACAGTCGTCTTCCCTGAACCAGAAAGTTGTGAATTATCATGTCCACACGATGGTGGCATCACAGTATATGAGGGACCTGAGATGAAGGTGTCATCAGAAAACCAAACTGATGATGTTCAGAAAGAGAACATCCATTCAGATGTCTCCGAGACAGATGAATGCACTAACACGAAGACTCAGAAAGCCACACCAGTAGGCACAGAGGGAGAAAATTCTGCTGAAGATTCTGATGAGCGGGTGTCTGAGACGGACAAATGCAATGAGATGATGAAGGATGCTCCAGCACATGCAACAGGAGCAAATCCTGCTGAAGACGAAGCTTCCCTGAAAGAAGACATGGCTGTGAAGACAGAGAACAAGGCTTGTGCCTCCCCATCCCCAACTCCTGAGGATCCAAAGGTTAGTGACGAAAAGAAGCTGGCAGAAGAAAACCAGAAGCTGAAAGAGCTTCTTCAGAAGCTTCTCGCATCCGGCAATGATCAGATGGTGGTCATCACAGACCTAAGTGAGAAGGTCAAGGTGCTCGAGCGGAAGCTGGCACGCAAGAAGAGACCAAAGGTGAGGGTGCACAGGCCGTCCAGGCATGCGACTGCCAAAGTCCACTGAAAGGAAGGATAATCTCTATCAGGTTATGGTGTATGGATCCCATGTTAGTATGTTACTTCTTGTATATCCATGTTGTATGTGCAATGTACAGCCATGATATGGCACTATGCTTTGTCTTGGGCAACACAAGGTGTGGCATGTTCTGTATTTTGTCTGTGTATAATGCATCCAACATCTAGTGTTTGGTGAGCAATTGATTGGGAGAAATGCTAAGGGGCCAGTATACAAATCTACATATCAGGTTTTAATTTGCATAATCTGAAACTGGTCAGATCAACGAGAGCGGCGGCAAAGGTTTGGCGTCGGTGTAACAGGGCACCCACCCACCTCATCCATAACTGCACCTTTCTCATTCAACTTTTCGATTACTATGAGGAATTGCGGGCTCTGTCCACTGACGAGGTGCAGGTACGAGAAATGGCTAGGAACGCGCTGCAGCAGGCAATACGAGAAAAGGCAGCTTACTGGAGGCAGCGAAGTAAGAATAAGGTGATCAAGGAAGGGGATGCAAACACGGTTTTCCATCACTCAGTTGCAACTCAGAGGCTCCGGAACAATTTCATCAGAATGATACGGGTCAATGGTACAGAGGTGGTCAGCCATGAAGGAAAATCAGCGGCCCTCACAGCCTACTTCAACTCTATAATTGGCACAGCAGGAACATCTCAGACCTCTATGACACTGAACCTTGACAATATATATTCTAATACCTATCAGCCAGGAAGTCAACTCACTGAAAGCTTCTCGGAGCTGGAGGTAAGACAGGCAATCAGAAGTATGAACCGCAATAGCGCTCCTGGCCCAGATGGCTTCGGCCCTGCTTTCTATCACTTGGCGTGGCCCTTGGTCAGACCGCAGGTCCTCAAACTCTTGGACTCCTTTCAGCAAGGTGAAGCACAGTTGGAACGAATCAACAGGTCCCACATGGTACTCATCCCAAAGAAGGCAGATGCTGTTGAGGTTGATGCGTTCAGACCCATCTGCCTGCAGAACACAACGATGAAGATTATTTCAAAAGTGCTAACCTCGAGACTGCAAAGGGAGATTCCCAACCTTATTGATCTGCATCAGACCGGTTTCATAAAGGGGAGGTCCATTGATGATTCCTTTGTATATGCCATGGAACTCGTCCAAGTCTGCCATAAGAGGAAGAAAACAGCAATTGTGCTTAAGCTTGACTTCGCAAAGGCTTTCGACACCGTCAACTGGCATGCCTTGTTTGCAGTTCTGTCAGCAAGAGGGTTCAGCAACACGTGGAATGACCGGATCCGGTCCATCCTAAGCTCCTCGAAATCGGCAGTGCTGGTGAATGGCTGCCCCGGCCCTTGGATCACTTGTCGCAGAGGTTTACGGCAGGGTGACCCCATCTCCCCGTACCTGTTCTTGCTTGTGGCTGATACCTTACAGCTTCTAATCAAAGGATGTGACCAAATCTGCCACCCCACTGAAGAAAACAGGCCCTGTGCAGTGTTGCAATATGCAGATGACACACTAATAGTTATGCAGGGGTCTTCGGCTGGAGTTATGGCTCTAAAAACTCTGCTCCAAAGTTTCTCGGACTTCACTGGACTCTGTATTAACTACCAAAAAAGCACCCTAGTGCCAATCCACATGTCTGAGGCGAATGTTACTAGCTGTGCACAGATTTTGGGGTGCAGAAGGGAGTCCTTCCCTCAGACGTATCTTGGTCTCCCCCTGTCAGTCAATAAGCTGTCCATTTCGGCTTTTGCCCCATACATTCACAAAGCTGATCGCTATCTCAGTGGCTGGCAAGCGAACCTCCTCAACTCTATGGGAAGGGCGGTCCTTGTAAACGCTGTCCTCGACAGTCAGCTGGTCTATATCATGGGCTCGCTGCAGCTACCCCCCTCTACAATTCACCAAGTGGATAGGAAGCGCCGTGCCTTTATGTGGTCAGGGGACAAGTCGGGCTCCTCCAAACCGGCGAAATGCCTTGTCGCATGGACTAAGGTTTGCACAACCAAGGATCAAGGCGGTCTTGGCATAAAAGATATCGGGACCCAAAACATCTGCTTGTTGTTGAAGCTAATTCACAGGCTGCACTGCCCGCAGTCCTCAGCCTGGGCACAATGGGTTCGGAGCCGAGCTTGCATTTTGAAGGACCGAAAGAGTCAAACCAGGCGACCAGAGGGGGGGGTGAATGGGAGCCTCAAAATTTCTTCACAGAAATTAAGGCCTCTGTCCCAATAAAATCAACCCCCTAAACTCCAAACACAACCGTGATGCCCACGACCCTTGGAAGAGGGTGGATGATCCCTGAGATCACAGCGAGGCACCACTGACCAGAAAGTACGAAGAAACTGGCGGAGAACTGAGCCAACGAGGCCTCGGGGCAAAACTCCGATTCGCCCGAGGCTCGAGGAAGGTTTCAAGAGAAAACACCGACTCGCCCGAGGCTGAGGGGGGTCTCGGAGGAAAACTCCGTCTCGCCCGAGGGTTGGGGCTCGAGAGAGAGGCCTCGGAACGAAACTCCGACTCGCCCGAGGCTTGAGGCTCGAGAGAGGCCTCAGAGTGAAACTCCGACTCGCCCGAGGCTGAGGGGACCACGGAAAAGGTTCCGATTCGTCCGAGGCTCAAGAGGCCTCGGGAAAAGTACCGCCTCGCCCGAGGGTGGTCTCAGCTTACTCGAGAGTCACCGTACGAAGGTGGCCTCGGCACGTTCCGACACCCGAGCCTGCTGCGAACTGTTCCCGCAGAAGCTCGGATCTGGACGCGTTCTTCCGAAAAGAAAATCCCTCCAAAAACTCGATCGAGGCACAATCCCAAGTTTCCAAACTTAGAGAAGAAGATCACAGGGTAGTTGGAAGACTATCCCCAAGAGATCATTTTCTCAGAACAACCAAGAACACAGGGAAATCAAAAGGGAAAGTGGATGAACGAAAAAGTGCCACGAAAACGAAATCGTCCCGATCTATTCGATCATGAGGAGTTAGATGAATTCCTTTGGTCGAAATGACCTCCTCAATGATACGAACAAACTGATTCAAACGGATTTCGCAAAGACACACTGGAGAGAGAGATCGAACGACGGGAAAATCGAGCAGAGCCAAAGAACGCAACGAACACAGTGCACTACACGAGCCAATCGCTAAACTCAGCCAACGAACACAGTGCACAACACGAATCAGCTCAGGAAGGGTGAGGATACGGCCTCACTTCCTTGAATCAACAGTACACAGAGGTGAGTCTCTCTGTGGATCTCAACTAGCTACAGCAGGGAATGGGAGAGCAGGAAACCCTAAGAACAAAAGCAACTAACTGAGATAAAGAAAGGAGGAGGGTGTCTCCCTCTATTTATACTACAACTAGCCTAAGTCTATTTCCTACTCTACCCCTCTCTAAGCTATTTACAGAGCAAGCCAGCTAAACCCTTTGGCTATACTGGACCAACTCAGAGGTAGGTGTATCCGACGGCCACGTCCGCACAACTCGTCCGCGTTGCCTCCGCGCAACCTTCCGATTTCCGCCACGTGCCGCCTTTGCTCTGTACCCCCGGTTTTGAGGCCCAAACCGGGAAACCAGCCTTCCAGTATCTGAGTTTTGAGGCCCAAACTCAGCAAACCCGCAGCGCCCAGGTTTTGAGGCCCAAACCTGGAAACCGTCCTCAGCCCGAGTTTTGTGGCCAAACTCGGAAACCCTCAGCACCCAGGTTTTGAGGCCCAAACCTGGAAACCGTCCACCGGTGGTTTTTCCCTGGCTGAACCACCAAACCGGCGTCGTAGAGGGGATGCACCTCCCGTGCACCCCATCCACCGACACGTGTTCCCAGGTCCTCGACCTGAGCAACACATGACCGCACTTCTTTGCTTGTCGTCGTCACAGGCTGCCAGCTTCCACAGCTGATCCTCAGGTACTCCGGTCCCTCAGTCCAAGCCTCACGTCTGCCCTTCACCGCTCGGTACATTGGCATGGCACGTCCGCCGCACGGCACGCCCATCCTTCACTGCACCCGGTCCGTCAGCACAGCACGTCTCAACTTGACCTTCACCTACCCTCGATCACTGTCTCCGTGCTCGACACCTGCACAACACAAGCCAAAGAACATGCGCATAATACCCGTTGACAATCACTCATCACTCAGAGCCTTCGGCATACACCCATGTATCCGCAATCTCCCCCTTGATGAGTGCATTGTCAACTACCCACACAAATCATAATAAAAGAGAAAGAAAGAGGAAAGGAGGAAGGAGAGGAGAAAAACTCAACCAAATGACCCAGAAGCATAGCAAAGCCGGGAAAGGTCAAGTGAAAAGAGCAGAACAACTTGGTCTCCAAAGACATGGGCAACGGCTCGACGCAACCAAGCAAAGCAAAGCTAGCCCTCAAGAAGAGGTAGAACAGGCTCAACACCGCTAGCAAATATCAATCGAAGCTTCCAGAGAAAAGAGCTCTACAACAACTGAAGTAATGGTGGAAAACGAGGCAAAATGCTAGTCCCTCAAGAAAGAGGCAACGGCTCAACACAACTAGCACAACAAACTCAACACCAAAACCTATTAGCCTGCGAGAAAGCAGCAAGACTCGAGGCAGAGGCCGGGGCTCGAGGCAGAGGCTCGAGGCCAGCTCGAGGCCGGGGCTCGAGGCAGAGGCTCGAGGCTGAGGCTCGAGGCCAGGGCTCGAGGCAGAGGCTCGAGGCAGAGGCTCGAGGCCAGCTCGAGGCTGGGGCTCGAGCAAAAACAGACAAGCTTCCCCTCGAACAATTCGAACAATAAAGCTCGATGCTGTGACTGAGAGCTTCCCCTCGAACAATAAAGCTCTTCCCCTCGAACAATAAAGCTCGATGCTGTGACTGAGGCTATTGGAAAGCAACAGCATAGCTCGAGGCCGAGACTCCCTCCGCTCCCCCTTGACTAGTGCAGATAATAACTCCCTCTCGGATGAACATCCAGGGAACAGGAAACATATGATTTGCAAAATTCTCCCCCTTAGTTGAAAATGCACTTATCAAGAGACAAAAGTTCTCCCCCCTTGCATTATGCAAAGAAGTCGGAGATGCAAGTCAGGAGCTTCAGACTTATAGTCAAAAGAATGCAAAAATGCTCTAAATAGTATAGCCCGAGGGACTCAACAAATGCACATACAGGCTCGGCGAAGGCTCAGACTGATCACTGGAAATATGAGCCATATGAGCAATAGTGAGCAGTTTTGAGTCAAATAAGGTATTCACCATCAAAATAGCACTAACAAAGCGTAGACAGGAGTCTGTACAAGTGCTAAACATGTATACAAGGTGAACTACCCCTAGCACAGTGCAATCATCATGTGAAGGGTCGAGATGGCGGACTAGAGGGGGGGTGAATAGTCTTTTCTAAAAACTTAAACTTAATTGCAGCGGAATGGCTAACCGAAACAAATGCGGAATTAAATCTATCGGTCTAGCCAAGACTACACCCCTCTACTTATACTCTATGACACCTTATAAAAGATCCTAAACAAAGCAAATAAGGTGTCGGGCTAGCTAGAGCTCACCTAAACAATTCTAGCTTGCAAGGTTACACAAACCTAAGCAACTAGTACTCAATCAACCGGGGAGCTCCTACACATGCCACTAAGCAAAAAGCACAAAGCCTAAGCTCACTAGCAATGCTCAATAACAAGGCTACACAAGCCAAATTAGAGAGCTCAACTTAGCTACACAAACTAAGCAATGTGACTAGCAAGACTACAAGTCAACTAGTCACTCATGGGATCAACTTCTATGCTACACAAGCAAGGAAGGTAACTAGCAAGCTACACAAGCCAACTAATCATAAGAGCAACTAGCACATGTATATGAACAAGTAAATACAAGCTAGTGAAAAGAGTTTGCAAACCACCGAGAAGATGAACACGAAGTTGACACGGTGATTTTTCTCCCGAGGTTCACTTGGTTGCCACCAAGCTAGTCCCCGTTGTGTCGACCACACACTTTGGTAGTTCGGCGGCTAATAGGCACCACACCTAGCTCGACACTCGAGCGCCGCAAGAACTCACCCACAAGTGAGGGTAACTCAATGACACGCGCAATCCACTAGAGTTGCTCTTCGCGATCCCCGCGGGGCGAGCACAATGCCCCTCACAATCCTTCTCCGGAGCCACGCACAATCTTCACGCGGGCTTCACGACGGAGACTCGATCACCAAGCCGTCTAGGAGGTGGCAACCTCCAAGAGTAATAAGCACCACCGGCTTGCAACTCGAACACCTAGTGCCACTCGATGCTATCTCTCAAAGCAACGCACTAGAATCACTCTCTCACACAATCAGATGAGCACTAAAGCATATGTGTGTTAGAGGGCTCCCAAGCACATCCACACAAGCCACCAAGGCTTTGGAGTGCTCCAACCACTGGCCCAAAGCCGGCCTCAACGACTATATATAGCTTCAACGGCCAACTAGCCGTTATGCCCCTTCACTGGGCATTCTGCGCTCCGGTCGGTAGTACCGACCCCTCCTGGGCGGTACTACCGGCTTAGTCAAACTAGCCGTTACCTCACATCGCGCAGATTTAGGCAAACCACCGACCCCTGGTCGGTTCCTCCGAGGTCGGTAGTACCGAGGTCATGGCGGTACTACCGCCAGGCCAAAATCGCCGCGACCAGAGAGCTCTGCGAAAAACCAGCCACTACCGACCTTGCGTCGGTACCACCGTGGGCGGTAGTACCGAGGTAATGGCGGTACTACCAGCAAGCCATTTTCAGAAACTACAGAGAGCCTCGCGAAACTCCTCAGGGCCACGGTACCACCGACCATCCGGTCGGTACCACCGCCGGCGGTAGTACCGAGGTAATAGCGGTACCACCGCCAGGCCAAAAACGAGCCACATCCAGAGAGGCTGCAAACAGCCCTCCTGGGTCGGTACTACCGACACCCCCAGGTCGGTACCACCGACAACACACAGAAAACTTCATTTCCATCTCTGAGTTGATCCAAAACTATTTCAACAACTTCTCCTTTGCAAATGTGCTAACACCACTAAGTGTTCATCATCTTGTGCAAGTGTGTTAGCATTTTCACAATCATTTTTCAAAGGATTTTCACTTGCACTCACCACGCCACTCGATCATAGTAACATCGCAAAGTTAGATCGCTCAAGTGGCACTAGATGACCGATATGCAAACAAGTTTGCTCCTCTTAATAGTACGGCCATCTATCCTAAACCCGGTCATAAACTTCTCTACACACCTATGACCGGTGAAATGAAATGCCCTACAAATATACCTTTGCCTTGCGCATTCCATTCCATCTCCTCCGGTGTTGATGCAACACATGCACCAACCTATCTTCAAATGATATGATCCACTTCATATCATCACATGGCCTCCATGGTCCATTGATCTTGACATCACTTGCTCTTCACCATCGCTTCGGTCCTTCGGCGCCAAGTCCTGCTTAAGCCTCCCGACACTCGGTACCAACGGCTTCAAAGCCTCAACTTGCCCTTCACCTTCGCGACCGGTCCATCAAGCCAAGTCTTGCCTTGATCTTCACCATCTTAGCCACATGACTCCATGTCATGTTTCATGTGCATTAAGCTCCTTCTTCATCTTCATGCATGAGCATTTCAACATCCTCCAAGCCATTTCTCCTCTATGGCATATGTTGCTCACACATGATCACCTGTGGACTAATCACCTGTGTAATTCACTTTAAACACATATTAGTCCACCTAAGTTGTCACTCAATTACCAAAACCAAACAAGGACCTTTCATCATGCATAGGAATGAAGCATATACTTGTGATTTCATGTTTATATCGGAGTTGCAGCGGTGAAATGACACAAGTTTAATTATTTGCATGTGAATGCGAGAGGTTGAAAGCTTGTCTTTGCCTTACTTTTCAACCGAGCGAAGCCTATGCCGAAGCAATCAGGAGCTTAAAGCTACGGTTTCGGTCATACACTACACGGCTCAAGTTTAACTCAAGGTGCAATGAGAAACAGTCTTGATACCGTGAGGTGTTGACAAGCAATCCCATCTCGATCTTTTCATTTTACTAACACTTGGTTCAACTTTTAAACATTATATGAACAGACCAAACAAGTGAATGACTCAGAACTAGAGACATAGCAACCTAGCATATATGAAAAGCGCGAGTAAACTCAACACAACCTACACATGCTAGTTGCATATCTTAATGGTGAACATTTTCAGAATTTAATTTATAAAAAAAACATAATTTTAAAATAGCTCAGCCCACAACATACACTAGTGATCAGTAAGAGCATAAGCTACAGGCCTCCATCATAAGCCTCGGATCAGACTGAACAGAGTGTAAATACATTCTAGTGATTAAAAATCTGAGGCTCAGAATGTATGTTGAAACGCAAAAAGAAGAGAACGACAAATTAAAAAGTCAATCTGTACACAGCACAAAATGTTTCCCCCATCTAAAAGGGGAAACACACACCAAGCTCACCCCTCAACCGATTAAAGGTTGATTCGTCTAAAGGCTTGGTAAAAATATCGGCCAGTTGATGATGAGTATCGACATGGCGAAGGTCGATATCACCCTTCTCCTGGTGGTCTCGCAAAAAATGAAAGCGCACATCAATATGTTTGGTCTTCGAGTGAAGCACGGGGTTCTTAGCAACGCTAATAGCACTCGTGCTATCACAAAGCAAAGGAACACGAGAAAAGCTCAGACCAAAATCACGCAAAGTAGCCATCATCCAGAGTAACTGGGAACAGCAGCTAGCCGCAGCAACATACTCAGCCTCCGTGGTAGACTGGGCGACACTAGACTGCTTGCGAGAAGACCACGAAACAAGAGAAGAACCGATAAACTGGTAGGTCCTAGAGGTGGACTTGCGATCAATACGACACCCAGCAAAATCGGCATCAGAATAACCGCAGAGGGAGAGAGTGGATGAGGCCGAATACCAGATCCCGAGCTCGGGTGTGAACCGAAGGTACCTGAAGACCCTCTTCACCGCCTGACGGTGAGAAATACGCGGTGAGGCCTGGAAACGCGCGCACAGACATACCGCAAACTGGATGTCTGGGCGTGTCGCCGTCAAGTAGAGGAGCGATCCAATCATGCTGCGGTACTCCTTCTGGTCCACTGCTTCGCCATCCACATCCGCATCCAGGGCAGTCGTCGTCGACATGGGCGTTGGTAGAGGCTTGGCCTCACCCATGTCGAACCGCTTCAGCAAGTCCTTGGTGTACTTGCCCTGGTGCACAAGCGTCCCCTCTCGGGATTGCTTAATTTGCAACCCGAGAAAGAATGTCAGCTCTCCCATCATGCTCATCTCGAACTCCCTGCTCATAGTATCTGCAAACTTGGCAACCAAAGCGTGAGAAGAACCACCGAAAATGATATCATCCACGTAAATCTGGACCAAGAGAGTGTCTTTGCCTTGCCTGAGGAGAAAAAGTGTTTTATCCACACATCCCATTTTAAAACCCTTAGCAAGCAAGAAGGTTTTTAACCTATCATACCAGGCTCTAGGGGCTTGTTTCAGACCATATAACGCTTTGTGAAGTTTAAAAACATGGTTCGGAGACTTGGGATTTTCAAAACCGGGGGGCTGCTCAACATACACTTCCTCTTCTATGTAGCCGTTTAAGAAGGCACTCTTGACATCCATTTGAAACAATTTAAAACCTTTGGATGCAGCAAAAGCCAAGAGTATCCTAATAGCCTCCAAACGAGCTACAGGAGCAAAAGTCTCCTCATAGTCTATTCCCTCCTTCTGACTATAACCCTTCGCTACAAGCCTGGCCTTGTTTCTCACAACGTGGCCATCCTCTCCTTGCTTGTTCTTGAAAACCCATTTTGTCCCAATAGGTTTACAGTCAGGTGGAGGTGGAACTAGAACCCAAACCCGATTTCGCTCAAAGTTTTCTAACTCCTCATGCATGGCATTGACCCAGTCTGGATCCGTCAAAGCGTGTCCAACATCTCGGGGCTCAAAATTAGCGACAAAAGCAGAGTGAGCAAAGTGCGAGATTTGCTGAGACCTGGACCGAGTGACTCGGTCGTCGAGGCTGCCGATCATCTGCTGAGGCGGGTGCCGGCGCTGGATGTGCTGCGGAGCCTCCCTGGCCGAGGTGGCCTTGGCTTCAGCCTCAGCAGCAGCTGGTGCCTCCCCGGGTACAAAAGGTACCGCGCGGGGTGGCGGATCCCACGGCCCCCAGGAAGAAGAGGTCTCGGGGCCATGGATCGTCGTCGAGGCTTCTCTATGGGCCTCAGCGAGTGGAGGGGGTGCTGGACCGTCCATACCCTCTGCAGGGTCGTCCATACCCTCGGCACCCTCCTCCCGGTCATCAAAAAGAGGCTCGCCGACCTCATGATCACCTGCACGCTCAAAACGAGAAGAAGGACAAACGAGAGTCTCGTCGAAGGTGACATCTGATGTCTCCATGACTCGGTTAGTGTCAAGGTTAAGTACACGATAAGCCCGAGTGTGAGTGCCATAACCCAAAAACACACCGTCAGAGGAACGAGACTCAAACTTGTCCAGGTTGCCTTTCTTTAATATAAAACAATGGCAACTGAAGACTCTAAAATAACTCACTTTGGGTTGGCGACCAAAACGCAACTCATAAGAAGTCTTTTTCAAGAACGCTCTCAGAAAAATGCGATTGGATATATAGCACGCAGTGTTCATAGCCTCGGCCCAGTAGCGCCTGGGAGTCCTATGCTCGTCGAGCATCGTCCTGGCCATCTCAATGAGGGTCCGATTTTTCCTCTCTACAACACCATTCTGTGGCGGTGTGTAGGGGGAAGAAAACTGGTGCTCCAAACCCAGAGAGTTACAGAACTTCTCAAAATCCGAATTTTTAAATTCGGAGCCATTATCACTTCTAATAGCTCGCATCGAGTTCAAAGGGAACTCGTTCTGAAGACGTAAAATCAGATTGCGAGCAAAGGAAAAAGTCTCGGTCTTCTCAGCTAAAAAGAAGACCCACGAATATCTCGAAAAGTCATCGACAACGACCAAAACATACCACTTGCCACCAACCGAGCTCACCCGAGCCGGACCAACAAGGTCCATGTGTAAAAGCTCTCCAGGGTGCGAGGTCATGACCTTAGTCACTGGATGGTGGGGAGCAGCAACCATCTTCCCGTGTCTACAAGAGTGACAGACTAGATCCTTCTCCATCGAAAGCTTGGGCAATCCTCGGATTAGGCCAAGTGAGCTAAGTCTTGCAAGCAAGTCGAAGCTTAAATGACCGAGCCTCCTATGCCACTTCCAAAGATCAGAGGAGGAGGGACTAGCCAAAAGACAGCGAGAAGTGCCAAAAGACTCCGAGAAATTCGCACGAAAGACTTTCCCAAAGGGCGAAATCAGACATACCAAATTGCCCTGAGGGTCCAAAATACGACTGAGATTTGGTTTAAAACGAATCTCATAGTCATCGTCAAAAAGTTGCGAAACAGAAAGCAAGTTAAAATGCAAGTTAGAAACAAGAGCAACATCGCGCAACACAAAATGCTCATTAACCCGCACTGATCCGCGGGACAATACTTTACCTTTGCTGTTGTCGCCGAAGGTTATGTATTCCTTTCCGGCGACTGGACTAAGGCTGGAGAACCACTTGGCGTTTCCGGTCATGTGCCTCGAGCAACCGGAATCCACCAACCAAATGTCCTCCAACCGATTTACCTACATCAATAAAAAGACATAGGGTGAGCATACGGTCCAACACTGGGGTTAGTGAAGTGAGGGAAATACCAGTGTTGGCTCGGCTGCTCAAAAGAACGGTTAGGATAAAAACCATTCCTATACTGTCTACAGGAGAAGCGATCACCATGCTGAGGAAGACATGGTCTGCTAGGGAAGGAGCGCTCACTGCAATGCTCAAACTGCAGTGGGGGAAAACGCTCAACATAACCTCCGCCACGGGGTCCGTCAACTGCAAAAGCAGGACCCCGTCGGGCATGCTCTCTACGAGGCCTACGCCTGGGAGCCTGAGGCTCAACATGCTGCCGAGGCTCTGGACCTCTAGGCCGAGGCTCTGGGCCTCTAGGCCGAGGCTCTCTCCTCGGAGCCCTCCGCTGCTGAGGCCTGGGTGCTTGAGGCTGAGGCCTGGGAGCACGAGGCTTAGGCCTTGGGGCACGAGGCTGAGGCCTCGGGGCACGAGGCTGAGGCTGAGGCTGAGGCCTCGAGACTTGAGGCTCTGAGCCCCTGGTCCTAACAGCCGGCCTTGGTGCCCTCTCCCTGGCACGGCGCGCTTCTCTCCTGCGCCTAAAACAGAACTCACTCAAGTGACCATCTCTCCCACAAAAATCACACTGGTACCTCACCACACGCAAAGGGGGTTGTTGGTACGCAGGGCTGTGGGTGTGGCTCACCTTGCCCTTCTGTGGCAAGCACTCCCCCTGGATGGGTGGCATTGTGTCGAGCTTGTTTTTGAGGTGGCTCGGCTTGGGTGCCCATACTTGGTTTTTGGGTGGAGCTCTCGGGGGTTCCTCAAAAACCCCGTCTTTGGTGATAGGCTTGACAGGCTCACTGGGTGGCAGCTTGGTCAACTTGGGAGTGGTGGTGGAGTTGGGCTTCTCACTAGGATTTAGACCACTCGACTCTCCAATCTTCCCAAAAGCAGAAAGGTCAACACCCGGAGCAAAACCTACACCAGGACCCCCAGCAGCTCGCTTGAATTGGGAAATCATCATCCCGAGCTGCGGCTCACTACAGGAGACCCATGACAAGATGGTCCGAAGGTATGTGTTTTCTTCCTCGGTTTGCATCTTGTCATGCTTGACATTTGCAATCTCCATCTCCAGACCCTCGCACAAGGCGCACCTCACGACACAAGTGCTATCCGAGTTGGCCTCTTCAAGAGACACAATCTTGGCATTCTTCTCTGCCAACTCAGATTGCAAGACAGGACAAGTCTTGCATGCACCCAACAGCTGAGGCCTAGCTCGGAGCTCATCCACCTCTCCAACCAACGCAGCATACTTACCTCTCAAAGTGAGAAGATCAGTCATGTGCGCTGTGCATGACTCACACTCAGCTTCCTCCGACACAACCACGGTGGACCGAGCGAACTCAAGCTCCTTCACCGTGTCCTCCCACTTCTGCCTAAACTCCTTGCGCTCTCTAGCAGCACGCCTAAGCAGTTTATCTTGGCTAAGGAGGGCAGCAGTAAGCTTCTCAACCTCGGAAGAAAGCTCGTCGTAGGTGAGAGATACCTGGGAGATGTCGTCGTCGTCGTTCCGAGGGGTGCGCTCCAGCTCGCCTCCGACCTCGTTGCTGAGGGCCATGGTGCAGAGGCCATCGTCGTCGGCGAAGAAGCAGAGGCCGTTCAGCTGGTCCTCGATCCTCTTCTTCTTCTCGGACTCGTCATCGCTCGAGGAGGCGGAGTCGTCATCCGAGCCGTCGACGTCGCTGAGCGTGGCGAAGAACGCACGCTGCTCAGCCTGGGCCTTCTCCAAGTACTTCTTCTTGATATACTCCTTGTCGAAGCCGCCCCTCTTCTTGTGCCTCGGAGGGACGTACTTCTCCTTGCGCTTGCCGGAGTCGTACTTGTGCCCATGATCGCCCTTCCCCAGATGCTTGTTCTTCTTGGGGCAGTTGGCGATGAAGTGGTCGGGGTCGCCGCACTCGTAGCATCCCGAGCGTCCTCCTCCGCGGCGACGGTTCATACGGTTGTTGTGGAACCGTGTGAACCGGTTGGCAAGCAATGCCAACTCATCATCCCCCAAGGACTCCAGCTGCTCCTCGGTGACAGAAAAGAGAGATGCAAGAGCAACGCCACCAGAGGAGTTAGCGGAAGAGCCAGAAACCAAAGCCATAGTCGGGCCAGAAGGATTCACATAAGAAGCCCTCGACATGGCGTCAATTTCACTGGACTTGAGCTTACTGAAGAGCTCATCGCAGGTGAGGGTCTCATAGTTAGGTGATTCGATGATCGCCTGAACCTTGGAGTCCCACACCGAACGGTCAAGAGTGTGCAAAAGCTTCAAAGCACGCTCATGATCGTCAAAAGGCAACTGCTCTCTGTTAGCCCTCATCCTGTTGACAATCACCTAAAAGCGAGCGAATAAACTTTCTATGCTCTCGCCAGGTTGGTGTCGAAAGTTCTCATACTCTCTCTTAAACGACTCGTAGAGTCGGGTTTTGACTTGAGAGGTACCCTCATGAAAACGCATGAGGGTGTCCCAGATCTCCCGAGCCGTAGAGAGGTGAGAAACGCGGTCAAACTCTCCCATGCTCAGACATGAAAAGAGAGCATTACGGGCTCGGCTATTGGCATCGTGCTCATCAATTTGCTGTTGAGTGACACGAGCAGCCAAGACCACGTAATCAGCGTTGTTGCAAATCTCCCAAACAGAAGAGCCCATGCTCTGGAGATAGGCCGACATGCGTATCTTCCAATACGCATAGTTCGTCCCATCAAAGAACGGCGGTTTGCCCACGCCGCGATCCATGTCGCCTTCTGTGGATCTGGAACCGGCTAAGGTGAAAGATCCTTAACCCGCTCTGATACCAATTGAAGGACCGAAAGAGTCAAACCAGGCGACCAGAGGGGGGGGGGGGGGTGAATGGGAGCCTCAAAATTTCTTCACAGAAATTAAGGCCTCTGTCCCAATAAAATCAACCCCCTAAACTCCAAACACAACCGTGATGCCCACGACCCTTGGAAGAGGGTGGATGATCCCTGAGATCACAGCGAGGCACCACTGACCAGAAAGTACGAAGAAACTGGCGGAGAACTGAGCCAACGAGGCCTCGGGGCAAAACTCCGATTCGCCCGAGGCTCGAGGAAGGTTTCAAGAGAAAACACCGACTCGCCCGAGGCTGAGGGGGGTCTCGGAGGAAAACTCCGTCTCGCCCGAGGGTTGGGGCTCGAGAGAGAGGCCTCGGAACGAAACTCCGACTCGCCCGAGGCTTGAGGCTCGAGAGAGGCCTCAGAGTGAAACTCCGACTCGCCCGAGGCTGAGGGGACCACGGAAAAGGTTCCGATTCGTCCGAGGCTCAAGAGGCCTCGGGAAAAGTACCGCCTCGCCCGAGGGTGGTCTCAGCTTACTCGAGAGTCACCGTACGAAGGTGGCCTCGGCACGTTCCGACACCCGAGCCTGCTGCGAACTGTTCCCGCAGAAGCTCGGATCTGGACGCGTTCTTCCGAAAAGAAAATCCCTCCAAAAACTCGATCGAGGCACAATCCCAAGTTTCCAAACTTGGAGAAGAAGATCACAGGGTAGTTGGAAGACTATCCCCAAGAGATCATTTTCTCAGAACAACCAAGAACACAGGGAAATCAAAAGGGAAAGTGGATGAACGAAAAAGTGCCACGAAAACGAAATCGTCCCGATCTATTCGATCATGAGGAGTTAGATGAATTCCTTTGGTCGAAATGACCTCCTCAATGATACGAACAAACTGATTCAAACGGATTTCGCAAAGACACACTGGAGAGAGAGATCGAACGACGGGAAAATCGAGCAGAGCCAAAGAACGCAACGAACACAGTGCACTACACGAGCCAATCGCTAAACTCAGCCAACGAACACAGTGCACAACACGAATCAGCTCAGGAAGGGTGAGGATACGGCCTCACTTCCTTGAATCAACAGTACACAGAGGTGAGTCTCTCTGTGGATCTCAACTAGCTACAGCAGGGAATGGGAGAGCAGGAAACCCTAAGAACAAAAGCAACTAACTGAGATAAAGAAAGGAGGAGGGTGTCTCCCTCTATTTATACTACAACTAGCCTAAGTCTATTTCCTACTCTACCCCTCTCTAAGCTATTTACAGAGCAAGCCAGCTAAACCCTAAGGCTATACTGGACCAACTCAGAGGTAGGTGTATCCGACGGCCACGTCCGCACAACTCGTCCGCGTTGCCTCCGCGCAACTTTCCGATTTCCGCCACGTGCCGCCTTTGCTCTGTACCCCCGGTTTTGAGGCCCAAACCGGGAAACCAGCCTTCCAGTATCTGAGTTTTGAGGCCCAAACTCAGCAAACCCGCAGCGCCCAGGTTTTGAGGCCCAAACCTGGAAACCGTCCTCAGCCCGAGTTTTGTGGCCAAACTCGGAAACCCTCAGCACCCAGGTTTTGAGGCCCAAACCTGGAAACCGTCCACCGGTGGTTTTTCCCTGGCTGAACCACCAAACCGGCGTCGTAGAGGGGATGCACCTCCCGTGCACCCCATCCACCGACACGTGTTCCCAGGTCCTCGACCTGAGCAACACATGACCGCACTTCTTTGCTTGTCGTCGTCACAGGCTGCCAGCTTCCACAGCTGATCCTCAGGTACTCCGGTCCCTCAGTCCAAGCCTCACGTCTGCCCTTCACCGCTCGGTACATTGGCATGGCACGTCCGCCGCACGGCACGCCCATCCTTCACTGCACCCGGTCCGTCAGCACAGCACGTCTCAACTTGACCTTCACCTACCCTCGATCACTGTCTCCGTGCTCGACACCTGCACAACACAAGCCAAAGAACATGCGCATAATACCCGTTGACAATCACTCATCACTCAGAGCCTTCGGCATACACCCATGTATCCGCACATTTCATCAATGTCAGGGGATGTTCATGGACATCATTGGGAGGTCCTGCGAACCTTGCTCCCTCTCTATCAGGCTCTGACCTCGGTTTCTATTGGAGATGGTACAACAACCTCCTTCTGGTTTGACCTCTGGCACGAAGATGAAGCCATGGTTGATGCATACCCGGAACTTCTCTCACATTGCACCTCAAGGTTTATCACTGTTGCGGAAGTGAGGCATTCGGGCTTGCGTTCCTTTCTCGTCTCAAGGCTGTCCCCTCCGGCTGCTAATCAGCTTCGCATAGTAGAGGAGAAATTGGAAAGTGTCACCTTCTCAGGGAGTCCTGATCTGCGTTCTTCGCAGTTTGCCAGACCGGACAAATCTCTTGACTCTGGTGCAATCTATAGGCTTCTGAAATCAAGAGGTAACCCAGCTGATGCCAGGACACAGTTCATCTGGAAGAACGCCGCTCCTCCAAGAATACAAATGTTCATGTGGTTACTGCTGCAAGGAAGGATTCAGTGCCGCGCAGTTCTGTTTACCAAGCGCATAGTGCCAGATAAAATCTGTGAGGTTTGTTCCCAGGCGGATGAGACCGCAGAGCACATTGTCTTGCACTGCCATCCGGCACAAGAGTTCTGGCATAGACTCGGCGCGTCTGCTATTCTGAACGCAGGGCTACGCAATCTGCACTCCGCGACACCTCCTCCTAGGATACCGATTCAACAAGCAGCGACCTTCATTGCGTTGGGATGTTGGGAACTATGGAAAGGAAGAAATGAAAAGGTTTTCCGAGGGAATCAAGTCTCGCTCAATCAGCTCCTTGCTAACTGCAGAGCATCCGCAGCTCTGTGGAAAACACGGCTTCCAGCAAAATTCAAGGATATTGCTGATATTTGGTGCCAAGTTCTAGACATGGCGAGGCAAACTTAAAGGCTAAACCATCTTCGTCTACCTCTATGCTGCTACAAATAGGATAGAGCTAGAGCCTCTCTTTTGCTCATTCTCTCTTATCCTGTTTTCTTGTGTTTTTGACTGCTGTAAATACCTTAGGCCGTTTCAGGCTATAAAGATATAAATTTCAGGTGGGGAACGCCTCCCCCCCGTTGCCCGTCAAAAAAAAAAAAAAAAAAAAAAAAAAAAAAAGATACTGTGCTAGTGTTGGCACTACAGTATAGAGATACAGACGGTGTTGTGCAAAGCTTTCCTAGAAGATTTTCGCACTGGTGCAGATTTGAAGAAAGCTCCTTCACGCACGCAGTGTCTGTTCTGCTACATACAGGGGTATGTAGCTTTATGCCACAATATGTGGTGAAGATAGCTTTTATGTGTTGTTTTATTTTGCCTGCTCACTGCATTTCGCTTTCTGCAGAAAAGTTGGCTTGGGAGTGACAGCTGGGCTTGTTAGGTTCTACTGTGTACTTGATCAACTTGTTCTGCATTTTCTTAGGTAATAATTCATCTATGTGCATCTTTTTCAGCCATATCCTCTTACTTAGGGTGTGTTTGGTTGGTTGGATATCCATGGATAGCCAATTGACCTGTTGAAGTGATTCTTGCTATGTGCTACCGATATTTCCAAAGGGTAGCATGTTCAGTAAATTGTCATGCCACCAGAGGCACCAAGCCAGCATGACGGTTAATCGCTAAATCATGCATATGGCTCGGCAATTAATCGCTAAAACATGTATATGGCTAGCTGTAAGGTGGCCAATCGACTTTTGCAGAGCCTGGAACTTGAAAATATGGCATTGCATCAAACCTACCTCACCAACCCATCCTACAGAGTACATGTAAGATAGCAGATGCAGGTCAAAGCAGAAGGCACTAGAGCAGAATGTAAGCCTGAGGCCTTGTTTAGTTTCGCCAACTTCCGCCAAATATTTCTAGATTCCCCGTCACATCAATCTTTAGCTATATGCATGGAGCATTAAATATAGGTAAAGAAAATAACTGATTGTACTTTTAGTATCTATGTGTCGAGACGAATCTTTTGAGCCTAGTTGGTCCATGTTTGGATAAAGTTTGTCAAATAACAACGAAAGTGCTACAGTACAAATTCCAAATATTTCTCGGAACTAAACAAGCCCTGAATAGTTCTGCATTCATGCTACCTACCTCCACCAACCAAATGATGATGGGTTCTGCACTCATCTTGTTTATTGGTTCAGGCAGGCAAGCATGTGGATCCCTTGTATATACATTATATGTAGAAGAAAGCAGAGAGAAACTTGGGAAAAGAAGGTGAGAGCATGGCATGGCCAACATCATAAGATATCCTGTCGTTGGAACACACTCATCAGCGCATTGTCAGCAACAATTCATGCCATACCTGCGTGCTGTCGCTACAAATGTAAAATACCCAAACTGACCGAACCCTGTGGACCATCGTCCAGGGTTCCCAAAAGTGTGGAGGCCCTCCAGTACTGCCAGCAGCAGTAGCATGAGCGCCTGCTGGTACCGCTCCAACCGGTGAGATCATCTGTTTATCTGGATACGTGTTTATTTAGCTATGAAAATTCATCTTCCTGCTGGTACACTAAATTAGTATCTCTCTCGATCTGTTTCGATATCTTTGTTCAGGTCATTACATTCCTAAGTGTCCTTGACGGCTAAGATCGATGTCAATTGAAACAAACAAGGCCACAAGGACAGCGACCGAGTTGATGACGAGAACCATTCATTCCTATGCAGCTATGCTGATGGAGTGATGGTCCCTTGTGTGATGCACATCTCCTATCCGTCCAGGTGACATGGTAGGCACCCCAAATGCTTGTGATGGCCATGGGTGGCGCTGCCGACTGAATATTAGAACGCTCTAGGTATTAGAAAATTCTCAAGAGATTATTCTTTACCGTTGGTTGCGCACCCCACAAAATTCGGCCAAACTTCGGAGAATTCCATCTTCATCATAATGCATGGCTATGGCTAGCTATGATGAGAAAGACAGGGAGGAAGAGGAGGAATGCAGAAGTGGAAGATGTGTGTATGGCTGACGGTGAGTCCCAGATGTGAGAGACAGGGAACCCATATGCAACTACTGTACTTGACAGCGTGAACTGCACCATTCATCCTGACTTTACCAATCCCTTTGATAAAATAAAGAATTGGGACGATTTCATTCTCACTAAATCTTAACCTATTACTATGTGGGACGAGTTCATCAAAAAAAAAAAAAAAAAAAAAACCAGGGATGGAAGCATCTCATCCCACTGCACAAAAACCAAATGCATGTGATGCCTTGTACAAAAAACCTCTGCTACTACGTTAAATCCCTAAATGTGTTTTAAAGTGAAATTCGACGTAAGTGGTCCAAGTCTAATAAAACATGAAAATATCAACAAAACTTCTAAATATAGTAATAGTATAGGCTAGTAAAAGCAAGCAAAAAAAATATATATATTTTTTTATTTTTATCAAGTGGAGTTGTCACAACCTGAAAAGTTGCGGCCCCCTTTCAAGCACTCTTGAGCTGGGCTTTGATGCTATTTATGGTGGACGACTCAAAATGCTTTGTCGACGAACTTTGTAGTTATCATGGTCTTGTATGATGGTGAATTGCACTAACGCTATAGGTTTGGTCTGCATCCGACTCATGCCAGCTCAGAGTTGGAAAGCAAGATCTTAGCTTTTCATTCTCATGCTTACCGGCACATGGCACATAGATACATATATGCATAGTAGTGGACACTAATATATCTAGTGGCCATTCTCATTAGTGCACTAGGTAGCATGCCTTTCAATATTTTTGTCTGGAACACATAATAGTTGAGATCCTACTGCTTTGCCACCACTAGGACAATAATGTTGCTGTCAGGTGGCTTCATTTCATAAAGATGAAAACTGGTGGAAAAGCATGCCCGTGTTCCTTTGAAAAATGCAAGTTGAAATTTCAGTGAAGATGGCATGGACGACGCATGGTACTAAAAAAAAACTGATCCTTGGATTGGAGCGAGTGGTGTGAACGTGTGCTGCCCCTGTTTTCAAACAGTCAAGCCCCTTGTTCCCAAAAAAAAAAAAAAAAAAAAAAACAGGAAAGGCCACATAGGACAGTACAGGTGGATTGGAGCGAGTGGTGTGAACGTGTGCTGCCCCTGTTTTCAAACAGTCAAGCCCCTTGTTACCAAAAAAAAAAAAAAAAAAAAAAAAAACAGGAAAGGCCACATAGGACAGTACAGGCTAGGCTAGGCATTGCCACATCTACAAGCAATCTCAAATGGGAATGGGCAGCAAAGCAACCTCACACATCGCCCTATAATAAGGGCTAACATGTCCTCTTTGGTCATTTTGGAGCAGTGACATGAGAGGAGAAATGGCAGCTGCAAAAGGTTGCATTTATCATATGTATGTATCATGGAAGATCACTAGATTCTAGTGCAGTGGACGACGACACAGCAGAAAATTGTGGGGGCATGTGATTTGCTTGCACATGGGACAAGATTGTGTGCATCAGGTCAGGCTGGGTGGGTTTTTGGGGGGCGTCCAAATGCAAGGTCATGCCATTGCCATATGCTGTGCGTGATGGATGCAATGCAACTGCAATGAATTTGGCAGGCTTTGCTGTGCAACATGCCAAGGCGTGCACCTTGTTTGTCCCTTTGTTTGTATCCACTGCATCTAGTGTGAAAACAAAGCTTGGCAAGCTTCTTTTGGCTGCTGTGCTCTTGACTCACTTATTGATCTCTACCAATGTGGCCTTGGTATGATTGACGTGTAAGGAACAAATATGCATTGCCTAGTCATTGATATAAGAAAATCAGCATATTTAATTTGCCGTTTTAGTTGGTTGATGGGTTGCCATTTTTTTACCAAAAAAAATTGTATATAATATGTTCACTTAAAGCTTATGCTTCTTCCACTAACATATCGAGATGAATGTACCAATATTTTTTTTCTTCAAAATTACCACTATATAGTTGTCCTTATGGTTTTTCCCTTGTTAGTGTGACTAGAAGAATTATTGGTTTGATATAACCTTTGTTTCTTTTAGATGCCTTCTTGCTGTCTTAATTAGCTCCTAAGTCTAAGGCTAGTCACAATGGGAGTTTCGTACGAGTTTTATTTGCATTAAATAGGTTGTCACATAGGCTTTTTTACGACGATTACAAACTCTCTATGATTAATGAAATTAAATACATATAAAACTATAGAATGAAACTCTCACTCTCAATAAATATTTTCGTTCAAGTTTTATTTCATTTCATATGACATGACAGTCTTGAAAACAGCGTAATAAAACTCTCTCCACTGAAACTGAACTTACAAAGGCCATAATAAGTGCGCGTAATAATGGGTAAAATAAAAGAATGGACACAATGTCGGGAATGAGACAAGAGTGGATATACATGAAGTGTTGTCCCTATCAGTCACAATGCTCTTGGTAGGTTTGTCATGCCTATTGGATAGCAAGCTAGTGTGACAGACTCACAGTACAAGAACAAAAGTTTAAGATTATTCATGTAACTTGTCATTAAGGGACCATTTGACACGGCTCTTGTACGCTCTAGCTCCGTCACTGTTAATTACTGTAGCAGCAACATGGCACGGAACCCGTGGAGCTAGAAATCGTGGCTTTGCACGCTCTTTTCTTTCTAGTTTATTTTTCACCTCAAAAATTGAAATAGGCCCGCGTTATAGTTCGAACGCTACTACGGTAGTCTACCGGAAATTTCTAGCGCAAAGTTTTTATAGCACTTTCGTTGTTATTTGACAAACTTTATCTAAACATAGACTAATTAGGCTTAAAAGATTCGTCTCGACATGAACAGACTAAAGTACAATTAGTTATTTTTTTACCTACATTTAATGTTTTATGCATGCGTCTAAAGATTCGATGTGACGGAGAATCTTAAATTTTTGGATAGTTTTAGGAATTGAACGTGGGCCTAATAAAAATTAAAGATTATCACAAACTCTCGGACCTTTTACACTGTATACGTCATTTTTTTCTTATTTTACAAAGAAATAACTTCACTTACGAACGAACTTGTTGGCCCGTTTAGGGGGACTGTGTTTTTTCTCACAAATTTTAAATTAAACTGTCTTTATTTTATTAATCAGCAGAAAGATAGCAAAGTTTAATATAAACAAGCAAAAATATACATGCGTTGCAACAGGGCACATAATTTATTACATGGTTATTTATACGACTTGTGTGGCTCAATATTTATTTAACTAACATGTCATTTGTTTCAATTTACGTAAAAAAAAGGAAACTGGAAACAATGGTTATTTATACGACCTGTGGCTCAATATTTATTTAACTAATATGTCATGTGTTCCAATTCACGTGAAGAAAAGAAGGAAACTAAAAACGGTGCATTGAACATCCTTTGAGATAAAAAAATAAAAAGAGCAATCTATAGTTATTATTTTCTATTTACATTAGGATTCCTATTTTATTCTGGTTACTCAAGATCAGAGGATCTATCTAGACTAGGACTCATAGTTATTCTCTCAACAGTCCTTCCACAATAGCGATATTGTAAACAGATTAAGACTCCTAATTATTTTCACATTCACGGAGTTAGTTATAAGAGACCATATAAAAAAATAGGTACAAAAAAGAGACAGAAAATTCACCTCTTTATTATTATTATTATTATTATTACTACTATTACTATTATTATTATTATATATATACATATATATCTCATGACCCATATACTTCTTTCACAATCAAGCTTGACCCTATCTAATTTAGCTCAAAATCATATAACATTACAATTTGATCTTTATTGAATCCGATCCTTAAATTTGCTAGATTAAATTAGACAACCCTTTATCAACCTAACAACATATCTCATTGTATATGTTTGCTTGTGCAACTCTCGGAATAATTATTTATTTAGTGCACGCACATGGCATTACAGAGCAAAGCAACAAAGTTGAGAGGCCCACAAAGAGAGGTGAGCTCACATACCTTGGGTGTAAGGGCAGCTCCAGTGCTGAATCCAACCATAAAATCCACGCAAGTCGAACGCAAGGAGAGTTCGATAACTCTAGTGTAGACATCGATTAGTACGGTCCACATATGATTAAAAAAATCATCCACCCATTTCAAGGTCAGGCTCAAGCGGACTCATCTCTAGCCGATCTTTCCTTCTCTCTGCTCACGTGGTGCACAGAACTGATTATTTTATCGCCTCGGTTCGACTCATCTGCAGGCTGCGATTTTCGTTCTGACATATACGGTTCGGATACTCTAGTGTGCATGGTTCGGTGGGATGAGCTCTCGGTTCGATTTTTAGACTACACTGGAGCTGCCCTTACAAAGAACCCAAAAGCAAGCGTGCAAGCGTATGCTAGGAAGGATACAGATGGAGGAGGACGTCATGTGTGTGTATATGCAATACCCATGCCGCAACAAAACAATTGCGACGAGGGGGATGGGTCATGAGATAAACAATTTTGTTGTGACTTGCGTGTGAGTGATGTAGATGGAGCAGGGGTTAATTAGGTAAAGCCGTAAAGGTGGCCCCATGGTGCCTCACCCACCAATCATAAAATAGGCCTCATCCAACTTTCTCTTGTGGTCCTTCTTCCATGGGGCATCAAGGGTATGTTTGGTTAGGTGGTCAACCTCTGGTCTAGTTTTCAGGAGTTAAGATAGACTTGTTTGGTTGCCTGTAGATGGGCTAGGGCCTAGCATGAGAGAGCCAACCGTACACTTGAAGCCTAGCCAGGGAAGAACGTGGGGCACAAACGTTTTTCTGGAGCCTGGCTTGGCCAAGACTCATCCGTGCATATGCTTCCTTTTTGTGACAAAAAGGATGTGGTCACGGATGTGATACTTTTCTTTTGACGATTGGTTTTAATCAAGGATGGGTCCAGGTTTTTGCCATAATCCATTGTCCGACGTCGCGCCGTAATAACGTCGTTAACGGCGTTTGTAACCTGTGATGGCCCGTTTTGGTCACAGATTCAACTCTGTTTTCGTCATAACAGTCCGTTTGGAAGGCCCGACGGCGCTTGCCATGTAGGATGCTGACATGGCTGATGACGTCATCCATGACGTGTCACGTGATGTGGTGATTATGTCATCGATGACGTGTCATGTGATGTGGCGATGACGTCATCGCTAGCCCGGCTGCTGCCTTTGCTGTCATGTGGCTTGGTTTGATTGGTTCTTATTTCGACACAGATTGCGTTTTGAAATCATTAGTGAAGATGAAAGAGTTTGGTCACAAATGGTGACTTGAAATCGTCACTGAAGATGACACAGTTTTGGTCACATATTGCGATTTGTAATTGTCACTGAAGATGATACAGTTTTGGTCACATATAGCAATTTGTAATTGTGGACGCAAAAAGTTGGTGAGACGCCAACACACTCGTGCACGGTCCTCAGAGAACGTGCGAAGCAGGGTTCGGATCTCTTGGACCTTCAAACGACGACGGTGACCGTGAGAACGACTCCGAGATGTGCCAGCCAACTTGACCTGCAGTTGAAAAGGAGAAAGAAAAAGATATCAAATTGTGGAACCTGCCGGTTTGGTCCCAGACAGTTCCAAATTGTGCGGCTCTGAGATAGCCATTATCATAGGATTTTGACTACAAAGTCAACTCCCAAGAAGGATGAAGCATATAACGTTGATAAAATAAAACGGCTACTTGAGATGTATGAAAATATAAGAAAACGTCTAGCCGATTAAACTTTAGCTGGTAAAAAATTATGGATCTACATGCATGTCAGAACAACATAAAACCAAAGAATCAACTAATCATATCAGCAATTCTGCTTATTAACATTGGGGTGTCTCCATACAGCCGTAATAACAAACAGATCGACAAAATTGCGGATACATGGGTGTATGCCGGGTCTCTGAGTGTTGAGTGATTGTCAACTGGGATGATGCGCATGTTCTTTGGCTTGTGTTGTGCAGGTGTCGAGCCCGGATACAGTGATCGACGGCGAGGTGAAGGTCAAGTTGAGACGTGTCGTGCTGACGGACTGGGTGCGGTGAAGGATGGGCGTGTCGTGCGGCGGACATGCCATGCCGAGGTACCGAGCGGTGAAGGGCGGACGTGAGGCTTCGACTGAGGGACCAGAGGCCCGAGGATCAGCTGTGGTGGCTGGCAGCCTGTGACGACGACAAGTGAAGAAATGCGGTCATGTGTTGCCTGAGTCGTAGACTCGGGGACACGTGTCGGTGGACGGGGTGCACGGGAGGTGCATCCCATCTACGACGTCGGTTTGGTGGTAGAGCCAGAGAAAAACCATCGGATGGACGGTTTCCAGGTTTGGGCCTCAAAACCTGGGCGTGGACGGTTTCCGAGTTTGGCCACAAAACTCGGGCTGAGGGTTTCCGAGTTTGGCCACAAAACTCGGGCTGAGGACGGTTTCCAGGTTTGGGCCTCAAAACCTGGGCGCTGAGGGTTTGCTGAGTTTGGCCTCAAAACTCAGATGCTGGTGGGCTGGTTTCCCGGTTTGGGCCTCAAAACCGGGGGTTGGCTGGAAAAGGCTGGTTTCCCGGTTTGGGCCACAAAACCGGGGGTGCAGAGCGAGGGCGGCACGTGGCGGCGATCCGGAGGTTGCGTCGAGGCAACGCTTCGAATTGCGCGGGCGTGGCCGTCAGATACACCTACCACCGAGTTGGTCCAGAATAACCCTAGGGTTTAGCTGGTTCGCTCTGTAATTAGAATAGAGAGGGGTAGAGTAGGAAATAGACTTCGGCTAGTAGTAGGATAAGTAGTCGGGAGACACCCTCCTCCCATTTATCTCAGTCATTTGCTCTTTCGCACTTAGGGTTTCCTGCTCTCCCATCCCCTGCTGTAGCTAGCTGAGATCCGCAGAGAGACTTGCCTCTGTGTATTGTTGATTCTGAGGAAGTGAGGCCGTATCCTCACTGTTGTAGCGTGTGGTAGCCACACGGTTGCAAATCATGGTCGTGATTCGCGTTTTGTTCATGTTCTTCGCGGAATCCTCTTTCTCCACGTTTTTCCCGTCGCTCGATCTCTTTGCTCGGTTCATCTTTTGCAAATCCGTCTGAACCAAGTTGTTCTAGATCGTGAGGCACTTCTTTTCACCGAAGGATTTCACCTCTAACCTCACGGTCTAGGAGATCGAGCGATTTTAGTCTTGGATCGGTTTTTGCTCCCTTAGTCCCGATTTCTTCTAATTCACCGATTTGGAGTTAGGTTCGAGCCATGATTCTTTTGGGATAGTGAAAGTCCCTGTTTGTTTTTGGGTAATTGATGTCACCTAGTGTACTAACCTTGTCATGAAGTGTTTATGAGCTAGGTTGGTACACACCAAGTGCAGGAGCTATACAATAAACATGTGTTGGTGGTGGTGGCCAAAAGATAGATCAAGTGCTCCACATTTGGAAGAAGAAGAAGAGAAAAGCAAAATCCTATGGAGATCAAGGCAAAGGTATAAATAGGAATTTTGTTTTGGCACTCAAGACACCATAGAGGGTGTGAGTGCATTTAGGATAGATAGCCGTACTATTAAGAGGGGAATATCTCAGTGATCACGGTTATCAAGTGCCACTAGATGGATTCATACATGCATATGCATTAGGACCTAGTGTGCTAACTCGAATCCTTTGAAAATGTTTGTGAAAATGCCAACACACATGCACAAGATGATGAACACTTGGTGGTGTTAGCACTTTTGCAAAGGAGAAGTTGTTGAAGTAGTTTTGGATCAACACAGAGAAGAAAATGAAGTTTTCTGTGTATGGTCGGTGGTACCGACCAGGGTGGTCGGTGGTACCGCCCATAGGTGCTGCGTGCAGCCTTCTCTGTGTTGGGGCGTTTTTGGCCTGGCGGTGGTACCGCTATAAGCTCGGTACTACCGCCGGCGGTGGTACCGACCGGATGGTCGGTGGTACCATGGCCCTGAGGAGTCTTTGCAGAGCTCTCTGTGTGGTTTTGAAAAATACCTACCGGTAGTACCGCCATAACCTCGGTAGTACCGCGCCCGGTGCTACCGACCCAAGGCTGGTGATTGGCAAGCTTGCGGAGCTCTCTGAGTTGAGTGGAAGTTGACCTGGCGGTGGTACCGCCATAGGACCGGTACCACCGGGCTCGGAAGTACCGACCAGGGGATCGGTAGTTCAAAGGTCTGGAGGAAGTTTTTGAATGCGTTCTGTGTAGATCCGAAAGTAGCCTGCCGGTAGTACCGCCATAGGGCCGGTACTACCGACTTCGGAGGTACCGACCAGAGAGTCGGTGCTTCGCCTAAATCAGCGGGTCGTGTATTAACGGCTAGTTTGACTCTGTCGGTACTACCGCCCAGGAGGGGTCGGTACTACCGACCAAGCGCAGAAAAGTGGGGTTCGGGCTGTCGTCCTCCCCTCTCTATAAATTGGCCGTGGCCGCTTTTGGGGATAGCTCCTTGACTTTCCGACTTCTTGAACATCCTCTTGAGCAAGATCTAATCCCTCCCTCTGATCTCTTTGCTTGTTAGTGCGAATCCAAGTGAGATCGAGAGATCCAAGTGCATTTGCTTGTGAGTTTGCATCTAGTGGCACTTGGCGATTGTTGTTGCTGCGGATATTCTTATTACTCTTGGTGGTTGCCGCCACCTAGACGGTTTGGAGCAGCGGAGGAGATTAGGCACGAGTGGTGATTGTTCGTGGCCATCTCCCGGTGATTTGTAAGGGGTTTCTTGTACCTTCCCCGGCGGAGCGCCAAAGGTAACTCTAGTGGATTGCTCGTAGCTTGTGGATCCCCATCTTGTGTTGGTTGTGCGGCACCCTTTTGAGGGTTAGGCGTGTGATGCCTATTAGCGCGTGAACCTCCAAGTGGGTGTATCGCTACAACTAGGACGTAGCTTGCCGGCAAGCAAGTGAACCTCGGAGGAAAAATTATTGTGTCAACCTGTCTCCGTGGTATTCTTTGATATTCATTTATTAATCTCTTGTCGGCTCGGTATACACACCTCTATCTCTTGTACTTACATTTGTTACTTTCTTGCAAGTTATTTTTATACCTTGTTGTTAGTTACATTCTCTTATCTTGTGTAGTGATATACATTATTGCTTATTTAGTTGTCTAACTAGTTTGTTTAAGTGTTGTTGTAGAAATTTTTTTATAGGCTATTCACCCCCCTCTAGCCATTGAGGACCTTTCAATTGGTATCGGAGCAAGGTCACCGTTTATTTGAGGCTTAACAACCTTCGGTGTCAAAATGGCTCATATCAACAACACCAAAAGGCCACCCCAATTTGATGGCACAAACTATGGCTATTGGAAGGCAAAAATGATCACTCATTTAAAGTCAATCAATAGAAAAATATGGCAAGTTGTGGATGTCAAGATTGAGATAGTCGATCCGGAGCATCTCACCAATGCCGAAGAAGAGAAGATGCAGAACAATGATATTGCTCTCAGTGCTATTCATGATGCCGTTGATGAGAGGGTATTTGAGCAAATCAAAAATTTGGAGATGGCATATGATGCTTGGAAGAAATTGGAAGAATCATTTGAGGGCACTCAAGCAGTGAAAGGAGCAAAAGCATACATTCTCAAAGAAAAGTTTGCTAGCTTCAAGATGAATGAAGATGAAAGTGTTCCAGAGATGTTCCATAGGCTTCAAGTGCTTGTCAATGATCTCAAAGCACTTGGAGAAGAGGTGAAGGACAAAGACTTCTCTCATAAATTCTTGAGATGTCTTCCCAACAGATTTGGCATGTTAGTCACGTTGCTTGTAAGAAGCGGTTTGGACACTATGACACCAAACCAAGTTCTTGGAGATGTAATGACCGATGACACCTACAGAGATGAGAATGATCAAGAAGTAAAGAAGGATGAGAAGAAGAAGAGTGTGGCATTCAAAGCCACAACATCATCATCAAAGAACAAGGGCAAAGCAAAGAAAGAAGATTCTAGCGAAGATAACTGCTCAAATGACAGTGATGACGATGATGAAGAGATGGCTCTATTTGTCAAAAGTTTTGGCAAATTCATGAAGAAGAAGGGCTACTGGGCAAGGAGGAAGAAGACTTCATACAAGAACAAGGATGAACCAAGGAGGTGCTTCAAGTGCGGTAGCAAGGACCATCTTGTTGCTCAATGTTCGTACAACAGTGAGAATGATGATAATGACAACAAGAAGGACAAGAAGAAGGAGAAGAAAGAAAAGAAGAATTACACAAAGAAGAAGAAGGGGCAATCATATATGGTCACTTGGGATAGTGATGCATCCACAAGTGATAGTGATGAAGATAGTGATAATGAAGATCGCAAGACAAGCAAGAAGAAGGCACTTGCAAGTATTGCTATCAACAACAAGCCTTCAATCTTCGACACTCCATCATGCTTCATGGCAAAGGCCACAAAGGTACTATCTGATGATGATGAGAGTGATAGTGATGATAGTGATGATGATGAACCCACTAAAGATGAATTAATTGAAATGCTTGATGATGCTAGAGAACACTTTGATAAAAAGAGAAAGGAGTGCAAAGAATTGCAAAAGAGACTAAAAGCTCTTGAGCAATCCTTTGAGGAGCTCAATGCTACTCATGAGAGGCTAGTGGAAGCCCATGAGGAGCGTGGCAATGCTCACACTAAGCTTAAGGAAGCTCACTCCTCACTTGTTGATCAAGCTAAAACTGAAAAAGTGGTTAAAACATGTGACATAGGCATAGTTTGTGATATAATCGATGAATCTTTCTATAAGCCTATTATTATTGCTGCTACTAACCCTTCATGTAGCTCATCATCTACCACTACTACTTCATCTATGGATGATGGCTTCACTTGTGATGCCTCACTCATGGTTGAGAATGAGACATTGAAGAAGGAGGTAAATGAGCTCACTCACGCCTTAGGTAAAGCCTATGGTGGAGAGGCCCGCTTGCTTAAGTGCTTGGGTAGCCAACGTTTTTCTCTCAACAAAGAGGGATTGGGCTATACCCCCAAGAATGGCAAGGCGGCTTTTGCTACTCACAAGACTAGTTTTGTGAAGAGCAATGGTCGGTTTTGCACTAGATGCAAGCAAAGTGGGCATGTAGAGCAATATTGTAAGAACAAGAACAAGAACGCTAATGTATCCTCTATTAAATTTGATTCTTGTTATTTGCTTACCAAGGGTGTTAATGGCATGAAAGCTAAATTCATTGGTACACCAATTGTGGGCTCAAAGAAGAAAGCTATTTGGGTACCAAAGAGTTTGGTCACTAATCTTGGAGGACCCAAAAAGGTTTGGGTACCTAAAAGGGATTGATTTGTTCCTGTAGGTCAACTATAAAGCTGGAGGGAGGCATTGGGTGCTTGATAGTGGGTGCACTCAACATATGACCGGGGATTCAAGAATGTTCAATTCAATCAATTCAAGCGGCAATCATGGTTTTGATTCTATCACATTTGGTGACAATGGCAAAGGCAAGGTTAAAGGGCTTGGTAAGATTGCAATATCCAATGACATGAGCATTTCCAATGTGTTGCTAGTTGAGAGCTTGAACTTCAATTTACTGTCAGTTGCTCAGTTGTGTGATCTTGGTTTCAAATGCATTTTTGGAGTTGATGATGTAGAAATCATAAGTGTAGATGGTTCTAATTTGATATTCAAAGGATTTAGATATGAGAACCTATACTTGGTTGATTTCAATGCTAGTGAAACCCAGCTGTCAACATGCTTGTTCACTAAATCTGGTTTGGGTTGGTTATGGCATAGAAGGCTTGGTCATGTTGGAATGAAACAGTTGAACAAAATAGTGAAGCATGATTTAGTTAGAGGCTTGAAAGATGTCACTTTTGAGAAGGATAAACTTTGTAGCTCCTGTCAAGCTGGCAAACAAGTTGGTAACACCCATCCTAAGAAAAGCATGATGAGTACTAGCAAAGCATTTGAGTTATTGCACATGGATTTATTTGGACCAACAACATACACTAGCATCGATGGAAGTAAATATGGCTTTGTGATAGTGGATGATTACACTAGATACACATGGGTCTTCTTTCTTAGTGATAAAAGTGAAACTTTTGATATCTTCAAAACTTTTGTCAAGAAATGTCAGAATGAGTTTGAAACAACAATCAAGAAAGTTAGAAGTGACAATGGGAGTGAATTTAAGAATACAAGAATTGATGAGTTGTGTGATGACTTTGGCATTAGACATCAATTCTCACCCAAGTATACTCCTCAATCAAATGGGATTGTTGAAAGGAAGAACATAACTTTGATTGATATGGCAAGGTCTATGCTCAGTGAATACAATGTCAGTCATTCCTTTTGGGCCGAAGCTATCAATACGGCTTGCTATTGTAGCAACCGTCTCTATTGCCATGGCATGCTAGAGAAGACACCATATGAGCTATTAAATGGAAGAAAGCCAAATATCGCATACTTTAGAGTTTTTGGTTGCAAATGTTATATATTGAAGAAAGGTGCAAGATTGAGCAAATTTGAGAAGAAATGTGATGAAGGATTCTTACTTGGATATTCAACAACAAGCAAAGCATATAGAGTTTGGAACTTGGCTAGTGGTATTATTGAAGAAGTGCATGATGTTGAATTTGATGAAACTAAGGGCTCTCAAGAAGGAAATGAAAATCTTAATGATGTGAGAGGCACTCAATTGTCAAATGCAATGAAGAATATGGATATTGGTGATATTAGGCCAAGACAAGTGGATGATAATGAAGATGACCAAATGTTCTCCTCCAATGAGCAAGTTGATGCAAATCAAGCTAGTGGTTCTCATGATCAATCAAGTGCTAGTGAAGATCAACAAGCTAGTTCATCTCAACCAAGAAATCAAGTGCAAATCCTCCAACCAACCAATATTGCAAGAGATCATCCCATGGATCAAATTGTTGGGGATATTAGAAGTGGTGTGCAAACAAGATCAAGATTGGCATCATTTTGTGAGCATTATTCTTTTGTGTCATCATTTGAGCCAACCAAGATAGAAGATGCATTGATGGATGTTGATTGGGTAAATGCTATGCATGAAGAGCTAAACAACTTCACCCGCAACCAAGTTTGGGAACTTGTTGAGAGACCAAAGAATTACAATGTAATTGGAACCAAATGGGTATTTCGAAATAAGCAAGATCAAGATGGGATAGTTGTAAGAAACAAAGCAAGATTGGTAGCTCAAGGTTACACTCAAGTTGAAGGTCTTGATTTTGGAGAAACATATGCACCAGTTGCAAGAATGGAAGCAATTAGAATTCTATTGGCTTATGCATGTGCTCATAATATCAAGTTATATCAAATGGATGTCAAAAGTGCATTTCTCAATGGGTATATCAATGAGTTAGTATTTGTAGAACAACCTCCCGGTTTTGAAGATGACAAGAAGCCCAACCATGTTTACAAGCTCAAGAAGGCGTTGTATGGTTTGAAGCAAGCACCAAGAGCATGGTACGAGAGGTTGAGAGATTTCCTTCTCTCTAAAGGGTTCAAGATGGGCAAGGTTGATACTACTCTCTTCACCAAGAAGATTGGCAAAGACTTGTTTGTGTTGCAAATATATGTTGATGATATTATCTTTGGGTCAACCAACCAAGAGTTTTGTGAAGAGTTTGGGAATATGATGGCAAATGAGTTTGAGATGTCTATGATTGGAGAGCTTAGTTACTTCCTTGGTCTTCAAATCAAGCAAATGAAGAATGGCACTTTTGTGAGTCAAGGCAAGTACATCAAAGATATGCTCAAGAAGTTTGGTCTAAATGATGCAAAAGCTATTAGTACACCTATGGGAACAAATGGACATTTGGATAGTGATGCTAGTGGCAACATGGTGGATCAAAAGTTGTATCGGTCTATGATTGGAAGCTTACTCTATGTGACCGCTTCTAGGCCGGACGTCATGTTTAGTGTATGCATGTGTGCAAGATTTCAAGCTTCACCAAGAGAGAATCACCTGAAGTCAACTAAAAGAATATTGAGATATTTGAAGCATACACAAAATGTTGGATTGTGGTATCCCAAGGGGTCAAACTTTGAGTTGATTGGATATTCGGACTCCGACTATGCAAGGTGCAAAGTTGATAGAAAAAGCACATCGGGCACATGTCAATTACTTGGAAGATCACTTGTATCATGGTCATCGAAAAAGCAAAATAGTGTTGCACTTTCAACCGCCGAAGCAGAATACATATCCGCAGGGAGTTGTTGTGCTCAATTACTTTGGATGAAAGCAACTTTGGATGACTTTGGAATTAAATTCCAACAAGTACCATTGCTATGTGACAATGAGAGTGCAGTGAAGCTCACCAACAATCCAGTACAACATTCAAGAACAAAGCACATTGACATTCGCCATCACTTCATAAGAGACCATCAACAAAAGGGTGATATTTCAATTGAGAATGTTGGTACCGATGATCAACTTGCCGATATATTCACCAAGCCACTTGATGAAAAGAGATTTTGCAAGCTAAGGAATGAATTGAATATACTTGATCTCTCAAATATGAGTTGATGCACCCTCCATTATATGACATGCCTCTCCTTCGACAAAGCAAAGGTAAAATTGTTTGGCATGACATTCATTCTTGCTAAGGATATGTTTAGTGCATTTAATCATTCCTTGCATCTTATAGGCTCATTCATGAAAATAAAATACTTTTGATGTACATATGGTACCACTATTGCTTCTATGTTTGATATGATCTAGTGGTAGCATATGACATGTTTATAGGCTTGTGAACCTAGTGTTTGATCTTGAAAACAAGCATTCAAGTGTTTAACCGACGTGAGTAAGATAACCATTGAAAGATGTGTGAAGAAGCTTACTCTAGAGCAAACCGTGTTAAATATCTTATGTTTGTTTGCTAGGTTGAACCATACTATGAACTTGATCACCCTATTGATTAACTTAACTCCTACTAAAATTGGTGTGCCTTTTATGGTACTTAATGACAAAGGGGGAGAAATGGTTACAAAGATAGATATATATATAACAAAGGGAGGATCAATTAAAATTTGAGCACATAAGTCGGGGGAGCAAGCTCATGAACTTATTGTTGCATTTGAATGTGCATATTCATATGAGTGATTGCATTGTAAAAATTTAAATCCAATATACATGCTTGTGTGATGTATGCTAGAAATAAATTTTGAATGATGATTTGTGAACTAGCATGCATAAGTGGTAGCTAGATGTAATCTGTTTTTGCAAAGTGTTACTAGAACCTTTTATATAATGTTGATCTCATAAGGTATCTAGTGTTTTTGTAAGTCTAGCTAATCAAGATGCTAAGGATGGTGTACATTGGCAACTCCGATTGGTATCACGCTTCAAAGGTCCATTCTTTATACCTTAGCATCATTTGATAGTATTTCACTCCCACATTTCATATTCATGCATATGTGCCGAACTTGAACCAAACTCTATAGCACATACGTAGGGGGAGCTAATACTACCAGAGGTGACTCAAATTTTTCAAATATATATCTTTGTAAAAGGTTGTCATCAATTACCAAAAAGGGGGAGATTGAAAGTCCCTGTTTGTTTTTGGGTAATTGATGTCACCTAGTGTACTAACCTTGTCATGAAGTGTTTATGAGCTAGGTTGGTACACACCAAGTGCAGGAGCTATACAATAAACATGTGTTGGTGGTGGTGACCAAAAGATAGATCAAGTGCTCCACATTTGGAAGAAGAAGAAGAGAAAAGCAAAATCCTATGGAGATCAAGGCAAAGGTATAAATAGGAATTTTGTTTTGGCACTCAAGACACCATAGAGGGTGTGAGTGCATTTAGGATAGATAGCCGTACTATTAAGAGGGGAATATCTCAGTGATCACGGTTATCAAGTGCCACTAGATGGATTCATACATGCATATGCATTAGGACCTAGTGTGCTAACTCGAATCCTTTGAAAATGTTTGTGAAAATGCCAACACACATGCACAAGATGATGAACACTTGGTGGTGTTAGCACTTTTGCAAAGGAGAAGTTGTTGAAGTAGTTTTGGATCAACACAGAGAAGAAAATGAAGTTTTCTGTGTATGGTCGGTGGTACCGACCAGGATGGTCGGTGGTACCGCCCATAGGTGCTGCGTGCAGCCTTCTCTGTGTTGGGGCGTTTTTGGCCTGGCGGTGGTACCGCTATAAGCTCGGTACTACCGCCGGCGGTGGTACCGACCGGATGGTCAGTGGTACCATGGCCCTGAGGAGTCTTTGCAGAGCTCTCTGTGTGGTTTTGAAAAATACCTACCGGTAGTACCGCCATAACCTCGGTAGTACCGCGCCCGGTGCTACCGACCCAAGGCTGGTGATTGGCAAGCTTGCGGAGCTCTCTGAGTTGAGTGGAAGTTGACCTGGCGGTGGTACCGCCATAGGACCGGTACCACCGGGCTCGGAAGTACCGACCAGGGGATCGGTAGTTCAAAGGTCTGGAGGAAGTTTTTGAATGCGTTCTGTGTAGATCCGAAAGTAGCCTGCCGGTAGTACCGCCATAGGGCCGGTACTACCGACTTCGGAGGTACCGACCAGAGAGTCGGTGCTTCGCCTAAATCAGCGGGTCGTGTATTAACGGCTAGTTTGACTCTGTCGGTACTACCGCCCAGGAGGGGTCGGTACTACCGACCAAGCGCAGAAAAGTGGGGTTCGGGCTGTCGTCCTCCCCTCTCTATAAATTGGCCGTGGCCGCTTTTGGGGATAGCTTCTTGACTTTCCGACTTCTTGAACATCCTCTTGAGCAAGATCTAATCCCTCCCTCCGATCTCTTTGCTTGTTAGTGCGAATCCAAGTGAGATCGAGAGATCCAAGTGCATTTGCTTGTGAGTTTGCATCTAGTGGCACTTGGCGATTGTTGTTGCTGCGGATATTCTTATTACTCTTGGTGGTTGCCGCCACCTAGACGGTTTGGAGCAGCGGAGGAGATTAGGCACGAGTGGTGATTGTTCGTGGCCATCTCCCGGTGATTTGTAAGGGGTTTCTTGTACCTTCCCCGGCGGAGCGCCAAAGGTAACTCTAGTGGATTGCTCGTAGCTTGTGGATCCCCATCTTGTATTGGTTGTGCGGCACCCTTTTGAGGGTTAGGCGTGTGATGCCTATTAGCGCGTGAACCTCCAAGTGGGTGTATCGCTACAACGAGGACGTAGCTTGCCGGCAAGCAAGTGAACCTCGGAGGAAAAATTATTGTGTCAACCTGTCTCCGTGGTATTCTTTGATATTCATTTATTAATCTCTTGCCGGCTCGGTATACACACCTCTATCTCTTGTACTTACATTTGTTACTTTCTTGCAAGTTATTTGTATACCTTGTTGTTAGTTACATTCTCTTATCTTGTGTAGTGATATACATTATTGCTTATTTAGTTGTCTAACTAGTTTGTTTAAGTGTTGTTGTAGAAATTTTTTATAGGCTATTCACCCCCCCCTCTAGCCATTTAGGACCTTTCAGATAGCTCACTAACCTCCTTAGAACTCCTCATACCAAGTCTAAGCCTCAGTGCTTTTGATTCGGAGGAGATCGAGTGAATTTCGTGGAAGAACAGTGCTGTTTCGGGACCATCGGACGCTGAGTCTGTAGGCATCGGACGCTGAGTTCATCGCATCGGAGCGTCCGTTGCCACGTGTCATTTGACAGTGGTTTTGAAGGAGCATCGGACGCTGACCATCGGAGCGTCCGTTGCCATCGGACGCGCCGGGGGTCTAGCATCGGACGCTAGGGTTTCACTGTAGCAGCGTCCGATGCCAGTCCAGTAAGGTTCCAGAGAGGTACTGTTTGCATCGGACGCGTCCGGTGCTTGGCCATCGGACGCTGCCAGCGTCCGATGCAGTGAGTTCTTCACTGTTTCGTCCGCGGTTTGATCGTTCGACTTCGGATTTGGTTTTGGATTTTTGCGTTGGATTTCTGACTTCGTGCTCTACAGAAATCGGACTTCCCGCTTTGCAAAATAGCCTAAATCCCCCTCGCGTTGCTCAGGGGAGGTTGAGATTACCCAAAGTCCATCCTGTCACTAGTTGACTTGCGTGAACTCGGGTGAGGAAGCCTTTGTGGTGTCTCGCTGTGTTCCTAGGGAACATCCACCCATTTTCTTAGGTCGTGGACATCACGCGCATTGGTTTTGCTTTTGGGGTTGATTTTCTGGGACAGAGGCTACTAGTTTCTGAAAGGAAAATTTGAAGCTCCCATTCACCCCCCCCCTCTGGTCGCTTTCTGGTTGCTTCTCGGTCCTTCAAAAATAACCTAATCATCAAAATTAGGGTGTCTCTATGCAGCCAAAATGATGACCAAGTTAGATTACGTCCAATATGATTAATAAATTCGTCAGCTTCAGACCATAAAGACATACACGTTATGAAGGAAGATAATTGGATCGGCTATTTTAGCCGATACAGGGTCCATGAAGCACGGACAAGATCTATCTGTCGGAACTAGGATTTAAGCCAAGATTAAGCAAATTTACTCTAACATGCCTATCAGTGGGGTTTGAAAATACAGCCATAACAAGCATATCAAACCAAATCTACTTATTCTTAGATTAAACCATAATTTAAACAGATATCTTAAACACACAACATGTAACAATCAAGAATGACAAGTTAGTCGATGAGGATCTAGATCGACTATTTCCTTTGATGTGTTCATGAAAAAGCCTTAAATATCCGATCTAGATAGCGCTTGAGCTTAAGCTAACTTGTCAATCTTGATTGGGCAAGATATTATTAAAACAAATAATAAACTTTAAAAAACATGAACAATATCGATAACTTAATGAATCTATTGGATTGCCAAACCTAATAGAGCCGATAACTAGCCAAGATCAACTAATGCAGGAGATTGATCAAAGTCAAGACAGTCTCTTAAAGGACGAGCTTGAACCGATAACTAACCCATGTCATAGCTTAACAAGAGTTTGGTCGATGCCAAATACAGCCTTATTGAACGATAACACAAGCCATTGGTAAAACTTACAAGCAAACTGGAGTTTGATCTAGTCGATGCAGCCCAACTTGGTTGAAGGTTTCAGCCGAGATCTACTTTACTCCTACTCATAGGGTTTTGGCCGGTGGCCGAAGAATTGTTTGATTGATTGATCAATACAAAAATCGGGTCTCTAGCTCTTTATAACCCAGTAGACTCTTATTCTAACACGACTAGGGTACATTATAATATAAATAAAAGACGATCTGGACTCCTACTCCTCTGATAGAACCCGACACGTCTTCTAAGCCCGTCGAGTCTGGTCCACGCGAATCTTCTAATCGTGTCTTGACTCAAAACAAGCTTCTCCTCTTTTTGGTCGATTTCCTTAATAAATCAGCGGCTTGTGTTTACAAATGAAAGTCTCCTTCGCTCCAAAATCTCATGTCAACAGTAATCGTCACTGAAGACGCCATTATTTTTGTCAGAGAAATGCAGATACTAATTTAATTGCAATTTGGAAATGATACTAGAAAGACCAAATAATTCCATACTTAATAAAACAACATTCCAACGAGCATACAACTCAGTTCACAGCAACACCCACTTAGCATACACATCAGTTCACAGAATATTAAAGCATATAATAAAAAGTTGCCAACCAACATTACAACATATAATAAAATGTTGCCAACCACAAGCAACTTAAGTTTGACTTCCCAAAATGAACAGCCTAAACACAGGAGCACTGACCACGAGCCCTCATGTTGACGAAGAAGCATTACCATGCAGGGATAAGAGATTCTTGAGCAGCACATTGGTCTCCTCCATCTCCTTGTTGTTCTTCTCGATTAGCATCTTTTACTCCTGCAGCTCTTTCTGTGTCCTCGCCAGCTGTTCCTCAGCTTCTTCACTTCTCTTCTTGAGCTCATTGAGTTCACCTTGAACAGCAGCCACCGCTTTAGGTGCAAGTTGTTCCCGAAGCTCGCTTTCATCTGACTTGGAGGATGTCGGTGCTTTCATGCCAACACTCTTCAGAAAATGGTGTGAGCTGGTCTGGGAGAGCACCTTGAACACGAGGTCTCACACTTGATGGTGCCATCCCATCTTCATCAACAGGTTCAACCCTCAAAGCTTCCATATCAAGCTGAAATATCATGGACAGAAAACAGTTACATGTTAATGCTACTTATGAACAACAAGATGAGAGTTGTTACTTATTGCAATAATTTAAGGAAGACATGTGACATAAGATGAACATAGGAAACAAAGGAACTTACAAGTTTTTCTCTTGCATCTTGACTGAGGCCACGTTTGGAGCTGGTATGGCAGGTCTCGAAGGCCTCCACCGCATCTAGTTCTTCACTCAGATCTGTGCTGGGTTCTTCTCTGTTTCTCTTCTTCTTCTGTTTCGTGGATAAACAATCACAACAAAAGTTGACTTAGATTACATGCAAGAGAATTTGATATGTTCAAATGTGTATGGAGACTAGTACAAGGTACTTTGAACTTACATATTCATGCTAGTGTGCCACATAGGAGCGAGAACCCGTAGCCTGATGATACTTGACTTTACTGCGGTTCTGGTTGTTCTTTTCATATGTTTCCTACAAGAGTATTAACATGTCAAATGAGATTATAGGTTTAAAATGAGAAGAGCCTTTGCAAAATGATTGTGAAAGAAGCATATATGGTAAGATATCCATACTATGTTCTTTGGATCAGACCACTTTGCAACTAGTGCCCTCCACTATTCATCGGTCATGTAAGAAATAGATGAAGTTGTCCTAATATCATTTGCAGGAACACCATTGAAGTATTTCTACTTCAGTCGATAACGCATTTGTTTTACCATAGAGCGCATCATATCTGTGCAAGCTTCTTGTGTTGGCCCGTTCTTAGAGTTAATGGCCAAGCGTCCCTAGGTAAATGACAATTCCATAGTTAGTCAATTGAGGTTAAGCATGTATACAAGTTAACCATAAAAAGAGTAATGCACTTACATTTAGCTGATTTACAAAACTGTTGTAGTATTTATCGTCTTTCTTGTAATCTTTCCAATGAGGTAGGACAGACATGTTTTCCCGAACGATGATGCCAGCCTTTGATGCAAACTTGGCAGCTTGAAAAGGTTCATGAGGCCTTTTATTGCCTTTAGCAACAACTATGGGCAATCTCCTTCCCATAGCTTTAGATATCTTGTCCAGCTGTTTTCCCTTAGTTGGTTGCCTAGGTCTCCTTGGAGCTCGCTCTGGAGTAGCTACAAAATAGAAGCCACATTTAATGAAATGTTTTAGTTTCATATAAATCAGCAAAATAGATGTCATATTTTACTGACAAAATTACTATAACTTGCCTTCAGTTTGTTCACCTCCATCTACATTGCCTTCATCAGTACCTGTAGTGTCAAGACCAACAGCTCCACTGTCTTCCTCTGGAGGTAGTCTCTCATGATCAGTAGGTCCAGATGTAGTATAGTTGTCTGATATGCCATCATAACCATCTGTAGGAGCCTCTACATTGTCCCCATTTGTATCTGCACTATTAAGACTTTTTGATGATCTTGTTTGGGCTCCAGAATGTTGCACCTGTGATTCTTCAGATGCCCTCAATCTCTTGCTCCTAGTTCCTGGAGGCATGTTAGGATCTCTCTTTTTAGAAGCAAGGGTGTTCCTTCTACCACTTGGAGGACACTTTAAAAAAAAGTCAGCCATGTGCAATATTAAGCAAGACCATATATTAATTACAGGTTGAAAAAATATGATGAATCTGAAAGCAGGATCATATATTAAAGATGAGATTGAAAACATTCAAATGCAATTCAAATATTCCCCATCCACTACTTGGAAGGTTAAAGAAGCACCTTAATTGTCAGGGGTTCTGGATGCTCTTCAGATTCAGTGTCATCATTGTGACACCCTAGTGTCAAGCACTGCATTAAGAATTGCAATTAGCTATTAAGAAGCATAAGCAATGCATTGCATCATTTCATGTGCATGAGAGTGCTTTTGTCTTTTGTTTATTTATTTGGATTTGGATTTCTATTTGACTCGATGATTTAAGTGGATCTCTGCTTGGGCAAAGAGTTTTATAAAATAGAGTTGGAGTTTTTGACCTAGTTCAAAATAGTTTATCAGATAAAAATGAGGCAAAGAAAATGGTTTATGTTGCAAAACTGGCTTTATTTATGTGGAGGTTGTAAAAATGGTTTTCAGAAAAAGTGTCTTATATGAAAGTTGTAGAGAAAATTATTTTGAGCAACTTTCATATTTGGCTCAAAACCTAGTTTGGAGTTTTTGAAACTGTTTTAAATGGTCAAAGTTTGAAAAGAATTTGGAAAAAGAAAAAGGAAAACGATTTCTCCCGCGCCCCACCTTTCGGCCCATCTGGCCTTTCGGCCCAACTCGCGCGCGCCGGCCCAGCTCGCCCGCTCTCATACTCGCCCGCGCGCCGCGCGCGCCGCGCACCGCCGCCCGCCGCCCGCCTGACGCCCGTGCCGTACGCCGGCCGCAAGCGCCGCGTGGCCGCCTTCGCCTGCACCGTATCCCGCTCGCCCTATCGCCGCAAGATCGTTGCTCGCTCGATCACGCCACGACCCCCGCTCGCCAGTCGCCGCTCGCCTCGCCTGCCGAGCCCTGCTGCCCGCGCGCGCCGCACGCCACGCCGTGGCCCCCGCCACGACCGGCCGTCCGCCGCTCCGACGACCAAAACCCCGCGCGCCCGCACTCCTCTCTCTTTCACTCCTCACTCGCGCCTCCCCTCACTCTCGCTCTCACTCCCTCTCCTGCCCGCGAACGCAAGGCCGAGCACTCACCTCGCCTTGGCCACTGCACGCCACCGCGAGAGCGCCTCCCCACGTTCCAGCCCTCACTGAGCCACCGCCGGCCGAGTAACTCCGGCCACCACTCCGCCATCATCTAGACCGCACGGTGCTCCCACTTCCACTCCGCCGGAGCCCCACCACTGCCAGAACGAGAAGTGCCATTTCTCGGCCGCCATCGACGACCGGGAGTGCACGCCATTGTTCTACACCACCCGAACCTTCGCCGAGCCTCGTATCTCCCGTCGAGCTTCACCGAGTCAAGGCAAGGTGAGAACACCTATCCACCTCAACGCTACCGCTCCCTATCTCACTCTATCTCCCCGGCCGAGCGCCATGGGCGCCGCCGCGGCCATGCTCAAGGTCGCGCTCCTCTGGAGCCAATCAAGTCAAACCAACCCCGTGGCTGTGCTCTTAGGGTTCACTCGAGCTTTTGTCTCCCCCAATTTCTCCAGCCGCCGCCGGAAACGGCGTAGCCGCGCGTTGCCGCCATCACCGTGCGCCGCCGCTCGCCGCCGGCATGCTCTGGCCGTGCGCTAGCCAAACCACCCACACCTCTCGGTGCGCCTCGTCGAGGCGAGTTCACAAGCCTAGCTTCCCCGCCGGCGACCTCACCGTCGGCGAGGAATCGACGGTCAAACCTCTCCCCTGTTTTCCGTCTCGCCCGAGCCTCGAGCCAGGCCTCGGACGGGCGATTGTTTTCCGTCTCGCCCGAGCCTCCGAGCCATGCCTCGGACAGACGTTTGTTTTTATCATCTCGCTCGAACTAGGCCTCGAGCGAACCCTCGGGCACTGTCTCGTTCGAGCCGGGCCTCGAGCGAACACACACCTACCGCCATGCGCTCGAGCCAGGTTGGGTCGAGTTGGACTGGGCCGAAAGCCCCGTTTGGGCTAGAATAAAAGTTTTTCTTTTTCTGCACAGTAACTAAGTTTGTTAATTTTGCTATAATTAATCTGTAGCTCTGTTAATTATGAAATTTCAGTTTTGCTAGTTTGCTTATGAGCAGATCTATCGTGGAAAAATATGAAAGTATTTTTGGCAGAAGTTTATTTTACTGTTTTCATTTATTCCAGTTTATATGCTCTTGCTAAGATAAATGGTTATATATGTTTTCTGGTTGAGTTAATTCCTGGAAAATTTTGTGTAAGTTTATTATCATGTTTTACACCTGTGAAAAATATATGATGCACTGTTTATGTGGAAAAAGTTTCTGTTATGGTTTAAAGTCCTTTTTGGCTGATTTATTAAGAATAAATGCTAAGGTGTTTTATATGCTGAAATAAAATATGGGAAAATTTGTATAGTCTCTGTTTATGATGTCCAAGCTAAGAAAAATGTAAGCATGATCTGTTATGTGAAGAATTCTGAAGTTGTTTTACAAATGTGCTTTTCTTTGTTTTTCTTTGGAAATTCATGTAAGAAATAATATAATGTTTCTGTTCATGGAACTTTCTTGATAAGCATAAAATGTGAAGTAGAATCTGGAAAAAGTATGAAGTTAAATTTATCACCTTTTTCCTGTAGGGTTGTAGTTCAAGTGGTTTATTTTGGGATAGATTTGTTTATTTGGTGTAGGCTTGTATGTTTATGCTCTGACCACAAGTTTTCTGCAGTAGAATGCTTTTGAGTAAAAGAAGCCAGGAAAATTATGAACTTTGCTGTTTGACACTTTTTGGATAAGGAGCTAGTTCAAAGTACCTTTTGAGCAGTTTATTTGTTATTTTTGTATCTGCAGTTCTGTATTTTATTTTTGGCTGGAATTTATTCAGTAGAGTCTTGAGAGTGTTAATTGTCTTCTGGAATTTTGTGGATTTTTCTGAGTTCAGAAAAGTGCACTTGCAGTTCAAACCTAAGTTTCTTTTGAATTATTAAATAAGAAAAAGTTGAATAAATGGATTTTGTTTTATGAATTAAATAAATATTTACCTCAATGTCAAAAGTGGTTCAACAAGTTGGGTTTGTTGGTTTGCAAGAAATGCTCTTTTCATACCACACATCTTGCACCCGCATTGGAATTATTTATTAATCGTCGCATGCAATAGGATCGACCCCTCCGGAGCCCGACCAGGAGCCAGAGACAAACGCCGAGCAGCAGATCCCGGAGCTCCAGCAAGCCGAGGAAGCCGACCCCGCCTGCGACACTAACTTGCCCGAGTGTCCCTCCCACGAGGCCTCGATCTTCACCCAAGGCAAGCCCCGGACCATTCTAAGTCTCCCAGTTTTTATAATTAAATTACTTGAGTCCTTTTATATTGTGATGCATTAGGTATAGAAGTTGATTGAATCCTATTTGATGCATTATCCTCCCTTGATTATTGTTTACTCCTACCTTGTTATCCTGTTACTTACTTATAAATGCAGATTGCTTAGCCTGCTGAATAAAAGTAATAGTTGAGGATGTTTCCGTAATACCCTGATGGGTAGTTACCGGATCACGGTTGGCTATATTTGCTATCGTGGAAAAGAACCTGAGTTGTAGTGAAATACGGTCAACTGGAAGGCAAGGCACAAGTTTGGAAACTTGGGGCAATCTGTCCGTTGGATCGTGTAGGTTTGTATCGATGTTGGCCCTCGTTCATTTTTGAACGCGCCCTTTTACTTAGGGATATGTCGGTGCCGTAATCATCGACCCCAAAGTCGGTTAGAAGCTGTTCGGGCCGGTCTCAACCCGTGTCGTGTCCTCTAGTATGGAAATTGCGATCTGCCGCGTGAGGCCATCGCCAGGTTCCAATTGGGCGGTCCATGCTGTGAGCCACGACGATTACCACCACGAACAAGCATCGAGCGGTTGCCCAATGCATGGACCCGACGGGGAAAGTGTGGGCTGGTATTAAAGGTCTTTCACCAACTGGTTTGGAATTCAATTCGAGTCGCCGTCTCCCCCGGTTAGTGGGAAACTATGGCGAGCTTCACCACGATACAACTCCATGTGATGATTAAAGGTTCAACTAAAATGTGGATAAGTCAACTGGATATGGTTATATTATTGATTGGTAGATTCAAGTGAGTGCTCTAGTACAGGTGAAAAACCTAGAATTAAGGAATAGGTCTAAAAATGACAGCTCATCATTATCATTAATTACCTCTCATCTAAAATTGAGCTTTTCGCAACTAAAAGATCCCAGCTCCACCTCAAAATCCTTGCATACCCTTGGAGTCTTTATTTTCAGTTGGACGGGTAAGTCTAGCTGAGTACATTCCCGTACTCAGGGTTTATCCCGTTTGTTGCAGATGGCCAGGTCTACTTCAGCTATTGTAAGCACTGCCTCTACCCAGTGGAAGGTGATGAGGAGTAGGCCCAGGGCAGGGTCGTCCAGAAGCTTCCCTTTTTCTTTTGATGGTCTGAGACTTCTAGTGGCACATTATCTAAAAAGGGAAGAGTGAGTTGTGTGAGTTGGTTTATCAAACAATGTTTTATTTGGACCACATGTGTAGTGGTCGTGTGTCAAACTACTTCAGCTTCCGCACTTTCAAAATTCAGTATTGTAATAACTCCGTTTTAAATTCTGCACTCTGGTGTTAAATTCGTTTTCGTTTTCGCTGTGATGTATCTTTACGAATGTAATCCTTGAACGATGAGATCCTATATGATGTATGGTGTTAGAAATCCTTCGAGATTTTCGGACTACCGGGGTTATATGGGTTCAAGTATCAGTTGAAGTCAGACAGATTTGGCTAAGATAATACTTGAGCTCTTATAATCAGGACGGTTCCGCCACAATCATCATCACTATCTCCTTGATCATCTTCGCCAAGGAGATACTCTGATGAATCCGAATCTGAACTATTGGTTTTCTTGTTTGTTGTTTTTCCCCTTTGTTGATGCAGGTTGTGGTAAAGAATTATTAAAACTGGCAGATAGATTGTGCAGTCCCAATTCTTGCATCCTCTTTAAATTGTCCGCCACATGTCTGCCCCGGTTCCTCTCATAATCGTTTATTGGAGGTTGTATTACTTGCAACATAGCACAATGTGTCTATTAGTTCATATGAAGGAGTTTACTAAGAACTAGGAGATAATACTAATTGGCACAGAGATAAGAGGTAAGAGCAAGTATTGCCTACTGTAGAGCAAATAGAAAAGAGGTGATAGGTTATAGATTAGAGCGAAGAAAGCCTAGAGGTGATATGTTCCATAACAGTAGTTCATGAATTACTACATTGAAGTGAGATTGGGGGCATAGATATTCCACATCTGTATATAAATTATTAAATTGCAAGGCGTATGCAAAGCTGAAGGGCAGTACCAACTTAAAATCCCATGCATACAGGTGTATCACCTTCTTCTTGTGCAGGTTGCTTGTTGCGCTGCCCCCTAGTTGCCACCATCGAGGTCGTCAAAGGGGAAGTAGAGCTGCTGCGGTGAACCCTTGTCGACGACGAAGCAGATCCAGTGCAAAGTCCTCGGCGATGACCCAAATCCTGCGATTGTTAGGGTTAGGTCATTGCGAGTAAAATGTGGATGGGACCAGAATGGTCTTGGGACGATATAGAGAGGGATGCGACTAGCGAAGTAGTCGGCGATGACGCAGCTCGTCGCCGGCTGTGGTCTCCCCAGCGGTGGCGGTTTGGTGGGGTGGAATTTAGGTGGAAAGGGGGAGGGAACAACTCATGGACGGTAGTTGTGTTCCGTCTGGGCGATGAGGTACCTAGTCGTCGTGGTCGAGGAAGCAGCTTGTCGACGAAGGTTGAGTCCAGGCGGCAGCGGCTAGGGTAGGAGAAATGAGGGGATGAGAGGAATGAATTATTAAGGGAATAAAAATATGATTAGTGGCGAGATCAATTTTCGGGACGACGCCTGTTTTAGCGCTCTTTTTTTTTTGCCACAAGCTGGGGTATGTCGTCATTAAACTAAACCGCATTGAAAGGTTATAGAAATGATTTGAATAGGACAATGGTAAGGCATGTTAATTTTAGTGCATTGATCTTGGGTTAGAATCCTTCAGGAGGCAATTTTTTGTTTTTTTCCAAATTTTTCTGATCTTCACTAATTTTGTTTTCCTATGTATATTTGAATTTTTTTGGTATATTTTTTTTGAGTTTTAGCACTGACATGTTTTAGTGTATGGTGGTCCAAAAAAAGATTCAAATGATTCCGAGTAAGTGGTAGTACACGTTTACCAGAAGGATGAACATCTCTCACTTAGTGACAAGGGTATGTGTGAACGATGGATGACTCTGTGAGAATGTGCATCACCACTTTCTCAGAATGATTTGAAATTTTTTTTACAACATTATACACCAAAATGGAGTGTCCATACAACTTTTTAGATTTTTCTAGTTACTTTAGGGTTTTTTTCCATTTATTCTTGAGTAAATCAAAAAATACTTTAATAGAAAAACTAGTTCTAAAAATTGCACAGATACACACAATATCATGGAACACCTACATAAACATCCCAAAAAAAAAATTCAAATGATTTGGTGAAAGTTGTACTACACATCCCCAAACGGATGAGCATCTCTCACTTAGTCACAAGGTCATATGTAAGAGACGTGTGCCTTTGTAATCATATGCATCACAACTTTCTCAAAATCAGTTGAAACTTTTTCCCAACACTATACACCTAAATGAGGTGTCCATGCAAGTTTTCAGATTTTTGTAGGTAGCTTAGGATATTTTACCATTTATCCTTGGAAAAATCAACAAATAATTATAGTAATAGGTAAACTTGGTCTGAAAATTGCGTAGATGCACACACCATCATGGGACACCTATATAAACATCCAAAAAAATTTCAAACAAATTAGTGAAAGTTGTACTACACATCCCCAAACGGATGAGCATCTCTCACTTAGTCACAAGGTCATGTGTAAGAGATGTGTGCCTTTGTAATCATATGCATCACAACTTTCTCAGAATCAGTTGAAAATTTTTTATCAACACTATACACCTAAATGAGGTGTCCATGCAAGTTTTCAGATTTTTATAGGTAGCTTATGATATTTTACTATTTATTCTTGGGAAAATCAATAAATAATTAAAGTAATAGGTAAACTTGGTCTGAAAATTGCATAGATGCACACACCATCATGGGACACCTACATAAATATCCCAAAAAAAATTTCAAACAATTTGGTGAAAGTTATACTACACATCTCTCAAACGGATGAGCATCTGTCACTTAGTCACAAGGTCATGTGTAAGAGATGTGTGCCTTTGTAATCATATGCATGATAACTTTCTCAGAATCAGTTAAAACTTTTTTCTCAATACTATACACCTAAATAAGGTATCCATGCAAGTTTTCAGATTTTTATAGGTAGCTTAGGATATTTTACCATTTATCCTTAAGAAAATCAACAAATAATTACAGTAATAGATAAAAGATTTGGTGAAAGTTGTACTACACATCCCCAAAACGGATGAGCATCTCTCACTTAGTCACAAGGTCATGTATAAGACATGTGTGCCTTTGTAATCGTATGCATCACAACTTTCTCAGAATCAGTTGAAACTTTTTTCTCAACACTATACACCTAAATGAGGTGTCTATGCAAGTTTTCAGATTTTTGTAGGTAGCTTATGGTTTTTTTCCATTTATCCTTGAGAAAATCAACAAAAATTACTTTAGGGACGGAGGGAGTACTCGGTGGGACCTACTCGGTGCGACCTCGTAATTAGCCGACCCATATTAAGCACGGTGACCTACTTGGTGCGGTTTTCTCAGCTTCCTCATCTCTTCTTCTTCCACACTCGGCGGGTCTCTTCTTCTTTCACAGTTGACGAGGCGAGGGCGGTTTGCAAGGCGGATTGTGTGGCGGCGAGGCCTGTAGATGGAGCACGGAACCCGTGGCGACGGTGGCGACGGCGGCACTGGCCGGAAGAGGCTCCCTCATGATGCGTAGGAGGTGGTGAAGAAGCCGAGGCGCCACACCAACTATTCCTTGGGTGGAGGCCCCATGGAGTCCTATGCTGATTCCATGGAGTCGGTGTTCACCTTCCCACGCCCAGCCGCCGACAAGGAGAAGACAGTCATCGGCGAGGACAAGGTATGCTCCACCGCGACCTCGCCCAATCCCAAGGGGCTAGGATTTATTTTTGTACGGATTCTAAAAATTAGTGTTGTTAATTAGTTTTATTAGGGTTCAATTTAAGATTATGGCCTAATCTATTCGTTAGTTACTATAGTTTATTAGGGTTTCGCTTTGGGATTGAACTGGCAATCCGAAGTTTACTGTTTATTATATGGGTTGATATATATATAGATCATATGTTTGGCCTACTGATTTAAGTTTTTGCTAATATTATTGTAGTGATTATTAGGGTTGTCAATTATTTATGCATTAATGATCATATGTTTGGCCTACATGCATTGTTTGTTTAATTAAAGTTTTGTCTTGACTATATGTTTACAACTCTGATGCTTTAATTAATTAGGTTTAAATTAAATAAATTAAAATAAAGATTGCTGGTGTACATGCTTTGAGAGGTTATCAATAAAAAAATAAAATGAGTTTTCATATATGTTTGTTTGTCCAGTTTTGACGTAATTACTCTATGTTTATTACAAGTTTGTTGCATTAGAAAATCTTTCAACATATCATCAATGTTAGTTTTGCATGGTCAGATTCTAAGGTTGTTGTCAAGTTTCACAAGTTTGTTGGCAATCTGAAGTTTACTGTTTATTATGGGTTAATATATATAGATCATATGTTTGACCTACTGATTTAAGTTTTTGTTAACATTATTATAGCGATTATTAGTATTGTTAATTATTTATGCATTAATGATCATATGTTTGGCCTACATGCATTGTTCGTTTAATTAAAGTTTTGCCTTATATGTTTACAACCCTGATGCTTTAATTGATTAGGTTCAAATCAAATAAATTGAAATAAAGATTGCTGGTGTACATGCTTTGAGAGGTTATCAATAAAAAATAAAAAAAATAAAATGGGCTTTCATATATGTTTGTTTGTCCAGTTTTGATATAATTATTGGACGGACGTGGTTTGAAGTGTGTAGGAGAAGGGTTGCCTCCTCCTACGGGGGCGAGCGGGACTCAGACGAGGCAGAGTGTTTGGTCCTCGTCCGAGGCCTGGCTCGCGGAGCCCCGGACGAGTCGAGGGCAGAGGGAGAGAGAGAAAGAGAAAACCCCTTTTGTCGAGACTTCTCTTTTGGGTCCAGCCGAGGGTTGGCCCTATCGGCAGGTGGCTGAGTCTTTTGGGTGTGATTCTTCAGTCGGTTGCCTGGGGTACCCTTTTTAGGTACCCGACAGGAAGAATCAAGTCATCTAATTTGTTTCCAATTTTACTCCGTTGGTTCCACTTGATCATAAATAATTGTCTGATCTTATCCATCAAGTCATCCACATTCATGGACTTGTACTGCTTAATCCAATTATTGAAGCTCTCTGCCAAGTTGTTAGTCACATAGTTCACTTTGGAAATGGTTGAGAATTGACTTCTAGTCCATAACTTGTTGTGATTGTAAGTGCAATCAAGCCCTAATTGTGGGTTTTTGTGATAATGACCACACGATTAGAGGACTAATGAGATTTATGAAGATGACAAGCAGGTTAATGATAAGAAAGGATGGTGCATATGTGTTGGTGGACCCCTCATACTACATTTCATCGGTTCCGGACTCAAAGTGCTATGCCAAGCTTTTTCATTTGAATTTGAGTCATAGGATTGTCGTGCTATCAAGGGGGAATGCAAATACATTGCTATGGCTGAATGATATGTGCTCAAACCAACCTAAGCCATCCCTATTTCTAACCAAAGACAGCTGCACTAAAATCAGATCCTTCCCTGTCTGTTTGGTAGGCGCGGCAGTGCTGCTCCTGGCGCGGCAGTGCCGGGCCGCGGCACTACCGGGCTTTGGCAAGCACTGTCACGACTTGTTGTAACCGTTGGATGGCAGGGGGTATTTACATCACCCCTCTGCCACCCCAACGGTCAACCACGACCATTTACTCATCTCCTACCTCCAGACAAGGCTTCTCTTCCCATTGAAGGCTCTCAACCTCCCTTTACCAAATCTTCGATTCTCATTGATTTCAAGTGATTGAGAGGCTCAAACCTTCACCAAAGAGAAGCCCTAGCTGAGATCTACTCCCTAGAGCACTTGATTTGAGCCATAGCCGGTGGATTTGCTTCTATTACTCTTGGGTTCTTGGAACCCTAGCCGGCTAGGTGTCGCCCTAGAGCCTTGCCAACTTGTGTGACGGCCTAGGGAGGTTTGTAACCACTTGTGCTGCTAGTATTATTACCCCTCACTTCAAGGATTTGGTTCCTTGACTTGAGAATGAGGTAGAGTTGCAAAGCTCATGACCTAAGTGGTCAACCTCAACAACGTGGAGGTAGGCAAGCCTTGGTGGCGAGCTGAACCACGGGATAAATCACTTGTCTCTTGTGCTTGTTTAGTTTCATTCTTCATACTTGTGAGCTTGTGATAGATTCTAGGGTTTGGTCCGATCTACTTATTATCACATATTAGGCTTGTTAGAGTTGGTTCTGCTGGTTCAGAGAACCAAGTGCTACATTTCCATTCATATAGATTTGGTTTGTTGTGGCTGGATTTCGAATTGCAGGCTTGGTCTCGTTGTCTGCGCGGCAGTACCGGGCTGAGGCCGGCAGTGCCGGGGCGCGGCAGTGCCGGGCTCAGAGCGGTAGTACCGGGCATTACTAATTGAGTTTAGAGCTGTGATTTTTGACAGGCCTATTCACCCCCCCTCTAGGCCACACAGGTCCTTACAAGTGGTATCAGAGCTTGGTCTCTCAGCAGCACTTCACCGTGCGAGAGAATGGCCACCGACGGAGGAACGGGTAACGCTAGTGTTGTGCAACCCAATCCATTCGACCCAGATGTGCACACCACTAGCAGCAGCGAAAGCGTCTCCATGGCAAGCGGAAGGACACTTCCTCAATTGGATGTGTCGACCGGAGAACTCGCAAGAAGAAAGAAAGAAAGAAGGTTGAGAAGAGAAGCTAGAGCCAAGGCAAGAGAAGATGCAGCGGCTCTCAAAGCAAAAGAAGACAAGGCTCAAAGAAGAGAAGAGAGAAAGATTAGAAGAGAAGAAAGAGCCAAGAGAAGAGAAGAAAAGAAGAACAAGGAAGAGCTTCAAGCAAAGAAGAGTGTGCACTTGAGTGGAGACTCAAGTAGCACCGAAGATGGTGATGATGACATCTCCTATCAACTCAAGGGCAGCAAGAAGAAGAAGGAGGAGACCAAGAAGTCATATGGAGCCGTATCCTTTAATTACTCCACTTTGACTAACCATGACTCTAGGCCTCTCATCAATGTGCCCGCGGGCAAGTTACCTCGTTTCGACGGGACTAACTTCGCCAAGTGGAAGCACATTATGAAGACCTATCTTATTGGTCTCCATCCAGGTATTTGGGAGATAGTGCACAATGGACTTGAAGCATCGGTTGATCCGAAGAACCCCACTCAAGATGAATTCCGCAACATTCATCTCAATGCCCAAGCCACTAGTGTGCTACTAGTGCCTTGGATGGTGATGAGTACAACAAGGTCATGGGAGTTGAGGTTGCAAAGGAGATTTGGGACACATTGCATATTGCTCATGAGGGGGTTGACAAAGTGAGGCAATCCAAAATTGACTTGTTGATGGCTAAGCTCAACCGGTTTGTAATTTGTGATGGTGAAGGCCCACAAGAGATGTTTGATAGGTTGATGGTCATTGTTGGCAAGATTAGAGGGCTAGGTGGAAATGAAATCAATGATCACAAGGTTGTGAAGATCATGTTGGAGGCATACTCACTAAGGAATGAGACCGTAGTGACATTGATTAGAGACAAGAAGAAGTTTGAGCAATTCACACCTAGTGATGTGTTTGGGAGGATCATCACATTTGACATGCAAAGAGAGGAGGCAAATGAAAGGAGGAAGCTTGGAGAGTTGCAAGCTAGGCTAGATGGGATGAAGATCAAGGATGTGGCACTCAAGGCAAGCAAGTCAACAAAGCAAGCAACATCAAGCAAGTCAAAATCAAGCAAACAAGCCTCTACAAGCAAGCCCAAGCAACAAAAGAAGAAAATAGAGGTTGAGGACAGCACATCATCCTCTTGTAGAAGTGAGAGTGATGGTGAGGAATTTGAGAAAATTGATGATATAGCTCTATTCATGAGAAGATACCGCAAGGGGCTCAAGAAGGAAGGATACAAATTTGTGAAGAGGAAGTTTCCCAACAAGAAAAAGAGAACTTGCTACAATTGTGGTAGCACTGAACATTTCATAGCTCATTGCCCAAATGAGAAAAAGGACAACAAGGGCAAGAAAGATGACAAAGCCACTTACAAGAAGCACAACAAGAGATACATGGGAGAAGCTCACGTTGGACATGAATGGGATTCAACCGCACAAACCTCAAGTGAAGAAGATGAGAAGATGACAACAGTAGCATTTCAAAAGTCATCTCCTTCACTAAGGCTATTCAACAACTTGTCCGATGATGATGATGGCAACTCCCACACTTGTCTCACGGCCAAGAAAGAGAAGGTGAAAAAGATTCACACTCCTAAACCTTCTCTTCCGCCTAGTGACATCTCTAGTAGTGAACTTAGTGATTCCTCTAGTGATGATGATTCTAGTGATGAAGAGATAAACATGATAACTAAAAATTTGGACAAGAAAACCAAACTCTTTATCACTAAGCTAATGGAGGAATTAGAAGGTGTACAAGCCGAGCTAGCAATAAGTGAGGATGCCCTCATCAAACAAGAGGACCTCTACATTGCTTGCAAGGAGGCTCTTGCATTAGAGAGAAGTGAGTTGGACGTTTTGCATGAGGCCTTGGCCAAAGAGCAAGATGAACATGCTTCCCTAAAGAAGGCTCATGTTGCACTAAAGGAAAAGTATTGTGGCTTGGATGAAAAGCACAAAGAACTTGAGCTGCAATATAATCTTCTTTGGGAAAGCAACTCAACTCTTCCTAAAGCAAATGTCACTTCTATTCCCTCCACTAGTGAAGGTTGTAGAAAATGCTATAATGTAACACCCCTGGTGTTAAGCACTAATTAAAATTTTAATCAAGTTGTTTAGTATGCATAATCATCTGGCATCATGGCATAAAAGCATTTCATGTTTTAAGTATAATTGTGATGCTTCACATGCTTTAATATAAGTGTTGCATGATCTTGGGTGATTTACATAGTATTGTATGTTGCATGAGAGTGTAGTTAAGTGTCACATAAAATGATAAGTAGAAAACCTTAATTTTCTATGTTCCTTTTTATTCCCTTTTCTATAAGTCAAAAAGTATGTCAAATTTCAAAGTGATTTCAAAAGCAAAGTTGAAGCTCTTGTTGAGATGTAAAACTTTGGTATTCAAAGTTTTCAAAGTTTCTGTACAAAAGTTTGAATAAAGTTGAAATCTTTCAAACCCTGAATTTGACCTCTAAACTAGATTTCAAAAACTAAAAAGAATTAGACTTTGGTCCTTTAATCAAAGTTGTAGAGAGGATTAAAAGAAACAACTTTTATTAAGATATATTTTCAAGTTACTAAATAAAATCTGAAGTAATTTGGAAAACAAGTTTGATTTGGTTTCAAATTGAAAATCAATTCCCAAAATCAGTTTTATCCCCTTTTGTGTAGTTTCAAAATTAAGCACAATTTGGATATATGACCAAAAACAAAGTTGTAGATAATTTAATAAGGAACAACTTTTATATTGGTGAAATTTGAAGTTGTTCAGAAAATTCAAAAGTAATTTTGAAATTCAGTTTGGTCCAAATTTGAATTTGAACTCCATTTCAAAATCCAGGCAGAATTTGACTTTGGTTTTTTAAGCAAACTTGTAGAACACAAAATTTGGAGCAACTTTTGTTTTAGGAGTTTTTGTCGTGCAGTGCAAAAATCTAGAGAAAAAGAAAAGGGGGAAGTTTGCCTTGCTACAGTAACCGGAGGGGGAAAATAGAGTAGATGCTCTGCATCTGCCGCCGCCATCGCGCCGTGGCAGTTCGGCCGGCCGTTGGTGCGCGCCGCGCGTCCGCCCATATCGTCAAGATCAAGAAGGAGCTGGCGCTCATCTACGCGAGGAGTACCACGTCATAGCGCTAGCGTGAGCCACGCAGGCACCGCGGTCCTCCACCTTTCTCGAACCCCTGTTTTCCGGCATAGAGCCGTCGAGCTCCGCCGGTCGATCCCTCCTCTTCCAGTTCATGTCCAAGCGCCACACCTTGCCCTTTGAACCACCTCGCTCCTACGCTCCTTCTGAACCACTCAGCCCAAGCTCTAGCGCCCTACATCACCCCCCACCATGGTTGTCTTCCTCGGGTCCGGTTTAGCGCCGCCGAGCTCGACTCTGCTCTCGTCCGGTGAGCTCCGCGTCGCTCCGGCCGAGCTAACCTCAGCGCTAGCTCCGCCTTGCATTGCTGATCACGGTCGGCCCATTAGTTAGGTCGCTACCGCCTGGGTTTGGTTAGTCCGCGTGACTTGCCATTGGCATGAGCTCTGTGTTCGCCGCCGCCATGGCCGACCTTGGTCGGGTGCTCCTCTTGCCAAGCTAGCGCGCGCATCGTGGTTGCAGTGAGTGCTTGAGTGTGTTGCGCCCCTTAGCTAGGTCTCTACCGCACTGGCTTAGGCAGTCCGCGTGGGTTGCCATCGGCGCGAGCACTCGCCATGGCCGCCATCATGGTCCATGTCGTTCGGAGTCATCTCCGAGTGAGTTCGGGTGCGCATCATGGTCGCAGAAAGTGTTTAAGTGCAGTGCCGCTCTTGTTTTGGTCTCTACCGAGCCCTTCTAGCCGGAACGTCGCGTCGCCGCCGTGTTCGCCATGGCCGAGCTGCCATGGCTGCTGCCAGCTCGAAGTCGTGTGGGTGCTAGGTCTAGTGAAGGGTGGGAATGGTGCGCAAGGTCAAGATGGAGAGGTGGGAGTCCTCGCCGTCGCCGGAGACCTCGCCGGTGAAGAGATCGACAGCCGGTCAACGTGGGCGAGCGGCCGGTCAAGGCCAGTCGAGTCTCTGGTCGTGGCCTGAGAGCGAGGGAGGTAGAGCTGACGCCTGGGGCCCGGTCGTCAGCGGCTGTGGGTCGAAGATGGGCCGGGTCCAGTAGGGTTTCGAAGAGCTTTTCTTTTTCTGAAATAGAGGAATAGTGTTAGCTTTTTGTCTTTTTGATATGTTTTTCTAGGAAGCTCCAAAATTTGTGAAAAATTTTGTGTAGCTTTCTCAAGATGTCTAGTATTTAATAAAAATATGAAACTTGAGTTTTGAACAAAGTTTGAAAGTGATTTAAATAGGTCTTTTAATTACTAACTGGACTTTGATGATTTTTGTAGGCTTATTTAAATGTCCAAAAATCATGAAACTATTTTTGCCACTGTTTTGAGCTGAAAATGTATCTTCACAAAAATTTTGAGCTCTGTTGGAGAAAATAAATTTTATTCTTATTTCCATGCTTTAGTTAATTATTTAAATGTTTATAGTTTAATTTAATTCTGCGGGTTTATATGTTTGTCCAAAAATTGTGATATTTATTTTGCCACTGTTATTTTATATAATTTATCATCTCTAAAAGTTTGGGCTCAATTTGACAAAGTTAAATATAAGTCCTTCTCCTATGTTTAATTTATAAAGAAATGGTTAATTAAGTTTTATCTGAATAATTAGGTAATTAAGTGTTTATAAGAAGTTATGACTAATCTTGTATCTTCAGTAATCTGTTGTTTGATAGTTATGTTTCATGTTTTTAGTTAATCATGTTTGGCTTGTTATAGTTCAAATTATGCATTTAAGTTTTGATGCATTATGTTGATTTAGTTGTTGGACCAGTCCTCTTTAATGGACTGTTTTCATGATTAAGCTTATGTTTTATGTAAATAGGTTGTATACAAAAGTTGTAGTTAACTTCTTTCTCTAGCTTGTTCTAAAATTTCATGATTTTAGGCCTGCTAGATTAGGAGATATGGTTTTTGTAAGTCAACAGGTCAGATCTGCCCTACCTTTTGGACAGATCTGAGGTTTTGTGTTGTTTGAGCTAATTAAGTTGTGAATCACCTGTTAAGTATAATAGGAAAGTTTTAGAGTTTTTCATAAGCTTTCTAGATTGTTAAAAATCACCCTTTTTGGTAACCTAGAGCTCCAGTTATAGATGTTGGAAGTTGGGTAAGCAAATCTGTCCTAGTTCTGGACAGAAATGTTTATCCAAGTTAGTTAACCTAGTTTACTAGAGAACCAACCTTGGGTGATATTAGAAAGTTTGTAGACAATTTGATAAGCTTTTCAAATTGTCTAGGATCACCCCTTTTGAATGATGGTAGCTCTGGTTATGGTTAATAAACCATTAAGTTTAAGTTGCATCTTGTGTGACTTTTGGTTATTGTTTGAAGACCATGGGACACCTCTCATCTTGTGCTCCTATGGCTTGAGTGATGTTTTAATGAACCTTAGTCATCTTTAGTTAACTCACCTAAAGGTGCTTGGTGGAAGTTGTACTTGTAGCTAGAAACTCTAGTTGGTGGGTTGCAAGTTGGTTTTGTTGGTTTGCAACTTTACCGCGAAGGAAAGTTGTACTCGACTTTCCTTAAGTTTGTTTAACTTCTATTATGCAATTGAATTGTCCTGCACCTTAGCCTGCATCCCATAGCATCATACTAAGCATACATCATTTATCTACGTGTAGTATCCGAGAGTGTTGGAGTCGTGTTGATCAAACTTTGGTGATCACCCTTGTCGAACAAGCCTCGGAAGGAGATCCTTGTTGGACAAGCTTCGTCGAGAAGACTTAACTTCAAATTAGCAAAGGAACTAACTTGTATGGATCCTTCTTGGATCTTAGTCTTCCCTGCAACAAAGGCAAGCCCCGGTTCATTTAACCATTTCCTTGTATTTACAATTACACTTACTTTCGATAACCTGATGCATTAAATGTTTATCAAATAAATGCTTTAAACCCGTTGATGCATGATCAACCTTGTTATCGATATATCATTCCTTGCTACCTGCTTTATGCAAATGATAGAAATACTTAGCCTTGCTTTATGAAGCTTTTGATAAATGTTTTCGATACTTATCGTTTTGGAATGATAATGAGAAAGAATGATGATTAAGACCAGACGGGCACATGCATCGAACCTTGGGTCGATGTAGAGTGACCCGGATGTGTCGGTTTAGGGTTAACCGTTGTTGGCCTGCTAGATTGAGAAACTGTGAAGTACCGATCATATGCTATGGTAAGCCCTACCTTGGTGGTTCTTAAATGAGAACGGCTAATCGCGCACTGGGAGTGGAGAGGTGGCGGGTGTACTAGCTACCCTCATGGGTTAAAGTCCCGGATTGGAGGTGTACAAGTACCCCCGGGTGGCGCGGACCCGGTCTTGTTTGGAGGATCCAAGGTTGGGGTTGATATATGTGTGATCAAGGGTCTACATATATCGTATGATCGTGGAAAACTCCCAGATCTGGTTGAATCGGTTCGAATCGTCGTGCTCCTCGGTTAAGGAGACTCAATCTTTCGACCCGCACCGTAGAATAAATTGGAACTGGTTTAAGAAAGAATGACAATGATCTTTCACTAGTGATCACTTTCAGTTCTTATCAAGTACTTAAATGATTAAGTAAAATCTGGATCTAGGATTACTTTAGTAAGCTTTTATGCAAATGAAAAGTACTGTTGAGCCTACCCAAACCAGCATGACCCTGAAGTCTTTTCTGTTGACGGGTAAGTCTTGCTGAGTACCGACAGTACACAGGGTTTGTTAATTCCCTGTTGCAGGTTTCTAACAGGTGATGTTGATCATGATCATGTCAGTGGGCTTGACATGATCTGGTTGTTCTTCTTCTCCAACTTTGGTGCTCCACCTAAGTGTGGTTCTGTAATACTATCCTGCTACCGCAATACAAGTTATGTTTATGTAAAAGTAACTTATTCATGTTTTGTAAAGGTTATCTATCTTGCTTCCGCACTCCGATGTATTTTGTAACCAATGTTGTAATGCTGTGATTATTCCACCCTTCATGATGATGATCCTGTGGTTCGTGGATAATTCAGGGTTCTCTCGGGGACACCCGACAGATCTTTCCAGTAATGTGCTTCATTTGCACTGTCATTGGGCTCCTTATGACGATGACGTGTGCAGGTGGGCCACATTAATGGGAGGTTCTGCCACATATAATCTTGATTTGAATGTCTATTCCACTAACCTTGTGAATATGGAGGCCATGAAAAAGGAGATAGCAAGGTTGACAAACATCATCGCAAGTGGTTGTGTCAAGTCTACCACAAGTGCTAATGAGAAGACCCAAAAGAAGAACATGCACAAGTTCAAGAATGGAAGACGTCCTTCCATAAAGGATGGGTTGGGGCACGAAAAAGGAGCCAAAACCAATGGAAGGAAAACAGTGAATGGCTATGAGTGTGTGAGGTTTGAGAAGAAGGGTCAGATTGGTACAGTTCAGCCTGCATAGACCGTGACAGTTGAAAGGTCCTAGTTTGGTTTTGGTAATTGAGTGACAACTTTAGGTGGACTAATGGTGTTTATGTGAGATACACAGGTGATTAGTCCACAGGTACATGTGTGTGAGCACTTGAGCCATGGACGTGAATGGCTTGGACTTGATGTGAAGCTCACACATGTGATGATCATGGAGGAGCTTAATGCACATGAAACATGACATGTGGTCATGTGGCTAAGATGGTAAAGATCAAGGCAAGACTTGGCTTGATGGACCGGTTGCGAAGGTAAAGGGCAAGTTGGAGGCTTTGAAGCCGTTGGTACCGAGTGCCGGGAGGCTTAAGCAAGACTTGGCGCCGAAGGACCGAAGCAATGGTGAAGAGCAAGTGATGTCAAGATCGATGGACCATGGAGGCCATGTGATGATATGAAGTGGATCATATCATTTGATGAGAGGTTGGTGCATGTGTTGCATCAACACCGAAGGAGATGGAATGGAATGCGCAAGGCAAAGGTATATGTGTAGGGCATTTCATTTCACCGGTCATAGGTGTGTAGAGAAGTTGATGACCGGGTTTAGGATAGATGGCCGTACTATTAAGAGGAGCAAACTTGTTTGCATATCGGTCATCTAGTGCCACTTGAGCGATCTAACATTGCGTTGTTACTAGGATCGAGTGGCGTGGTGAGTGCAAGTGAAAATCCTTTGAAAAATGTTTGTGAAAATGCTAACACACATGCACAAGGTTGTATACACTTGGTGGTGTTGGCACATTTGCAAAGGAGAAGGTGTTGGAGTTGATTTGGATCAACTCGGAGAAGTTTTCGGGGAAAGCTTTGGTTGGAAAAAGAGGAGCGATGGATCTTGGATTGGAAAAATGTACTAACCCTTTGTGAGTTGGATTAGCTTTGCATGTGGGTTGTGTAGCCCTCTGAATAAGCTTTCCAAAATGTCCAAGATCATCGAAATCGGAGTTCGGAGCTAAGAGTTATGGCCGTTTTAGCGAGGAGTTCAGGATGCTGAAGTCGGTAGTACCGCCATAACCTCGGTACTACCGACCCCTCCGCGAGCAGATCACAAAACTCTCTGTTCGGAGGAGTTTTTGGCCTACCGGTAGTACCGCCATAACCTCGGTAGTACCGGGCTCGGTAGTACTGACCAGGGGGTCGGTAGTACCGACCCTACTACCGACCCCTCTGTAGGCAGCGCGCAAACTCTCTGTTCGGAGGAGTTTTGGCCTAGAGGTAGTACCGTCATAACCTCGGTAGTACTGACCCTACTACCAACCCTACTACCGCCCGTGTTAAAAAGGCGATTCTAACGGTCATTTGACCACCGGTAGTACCGACCCTTTGGTCGGTAGTACCGACCATAGGCGTGGGAGTTCGGGAAAAGGGGAAAACGACTAGTTGGTGGCTCCCCTCTATAAATAGAGGGGTGTCCGGCCCTTGGCAAAGGCCGAGCACTCCAAAGCCTTGGTGGCTTGTGTGGATGTGCTAGAGAGGCTTCTAACTCGCTTGTGCTTGCTAGTGTGCGAATCGATAGCGAGTGAGCGATTCTAGTGCGGTGCATGAGAGATTGCAAGAGTTGGCACTAGGTGTTCGTGTTGCAAGCCGGTGGTGCTTGTTACTCTTGGAGGTTGCCACCTCCTAGATGGCTTGGTGATCGAGTCTCCGTCGTGAAGCCCGCGTGAAGATTGTGCGTGGCTCCGGAGAAGGATTGTGAGGGGCATTGTGCTCGCCCCGTGGGAATCGCGAAGAGCAACTCTAGTAGAGAGTGTCATTGAGTTACCCTCACTCGTGGGTGAGTTCTTGCGGCGCTCGAGTGTCGAGCTAGGTGTGGTTCCTATTAGCCGTCGAACTACCAAGGTGGTAGTCGACACAACGGGGACTAGCTTGGTGGCAACCAAGTGAACCTCGGGAGAAAAATCACCGTGTCAATTTTGTGTTCATCTTCTCGGTGGTTTGCAAACTCCATTCACTAGCTTGTATTTACTTGTTCATATACATGTGCTAGTGTAGTTGCTCTTGTAATTAGTTAGCTTGTGTAGCTTGCTAGTTACCTTCCTTGCTTGTGTAGCATAGAAGTTAATCCCGTGAGTGACTAGCTGACTTGTAGTCTTGCTAGTCACATTGCTTAGTTTGTGTAGCTAAGTTGAGCTCTCTAATTTGGCTTGTGTAGCCTTGTTATTGAGCATTGCTAGTGAGCTTAGGCTTTGTGCTTTTGCTTAGTGGAATGTGTAGGAGCCCCCCGATTGATTGAGTACTAGTTGCTTAGGTTTGTGTAACCTTGCAAGCTAGAATTATTTAGGTGAGCTCTAGCTAGCCCGACACCTTAATTGCTTTATTTAGGATCTTTTATAAGGTGCTTGAGAGTATAGATAGAGGGGTGTAGTCTTGGCTAGACCAATAGTTGTTAATTTCGCATTTGTTTCGGTTTGCCGGTACGTTTAATTTTAGAAAGGACTATTCACCCCTCTCTAGTCCGCTATCTCGACCCTTCAATTGGTATCAGAGCAAGGTCTCTCATTTGTGGTCTTCACCGACCCGAGAGGATGGCGTCTAGTGGGCAAGATGATGTGTGTGATACACATATTTTTTGATGGCACACACTTTGCACAATGGAAACACCATATGCTTGATCATTTTCGTGCAAAGGGGCCAAAGTTTTGGTGGCTTGTCACTAGTGGTCTCACTCATGTTTTGGACCATAGAAATCTCACCAAATCTCAAAAGGATCTCTTTGAACTTGATGCAAATGCTTATAATCGATGCATTGAGTTTTGAGTTGTTTTATAAGATAAACTCCAAAGGGACCGCCCATGAGATGTGGGAATCCATCAAGCACACCTTCGGTGACTCATCTGCATGGGATGATGGCAAGTTCAAGGAGGATGAGACCAAGGTGGTGGCACATGAGGATGTTGAGCATGACCACAACTTGGTAGTTGTGGAAGATTGCTCCACCTCATGGTCAAGTGATGATGATGATGATGATCGATCTTCAACAAGCTCACTTGACAAGGTTGATGGTGATGATTCAAGTGTTGCAAGTAATGATTCTACTCCAAGCACACTTGATGATGTTGATGGCTCATGCTCGGGTGATGATTGTGATACTACTACAAGCCCATCACCACATTGCTTCATGTCACAAGGTGACACCAAGGTATCTAATTCTAATGTGGTTGATCATGGTGATTCATATGATGAGCTTGTTAGTAGACTTGCTAGCATGACCATGTCTTTAGAAAATGAGAAAAATAAAACAATGAAATTAGCAAATGAAAACTCATTTCTAAAGAACTCATGTGAAGAACATAAGCACTTACTTGATATTCTTAGAGCTTCACATGATGAATTAGTTGAAAAATATGGCTCTCTCATTAAAGCTTTTTCGAAGGAACTTAAAAACAATGAGAGCTCATCACATGGATCAAATGATTGATTACAAAGTGTTGCTAACCCATGTGATGTAGGCAAGAAGAATGTATCCACCTCTTGTGATGATTTATTAGCTATGCCATGTTCTTCACATATAGATGCTTGTTCTACTTCTTTGTCTTGTGAGACTAACCTTTTGAAGGAGAACAATGAGCTCAAAAATGAAGTGAAGAATTTGAGCAACAAGTTAGAGAGGTGCTACAACTCCAAAGTCACCTTTGAGCACATGTTGAAGAATCAAAAGAGCTACGGTGACAAGAGTGGCATTGGTTTCAGCAAGAGCATGTCCAAGGGGGAGAGAAAAAGATTGAAGAAGATGAGGAAGCAAGAACAAAAGAAGCTAGCTCATTTCATGTGCTTCAAATGCCGTGAGATGGGACATCTTGCAAATGCTTGCCCCAATGGAGAAAAGCTCAAGTTGAAGAAGGAAGAAGAGAGGCTCAAGCATGTCAAATGCTTCAAGTGTCGCACTAGAGGACATCTCACCTCTATGTGCCCAACCAAGCAATTGGTGAAGCAACAAGATGAGCCTCAACCAAAGCCACAAGTTGAGAAAAAAGAGAAGCCCCAAGATCAAGTCAAGATCAACCATGATGGTGGTGACTTGATAAAGAAGAAGAAAACAAGAAGGGGTGGAAGAACAAGGCATCCAACTCATATCCATGATGCCAAGATGATGATGAGCAAGAATGAAGAAAAGAAGAAAGATTTGGCTCACATCAAGTGCTACAAGTGTGGTGACATGGGACACTTTGCCTCGAAGTGTCCTAACAAGCTTGAGAAGAAGGCTCAAGCAACTCATGAGAGGCAAGGCAATGAGAAGCAACATTTGAGCAAGGAAGAAAAGGCTCAATCTAAGAGAGTTTGCTACTCATGCCGGGAAAGGGGACACATGGCTAATTCATGTCCCCTAGGTATGACTTCTAAGCCTATTTCAATTGATAATGATATTGTGCTTAGAAAGGATGACAATGGTACCACATTGGTTGCTATTGCAAAATATCCCGCTAATCATACTAAGGCATTGCCTAAGTATGTTGCACCTAACTTGAGAGGACCCAAACTAGTTTGGGTACCATCAAACCGTGGATGAATGTGTGTAGGTACCATGGCATTGGAGGCTTGATTCAATTGGATTCATGATGATTACTATATGGTTGATTCAAGTAATGAAGCTTAGTGCTATCCAAACCCAATGCCAAGACAAAAGAGTGAAGTCCAAGTGCTGCAACATACAAGTGTCATGATCAAGTTGTGGTGGTTGATTGGAAGCATCTCAATGCTTGCAAATAATGGATGAAGAAGCTTGCCATTAGATGATCATGAGCTACCAATGTATATCTTAGTTGATCATATTCATTTGGGTGCATATGAGTTGATTGAATTGGATATATATGCATATGTTGCTTGCTATAAGATGATTGAATGGATAAATTGCTTAGTGTTCAAGTTTGAGTTAGTTTGATTGGATATGTTCACAAGATGACATTTAGTAAATGGATTTGCATGGATATATGTCTTGTGTTGATGTTCAAGCAAGTTTATCTCAAGTTTGATTCAATATGGACAAGTATAGCTCAAATATTGGAATTTGTCCAAAATCTGAAATCTGAGCTAGCTGTGATGATATCCATGTTTGAATGATCAAATCTATTTGGATTGGCTTGAAATTTGATACACATGCTCTACACTTATGGTATTAGTTGCTGTGAAAATCTCATGATGATTGGATAAGTGAAGCTTTGGTTTTGGAGTGGATCTTATCAACACATGTGCAGCAGTTTTCAGCATGTTGTAGTTGGGGATAATGTGAAATCTGGTAGCAATCTAGAAGTCCAATGAAGGTCAAATTTTTATGGCTACTAGAATACATAGTGAGGTACATCTACACCAAATTTCATGGCAATTGGATCAATATATTGTGAAATATGATTATTTCATTGAAGATGACAGAATCTGCCATATAAGTGATATTTATTGGATTGATCACAAGTCACTTTGATTGAAAGGCCCTCAAGTTGGACTCATGTTTATAAGTGGTTGAGGGACCTATGTTTGGTTTTGATATGAGTTAGAAACATGACAAAGATGAGTACAAGGTCATTTGATTGTGGAGTGTATTTGGCACACAATTGGTACTCAAATTGAAGATGAAGACCAAGATCAAGATAAAGATGAAGCTCAAGTCCTAGTGTTAGTTGAAGATCTTTTGAGAAGAAAGAAAAGAACTCAAAGAAGGATTCAAAATCTCATTTCAAGAAGAGTTCAAATGGATCAATCAATCAAAGTCAATTCAAGTGAGTATCAAGGATGATTCTTTGGAGAGAGGTCACTTCTCCCTTTTGTAGGGGCTTGCCGCCTTTTGTAGGTTAACCAAGCGAGGCTTGGAAGGCTAACATGGAAGTGGTGATCTAAAGTGTCATTGGAGATGCTTAGTTGAAGAAATCATAAGAGATTGATCAAAGAGAGCAAGCAACACCCAAATAGAGAGAAAATCATGAAGATCTTAGACGGTATTCACATGCAAGCTATAATCAAATGAAGAAGCAAGCCAACCACAACAAGATAGTGCACTTGATCATTAGTGGTTCTCAAATCATATGGGTGAAGAATGGTATTCAAATTGGTATCTATTGGTCTTCACCAAGCTTTGAAATGGACTTCACATTGCTATTGGAGAAATAAATTGGAATCTATGTGACTATCCTCTTCTCCAACATAGCAAAGGTATCATTGTAATGTGCATGATCATTTCTCATCACTTACTAGTATGCGGTTAGTGCATATAGAACATGCTAAATAGGATCATGCATAACAAATGAAATGTTTAAATTCATAGTCTACCACTATTGCTTGTTTGATTATATGATCTAGTGGTTAGTATATGAGTTTGTTCATGAGCTAGTGAACCCAAGTACTTGATCTAGAAGATGAACATTCAAGTGTCTAATTCAACATGAGTAAGATAACCATTGAAAGATGTGTGAAGAAGCTTACTCTAGAGCAAACCGAGTTAGATATCTTGTGCAATATTGCCTAGTTCAAATCACAAATGAGAAGCTCATGAAGATGACAAGAGTTCAAGAAGAAGATAATAATGCAAATGGATATCAAGTTAAATTTTCATTCAAGTGGTATCCTACAAGACTTCAAGTGATCCTCAACTTTAAGTGATCAAATCAAGCAAAGATTCATCACCAACAAAAGCTCAAGCTTATCAAGTGGATGACCCATGCTATGACATAGGGGAGGTGCCCCACCTATTGGTATCAAGGTCAAAGATCCTACACATGGTGTCATTTCCACACATATGGTGGTGTCCATCAAAAATACAAGACTCAAGTGTCAACCATCTACCCTAGTGTCAACCCTTTGTATCAAGAGAAGCATACCTTTTGTGGTCATTGATGACAAAGGGGGAGAAATTGTGGCAAAGATATGTCAATTATGATATGTCAAGAACAAAGGGGAGAAATCAAGAAAAGAAGATGGACATGGATCAAGAGGGAGCAGGATTGAACAATGGAAAAGGTTCAAAATTCTTGGACAAAGAGAGCACACAAGTAGGGGGAGCAAGCTCATGAATACATGTTTGATGCATTTGGTTGTGCATTACATTTGCTTGCTTGCATTGCATATGTTCTAAATTCTTATATGCTTGTGTGCAATTATTGCTAGAGCTAAGACTTGAATGATGATTGTTTTCCTTTATTTGGTATCTAGTTTCACTTGTTTCTAGCAAGGTCGATGCTAAGGATGAATCAAAATGTGGTATGCACGCTTCAAAGGTAAAATTTCATCATGTATACCTTAGCATCACTTAGTAGTGCTAACACTCCCACAAACTTCATATTTATGCATGTGTGCAAGCTTGAAACCAAACCATTTGAGCACACATGTAGGGGGAGTTATCACTACAAAGTCGGGTTGTATGGTGCTTATCCAAATCTTTTCATATGGTCATAATGTAGGATAAGTAACATAGAGTCCAAACCAAGTTAGCAATTTACATTCTTGTGAAGTGCTAGCTTGGAATAAGCTTAATTTCCATATCTTTGTAGAGTTGTCATCAATTACCAAAAAGGGGGAGATTGAAAGGTCCTAGTTTGGTTTTGGTAATTGAGTGACAACTTTAGGTGGACTAATGGTGTTTATGTGAGATACACAGGTGATTAGTCCACAGGTACATGTGTGTGAGCACTTGAGCCATGGAGGTGAATGGCTTGGACTTGATGTGAAGCTCACACATGTGATGATCATGGAGGAGCTTAATGCACATGAAACATGACATGTGGTCATGTGGCTAAGATGGTAAAGATCAAGGCAGGACTTGGCTTGATGGACCGGTTGCGAAGGTAAAGGGCAAGTTGGAGGCTTTGAAGCCGTTGGTACCGAGTGTCGGGAGGCTTAAGCAAGACTTGGTGCCAAAGGACCGAAGCAATGGTGAAGAGCAAGTGATGTCAAGATCGATGGACCATGGAGGCCATGTGATGATATGAAGTGGATCATATCATTTGATGAGAGGTTGGTGCATGTGTTGCATCAACACCGAAAGAGATGGAATGGAATGCGCAAGGCAAAGGTATATGTGTAGGGCATTTCATTTCACCGGTTATAGGTGTGTAGAGAAGTTGATGACCGGGTTTAGGATAGATGGCCGTACTATTAAGAGGAGCAAACTTGTTTGCATATCGGTCATCTAGTGCCACTTGAGCGATCTAACATTGCGTTGTTACTAGGATCGAGTGGCGTGGTGAGTGCAAGTGAAAATCCTTTGAAATTTTTTTGTGAAAATGCTAACACACATGCACAATGTTGTATACACTTGGTGGTGTTGGCACATTTGCAAAGGAGAAAGTGTTGGAGTTGATTTGGATCAACTCGGAGAAGTTTTCGGAGAAAGCTTTGGTTGGAAAAAGAGGAGCGATGGATCTTGGATTGGAAAACTGTACTAACCCTTTGTGAGTTGGATTAGCTTTGCATGTGGGTTGTGTAGCCCTCTGAATAAGCTTTCCAAAATGTCCAAGATCATCGAAATCGGAGTTCGGAGCTAAGAGTTATGGCCGTTTTAGCGAGGAGTTCAGGATGCTGAACTCGGTAGTACCGCCATAACCTCGGTACTACCGACCCCTCCGCGAGCAGATCGCAAAACTCTCTGTTCGGGGGAGTTTTTGGCCTACCGGTAGTACCGCCATAACCTCGGTAGTACCGGGCTCGGTAGTACCGACCAGGGGGTCGGTAGTACCGACCCTACTACCGACCCCTCTGTAGGCAGCGCGCAAACTCTCTATTCGGAGGAGTTTTGGCCTAGAGGTAGTACCGCCATAACCTCGGTAGTACCGACCCTACTACCGACCCTGGGGCCGGTAGTACCGACCCTACTACCGCCCGTGTTAAAAAGGCGATTCTAACGGTCATTTGACCGCCGGTAGTACCGACCCTTTGGTCGGTAGTACCGACCATAGGCGTGGGAGTTCGGGAAAAGGGGAAAACGGCTAGTTGGTGGCTCCCCTCTATAAATAGAGGGGTGGGTGTCCGGCCCTTGGCAAAGGCTGAGCACTCCAAAGCCTTGGTGGCTTGTGTGGATGTGCTAGAGAGGCTTCTAACTCGCTTGTGCTTGCTAGTGTGCGAATCGATAGCGAGTGAGCGATTCTAGTGCGGTGCATGAGAGATTGCAAGAGTTGGCACTAGGTGTTCGTGTTGCAAGCCGGTGGTGCTTGTTACTCTTGGAGGTTGCCACCTCCTAGATGGCTTGGTGATCGAGTCTCCGTCGTGAAGCCCGCGTGAAGATTGTGCGTGGCTCCGGAGAAGGATTGTGAGGGGCATTGTGCTCGCCCCGCGGGGATCGCGAAAAGCAACTCTAGTAGAGCGTGTCATTGAGTTACCCTCACTTGTGGGTGAGTTCTTGCGGCGCTCGAGTGTCGAGCTAGGTGTGGTGCCTATTAGCCGCCGAACTACCAAGGTGTGTGGTCGACACAACGGGGACTAGCTTGGTGGCAACCAAGTGAACCTCGGGAGAAAAATCACCGTGTCAATTTCGTGTTCATCTTCTAGGTGGTTTGCAAACTCCATTCACTAGCTTGTATTTACTTGTTCATATACATGTGCTAGTGTAGTTGCTCTTGTAATTAGTTAGCTTGTGTAGCTTGCTAGTTACCTTCCTTGCTTGTGTAGCATAGAAGTTAATCCCGTGAGTGACTAGTTGACTTGTAGTCTTGCTAGTCACATTGCTTAGTTTGTGTAGCTAAGTTGAGCTCTCTAATTTGGCTTGTGTAGCCTTGTTATTGAGCATTGCTAGTGAGCTTAGGCTTTGTGCTTTTGCTTAGTGGAATGTGTAGGAGCCCCCCGATTGATTGAGTACTAGTTGCTTAGGTTTGTGTAACCTTGCAAGCTAGAATTATTTAGGTGAGCTCTAGCTAGCCCGACACCTTAATTGCTTTATTTAGGATCTTTTATAAGGTGCTTGAGAGTATAGATAGAGGGGTGTAGTATTGGCTAGACCGATAGTTGTTAATTCCGCATTTGTTTCGGTTAGCCGATACGTTTAATTTTAGAAAGGACTATTCACCCCCCCCCCCTCTAGTCCGCCATCTCGACCCTTCAGCAGTGCCGCGCTAGAAGGCGGCAGTGCCAGGCCCCGGCAGTGCCGCCCCCAGGCCGGCAGTGCCGCCCCCCAAGAAAGGGAAGGCTACCAGTTTCCCTTCTGCTCAGTCTCACACACACCCCAAGCAAGTGCCCAACCAGAAGCAAGGGTCTCAGAAACCAAAGGAATCAATTTGGGTGACCAAGAACAAGTTTACACATCAACCCAAGACAGAAGCTCCAAGAAAGAGCATGTCATCTTGTTACATATTAGGACACAACAACAGTGGTAAAGTTGTTGCAAAGTATGTTGGTGATAACAAGAGGACAGCCGACAAGTCTATTTGGGTTCCTAAGATACTTGTGACTAACTTGCAAGGCCCCAATATCAATTGGGGACCTAACCCTAGGAACTAAACTTGTTTTGTAGGAATACTCCTCCGGTGGATCAAGTTGGGTGCTTGACAGCGGATGTACAAATGATATGACCGAAGAAAGGAGTATGTTCTCATCATATTCCCCAACTTCAAATGCAAGCGAAAACATCATTTTTGGTGATAACTCCAAGGGGGATGTGTTAGGTCTTGGTAAAGTTGCTATTACACTTGAGCATTCAATTACTAATGTCTTACATGTTGATTCGTTGAGTTACAACTTGTTGTCCGTTTCACAATTGTGTGGAATGGGTTTCAATTGTCTCTTTATGGATAAGGGTGTGGAAGTCTTTAGAAGGGAGGATTCCTCTATTGTCTTTACGGGTCATTTGAAAGGGAAGCTTTACTTAGTTGATTTCAACAAAAGTGAAGCCAAACTTGTGACTTGTTTAGTGGCAAAATCTAGCATGGGTTGGTTATGGCATCGCCGACTAGCTCATGTTGGGATGAGGAACTTGGCCAAACTTCAAAAGGACAACCACATCCTAGGACTAACAAATGTTGATTTTGAGAAAGACAGGATATGTGGAGCTTGCCAAGCCGGAAAACAAGTAGGCGTACCTCACCCACCAAAGAGCTATGACACTACTACACAACCATTGGAGTTGATTCATATGGATCTCTTTGGACCGGTCGCCTACCTTAGCATCGGCGGTAACAAACATGGTCTTGTTATTGTTGATGATTTTTCTCATTTCACTTGGGTATTCTTTATGCATGACAAGAGTGTAGTGCAAGAGAAGGTCAAGATGTTCATACGAAGAGCTCAAAGAGAGTTCAGTTTCAACATCAAGAAGGTTCGGAGTGACAACGGAACTGAATTCCAAAACACCCAAGTGGATGAGTTTCTTGATGAAGAGGGCATCAAGCACGAGTTTTCAGTTCCATACACCCCTCAACAAAATGGCGTGGTGGAGAGGAAGAATAGAACACTCATTGACATGGCAAGGACGATGCTAGATGAATACAAGACGCCGGACATCTTTTGGGTCGAAGCCATCAATACCGCTTGCCATGCAATCAACCGCCTCTACCTCCACAAGAGAAGAAAGAAGACCTCCTATGAGCTGCTCACCGGTAACAAGCTAAAGGTGTCTTACTTTAGAGTCTTTGGGTGCAAATGTTTCATATTGAACAAGAAGCCCAAAGCCTCTAAGTTTGCATCCAAGGTTGATGAAGGTTTTCTTCTCGGTTATGGATCAAACGAGCATGCCTATCGTGTTTTCAACAAGGCCTCCGGCAAGGTTGAAATAGCGATAGACGTGACATTTGATGAAACTAACGGCTCTCAAGTAGAGCAAGTTGATGAAGTTGGAAATGTGGAACCACCTTGTGAAGCAATCAAACAATTAGCCATTGGTGATATTAGACTGCAAGAACAACAAGCTACTGATCAGGATGGTCCTCAAGCTGAAGCCCCTGCTGGGACTGGTGAGATACAGTCCCCGGCAGTGCCGGGCGGAGCCCAGCAGTACCGGGCACACCCAGGGCAGCTGCAGCTACTCCACTTCATGGAGTAAACCTACAACCCATCTTCGAGCAAGATGAAGAAGAAGAAGCAGAAGATGAACCAGAACTCATTGATCATCCAAGGCTCAAGCAAACTATTCAACGGGATCATCCTGCTGACAACATTCTTGGGAGTCTTCGAAAGGGGGTAACGACACGCTCTCATTTGGCAAATTTCTATCAATATTACTCGTTTGTTTCCTCTTTGGAACCTCTCAAGGTAGAAGAAGCCCTGGAAGATCCAGATTGGGTAATGGCCATGCAAGAAGAGCTTAACAACTTCGAGCGTAATCAAGTATGATCACTTGTGGAAAGACCAAACACCAATGTTATTGGAACCAAATGGGTCTTCCGCAACAAGCAAGATGAAGAAGGTGTGGTGACAAGGAACAAGGCAAGATTGGTAGCTCAAGGATTCACTCAAGTAGAGGGTTTGGACTTTGAAGAAACATATGCACCAGTTGCTAGACTTGAAGCCATTCGGATTCTTCTAGCCTATGCAGCCCATCACAACTTCAAGCTATATCAAATGGATGTGAAGAGTGCATTTCTCAATGGCCCTATACAAGAGTTGGTGTATGTCGAGCAACCATCGGGTTTTGAAGATCCCAAGTTCCCCAACCACGTCTTCAAACTCTATAAGGCGCTCTATGGGCTTAAACAAGCACCTAGAGCATGGTATGAATGCCTTAAGGAATTCTTGATCAAACAAGGCTTTGAAATAGGCAAAGCCGATCCTACTCTCTTCACTCATAAAGTCAATGGAGATATTTTTGTGTGCCAAATATATGTCGATGACATAATATTTGGTAGTACTAACAAATCTTTTTGTGATGAGTTTAGTAGGATCATGACTAAGAGATTTGAGATGTCTATGATGGGTGAGCTCAAGTTCTTCCTTGGTTTTCAAATCAAGCAATTGAAGGAAGGGACTTTTCTTTGCCAAACCAAGTACACCCATGATATGTTGAGGAAGTTTGACATGGTGAACGCCAAGCCTATCAAAACTCCCATGCCAACCAATGGACATCTTGATCTCAACGTAGAAGGGAAAGCCGTGGACATCAAGGTATATCGCTCCATGATCGGCTCTCTACTCTACTTATGCGCATCTAGGCCCGATATTATGCTTAGTGTGTGCATGTGTGCTAGATTTCAAGCTAACCCGAAAGAGTGTCACTTAGTGGCCGTTAAGAGAATCTTGAGATATCTAGTTCACACTCCAAACCTTGGCTTGTGGTATCCTAAGGGCTCCAAGTTTGATCTACTTGGCTATTCGGATTCCGATTACGCCGGTTGCAAGGTAGATCGAAAAAGCACTTCGGGGACATGTCAATTCCTTGGACGCTCCTTAGTGTCTTGGAGTTCTAAAAAGCAAAATTGTGTAGCCCTTTCCACAGCCGAGGCCGAGTATGTTGCAGCAGGTGCATGTTGTGCGCAACTACTTTGGATGAGGCAAACCCTTCGTGATTTCGGATGTCATTTTACCCATATTCCACTCTTGTGTGACAATGAAAGTGCCATAAAACTTGCAAACAATCCAGTGAGTCACTCAAGAACCAAACATATAGACATCCGACATCATTTCTTGAGAGATCACGAAACCAAAGGAGATATCGCACTTCGCCATGTGAGCACCGACAAACAACTAGCCGATATCTTCACTAAGCCTCTAGATGAGTCAAGGTTTTGTGCTTTGAGAAGTGAACTAAATATCCTTGACTCTCGTAATGTACTTTGAAACCTAGCATGCTTGATTGATCAACTAGTTTGACCTAGGCAAAACAAATTTCAAAACTTTCATACATTGTGTTTCAAAACCTTTGAGAAAGAAACTTGCTTGAAATGACCATTGTTCTGTATTGATTGATTGTCACTGGTCATAACGTGCAAGCAGTACGTGTCCACTCCAAGAATGAGATGTAGTAGCTTAGAGAATAAATCTTTCTGTTGGTAACTGTCCGGCAGTGTCGGGCCAGCCGCGGAACTGCCGGGCCCCGGCAGAGCCGCGCTGGGCGCGGTAGTGCCGCGACTTGTCGATTCAGCTGGGATCGATTGTTACCGTGTGGGACCAAAGGGAAAACGTTTTCTACTCTTACTCTGCGGTTTCACTCTCTCTCTCCCTCATTCTTTCCCCAGCCCGTGAACTCTATCGCTTTCTCCTCTTCACGGGCGACCAAGGGCGACCGGCCATCACCCTCCTCACAGGGCTCCCTCCCGGCGGTTCCGGACTGCAGCGGTGCGGCTTCAACTCCCCTCCGTTGCAGCTCGGTCTCCTTTCCTAGGGCTCTCCTCTTCCCTCCTTTTCATATCAAGGTAAAGCTTCAAAATCCCTAACCCTAGTTTTTCCCAATTTGTAAAATGCATCATGGCTATTGTATTTAGAGGTTGTAGAAGGGTTTGTAGATGATAGGGAGGTAGTAGATATGATGGATATGGTGTTCCTTGGCTCAGATCTAACCTGCCCGCGCGGTAGTGCCGCGCTATGCGCGGCAGTGTTGGGCCCCGACAGTGCCGCTCCCTGAGCGGCAGTGCCGGACCATGAGCAGGGGTTTGATCCAAGTAACACCTTATCCATCAAAGCCTATTGCCTCACTATAACCTACCAACTCTTATGCAGTCTTCTAATTCACAGTTTCCATGTTTTAGATGTCGGGCGGAAGAGATGATGAGAGAAGGGTGAAGCAGAGGATGGATCTGCTCAGGGGGAGGAGCAAGCAGCCATCTCGCCGAGGTGGCTCCGGCTCTCAAGGAGATGTTCCAGCAAGACAGCAGATCTGTGATGAGGCTCGCCTGCAGATGCAAGGGCGACAGATTCGGGATGACCTCTATCCCAATACACCAGAGCATCTGGCAGAGGTCAGCAGAGCACACTTGCAGTCATACATAGAGGATGTGCAGGAGAGGCCTCCACAGGACACCAGAGACAGGCAGCCCGTGTCTTATTATCAGCAGTTCAACTCAGTAAAGACACAGCGCCAGCTCAATCCATACAACAATCAGAAGGATATGGGCATTGACTACAGGTTCTGGAATGAGTTCCATTCTGATTTCTATCGCTCAGTCCTGTACAATGCCAAGAAGCAGAAGATTCTAAGTATGAAGTATGTTGATTGGGAGCATCTTGAGAGTAAGGCTGATCGTGACATCAACAGAGTGGTGGCTACTTGCAAGGAGAGAAACATGTATGACCTGATGGGTTTTAGCTATAATTGGAATACCGAGATCATCCATCAGTTTCATGCAACACTCTATGTTGATAATGTGGTTGAGGAGATGCACTGGATGACCGAGGGTCGACACTACAAGGTCACTTTTGAGACCTTTGCTAGGATCCTCGGTTTGGGCAGCAAGGATAGAGAGCTTGATAGTCTGCACCAGGAGAGGACTTTGACTGATAATGAGATTGCTTTTATGTATAAGGATCCTCGGAAGGCAGACAGGTTGGTCAAGGGATTGCAAGGCTACTATTACATGTTGAACAACCTTTTCAGGCAAACTCTTAACCCCAAGAGTGGGTCTCATTCTAACCTCTATGGATATGGCAGGAACATGTTGGCTAGGATGGCCCCCAGGGTGAACCACTTCTCCATCTCCAGCTTCATTTGGACTGAGTTACAGGTGGCAGCCGAGGATGCTAGGAAGGCAGTGCTCTATGCCCCCTACATCATGTACATGATTGAGATGGTCTCCGGCTATACATTTGCTAAGGATGGGCTGCATGAGCCATATCGTGCAGAAAAGAAGAAGGCAGCAGCAGCAGTTGATAGGCCAGAGAGCTCCCCCCTTCCTATCAGAGGAAGAAGAAGAGCAAGCTGGCCAAATGGATCAAGGCCATCTTCTCTACTTGCACCTACGCAGCCCAGACAGCACACCAGGCACTTGTTGAGCAGCGAGCAGAGCGAGAGCGGGCGGGTCGTTCGCCGTTACCACAACCCCGCTCTCCACCTCACTTCGACCTCTCCAGCCTGGACTCAGATGATATAGACTCAGATGGCGATGAGGAGCAGGAGGAGATTGTGCTTGAGCCACCCCGTCGTTCCAGACGTGCCTCGACCCGCTACACCAGTACCACCAATCGACATGGGAAGGCCGTTGTGGAGTCCGACGACGACGATGATGATGAGACAGAAGAAGTTCAGTGGGACAAGATCGCTTCGGATGACGAGTGAGTGTTTGGACACTCTTCTCTTCTCTCTACTTCTCTCTTTTTGGTGACTTGTTGCCAAAGGGGGAGAATTAGGTGAAGAGAAGGGGGTACAACACTTTCTTTTTCATGTCCCCATCTTTAGTAGTTGTGAGTTGTGAGAGAGTTTGTTTCGGTCAAAACTCTATTTTATAATATTACTCTATGGTGCTACTTCTTAGTCTTGGATGTGGACATGTACGTTTGTTTGGTTATTTAGCTTGTCATATCATGTTTAGACCTGTTGATGATTATGCTTTGTGGCTATTTTTATTTCCGCTGCATTTGCTGTCTGTAACCTGAGCGGCAGTGCCGCTCCAGGGCCGGCAGTGCCGGGCTCCGACAGTGCTGCGCTCAGAGCGGCAGTGCCGCTCTGGCAGACAGGCAACAAACCTCTCTGATGTGCATAAACTGTCATACGCATCACGTAGTATTCTTGACACAGTATGGTTGCACCCCACAAAGCTATTAGATGTGAAACTGAACCTACGCTACACTTTTAATATGTGAATGATTGGCCTCTAATGCCAACTTGAGACTTCAGCTGTCATTCACACATTAAGGGGGAGGTTTCACACCTAAGCTTCTAAATCTCAAAGTATTGTACCCTTTTATTGTAAGCTTCAATTATGTTGTCATCAATCACCAAAAAGGGGGATATTGTAAGTGCAATCAAGCCCTAATTGTGGGTTTTTGTGATAATGACCACACGATTGGAGGACTAATGAGATTTATGAAGATGACAAGCAGGTTAATGATAAGAAAGGATGGTGCATATGTGTTGGTGGACCCCTCATACTACATTTCATCGGTTCCGGACTCAAAGTGCTATGACAAGCTTTTTCATTTGAATTTGAGTCATAGGATTGTCGTACTATCAAGGGGGAATGCAAATACATTGCTATGGCTGAATGATATGTGCTCAAACCAACCTAAGACATCCCTATTTCTAACCAAAGATAGCTGCACTGAAATCAGATCCTTCCCTGTCTGTTTGGTAGGCGCGGCAGTGCCGCTCCTGGCGTGGCAGTGCCGGGCCGCGACACTACCGCGACTTGTTGTAACCGTTGGATGGCAGGGGGTATTTACATCACCCCTCTGCCACCACAACGGTCAACCACGACCATTTACTCATCTCCTACCTCCAGACAAGGCTTCTCTTCCCATTGAAGGCTCTCAACCTCCCTTTCACCAAATCTTCGATTCCCATTGATTTCAAGTGATTGAGAGGCTCAAACCTTCACCAAAGAGAAGCCCTAGCTGAGATCTACTCCCTAGAGCACTTGATTTGAGCCATAGCCGGTGGATTTGCTTCTATTACTCTTGGGTTCTTGGAACCCTAGCCAGCTAGGCGTCGCCCTAGAGCATTGCCAACTTGTGTGGCAGCCTAGGGAGGTTTGTAATCACTTGTGCAGCTAGTATTATTACCCCTCACTTCAAGGATTTGGTTCCTTGACTTGAGAACGAGGTAGAGTTGCAAAGCTCATGACCTAAGTGGTCAACCTCAACAACGTGGAGGTAGGCAAGCCTTGGTGGCGAGCTGAACCACAGGATAAATCACTTGTCTCTTGTGCTTGTTTAGTTTCATTCTTCATACTTGTGAGCTTGTGATAGATTCTAGGGTTTGGTCCGATCTACTTATTATCACATATTAGGCTTGTTAGAGTTGGTTCTGCTGGTTCAGAGAACCAAGTGCTACATTTCCATTCATATAGATTTGGTTTGTTGTGGCTGGATTTCGAATTGCAGGCTTGGTCTCGTTGTCTGCGCGGTAGTACCGGGCTGAAGCCGGCAGTGCCGGGCTCAGGGCGGTAGTGTCGGGCATTACTAATTGAGTTTAGAGCTGTGATTTTTGACAGGCCTATTAACCCCCCCTCTAGGCCACACAGGTCCTTACAGTGATGCTATCATATGTAATTAGTTGCGGCTGGCTTTGCTTTCTCCATCTCAACCCAGTGTTTCTCGAACATGTACGGGTTCCAGGAATAAGCTGCTGCCCAGAGGTGATCATCAAACACCTTCCCACGGTACTTCTTCTTGAAATTGGTCACCAAGTGAAACATGCACTCTCTATGCTCTGCCTATGGAAACACTTCAGCAACAGCTGTCATGATTGCTTGGCCTACATCAGTGTTTATCACTAAACCCAGAGGTGACCCAATAGCCTCTCTAAGCCTACTCATAAACCAGATCCAATTGTCATTAATTTTAGAATCAAAAACTCCAACAGATACAGGATACAACCAATTGTGCCCATCAACTACAGAAGCACTAGCCAATTGCCCCTTGAACTTGCCCGTTAGGAATGTGCTATCTATTGCCAAGTAAGGTCTACAACCATTCAGGAACCCATCTATGCAAGGTTTCAAGGCAAAGAAGAATCTTCTAAATCTAATTTTCTCATTTACAAAGTAATCGTCAATAATTACTGAGCTACCAGGACAAGAGCTCTCAACTTGTGCTTTAAACCTGAATAAATTATCAAAGCTACTATCTCAATCACAATAAAGTTGTTTCAATACTAGTTGTTGACCCTTATATACCCTCTGGTGATGCTCACCTTGTGGTGTTCTTTAATTTTCTTTTGCAATTCTATTGCTCCCAAAGTAGCATCTTGTATCAAAAAATCCTTCACCTTCCAACATATCCAATGTTTGGTAGCATTTCTTACTTTCTTTTTCCTTCTACTGCTAGAACAAGCATAAAGAAATTCATTCTTCTTGACCTACAAGAGAGCAACATAGCTAGTTATTAAAACAACAACAAACAATCATATAAATGTATATGTGTCTAAGAAATTATCCTTACCATAACAATGCATTTGTCCGCTGTTGTAGATGCATGAAGCCTCTATGGACACTTATCCTTCGCTTTCCTTGAACAGTAGGCTCGGAACCTAGTTCTTGAACTTTTTTCTGTGTTGAATTCGAACTCATGTTTGATTGCATGTTGACAAAGAGCCAACTTGAACTTTGACACATTACGATAAGTGCTGCCTACTTTCATAGGAGGATCTACTTCATCAAAATCAATAATTGGGTGATGGTTTACTTCTTTATATTCCTCTTCCTCATCAGACTCTAATTTATCATCATCATCCTCAAACTCATCATCTGAGTCATTCTCCAAGTCAGGCACGACACAGCATCCAGCCACAACTAGAGCATTCGTAGGTGCAATGTCCAAGTACATAGTCTCCTCATCAACACTAACATGTTCATTCTCTGGTATATGATTTCTAAGGTAATCATCCTTATCCTGGTATGTATTGTTTTTAGGTTGCCCTTCAACAACAAACTCCCACTCAGTGATAGGTTCAAATGTTTCCGAGGGATCACAATAAGCAACGAACATCTCTACAACTTTCTTCTTATTGTGTATATCAAACATAGACATCAAATCTTGGTCTAATTTTACTTTTGGAAAAATCTTAACAACATTATCATAGTACTGGACATGTGCAACTTCCAAGTAGCCTGGAGGGTACTTCTTTGTAACTGATTCAATAAAATCCTTATAATTTGACAAGTCTAAATCAACAAAAATCTCAAAACTAAAACATTTCACATCCCTTCTGGCCTTTTTCTGATTGCCAAGCAAATGAATTTTCAATAAAAAAACTAGAAGCTGGATCCATCATGAGTCCCAAATAATAACAGCATGCATGAGAATTTCTGCAACTTGTAACCCTACTCCTATAGGCGCCATGGAGATAGTAGACTCACTCTGCAGCACCCTCTGTGAGTTGGGAGAGTGTACTGGACTTGGCCATAGCGCCTTCAGAGGCCACGACACCCGCCCTCCTGACCACGTCTGAGGCCTGCGGAACCTCCTCCGAGTCCGCGTGCGTCCCCAAGGCCACGCAAGGCGCATCCCTGGCCACCCTCGAGGCCGCGTCCGTCGCGGTGCCGACAGTGCTCGAGGTTGCGCCAGCTACCTCTGTCGCGGCGCGAGCCGCCTCCTTCACTGCGTCGGCGGTGCTCGAGGCTAGGCCACCTCCGTCGCTGTGCGGGCCGCCTCCTTCGCGGCGCCAAGGGTGCTCGAGGCCACGCCGGCCGCCTCCGTCGCGGTGACGCCCGCGCCGACTACCTTCGGGGCCGCGGCGCCCTCCATCGAGGTTGCACCGGCCACCTCCAGGGCCAGGACGCCCTCCAGCGAGGCCGCGTCGGTCGCCCGCGAGCCCGCGTCGGCCACCTCTAGGGCCGCGCCGCCCTCCAGCGAGGCCGGGCGAGACGTCCTCCTGGAGAAAGTATGTAGATGATGGAGTCCTGACGGCAACGCTCTATCGCCTGTGGGTGGGGTGGACGTGCAACACCACCTCGCCAGCAGTCGCCTCGTTCACGATCAATGTGGTGCACAATCAATGAAGGAGGTTGAAAAGAAGGCAATGTGTGGTGCGAGGGCACGAGCGAGGATGATGTCGCTCATGCGATGCTGATGAACGACAGACGAGGACGATGACAACGGTGCAAGATTGGAGGACTCGCGTCGCGGTATCGCAGGACGCGGAAGGGTCACGTTGATCGTGGGGAGGAGGTCCCACCTTCCGGCACAGATAATTTAGAGTAACAGGATCGCACGAAAGGCAAAACAAAGATGAGACGAATTTTTACCGTATCAAAACGGTGCCCATTTTTTGGATGTTTAGTTGGTAGAAATTTTGGTGTAAAGTTTCTGTAGCACTTTCGTTATTATTTGACAAACTTTATCCAAATATGGACTAATTAGGCTCAAAAGATTCGTCCCGACATTTACAGACAAAATATGCAATTAGTTATTTTTTATCTACATTTAATACTCTATGCATGTGTCTAAAAACTCGATGTGATAGAAAATTTTGTAATTTTTTATTTTTTTGAATCTAAGGGCATGTTTAGATCCTAAATATTTATAAGATTCTCCATCACATCGAATCTTTAGACGCATACATGGAGTATTAAATATAGCTAAAAAAAATAACTAATTACACAGTTTGTTTGTAAATGTCGAGACGAATCTTTTGAGACTAGTTGGTCCATATTTGGACAAAGTTTGCCAAATAACAACAAAAGTGCTACAGGAACTTTACAACCAAAATTCTCCCAACTAAACACACCCTGAACATGTGTGTTTTTTTTTTCATTGAAACCCACCCAGTCACGCCCACTATCCGGTCAATAAAAAACCATCTCGATGCCACTTCCCACCAGTCGACCTTCCTCCACCTCCCTCGCTTCCCTCGCATTCTCTTCCTTCTTCCGTTCGCCGCACGCGTGCGCTCGCTCACTCCCTCACACTCCCTAACTCCCTCCCTCTCTATCTGCGACGACTGCGTGGGCTACCGCCCCGCCGCCCTACCCCAGGTGGTGAGGCCTTTGCCTACCTCTTCGCCGGCGACCTCTGTATCTGCGACGATTGGGTGGCCTACCGCCCTACCCGAGGTGGTGAGGCCTTTGCCTACCTCTTCGCCGGCGATGAGAGCCCACCAGGTATTCCCACCCCCATTTGTCTTTCCTGTCTGGTGTGGAAACTGAGTTCTCGATTTTTTTTTTAAAAAAAAAAAAATTGATTGAGTTCTCAAACTTCATACCTCAAACTATTTGCCTATTTGATGCTTACTAACATCTAACTTTTTGCAAAAATTACTGGGTGTACATGTGCACACCCATGTCCCTTTACTAGATCTGCCCCTGCTCGAGATCCATCCGTTCTGTTTCTGACATTCATCTCCTTAATCCTCATGAGTCATGACACAAGACAAATATACGGATCGACAAGAGTTTTTTTTTTTATCTAACAAGTAAAAAAGAAAGAAGACTGGGCAGACCTCTGCCCATTTGTTAATCTTACCGCCTTTCCTGTCGTTGAAAGGTTAGATTGGTCAGGTTGGATTATTGTCCTTTTCAACTAGGGGAGTTTGGTTAGTCTGTTAAAGAAATACGGCATACCTTTGGTGTTTGGTTCTAGTCAGTTGTGATGAGCTGTGCAGGTCCCTTGAGATGTAGACAGCTACCAGCATGTTTTGATCGTATCTGCATTACATGGTGGTACAGTCTATAAGAGTAGATAAACTTGAGTACTACCTGACCTGAACATTGCTGTTCTATTTACATGTACTCTACTCAGAAAATTTGGTTGGGCTGAAAAATACTTAGTTACCTCTACATTAGATGTTTTCATAGCTTCAACCCTTATTTTATTGAATATTATCTCTTGCAGGGTCTTGTATTAGCTACTGTGTTATTCACTGGATGTTGGCAATGGAGTCAGATGAGTGGGAACTCTATCCTTCTTCCTACATTGGTTCACAGGTCATAGAATACAGACCGGTCTCTGAAGACAGTGATGACGATGATCAGAATGGGGATGTGGCAGTGTCACTGGACGCTGTTCTCCCTGATGATCTCTTGGAGAAGGTTCTTTCCTTCTTGCCTGTTGCAAGTATTATAAGATCTGGGTCTGTTTGCAAAAGGTGGCATGAGATTGTGCATGCGCAGAGGCACGCATGGAGCAAAATGGTGCCTCAGAAGCCATGGTACTTCATGTTTACCTGTAGTGAGGATGCAGTTTCAGGTTTTGCCTATGACCCGAGCCTCCGCAAATGGTATGGATTTGACTTCCCTTGCATTGAGAAGAGCAACTGGTCTACATCCTCATCGGCTGGGTTGGTGTGCCTGATGGACAGCGAGAACAGGCGCCGCATTTTGGTGTGCAACCCCATCACTAAGGACTGGAAGAGACTTCTTGATGCTCCTGGGGGCAAAACAGCTGATTACAGTGCTCTTGCCTTTTCTGTGGACAGAAGTTCTCATCATTACACTGTGGCTGTTGCAAGAAGCAATCAGGTTCCATTAGAGTATTATCAGTGGGAGTTTACCATCCATTTGTATGAGTCGGTCTCTGGTAGTTGGGTGACTCCCTTTACTGGGGTATTGCTTGGATGGAGAGGTGGTGACGAGTGTGTCATCTGTGATGGAGTCCTCTACTATTTGGTGTACTCCACAGGAGTTCTGGTGGACAAGAATGAGCATCGCCATTGTCTTGTAATGTATGATCTCACTGCAAGACCTAACCACACTTCTCTGATGAGCATGGCTATTCCAGTGCCATGTGCTCTTACGTGTGGCCGATTGATGAACCTGAGTGAGAAGCTTGTGCTGGTTGGTGGCATTGGCAAGCAAGATAGGCCTGGGATCATCAAGGGCATTGGCATTTGGGAGCTCCATAACAAAGAGTGGCATGAAGTTGCTCGGATGCCTCACAAATTTTTTCAAGGATTTGGCGAGTTTGACGATGTTTTTGCAAGCTGTGGGGCAGATGGTCTTATCTATATCCAGAGCTATGGGTCGCCAGCTCTTCTCACCTTTGAAATAAACCACAAGTCATGGAAGTGGTCTGTGAAGAGCCCTGTTGCGAAGAGGTTCCCGCTGCAGCTGTTCACTGGATTCTCTTTTGAGCCAAGGCTGGACATTGCTCTCTAGTTTCTTATCTCTTTCACCTCCACCAGAATTTTTTGCATTACATTTTGCCTGGTTCAGGAGTGGCCAAAGTCAGGAGGTGCTGCCATTGAAGCCATTTGAACACAGAAAATGCTCCATTTTATAGCTCTATTATTTTCTTTGTTGGGTAGTCTATTGGGTATATTATTAATTGAAATGATCAGTTAACTTTGCGGATCATTTTTGTTGACTTGGACACTGGAGGGAGAGATGATGTCAACAACTTGCCTAAGAACTATTTTTGTTCCCTGCAAACTTTGGGCTTCCTTGTCACAGAAAATTGTGCCTTTCCTATCCTTAAGTTTTCCTCAATTCATACTGTTTGGTCTCCGCAGCTACTGAATTATGTTTTGTTCCATTGCATAACAGCAATTGCTAACATACAATATATAACACATCTGAGCTGTGAACTAGTCCATCATTGATATGCTATGGCTTTGGAGCCATTTGTGAAGAGCAGAGCCTGTTACTCTGCTAGCCTCATACTTCTATCTCTTCTTTCCCTGCAGATAAAATCAATCTTTCTAACACTGAACAACAAACGTACTTAACCTTCTTGCATGGAAAGACAGGTTGCACAACTGGCTACTGGTTACTGTTAAAAGAATAGGCAATTTCCAGATTAAAACCAGAATATAAATCATGATAAATTGATGATCTAGATATCTCATATTGTATTGTTTACTAGCATAACAAAACATGCATAACATAATCTCAAACATGACAATCGGTGTAAGCATAGCTCGTACACCAGATAGATTAAAAGGCAAGATCAAAGACATAAGATCTAATATAAACATAGACATTAGATCACGAACGGCGTACCTTTCGATAGCTGGAGAAGACGGTGGCGGAGTCGGTGCTGGCTGATCGTCGATGAGTGCTGGAGGAATAGCTCGGAGCAGTTGATGACGAATACGCCTGGACGTAGCGCCGCCTGACTTGGACGGTAGACGACCCGTTGTTGTAGACGAGAGCAGTCGCGCGACGAGCGCTTCCCAAAAACCTTATTCGCCTTCTCCCGGTGCAGGATCGCAAAGACGAGGGTTCCGGAGACCTGCTCGCCCGGTCGCTGGTGCACGCAAGCGAACGGACTGGAGACGACTAGACGGCAGCGCAAAAGCGATATGAGGCAAACCCTAACTCGAGAGGTGTTGAGATACGTTTTGGCGTGGCCGATAGGTTGCTTATATAGCCCTGTTGAACCGACCTCGTGTCGCGATCACGATCTAAATCGGTTTAGGACTCTGCAACTTGAAGGCCAAAAAACCAAAAACTAAAACTGCAAAAGGAGACCGCGCTCCCGCAAGGCGAGGAGCCGGATTTCGGCGGACCATTCACCCAGGTGCCGCGCACCCGCGCAAGTCAAGTCAAGTCGCCTCGCCTCGCCTCGCCTCGCCCTGCCCCGCCCCGCCCCGGCCCGGCCCGGCGTGGCGAGCGAGCGCGCGCGTGTGGACTTCTCTTTCTCCTTCTCACACTAGACTTGAGGAAGTGGAGAGAACTTCCATATTTAAGCAAGTTCTCCTCCCCTTCCACTAGCAAGGTGGGACTAAAGAGTTCCACTTCCCCTCTTTGCTCACATATGAATGGGCCTTTGAGATTTATTATGAAATTCAGAATTTGTTATTGGGCCAAGCCCATATAAATTCTAACAGTTACAGTATGTTATGTTTTACTTTACTGTGTTAAGCCTGCTTCTTCCGAATCACTCTCCTCCAATGTTGTAATGCAGTGGCCGTGCTGCCGTGTGGTTCTAGAATCTTGTGCTTGCTTGTGCTTGTCCGAGTCCTTTTGCTTTCCATTGCATGTGCTTGTCCAAGAATGAAGAAGCTGCATCAGGGTGTACGTATTCATGATGTGAAGGCTGCTGCTACCGCGTCAGAGCTGTCTGACAATCTGTATTGAAAGCAGCTGGTTGTACCATCCTAGAAAGCAGCGTCTGCGTATCTCCATCCTGCTGTCGCTGCTCCCAAATGAAATGCTTTGCTCTGCGAAGAAGGATGTGTACCGGTGTGGTTTGGATAAATTCTTTTTTTGTGATGATGTTCAAATACTGCCTGTGTGCCTGGAAGAATGTAATTCTAGGTTTTGATGGAGTTAAGCCTTGTTTAGTTTCCCCCATTTCCCAAAATTTTCCATCATATCAACCATCACATTAATGTTCGGACATATGCATGGAGCATTAAATGTTGGTAAAAAAAATAACTAATTGTACTTTTAGTATGTACATGTCGAGACGAAGTAGTCCATATTTGGACAAAGTTTGTGAAATAACAACGGAAACGCTAGAGGAAAAATTTTGCAAAATTTTTCCATCTAAACAAGGCCTAAGTTGCTAGGTTTTAAAATAGAAAATAATATCAATATTTATGGCTTCTGCAGTTTAAAAATATATTTCATGATAAATAAATCTAATGATAGTTATTTACTATTATAAATGTTAATACTGTTTTGTGTAGATTTAGTCAAATTTTAAATGGATTGACCGGGAAGAAAGCTAGAATTGTATTGATGATAGCTCCAGTAGACTATGCTTGGGTCAGCTTTTGAAAAGTGTTTTGGCTGGAAAGGGCAAAAAGCCAAAGAAATAGGTAGAATTATAAGTTTCAATTTTCTAGAAGTAACCGTTCTTTATACAATTTTCGCAATACCTAGCCCATTTTTTGGCTTTCAGTTTTTTTTATTTTACAAATAGATGGAAATAAAAAAGACATTTTACAGGTGTTTCAAGGGAGCTGAAGAGAGATGGTATGATTTATAGTTATTTTAACTAAACTGCTTCGGGTTTTTTACAGCACATAACTTATTATAGATTTTTCACAACTCACGGTTCACAACTTTTTGATAGGTCATAACAACTGAACCAAACATATCCCTAGGACAGCAAAAATTGGCATTGAACTAGCAGCTCCCAAATCCCACGTCTTGGCTTGGATAAGAGCATTTCCACCAGATTAATTTAAACACATTCTCTTTCCCTATAAATGGCAATAAAGGCAGACTGGATGTAAAAAATGTGCGATCCCCTTTCCATGAAACTTTTTCTCAATCCCTCAAATCCTATCCTCTCTCCCTCAAACGAAGGAACCAAACGACAGTTCCTATAAAAGTATATTAAAATATCTTTAGATACGATAGACTACGGTCTTGTGTATTGGATTTAGGGCTAGCTAGATAACGAGCCAGTTCAGCTGAGATCGACTGGCTTAGCTTTCATTGAAAATATAAATTTGAGAAAATAAGTCACGGTATGGCTATTAGTTTTTATGGTTGATTTTGAATGTTTCTATAATATGATTTTGACTGTTTCTATAATATTCCGTGAGAGAGAATAAAGTCTCGTTTGGTACGGCTCCACTTCTGGTTGATAAATTATTTGACAAAATAGTTTTATATGTAGAGCCTTTTAAAGCATCTCACATAGTCTAGTGAAGAGGGATTTGCTTAGTCCATAATAGCCTAGTGACCCAGAATCAATACAGCCCCTTAAAAGAATGTGTTTTAAGGGGCTCTCGTAGGTGTTTCACATAGTCTATCGTATAGACACAGGGGTGGGTCTTTCTATACACTGATTTGAGAGAGATAATAAAAGATGGGAGCGGGTTCTATGTAGGGAATTAAGTTCTTCGTAGACCTAGGTACATAGTATATAGGACCGAGTCATATACTCGTATTTAATACATGGACACACCCTAGAACCGCACACTGCGGATGCTCTTGGGTATGAGCGATAAGAACAAGGTTAATAATGCAGCCAGCTGCTGGCTGCAAGGTTCCTTACAGCCTTCTCCCAGTCTACTTATATAGTAGTTAGCTCTTCACAATTAATACATGACCAACTTGTCTATCTCACATAATTTTTTGATTCTTATGCTTGAGCTGCCTGTAAGCTCATAACCCGTTTCTCCTTTCTCTCCTCTCCTCTTTTCTTCACCTTAGCATTTAGCCAGTTTAGAGCAACTCCAGCTACAACCCAAAAATAAAGCTGCTACATCTCTATTTACAAGGTGGCCTGCAAAGTTTGAGGACTAAAATCAAAGACATGCTCTAACCGCACCCCCGAAATTAGGCCCTATCCGAAATCAGGCCGAAGCCACCGCGACGGAGGGATGCAGAGGAGCTCTCCATCAAGGATCTGGACCAGATGTCGGGCAGCAGAGAGCTGCGCTCGCGCCTCGCGTTGGGGGCAGCGCCATGGATAGGCAGGGCGCTCGCGTCGGGACAGCGACATGGACGGGCGGCGTTCTCACCTCGGGACAGAGGCGAGCCATACTCGCGGACGTCGACCGCGGCGGTGGGGAACACGCGTCGAGTGGGTGGGGGGAGCGGATAGGAGGCTCCTATTCGTGGGGCCTCAAACTAAATTATAGAAGCCCTTCAAAAATAAGAGTCCAAATAGCAAGTGCATTGAAGTGAATTTTTTTTTGAGATCAAGTCCATAAGTTTAAAATAGGGGTCTGTTTAGGAGGTGAGCTGGAGTTACTCTTAGACTATACGCAGTGGAGCCATGCAAATGAAACGCTAAAGTAATTTAACGTAGCAACTGGTTTGCAGCGGGGCACGCTATATCCTCCGCAAGCAGGGCTTGTTTGGATGGACACCTGGACCTCTTGCCTGGCAAAAAATGATGCCTGAGAGTTGCCTGAAAAGTTGATGATTTTTGCCTGGCCAGGCAAGTACAAAGGAGATGTGTTTGGTTGCTATCCTGGCCTGAGAAATTAATACGATCACAAAAGTATGCTTTTTAGTATGGTGTAACTTTAACACTTTGATTTAATAAACCCTCACCTGGATACTTTTTAGTATAGATAAATATTTTTAAAAATAAACAATATATTAAAATGATAATCCAGATTTTAAAATAAACTCTAATATCGATGAATAGTAAAAGATTATTTTCATGCTTTGATAAAGATTAACTTGGTCGTAAAATTTTTAACAGTACCTATGCGTTGTTGTTTGTGGGTGGTAAAAAAAATCTATACATTAACCGGAGTGCAAAAACTAGTGCAGTAACAGTAGCAGTTAATTAGTAGTACAAAAATCAGTACAATCATCATTATATACCCAGGCAACCTCCACGGCTATCCAGGCAATCGATTTTGCTTGCCTGGTCCTTGCGTTGATGCCTGGTGCAGGAATATATCCAGGTTCGCAACCAAACGGATGACAGGCAGTATCCAGGCGGTCTGCTAGCCAGGCAAAAGAGAGCCAGGGCCTTAACCAAGCACGCCCGCAACGCGCGTCCGCTGCATTTAATGTCCAGCCGGCTTCCCGCGTGGGAGAGAGAAGAGAGAGTTGACAGCAGCAGCGGTGGGCCCCACTACTTCAAATAACAAAAAAAAATGTTATAACTCACAGACTAAAAATCCAAATTAAATTACGATCGCACCATTGAATTTGTTGCAATTAATTCTTTAAAACTAGATCTCTCATGGATATATTTAGATAAAGTGACAAGTGGGCCCACAGTGGATAGAGGATGAATGGATGCGGGAAAAATAAGTATAGATGAGAGAATCTTGATGACCAGGCAGTATAAATGATAAAAATAGAGGAACGTTAGTGCGCATAGTTGGAGGGAACTGAGCCGTATTTCTGATTTCTGCCTCGCAATCGCATGCAGCTGCTGTGCTCGGCGCTCGCTCGCTCCCCCATGCGATGACTGCAACTACTGCTTACGCCACCGCCTGCTACCCTGTCTGTCTAAAAAGATAGACTTTCTTCATTATCATCCATTTAGAATTTTTTTATTCTCCCTTTACCATTACCGTTGTATGGACCTGCGTTATTTCCTTGATTGCCATCTATACAGATAATTTGTTCCTTTAGCTTCCATTGACTAAGATAAAATACCGTAGTAAGACTAACTCTGTGAGCACCATTCATAACTAAATTTAATAACTCAGTATTATCTCTACGTCGATTTTTTGCATCTCTAAGATCAATTAAAAAAAAAGAAAAATCAGCACATATCCTTTGTTGTTTGAAGTCTGGACAAATAGCGCATGTAACACCCCCGGAACTAGGCACCGTTTAGTCATAGTTTAAGGCTTAATAAAACTCTACAGACAATTAATCCATGGTGATTAAAAATTCGTCTACTACTAACATAGCTAAGTAAAATATTTTGCAAAGCTTACTTGAAGTGGAGAGCACGGTGAGCAAGCCTGCTTGGCTTCTGTCGAGCCCTCTCGGCTGTGGCCTGTCTTGTTTTTTTTCTAAGCATTTACCCTTTACCGATTATGCTCGGCCAATGTTTTTTTATTTCCCTTTTTAAGTTTTACTAGGAAAAATGTCCGTGCATTGCAACGGGAGAAACAAGTTATTCAATGATCATAGGAAATATAAATATAAATGCTATGTAACTACTTTCTCTATTTCAAATTATAAAATATTTTGGCTTCTCTAAATACATTAATTTTCTAAGTACATAGTAAAAACTATGAATCTAAAGGTCCAAAAATAGAGGAACAATTTGTGTTTCCTGTTTTTTTAAGAAATTCGAGAGTTACAGTTTATTTGTGATGACTATAACATCCAGAATATAAGCTTATATTAGCAACATTATGTCAATTTCCAATTAAGCTTGCACCAAATTGAATGACAACCTTTGATAGATCTCCTTCTTTTGGTGCTAAGCATATAAAAAATATTTATAGATATATCTTAAGTCTAGTAATTTTTATAATATAATATCTATGTTGGTAATTAAATATTAATTTTTACAAATTCTATAAAAATGAAAAAGAGAATAAAAACATATTTAGTTGAACGGGAATGGAAGATTCAATTTCAAAATGAGAGAAAAAAACAAAAACTTCGAGAAAAAAGAAAAGACATTTAATAGACAAAACAAAAATTAGAAAAAAAATATTGACCACTAAATGTGTTATACATATGACGGTGTTGTACGCATACGTATAAAGCATGCATGACGGATGGAAACTCCGCGCTAAGCCATGAAACATCTTCAAAATCTTTTTTTTAATATAAATAGATAAACCCTAAAAATTAGTTAGTTGAATTGTAAGACGCATTGTTAGGTTTACGTGAAGAAGTATTAGGTCTTAATTTGAGGTGTCAAGTCCGACCATTAAGAAAACTGGATGAACTTTGATTATTTGGTTCTATATAAATGTCCGTACATTGTAATGATACACATGATTTATTACATGGCTATTTTTACAACTTTATGGTTCAAGTTCTAATTCGTCTGAAAAAAGAAGGAAATTGAAAACAAATTTTTTATTTATATTAGGATTCCTATTCTATTCAGGTTACTCAAGATAGGAGGATGTATTTAAATTAGGACTCGTAGTTATTCTGTCAATAGTCCTTACCTAATACAACAGACAACGATATTATAAATAGATTAGGATTCCTAATTATGTTTACATTCATGGAGTTAGTTACATGAGGCCATACCAAAAAAAATGGTAAAAAAAAGGCAGAAATTTTGTCTCTTTATTATTACTAGCACAAATGCCCGTGTGATGCACGGGATCTAGATCTATAAGGTCAATTTCAGTGGTTTTCAAAACTACCTATATATTAAATATATCCGTACATTGCTACGGGAGAAAGGCCACGAGGTTGGAAACCGCTAATCTTTCTTCCTCCTTGTCGGCGCCACCTCTGCTTGTATTCTCGGTTTTGCACACTACCTCATGCAATCCTCATCCGTTGTTCCCTCTATTGGGATTTCAGCACCCGCGATCTGCATGGAGGGAGTGTGCATAGGGTTCTTGCCGACTCCATCGACACGATGCCAAAACATACCCGTGCGTTGCACCGGGTCGTATATATAATTTATTGTCCATTACGCATGCCAAAGATAAACATGTTGTGTATCATGACAATTGACAAGACATATTATAGTGCAGTGACAAGACATATTATAGTGCAGTCATTTAAAGCTAGCTATTTTTATCTTGTTTAATTAGAATAATCTTATTTAAGTTAAATATTAAAGGCCAACTGGAGGAGGCTCAACACGTACCAGTTACGGAAGAAAAAGCAGAAAAAATCATAAATAGAATGATCGTGTTTTTATCTAGATTTTGTCTTGGTACCGTATGGAAAAAATGGAAATAAAACAAAACAAAAAATATGCAAAATATAAATGGATTCCAATAAAAAAAGTCGACTACTATATATATAGATCAACACCACGGTTGATATTCATGTAATTTGTTAGAGTATCTCCAATAGTTTGGAAAAATGACTTGTTATCCTTGTTTTATTGGAAAAAGAAGAAAAAACGTTCTCCAACAGATTGGTATATGACTTGCTAAATTTTTCCAAGTTGGAATCGGAGGCCATCTACTTGCTATATTTACCAAGTCAGCTTCACTTGCTATCCAGCGTTTCTATGTTATTTTTACCTAGTTGGAATACTTTTCTATGTTATTTTTACCAAGCTATTGGAGATACATGAAAAATTTACTTCTCAAAAGTTTTAGCAAGTTGCTAAATGACAACTTTTTCCAAATCAATTTTTCCAAACAATTGGAGATGCTCGTAAGGACCATACCAAAAAAAAAAAAATGGTACCAAAAAAGACGGAATTCTTTCCTCTTTTAATTTAATTTAATTACTATGTGAATAGAACTGACCTGAGCGGATGAGCGGACGCACCAGCAGGAAAAAAATCCAAAGAAAAAAAAAAGGAGAATTTGCAAATTCAACCATACTCGGTTCCTGGCCCCTTCAGGCCTTCGGGCTTCAGTGTTCTAACAGGCCGGCACGATGGTGGCCCAATTAATTTTAATCGTTGGATGAACTTCTAGCAATCCTGGCCATCAAATATACATCTGGACATAAAACCTAGGTATAAAAGCTACAACTTCCATCTTCATCCCTCTCGTTCCCCTCACTCCCGGCCGCAATTTATCTCTGGCTCGCTCCTTCTCCGACGTCCTCTCCGCCTCTAGCTCCGGTCGCGCCTTCGTAAGTCCTAGGCCACTCCACACATCATCTCCCTTCTCCACACATGACTACGACGACGACGCTACGGTTTGGCGAGGCGATGTGGCGGCACGACGGCGTTCGCCCGAGGCACTGCTGTGGTGCCGCGACGATCGGGAGCATCCCTGTGGTAGCAGTGCTCGGGAAGGGCGCATCCGCGTGAGGCGTGGGCGGCGGCGACAGCACGCCCCCGAGCTCTTGCAGGGCGTCGACAGCGCGGCGAGTGGCTCCGACCTCTTGTGCAACGACGACGACGACGCCATCCGGCACCTCGACTGAATCCTCATCCTCGCTCTTTGGCTGTCGTCCCCAACCCTAGCTGTGTCCGTCAGCTGGACGCGGCAACTGTGGCCTGCTCGAGCATGGAGCAGAGCGCGGCAGCGGCGGCACGACCCTGAGCGCGAGCATAACGCGGGCCCACGATGGCCGACGGTGGCGCGAGTACCAGCACAAGCAAAGGAGCTACGGTGGTTCCCATTGTATGCCCGCTCCTCTTTAGATAATGTATTTTTTGTCTCATAAATTTTCCCAGATTTTCTTTGTACTCGCGCTTGCTATGTGGTGCTCCGTGCCTATGATGATCCGCTAAGATGCTATATGATTTATAAGTAGACACATCCAAAATTGTATACTTGCACGGGTGGAGAAAAACATTTGTAATCGATTTAGAGCTCTTTTTCAATAAGATTTGGATGTTTGGCCGATTTCTTTCTCTGCTTTACTTTTACTTTAATACACATCCGCTTAAGGGTATGAGTTGTGTCTGGATTGCACTCTTCTTTTATAAGTAGGTTGTACATGAATCCTTTTTCTGTTCCTATTGCTGTTGCGTCCGAAGGAATATTTTATCCGATCTGTGTCTCTATAAGTAGCCAGACGAAAAAAATCCAGACTAAAAAAAGAGGCTGAAATTTTGCCTCTCTATATATATATATATAAATAATATAATATATATATATAATATATAATATATATATATATATATATATTAGGTATAAAAGTATAGATATAGATTTCATCGGTTTCTTTTGTTGTTGTTATAATTATTATCATTCTTATAAATAATAGAAATAAAAAAATCTTACCGAATTAAATTCAAATTTAATTGATCTGGCAAAATAAATTGTCTAAGCATACTATCAATCTCAGATTATAAAAACCGATTAAATTTGGCCACCCACAATGCCCACGAAGTTAGTCTCGTGTAACAACACCTTGTAACAGACTAACAGTATTTTATTTCCGTCAATAATATTTAAAAGAACAAAATATCTATATAGATGGCAATCAAGAAGATAACACATGTCCATGCAACGGTAATGGGAACGAGAGAATCAAAAATTCTAAATGGATGTCAATAAGGCCAATATCAGTGGGAGTTTATCTGAGTTTTACTTGCATTAAATATGTTGCCACATAAGCGTTTTCAATGACATGACAGTGTATTTAAGAAAAGAGAGATGAAATAAGTTTCATCTAAATAAAACTCTCTTGGCACGAATACCAACTCTCTATGAGTCATAGAATTTAATGTCTATGAAACTGATGAGGGACGGCCCGATCTTCCGTGAGGTAGTGATAGGTTCGATTGGTGGAGAACTCGACGTTGGCGATCCGGCTTCAAATCAGACACGATTCGAACCCTGCAACCGTTACACCACTGCTCTGCTGGTTATCAACTAAGCACAACTTGATTGACCTTGCCAAGAAGGCTATTCCTGCAAGCGAATCGAAGAACACAAGCAAGAAGGTAAAACACGCAATCTGAAATTGCAAATATGAATTATGCGAATATCAATAGAGGGTTCAAGAACTCGGTTCCAAAGGACTAATCGACACAGTGGAGGAGTGTAAGTGCATTCGCTCCCAATGTGGATTTTGGCTAATTAATGACAATCAAATTAGGGACTAACGAATTTATAAAAGGATGTATGCAGGTGTTAGTCCTAGAAAGATCTGAAATGTTGAAATCTCGTAAACAAAGCACATTGGATACATTTGGATATAAAGATACCTAGCTCAAGTGGTGGTTTAAAATTTTGATTTTAAACTTGAGTTATAGGTAAGCCGGACTATCAAGAGGGTCACAAATTAGGTTGGCTAGATGTGGAGAAAAGTGCTCAAATCGACTAACTAAAGTTTGCTTGAGAGACATCGCACAATCACGAACACATAGAGGTAAAACAGTGTGGTCGGTAGTACCGACCATGGCTGCAGCGCGCAATGCTCTCTGGATCGAGTTCATTTTGAACTGGCGGTAGTCCCGTCATCTTGTCGGTAGTACCGGGCATCCAGACCATTTTAACACCCTCTTTGTGTAGACTCAAAACTGACTTGGCGGTAGTACCGCCATATGGTCGATACTACCGACCCTCGGTGGTACCGACCCTGGTTGGTAGGAAGGTGTTTTGCAGACCTCTCTATTCGCGCTCAAAATGGCTTGGCGGTAGTACCGCCATATAGTCGGTACTACCGACCCTCGGTGGTACCGACCCAAGCCGGTAGTAAGGCAAGTTTGCTGGGCTCTCTGTGTTGGCTCGATTTTGACTTGGCGATAGTACCGCCATATAGTCGGTACTATCGACCCTCGGTGGTACCGACCCTGGTCGGTAGTAACCAAGGGACCAAGTCCCTTTCTGCGAAGCTCTCTGTTCGCGGCCGTTTTGGCCTGGCGGTAGTACCGCCATAAGGCCGGTACTACCGACCCTCAGTGGTACCGACCTGAGGCCGGTAGCTAGTTTTAGGTCAGATCTAGATCTGTGCAACGGTTAGTGACTGGTCGGTACTACCGACCATGGGTGGTCGGTACTACCGACCAGCCTCGGGACTGGGAGACTATAAATAGCTCTCCTCTTTCCTTTTGACGGTTACCCACTCACTCACTTCATTCATTGCGACCTACTTTCTGACAAAACACCCTCCAAGCATTGACTACTCCCCTCTCTCTCCCACCTTTGCTCCTAGATTCATTCCCTTGCAAGATTTGAGCTAGGGAAGTGAGATTAGAGAGTGGGAAGTTTCGATCTACGACTTGAGCACTTGGTTTCCATCTAGCCGGCTTGGTTTGTGTCTATTACTCTTGAGCTCCTTGAGCTCTAGCCGGTTAGGTGTTCTTCGTGGTAGCCCGTGTTGATTAATTTGTGAGGGCTCCCCGAAGTGTTTGTATTTCCCCTGTGATTTATAGTGGAGAAACTCTAGTAGCCTTTGTGGTTGCTTGAGTGAGGCAAGGAGGTGAAATAGACTCCGACCTTGGTGGTCACCTTAACAACGAGGACGTAGGCACTCCTTAGTGGTTTGGCCAAATCTCAAGATAAATCGTTGTGTCCCGTGTGCTTGTTGTTGTCTCTTGTATATTACGTTTGTTGTTGTGTTCTTTGTGTTCTTCCTCTCCTTATCTCTTTCTTAGGACACCCGGGACAGGCAGCCTGTGTCCTATTATCAGCAGTTCAGCTCAGTGAAGACACAGCACCAGCACAACCCATACAACATACAGAAGGACATGGGCATTGACTACAGGTTCTGGAATGAGTATACAGAAGGACATGGGCATTGACTACAGGTTCTGGAATGAGTTTGATTCCGATTTCTATCGTTCAGTCCTGTACAATGCCAAGAAGCAAAAGATTCTGAATATGAAGTATGTTGATTGGGAGCACTTGGAGGCCAAGCATGATCGTGATATTAACAAGGTTGTGGCAGCTTGCAAGGAGAGGAACATGTATGACTTGATGGGTTTCAGCTATAATTGGAATACCGAGATCATCCATCAGTTTCATGCGACGCTCTATGTTGATAATGTGGTGGAGGAGATGCATTGGATGACCGAGGGTCGACACTACAAGGTCACTTTTGAGACCTTTGCTAGGATCCTCGGTTTGGGCAGCGAGGATAGAGAGCTTGATAGTCTGCACCAGGAGAGGACTTTGACCGATAATGAGATTGCATTCATGTATGAGGATCCTCGGAAGGCAGACGGGTTGGTCAAGGGGCTGCAGGGCTTCTATTACATGTTAAATAACCTTTTCAAGCAGACTCTTAACCCCAAGAGTGGGTCCCATTCTAACCTCTATGGATATGGGAGGAACATGTTGGCTAGGATGGCCCCCAGGGCAAACCACTTCTCCATCTCGAGCTTCATTTGGACTGAGCTACAGGTAGCAGCCGAGGATGCTAGGAAGGCAGTGCTCTATGCCCCCTACATCATGTATATGATTGAGATGGTCTCCGGCTACACCTTCATCAAGGATGGGTTGCATGAGCCTTATAGAGCAGAGAAGAAGAAGGCAGCAGCAGCAGGGGCAGCAGCAGTTGACAGGCCAGAGAGCTCTCGCCCTTCCTATCAGAGGAAGAAGAAGAGCAAGCTGGCCAAATGGATCAAGGCCATCTTCTCTACTTGCACCTACGCAGCCCAGACAGCTCACCAGACACTTGTTGAGCAGCGAGCAGAGCGAGAGCGGGCGGGTCATTCGCCATTACCACCACCCCGCTCTCCACCTCACTTCGACCTCTCCAGCCTTGATTCAGATGATATAGACTCAGATGGCGATGAGGAGCAGGAGGAGATAGTGCCTGAGCCACCCTGTCGTTCTACACGTGCCTCGACCCGCTACACCAGCACCACCCATCGCCATGGGAAGGCCGTTGTGGAGTCCGACGACGACGACGACGACGACGATGATGAGACCGAAGAAGTTCAGTGGGACATGATAGCTTCGGATGACGAGTGAGTGTTTGGACACTCTTCTCTTCTCTCTACTTCTCTCTTTTTGGTGACTTGTTGCCAAAGGGGAAGAATTAGGTGAAGAGAAGGGGGTACAACACTTTCTTTTTCATGTCCCCATCTTTTAGTAGTTGTGAGTTGTGAGAGAGTTTGTTTCGGTCAAAACTCTAATTTGTAATATTACTCTATGTTGCTACTTCTTAGACTTGGATGTGGACATGTACTTTTATCAGCTTATCTAGCTTGTCTTATTCTGTTTAGATATGTTGTTTATTATGCTTTGTGGCTGTTTTAAATTCCGCTGCGTTTGCTGTCTGTAAGTCTGAGCGGCAGTGCCGGGCTCCGGCAGTGCCGCGCCCAGAGCGGCGGCTCTGGCAGACAGGCAGCAAACCACTCTGTTATGCTTAAACTGTCATTCGCATCACGTATTTATTCTTGACACAGTTTTTCAGCACCCCACAAAGCTATTAGATGTGAAACTGAACCTATGCTACACATATAATATGTGAATGATTGGCCTCTAATGCCAATTTGAGATTTCAGCTCCTATTCACACATTAAGGGGGAGGTTTCACATCCAAGCTTCTTGTAAGGACCTGTGTGGCCTAGAGGGGGGTGAATAGTCCTGTCAAAAATCACTGCTCAAAACTTAATTAGATGAGCCCGACACTACCGCCCTGTGCCCGGCACTGCCGCTGCCCGGCACTGCCGGCCCCAGCGCGGTACTGCCGCGCAGTGTGAGACCAGATGCTGCAATTCGAAATCCAGCCACAACTAACTGATTCTATATGAATAGAAATGCAACAACAAGTTCTATGAACCAGCAGAACCAACTACTCCAAGCCAAATATGAAGAATAAAGTAGATCGGGCCAAACCCTAGAATCTATCACAAGCTCAAGAATATGAAGAGTAAAACTAAGCAAGCACAAGAGACAAGTGATTTATCCCGTGGTTCAGCTCGCCACCAAGGCTTGCCTACCTCCACGTTGTTGAGGTTGACCACTTAGGTCATGAGCTTTGCAACTCTACCTCGTTCTCAAGTCAAGGAACCGAATCCTTGAAGTGAGGGGTAATAATACTAGCTGCACAAGTGATTACAAACCTCCCTAGGCCGCCACACAAGTTGGCAAGGCTCTAGGGCGACGCCTAGCCGTCTAGGGTTCCAAGAACCCAAGAGTAATAGAAGCAAATCCACCGGCTATGGCTCAAATCAAGTGCTCTAGGGAGTAGATCTCAGCTAGGGCTTCTCTTTTGTGAAGGTTTGAGCCTCCAACTCACTTGGAATCAATGAGAATCAAAGATTTGGTGAGAGGGGAGTTGAGAGCCTTCAATGGGGAAGAGAGAAGCTTGTCTGGAGGTAGGTGACGAGTTATGGTCGTGGATGACCGTTGGGGAGGCAGAGGGGTGATGTAAATACCCCCTGCCATCCAACGGTTGAAACAAGTCGCGGCAGTGCCGGCCATAGCCCGGCAGTGCCGCGGCCCGGCACTGCCGCGCCCTGAGCGGCACTGCCGCGCATACCAAACAGACAGAGGTGGATCTGAATCTAGTGCAGCTGTTTTTGGTTAGAAGCATGGATGGTTTGGGTTGGTTTGAGCACATGTCATTCAGCCATAGCAATGAATTTGCATTCCCCCTTGATAGTACGGCATTCCTAAAAACTCAATTATTCAGAATAAAATCTCTTTGTAGCACTTTGAGTCCGGAACCGATGAAATGTAGTATGAGGGGTCCACCAACGTATATACACCATCCTTTCTTATTATAACCTGCTTGTCAACTTCATAAATCTCATTAGTCTTTCAATCGTGTGGTCATTATCACCAAAACCCACAATTAGGGCTTGATTGCTCTTACAATCTCCCCCTTTTTGGTGATTGATGACAACACAATTGAAGCTTACAAAAGAAGGGTACAATACTTAAGATTTAGAAGCTTAGATGTGAAACCTCCCCCTTAATGTGTGAATGAGAGCTGAAATCTCAAAATGGCATTAGAGGCCAACATTCACATATTCAAGAGTGAGAAATAGGTTCAGTTTCACATCTAGCAGCTTTGTGGGGTGCCAATAAACTGTGTCAAGAATAATATGTGATGCGAATGACAGTTTATGCACATCAGAGGTGTTTACTGTCAGTTTGCCAGAGCGGCACTGCCGCTCTGGGCACGGCACTGCCGGAGCCCGGCACTACTGGCCCTAGAGCGGCACTGCCGCTCAGGCTGCAGACTGCAAACGCAGCGGAAAAATAAGCATAACCACAAAGCATAATAAAAAACAGAACTGAACAAGATAACATAAGCAGGTAAAAGTACATGTCCACATCCAAGCCTAAGGAGTAGTACCATAGAGTAAATTATTACAAAACATAGAGTTTTGAACGTATCAAACTCTCACAACTCTCAACTACTAAAAGATGGGGACATGAAGTTGAAAAAGTGTTGTACCCCCTTCTCTTCACCTAATTCTCCCCCTTTGGCAACAAGTCACCAAAAAGAGAGAAAAAGAGAGAAGAGAAGAGTGTCCAAAACACTCAGTCGTCGTCCGATGCAATCTTGTCCCACTGAACTTCTTCTTCTTCCTCCTCATCATCATCATCATCTTCATCGTCGTCGTCGTCAGACTCTACCACAGCCTTGCCCTGACGGTGAGTAGTGCTGGTGTAGCGGGTCGAGGCCGAGGCACGTGTAGAACGACAAAGTGGCACAAGCACTATCTCCTCCTGCTCCTCATCTCCATCTGAGTCTATGTCATCTGAGTCGAGACTGGAGAGGTCGAAGTGAGGTGGAGAGCGGGGTGGAGGTAATGGCGAATGACTCGCCCGCTCTCGCTCTGCGCGCTGCTCAACTAGTGCCTGGTGAGCTGTCTGGGCTGCATAGGTGCAAGTAGAGAAGATGGCCTTGATCCATTTGGCCAACTTGCTCTTCTTCTTCCTCTGATAGGAAGGGCGGGAGCTCTCTGGCCTGTCAGTTGCTGCTGCCCCTGCTGCTCCTGCTGCTGCCCCTCTCTTCTTTTCTGCCCTGTACGGCTTGTGCAACCCATCCTTGACGAAGGTGTGGCCGGAGACCATCTCAATCATGTACATGATGTAGGGGGCATAGAGAACTGCCTGCCTAGCATCCTCAGCTGCAACCTGTAGCTCGGTCCATATGAAGCTGGATATAGAAAAGGGGTTAGCCCCAGGGGCTATCCTAGCCAACATGTTCCTGCCATATCCATATAAGTTCGAATGAGAGCCACTCTTTGGGTTGAGCGTCTGCCTGAAGAGGTTGTTCAGCATGTAATAGAATCCTTTGAGCCCCTTTACCAACCCATCAGCCTTCCTAGGGTCCTCATACATGAATGCAATCTCAGAATCTGTCAAGGTCCTCTCATCATGCAGATTATCAAATTCTCTGTCCTCGCTGCCCAAACCGAGGATCCTACTAAAGGTCTCATAAGTGACCTTGTAGTGGCGGCCCTCGGTCATCCAATGCATCTCCTCAACCACATTGTCCACATAGAGCGTCGCATGAAACTGATGGATGATTTCTGTGTTCCAGTTGTAGCTAAAACCCATCAGATCATACATGTTCCTTTGCTTGCACGCAGCCACCACCCTATTGATGTCACGATCAGCTTTGGCCTCCAGGTGCTCCCAATCCACATACTTCATATTTAGAATCTTTGACTTCTTGGCATTATACAGGACTGAACGGTAGAAGTCAGAATGGAACTCATTCCAGAACCTGTAATCAATGCCCATGTCCTTCTGAACAGTGTAGGGGTTGACCTGGCGCTGAGATTTGACTGAGCTGAACTGCTGATAATAGGACACGGGTTGCCTGTCCTTCGTGTCCTGTGGTGGCCTCTCCTGAACATCCTGCTCATATGGCTGCAAATGAGCCCTGCTAACCTCTGCCAAGTGCTCTGGGGTATTGGGATAAAGGTCTTCCCTTATCTGTCGCCCTTGCATTTGTAGGCGAGCCTCATCCCGAATCTGCTGTCTAGCTGAAACATCTCCTTGGGAGCTAGAGCCACCTCGGCGAGCTGGCTGCTTGCTCCTCCCCCTGAGCGGATCCATCCTTCTCTTGACCCTCCTTTCATCATCACCTCCTCCCGACATCTAAAACATGGCAACTGTGGATTAGAAGACTGCAAAGGAGCTGGTAGATCATAGTGGGGCAATAGGCGTTGATGGATAGGGTGTTACTTGAATCAAGTCTCTGCTCATGGTCTGGCACTGCCGCGCATAGCGCGGCACTGCCGCGCAGGCAGACCGGATCTGAGCCAAACAACACCACATCCATCATCTCTACTACCTCCCTATCATCTACAAACCCTTCTACAACCTCTAAATACAATACCCATGACACATTTTACAAATCGGGAAAAGTTAGGGTTTGAGATTTTGAAACTTCACCTTGAGATGGAGAAGGGGGAAGAAGACCCTTGGAGAAGAGGAGAGCGGAGCAGCACCGAAGGAGATCCCGAGCAGCACCTCCGATGGCCAGAGATGCCGGGGAACGCTGCCGGTGAGAAGGAGAACTTCGGTCGCCTCCTAGTCGCCCGTGGGAGAGAGAGAGGTGAAAGAAAACTTTCACAGGCTGGTGAATGGATGAGGGAGAGAGAGAGGGGGGGCCGTCGGGTAGAGTAAGAAACCGATTCCTGCTGAATCGGTAAGTCGCGGCACTGCCGCGCCTGCCGCGGCACTGCCGGACAGTCACCTACAGAAAGGATTATTCTCTATGGCACTAAGTCTTATTCTTGGAGTGGACAAGTACTAGTTGCAAGTTATGACCAGTAACAAGTAATCAATTCAAAACAATGGTCATTTCAAGCAAGTTTCTTTCACAAAGGTTTTGAAACACAATATATGAAAGTTTTAAAATTGCTTTTGCCTAGGTCATTCTAGTTGATCAATCAACCATGCTAGGTTTTAAACTACGTTACGAGAGTCAAGGATATTTAGTTCACTTCTCAAAGCACAAAACCTTGACTCATCTAGAGGCTCAGTGAAGATATCGGCTAGTTGTTTGTCGGTGCTCACATGACGAAGTGCGATATCTCCTTTGGTTTCGCGATCTCTCAAGAAATGATGTCGGATGTCTATATGTTTGGTTCTTGAGTGACTCACTGGATTGTTTGCTAGTTTTATGGCACTTTCATTGTCACACAAGAGTGGAATATGGGTAAAATGACATCCGAAATCACGAAGGGTTTGCCTCATCCAAAGTAGTTGCGCACAACATGCACCTGCTGCAACATACTCGGCCTCGGCTGTGGAAAGGGCTACACAATTTTGCTTTTTAGAACTCCAAGACACTAAGGAGCGTCCAAGGAATTGACATGTCCCCGAAGTGCTTTTTCGATCTACCTTGCAACCGGCGTAATCGGAATCCGAATAGCCAAGTAGATCGAACTTGGAGCCCTTAGGATACCACAAGCCAAGGTTTGGAGTGTGAACTAGATATCTCAAGATTCTCTTAACGGCCACTAAGTGACACTCTTTCGGGTTAGCTTGAAATCTAGCACACATGCACACACTAAGCATAATATCGGGCCTAGATGCGCATAAGTAGAGTAGAGAGCCGATCATGGAGCGATATACCTTAATGTCCACGGCTTTCCCTTCTATGTTGAGATCAAGATGTCCATTGGTTGGCATGGGAGTTTTGATAGGCTTGGCGTTCACCATGTCAAACTTCCTCAACATATCATGGGTGTACTTGGTTTGGCAAAGAAAAGTCCCTTCCTTCAATTGCTTGATTTGAAAACCAAGGAAGAACTTGAGCTCACCCATCATGGACATCTCAAATCTCTTAGTCATGATTCTACTAAACTCATCACAAAAGGATTTGTTAGTACTACCAAATATTATGTCATCGACATATATTTGTCACACAAAGATATCTCCATTGACTTTATGAGTGAAGAGAGTAGGATCGGCTTTGCCTATTTCAAAGCCTTGTTTGAGCAAGAATTCCTTAAGGCATTCATACCATGCTCTAGGTGCTTGTTTAAGCCCATAGAGCGCCTTATGGAGTTTGAAGACGTGGTTGGGGAACTTGGGATCTTCAAAGCCCGGTGGTTGCTCGACATATACCAACTCTTGTATAGGACTGTTGAGGAATGCACTCTTCACATCCATTTGATATAGCTTGAAGTTGTGATGGGCTGCATAGGCTAGAAGAATGCGAATGGCTTCTAGTCTTGCAACCAGTGCATATGTTTCTTCAAAGTCCAAGCCCTCTACTTGAGTGAACCCTTGAGCTACCAATCTTGCCTTGTTCCTTGTCACCACACCTTCTTCATCTTGCTTGTTGCGGAAGACCCATTTGGTTCCAATAACATTGGTATTTGGTCTTTCCACAAGTGACCATACTTGATTGCGCTCGAAGTTGTTGAGCTCTTCTTGCATGGCCATCACCCAATCCGGATCATCCAGGGCTTCTTCTACCTTGAGAGGTTCCAAAGAGGAGACAAACGAGTAATATTGACAGAAATTTGTCAAATGAGAGCGTGTCGTTACCCCCTTTCGTAGACTCCCAAGAATGTTGTCAACGGGGTGATCCCGTTGAATAGTTTGCTTGAGTCTTGGATGATCAATGGGTTCTGGTTCATCTTCAGCCTCCTCTTCTTCATCTTGCTCGAAGATGGGTTGTAGGTTTACTCCATGAAGTGGAGTAGCTGCAGCTGCTCTGGGTGTACCCGGCACTGCCGGGGTCCGGCACTGCCGGGGTCCGGCACTGCCGGGGTCGAACCCGGCACTGCCGGGGACTGTATTTGGTCAGTCCCAGCAGGAGCTTCAGCTTGAGGACCATCCTGACCAGTAGCTTGCTGTTCTTGTGGTCTAATATCACCAATGGCTAATTGCTTGATTGCCTCACAAGGTGGTTCCTCATTACCTACAACAACTTCATCAACTTGCTCTACTTGAGAGCCATTAGTTTCATCAAACGTCACATCTATCGCTATTTCAACCTACCGGAGGCCTTGTTGAAAACACGATAGGCATGCTCGTTTGATCCATAACCGAGAAGAAAACCTTCATCAACCTTGGATGCGAACTTAGAGGCTTTGGGCTTCTTGTTCAATATGAAACATTTGTACCCAAATACTCTAAAGTACGACACCTTTGGTTTGTTACCGGTGAGCAGCTCATAGGAGGTCTTCTTTCTTCTCTTGTGGAGGTAGAGACGGTTGATTGCATGGCACGCGGTATTGACGGCTTCGGCCCAAAAGATGTCCGGCGTCTTGTACTCATCTAGCATCGTCCTTGCCATGTTAATGAGTGTTCTATTCTTCCTCTCCACCACGCCATTTTGTTGAGGGGTGTATGGAACTGAAAACTCATGCTTAATGCCCTCTTCATCAAGAAACTCTTCCACTTGGGTGTTTCGGAATTCGGTTCCATTGTCACTACGAACCTTCTTGATGTTGAAACCGAATTCCCTTTGTGCTCTTCGTATGAACATCTTCACCTTCTCTTGCACTACACTTTTGTCATGCATAAAGAATACCCAAGTGAAACGAGAAAAGTCATCAACAATAACAAGACCATGTTTGTTACCGCTGATGTTAAGGTAGGCAACCGGTCCAAAGAGATCCATGTGGATCAATTCCAATGGATGTGTAGTATTGTCATAGCTCTTTGGTGGGTGAGGTACGCCTACTTGTTTTCCGGCTTGGCAAGCTCCACATACTCTGTCTTTCTCAAAATCAACATTGGTTAGTCCTAGGATGTGGTTGTCTTTTTGAAGTTTGGTCAAGTTCCTCATCCCAACATGAGCTAGTCGGCGATGCCATAACCAACCCATGCTAGATTTTGCCACTAAACAAGTCTCAAGTTTGGCTTCACTTTTGTTGAAATCAACTAAGTAAAGCTTCCCTTTCAAGCGACCCGTAAAGACAATAGAGGAATCCTCCCTTCTAAAGACTTCCACACCCTTATCCGTAAAGAGACAATTGAAACCCATTTCACACAATTGTGAAACGGACAACAAGTTGTAACTTAGCGAATCGACATGTAAGACATTAGTAATTGAATGCTCAAGTGTAATAGCAACTTTACCAAGACCTAACACATCCCCCTTGGAGTTATCACTGAATATGATGTTTTCTCTTGCATTTGAAGTTGGGGAATATGATGAGAACATACTCCTTTCTCCGGTCATATGATTTGTACATCCGCTATCAAGCACCCAACTTGATCCACCGGAGGAGTATGCCTGCAAAACAAGTTTAGTTCCTAGGTTTAGGTCCCCAATTGAGATTGGGGCCTTGCATGTTAGTCACAAGTATCTTAGGAACCCAAATACACTTGTCGGCTGCCCTCTTGCCATCACCAACATACTTTGCAACAACTTTACCACTGTTGTTGTGTCCTAAAATGTAACAAGAGGACATGCTCTTCCTTGGGGCTTCTATCTTGGGTTGATGCATAAACTTGTTCTTTGTCACCCAAATAGATTCCTTTGGTTTCTGAGACCCTTGCTTCTGGTTGGGCACCTGCTTAGGCTGTGTGTGAGACTGAGCAGAAGGGAAACTGGTAGCCTTCCCTTCTTGGGGCGCGGCACTGCCGGCCTGGGAGCGGCACTGCTGGGGCCCGGCACTGCCGCCTTCTGGCGTGGCACTGCCGCGGTCTGTGCAGGCTGAACTGTACCAATCTGACCCTTCTTCTCAAACCTCACACACTCATAGCCATTCACTGTCTTCCTTCCATTTGTTTTGGCTCCTTTTTCATGCCCCAACCCATCCTTTATGAAAGGACGTCTTCCATTCTTGAACTTGGGCACATTCTTCCCTTGGGTCTTCTCACTAGCACTTGTGGTAGACTTGACACAACCACTTGCAATGACATTTGTCAACCTTGCTATTTCCTTTCTCATGGCCTCCATGTTCGCAAGGTTAGTGGAATAGACATTCAAATCAAGATTATAGCATTTTCCACAACCTTCACTAGTGGAGGGAATAGAGGTGACATTTGCCTTAGGGAGAGTTGAGTTGCTTTCCCAAAGAAGGTTATATTGCAGCTCAAGTTCTTTGTGCTTTTTATCCAAGCCACAATACTTTTCCTTGAGTGCAACATGAGCCTTCTTTAGGGAAGCATGTTCATCTTGCTCTTTGGCCAAGGCCTCATGCAAGACGTCCAACTCACTTCTCTCTAATGCAAGAGCCTCCTTGCAAGCAATGTAGAGGTCCTCTTGTTTGATGAGAGCATCCTCACTTATTGCTAGCTCGGCTTGCACACCTTCTAGTTCCTCCATTAGCTTAGTGATAAAGAGTTTGGTTTTCTTGTCCAAATTTTTAGTTATCATATTTATCTCTTCATCACTAGAATCATCATCACTAGAGGAATCACTAAGTTCACTACTAGAGATGTCACTAGGTGGAAGAGAAGGTTTAGGAGTGTGAGTCTTTTTCACCTTCTCTTTCTTGGCCATGAGACAAGTGTGGGAGTTGCCATCATCATCATCGGACAAGTTGTTGAATAGCCTTGGTGAAGGAGATGACTTTTGAAATGCAATGGTTGCCATCTTCTCATCTTCTTCACTTGAGGTTTGTACGGTTGAATCTCATTCATGTCCAATGTGAGCTTCTCCCATGTATCTCTTGTTGTGCTTCTTGTAAGTGGCCTTGTCATCTTTCTTGCCCTTGTTGTCCTTCTTCTCATTTGGACAATGAGCTATGAAATGCTCGGTGCTACCACAATTGTAGCAAGTTCTCTTCTTCTTGTTGGGAAACTTCCTCTTCACAAATTTGTATCCTTCCTTCTTGAGCCCCTTGCGGTATCTTCTCATGAATAGAGCTATATCATCAATCTTCTCAAATTCTTCACCATCACTCTCACTTTTACAAGAGGATGATGTGCTGTCCTCAACCTCTATTTTCTTCTTTTGTTGCTCGGGCTTGCTTGTAGATGCTTGTTTGCTTGAATTTGGCTTGCTTGATGTTGCTTGCTTTGTTGACTTGCTTGCCTTGAGTGCTAAATCCTTGATCTTCATGCCATCTAGCCTTGCTTGCAACTCTCCAAGCTTCCTCCTTTCATTTGCCTCTTCTCTTTGCATGTCAAATGTGATGATTCTCCCAAGCACATCACTAGGTGTGAATTTCTCAAACTTCTTGTCCCTAATCAACGTCACAACGGTCTCATTTCTTGGTGAGTATGCTTCCAACATGATTTTCACAACCTTGTGATCATTGATTTCATTTCCACCTAGCCCTCTAATCTTGCCAACAATGACCATCAACCTATCAAACATCTCTTGTGGACCTTCACCATCACAAATCAAAAACCGGTTGAGCTTAGCCATCAACAAGTCAATCTTGGATTGCCTCACTTTGTCAACCCCTTCATGAGCAATATGCAATCTCCTTTGCAACTTCAACTCCCATGACTTTGTTGTACTCATCACCATCCAAGGCACTAAGTAGCACACTAGTAGCTTGGGCATTGAGATGAATGTTGCGGAACTCATCTTGTGTGGGGTTCTTCGGATCAACCGGTGCTTCAAGTCCATTGTGCACTATCTCCCAAATACCTGGGTGAAGACCAATAAGATAGGTCTTCATAATGTGCTTCCACTTGGCAAAGTTAGTCCCATCGAAACGAGGTAACTTGCCCGCGGGCACATTAATGAGAGGCCTAGAATCATGGTTAGTCATAGTGGAATAGTTAAAGGATACGGCTCCATATGACTTCTTGGTCTCCTCCGTCTTCTTCTTGTCGCCCTTGAGATGATAGGAGATGTCATCATCACCATCCTCGGTGCTACTTGAGTCTTCACTCAAGTGAACACTCTTCTTTGCTTGAAGCTCTTCCTTCTTCTTCTTTTCTTCTCTTCTCTTGGCTCTTTCTTCTCTTCTAATCTTTCTTTCTTCTCTTCTTTGAGCCCTTTCTTCTTTTGCTTTGAGAGTCGCTGCATCCTCTCTTGCTTTGGCTCTAGCTTCTCTTCTCAATCTTCTTTCTTCCTTTCTTCTTGCGAGCTCTCCGGCCGACACGTCCAATTGAGGAAGTGTCCTTCCGCTTGCCGTGGAGATACTCTCGCTACTACTAGCGGTGTGCACTTCCACTTCGAAGGGATTGGGCTGCACAACGCTAGCGTTGCCCGTTCCTCCCTCGGTGGCCATTCTCTCGCACGGTGAAGTGTTGCTGAGAGACCAGGCTCTGATACCACTTGTAAGGACCTGTGTGGCCTAGAGGGGGGGTGAATAGGCCTGTCAAAAATCACAGCTCAAAACTTAATTAGATGAGCCCGGCACTACCGCCCTATGCCCGGCACTGCCGCTGCCCGGCACTGCCGGCCCCAGCGCGGTACTGCCGCGCAGTGTGAGACCAGATGCTGTAATTCGAAATCCAGCCACAACTAACTAATTCTATATGAATAGAAATGCAACAACAAGTTCTATGAACCAGCAGAACCAACTACTCCAAGCCAAATATGAAGAATAAAGTAGATCGGGCCAAACCCTAGAATCTATCACAAGCTCAAGAATATGAAGAGTAAAACTAAGCAAGCACAAGAGACAAGTGATTTATCCCGTGGTTCAGCTCGCCACCAAGGCTTGCCTACCTCCACGTTGTTGAGGTTGACCACTTAGGTCATGAGCTTTGCAACTCTACCTCGTTCTCAAGTCAAGGAACCGAATCCTTGAAGTGAGGGGTAATAATACTAGCTGCACAAGTGATTACAAACCTCCCTAGGCCGCCACACAAGTTGGCAAGGCTCTAGGGCGACGCCTAGCCGGCTAGGGTTCCAAGAACCCAAGAGTAATAGAAGCAAATCCACCGGCTATGGCTCAAATCAAGTGCTCTAGAGAGTAGATCTCAGCTAGGGCTTCTCTTTTGTGAAGGTTTGAGCCTCCAACTCACTTGGAATCAATGGGAATCAAAGATTTGGTGAGAGGGGAGTTGAGAGCCTTCAATGGGGAAGAGAGAAGCTTGTCTGGAGGTAGGTGACGAGTTATGGTCGTGGATGACCGTTGGGGAGGCAGAGGGGTGATGTAAATACCCCCTGCCATCCAACGGTTGAAACAAGTCGCGGCAGTGCCGGCCATAGCCCGGCAGTGCCGCGGCCTAGCACTGCCGCGCATACCAAACAGACAGAGGTGGATCTGAATCTAGTGTAGCTATCTTTGGTTAGAAGCATGGATGGTTTGGGTTGGTTTGAGCACATGTCATTCAGCCATAGCAATGAATTTGCATTCCCCCTTGATAGTACGGCATTCCTAAAAACTCAATTATTCAAAATAAAATCTCTTTGTAGCACTTTGAGTCCGGAACCGATGAAATGTAGTATGAGGGGTCCACCAACATATATACACCATCCTTTCTTATTATAACCTGCTTGTCAACTTCATAAATCTCATTAGTCCTTCAATCGTGTGGTCATTATCACCAAAACCCACAATTAGGGCTTGATTGCTCTTACACTTCTAAATCTCAAGTTTTGTACCCCTCTTTTGTAAGCTTCAATTGTGTTGTCATCAATCATCAAAAAGGGGGAGATTGTAAATGCAATCAAGCCCTAATTGTGGGTTTTGGTGATAATGACCACACGATTGGAGAACTAATGAGATTTATGAAGATGACAAGCAGGTTAATGATGAGAAAGGATGGTGTATATGCGTTGATGGACCCCTCATATGTTATTTCATCGGTTCCAGACTCAAAGTGCTATAATAAGCTTTTTCATTTGAATTTGAGTTATAGGAATGTCGTACTATCAAGGGGGAATGCAAATACATTGCTATGGCTGAATGATATGTGCTCAAACCAACCCAAGTCATCCCTATTTCTAGCCAAAGACAGCCGCACTGAAATTAGATCTTTCTCTGTCTGATTGGTAGGCGCGGCAGTGCCGCTCAGGGTGCGGCAGTGCCGGACCGCGGCACTGCCGGGCTTTGGCCGGCACTGCCGCGACTTGTTGTAACCGTTGGAAGGCAGGGGGTATTTACTTCACTCCCCTGCCACCCCAACGGTCACCCACGACCATAACTCTTCTCCTACCTCCAGACAAGGCTTCCTCTCCCCATTAAAGGCTCCCAAGCTCTCTCTCACCAAATCTTTGATTCCCATTGATTCCAAGTGAGTTAGAGCCTCAAACCTTCACCAAAGAGAAGCCCTAGCTGAGATCTACTCCCTAGAGCACTTGATTTGAGCCATAGCCGGTGGATTTGCTTCTATTACTCTTGGGTTCTTGGAACCCTAGCCGGCTAGGCGTCGCCCTTGAGCTTGCCAACTTGTGTGGCGGCCTTGGGAGGTTTGTAATCACTTGTGCAGCTAGTATTATTACCCCTCACCTCAAGTATTTGGTTCCTTGACTTGAGAACGAGGTAGAGTTGCAAAGCTCATGACCTAAGTGGTCAACCTCAACAACGTGGAGGTAGGCAAGCCTTGGTGGTGAGCTGAACCACGGGATAAATCACTTGTCTCTTGTGCTTACTTATTTTCGTTCTTCATACTAGTGAGCTTGTGATAGATTCTAGGGTTTGGCCCGATTTACTTCATACTACATATTTGGCTTGTTTGACTTGGTTCTGCTGGTTCAGGAAACCTAGTGCTACATTTCCATTCGTATAGATTTGGTTTCGTGTGGCTGGATTTCAAATTGCAGGCTTGGACCAGTTGTCTGCGCGGCAGTACCGGGCTGAGGCCGGCAGTGCCGGGCTCAGGGCGGTAGTGCCGGGCTTCGCTAATGTCACACCCTGAAATGTGCATTTCTTGAATTAGAGTTAAAATAATTTATTTATGAATTTCTGTGCTCATAAAATATAGAGAAATAAAAATTTTCTATAAATTAAAATTTATCCTAGGGTTTAGAAACATGTTTGTGCATTCATGTTGGAGCATTTGAGTTTTTGTGATGTGTTGTTTTGGCTAAAATTCTATTTGAGTTCAAAATGATTTGCAAACAATTTGAAAATGAATTTTCTTGAAAGGGGTTTGAAAATAAAGACTTTTTGTTTTTCAAAAAGTTTGGAAAAGTTAAAGTTTCAAAAACTTGTTGTTTCGTCTTGTTTTGCGAGTGAGTAAAGTTTTCCAAAAACTCGTTTACTAAGTCGTTTATCTTTCTCCGCCTTATCCATATCTTCTCCTAAAATCAAATTCTTTGTTTTCTAGCTTAACCTTTCTGTTGGAGTCTCCCAAAAATCTTTTTCGCCTGCTCTAAATTATTCGTTGGTGCTCATCATTCATCATCATATCTCCAAAATCTTCTCGAGAAGTTTTCCAGCTTTTTCTGACACTTTTTCCTATTTTTCTGGGAGTATAATCTAATTTTTAGATGTCCCAAAATATCTTTTCATGAGCTCCAAATATTTTATTTGAGTTCCTCATGTCTCCAAATGTCTCTGAGAATTTTTCCTGAATTTTCGGAGCCATTGGAGTAATTTTTCCTGACTTAAATATCAATTCTAGACTTTTCTAGAATTATTTTAATCCAGAAATTAAATAATTTCGAAAATAATAAAATCTGTCTTTTTCCTCCCTCCCACAAAGCCCATGTGCAATAATTCTATTAAATTCCAAATATCAACGTCTTTATTTATTAATGGGCTTTTATATTTATTTAGGCTCATTGGTAAATGTGGAGGTGCAACGTCAATTAGCACCATATCGCTAGTTGACGCGGGGCATAGAGTTTTTCTCCCTATATATGTGTCCCATCCCTTGGCCAAAGCACACAATAACGGAAGCCCCTGGTTTGGGAGTCCGAAAATTTTGTTTGCTCTGTCAACGGCCGCCAAATTCTTCCCCAACTCCGGTTATCGATTTTTGGCTCTCGTTCATCCTCCACAAAAGCAACCTGCAGTCAATATTCGTCGCTGACGTCCGTCAGCTCAAGTAAAATCTGATTTTCGTTTTTATTTATTTAATTTCGTAATTAAGTTCGCTGTATTTACAGAATTGCCACCTTAGTTATTTTAGCCATATCTTCTTCGTTTTAACTCCGATTTAATCCGTTCAACTTGCGTTAGATTCGTTTCGAAAAGATCTTTCAAACTATATAAAATTGACTACTGTTTTCTGTAATTGAAATTTGAGTTAAATCTAATCTAGTAATTAGTGTCTTTAATCTTGTTTAGCTCATATCTTTTCCGTTAAAACTCCGATTAGCGTGATTTTCGCGTCTGTGTGTTCGTAGCGAATCGTAGATCAGTTTTCAAAACTCTTTATCTTGTTTTCTTATGATTGATGTATTGTTCTAATCATAGGCTTTGTTTTGCTTTGCATGATTGATATTGGATGCTTGTGTGGTGCTCTGTGATCGTATGTCCAGTCGGTGAGTTATACGTTGGTGATCAAGAAGAGGTTCGTGATCAAGAGTCAACCTTTGGAAGTATATAAGTCAGCAGAAGAAGGATCTTGAGTTAAGGCAAGTATAGCAATCGAGTGTTCTTTTCGCAATCACGATCATGTTACTTAATTAATGTATGCATCGAATGATAAAAATGACTTATTAGCAACTTAAGAAATTATCTGTACGAGCACCTTCGGGATTTACAGTACAACTGTTGGGGGTTATATGGCTCTGGCTTTAGCTCAGTATAAGGACATTTTCTAGCTTGTTAGAGGTTACCCTTGTGGCGCAAATGGGGGACAGCAGACTGTGGATCCCTGGGACTGGTTGTATCACACAGACTGACTAATGAAACCTAGCGGCCCTAACTTGTTAGACGAACCTTTGAAAGGCTTCATCGTGAACCCTGCCGACTTTCCTTGGAAGTGAGTTAAGAGGCTGATCACCTCGGGCGAAAGGGCAATTCACGTCTCGCAGTGAAAGTGTACACCTTTGCGCAAAGTTTATTAAACTGATATATCAGCCTTGCTCAAGGACACGAGCGGCCTTGAAGACTTTTACATTTATGACTTATGTTGGTTAACATGTTCATTATTTACCATTTTATGCTATTCATTATTTATGTTACATTGATCATGAAACTTGGGATCTATATCACTTGTTGCTATACTTGTGGAGTTCGACATGGACTCACTCTTGCTTTTCCCCACACCTCAGAGAGTTAAGCTTTGGAGAAGCTTAGGCTTGTGGTCAACCAGTCAGTTGTTCCCTGTGAAGTGGTGTCTCCATCTGAAGATCGGAGTGTCTTTCCGCTGTCTGCTCTTTAAGGTTATGTTCTTTTGTTTTATATACATTATATAAGAGCATTGTCTTTCGATATTACCCTTTATTTGTGGCTATATGTGAGATTTGACTTCCTGGGCTCACATATGGTGTATACCTGGTTTTGTTCTTAAAACCGGGTGTGACAACTAATTGAGTTTTGAGCTGTAATTTTTGACAGGCCTATTCACCCCCCCTCTAGGCCACACAGGTCCTTACAATTCTTGTATTACTTTCATAGCTCACATACATTGGATTTGTAGTTCCTCTTTAGGATCCTGGTAGTGTCGTTTGTTTGTGTCCGTAGTACCGGTGTTTCACACCCGGTAGTACCTACCCAAACAAACCGGCGACACCGGTTGTTATCTAACTACATTTTCTAGTTTGTGAAGTTTCAGATTGTTGAAAATCACCTATTCACCCCCTCTAGGCTGATTTGATCCTTTCAAGGAGATCAAGAACGGGGGGCCCTGGATCACTGTAAAAGGATTCGACACCACAGTTACAATGAACGATTCAATTTCTCGATGGAAAACTAAACTCTAAACAAAACCCAAGACCTAACGACGACGGCGGCGGCTAATTATAGAGTTTAGGACGTCATCTATGCTGGATGCGCCCCCTAATGGGCTCTAAGACGATACACGGCCCAACGGACCAAAAGACGGTGTCGCAGCACCTTGGCAGATTCTGGATGCTGACTTGTTTCGACGATTCCTGTTGACTCCGAAGGAATTTTAACGTGATTCTAAAGCCATTGGTTAGCTTATCAAATTATCTTTCCAAGCATATCTGGTTCGTTAAAAATGGAGTCCGTATGCGTCCGGGGCGTTGATTTTATCTAGGACTGCTCCTGAATTTCGAGGGTGACGTGGTAGCTGAGTTGGAGACAGATTGCAACTTGGGGAAGACCATGGCGTCGGTGTGTCCAGCGTGGCGATGTCCTCATCAGAAACTCTCACTCTCAATGGAGAGTTTCATTCAAATTTTATTTTATTTCATATGACATGGCAGTCTTAGAAACAACACAATGGAACTCACCATTGATATTGGCCTAAGAGAAGTTTATAATTTTCGATGGCAATAAAGGAATTGGTATAGATTTTAGTGGCAACGAGGGAGTTCTCTCTCAAAACTAACGCTAACCAATTTGGAAAGTGCTCTAATATATTCTTATATCTATTATATAGAGAGGTTTCTTATGTATTAACAAAGAGGTTTATCAACAATCTCATAGGGTTTTTTTTTTTTGAAAATGCCTTCAAGCAAGCTTTTCATTCATCTGATGATAACATTATTACATCATTTGATAAAATCAGGAAAATGAAACTAGGGGGTGAATCAACCCAAATACAAAAAGATTTAGAAACAAAAGCTTGCTAAGCTAATTCATGAGCAACTTGGTTCTCTTCTCTATCACAATGCTCAATCATAGTCATCGAGAAGTCCATCCAATGTTGTAGCAATCTTCAAAATTTGGGGCTGCTGCCAATGCTGAAAAACCGTCATCCTTCATTGTCTCCACCACCTCCAGACAATCTGACGGCACAATGAAACTTGTACAGCCAATGTGTTGTATACCAAACGCAAGCCTTCCTTGAGAGCATAAACCTCCGCCATTTTTGCGTGTCCAACACAGAAGGCAAGAGAGTTCCTTGGCACGACAAGAAAGTCCCCCCTCGAGTCTCTGATAATCATTCCCGAACTTCCACGTCCAGCACCCCAGCAGCAAGCCCTGCGTCTATATTCACGGCAACGAAAAGAGGACTGCCACGGCGGCTTAGAAAACGTAACAGTATGTCTCGTTTGGCACCGCTCCACTTCACCAGTGAAGTCATTATTTTAAATATTGGCTTTATGAACGACTCTATCTGTGAAGCTGGAGCCATTTTGATAAATCGTTTGGTAAAATAACTTCACATATAAAGTTCCTCAAAATATGCTCTCATAAAACGCCATGTAGGATGAGATGAAGCCGGTGAAGCCATTATTTTTGGCTTCATCCTACCTCAAATGTCTGTGAGAGCACGATTTAAGGGGCTTCCTGGAGCCGTTTTATTTTGCTCCGTTTGGCACAAAATGGCTCCTGAAGTCAGTGAAGGAGTCTTGCCAAATGAGGCCTATGTATCATTTATGTATTCCTTTTTTCTCTTTGTGCGTGAAGAAAAGAGGACCATAATTAGAAACTTTTAATATAAATAAGATTTTTTTGCATGATTTGACGCATAAAACATGGTAGTATCGTTTTTTTTGCGAGACCCAGTTACAGACGCAGACGCTTATAAACACGGGCGCATATTCACCTTAACCCTACTATGAACGCACACACGCATACTCTACCCGGTCTTATGAGCACCTCCGAAGAACCGAGTTGGACCGGCAAATCTCGAGGTTGACGAAGTCACCACACACGCCTTGCTATCGACGAGCACATCGCCTACTACTGAAAGAATAACGCTGTTAAATCCTAGAATAAATCCTAGGTGGGCAGGTTCCACCACAAAGAATTCAACCAGCTCTTAGTTCACATATTGCCCATCATTTTTTTACTTGTGATATTAATACTGCATGCATATCAACAAGTTGCATGGTCAAGACTAGGGCCAAAATTTAGTGACGAAAAACTATCCCTACATATGTCACATATATAGAAATAGTGAGTCTACAAAAAAACATTAATATGATATGATGCTTAAACTACGTTTGTGAAGTTCCCTTTAGCATGCGGAAAATTTTTGTGTTTACTACGTTTTCCTTTGTGTGAAAATAAACTGATTTATGTGAAATTTCTATATGATTCCTATCAAATTATTGCATTCCAAAGGGAGGCCTAAATAGTGTGCAATAGTTAATAGAACCTACTCCTAGAAAGGTAATACAAAAATAAATACCTAGTGAAGATTTGGTACATTCACAGATTCCATGTTCTCATCAACAACAATACTAAAAGCATACAAAGTTGGAACAAAAGAAAACCTAATAGAACATGCTACGAGTGCAAGCCCAAGGCCTGGTATGCAGTATGCTTCTTTAAGACAAATTTAGGGCTTATATTATCTTATTTAAGATTACTGTAAGACCTAATTAATAATCTATCGTAATGTGCATGTGTGACAAACTCTATACTCATACTGTACTTCACCATTGTTACATTTGCGATATTAATTATTAAAAAATAATGTCATTAGGATCAGCCAACGAAAATCCTGGACACACCATTGATTCAAGACACTAGATAAGATCAAAGTACATACAAAGCATGCAACTAGTAGGTTGTAAGAAAGTGATTGGCACAGTGATTGCGGCCTACAGTGCCCTGCATACAAGCCTCGTAGAACAGCCCCAATGACATTGTTGTGACTCACTAAGCATGTTTTAAAACACAAAAACAATGAGAGCATGCATCTGTGGGCGCATCACTTAAACCTATATAATATATACTTTTGCGTATGTGCTTACAAGCTAACCACTTCAGTTTCGTTTAAGGTATTCACAATATCGAGCTTATAATTAAGCTAGCTCTAAGATTTTTTTATATTTTAATAAAAGAAAAAAAAAGTTAGCTATTGATCAAGAGCTAGTCTCATATATACACATTTCAAAATCATATTTGAGTGTTATGTGTAAGTTTAATCATATACTATAAGTAATTGCTAAAAGTTAGTATTATTAAAGAGATTGATTTAGAGGTACTATACTGCATCCAAAATGCAAAGTGTTCAAGTAGCCAAGTAGGTCACGACTAACTAGGCCTCTAAAGCTGGTGATTACTAGTTTATGGCCTACTGCTCCAGCACTACGAACTCACGCTCCTTTCCGGCGAAAAGATGGAAACATGTTGGCTGATCCATGCCATGTGCTGCGTGGGCTATCTACATGAATCGCGTGGCTCTTTTTGACTTTGACCGGGCATTGTGGCACCATGGCCCATGGCACAGAGTAATAAGCTGCAAGATCCTTCAATCATCCTACGAACTCTATGTGCCAAGAGCGTGTTTGGTTAGATGTACGATCTCATTCGGCATGCATCTATGTGGCATGAGCATACTTATCAAAAACGTCGTAGGATGTCACATTCCACGTATCGAGAACGTGGATTATTTTATCCTAAAAGTAGAAAATCTTTTCTCATTAAGGGTTTCACGTCTCACGCATCACGTTCTTCGTACCCACGTTTCTAGAACTTTTGTGACTGTGGGGCATGAGGTGGTCCGATGATTTTTGCTAGATGACCTCGCTCCATAGACTAACCTGCTAGGCTGCTACTATTGCTAAGTAGAAGACGAACGATGTGAATCGACAATCCAAACCAAACGGTGTCATGCGCTCGAATATAGGTTTAGATGGTAGACAGACCTTGCGAACTGTAAACCAAATGGCTAAAGTTATATTAATGCATATGCTATATAACTCTAGACTCGTTTTCTATTGTATATGTTGCATATTCTTCTACTCAATAGATATAAGTCATATATCATATAAATATTTTGTTTAGATCGAGCATCGACGGTTGATAGACAGAACAATACAATGATAATCTCTAGCCAGAAAAAGGAAAAAAAAATACAACAACAGATCAAATGATGGCTCCTTTGTAGTCACAAGCTCGTGCTCAAGGGCGGAGGACGCGATGGTACTTGGGAGGGAGAGAGGTGGTGGTTTTTAATAATGGCAACTCATCAGGGTGGTGCGGGAGAGTCGATGACGATGATAAGTTGTATCACATCCCATGGATACCCAAGATGATCGAGCTGCTCTAGTGACTTGTTTACTTCTTAATGTTAGGATGGTAGATCAATAAGATATGCAACCAAAACCGTCCTACGAGGATGATGCCTCCAGTGGAGATCAATTTCTCTGAGGACAACGTCATAGTGGTAGAAGCCCTAACTCAGAATCAAAACCCTAAATTTATGATACTATGTAAATAGTAAGGATTAAATATAATGCTTGAATGTATTGCATTGAACTTCTCTGATGGTATATACTCCCTCCGTACTCATAAAGGATATCATTTAGGACAGCGACACGGTCTCCAAAGCTTAACTTTGACTCCTTATTTCTATAAAAATATTTATGAAAAAGTGACATATGTATACTTTTATGAAAATATTTTTCAAGACAAATCTATTTATATAGTTGTCACATTTTCAAACTCAACAACTAAAAACTTATTGATGATTTATATTCCCAATATTTGACTCAAATCTTGTCCAAAATGATTTCCTTTACGAGTACAGAGGGAGTATAGAACACAGAGACTTAGGACAACTTAGGAGCTATTACACCTTCTGATTCCGAGATATATATATATATATATATATATATATATATATATATATATATATATATATATACTCCGTATATGACAATATCATGTTACAATTGTAAGTACTAAATATTATATCTACTATACTTAAATAGGAGAACTCTACTAACTTATTTCTCTACAATCTTATGAAGCCACGTCATCTCTTTGGGCTCGCTTCTTTTTAGTTCCCCAAAATTTCTCAAAATTTTTCCAGATTCCCCGTCACATCAATCTTTAGACACATGCATGGAGCATTAAATGTAGGTAAAAAAATAACTAATTATACTTTTAGTATGTACATATCAAGATGAATCTTTTGAACCTAGTCAGTCTATGTTTGGACAAAGTTTATCAAATAATAACGAAAGTGGTACAGGGCTTTTTCTAAAAAAATCTGGGAACTAAACACAGCCTGTATCTAGTCGAAAAAAATGAGATATGCTAATAATGAAACATGAGAGTAAGAAGATAATACCCCTCTGGAGCAAAGAATCGATGAAGAAATCGGAGAAATCAGAGGAAAAATCGACAAAATATGGATGTAGCAATAGAGAAGAAGCAAGAACATGGTGAGAGTGAGCTCTCGGGTTCTATTGGCTCACGGAGGAAGAAAAGGCCGAGCGTGGTGAAAGGTCCTTGTTTGGTTTTGGTAATTGAGTGACAACCTAGGTGAACTAATATGTGCTTACGTGAGATACACAGGAAATTAGTTCATAGGTGAATGTGCAATGAAGGAGCTTATTGCATATGAGACATGACATGAAGTCATATGACTAAGGTGGTGAAGATCAAGGTAAGACTTGGCTTGATGGACCGATTGCGAAGGTGACATGCAAGTTGGAGGCTTTCAAGTCGTTGGTACCGAGTGTCGGGAGGCTTGAGCAAAGACTTGGTACCAAAGGACTAAAGCAATGGTGAAGAGCAAGTGAGATCAAGATCGATAGACCATGGAGTCCATGTGATGATATGAAGTGGATCATATCATTTGATCAAGATTGGTGCATGCGTTGCATCAACTTTGGAGGAGTTGAAATGGAATGTGCAAGGCAAAGGTATAACTTGTAGGTATTTCATTTCACCGGTCATAGGTGTGTAGAGAAGTTTATGACCGGGTTTAGGATATATAGCTGTACTATAAAGAGAGAAAATCTTTTAGTTGCAACAGTTATCTAGTGCCACTAAGTGTGAGTCTTTTTTGCATATGCATTGCGCTTAGTGATACGGTGAGATGGATGAGTTTAACCCTGAAAAATCTTTATGAAAATGCTAACTTTAGTGCCAAATTAATTTGGTAATTTATGGTCTTTGAAAAGGGTTTAAAAGTTGGAAAAAGGAGGAGCAACCGCGTATGGACAGCAAGGGGTCGCTCGGATATTCTTTTGGCCCTAGTCGGATATTCTGGTTATTTCTTAGCTCAGCTCAATGTGCCCAAACAGCAAGGCTGTGCTCAGATATTTTCCTCGCCCTACCCGGATATTCCGGTTCAACTGAGATCTAGACGTTGCAACGGTTAGGAGCGTGAGGAGGGGGTATTTGGGGTTGTTGCCTTCTTCCTCCTTCACTTCTCTCCCCATTCTTGCTCTTGGTGAGCTAGGGTTCATCCCCTCTCTCTCTCCCCATTGCTATGAGCCAAATCTTGTGAGAGATTGAGTGCCTTTTTTGGGTGTGGATGAGAGATTGAAGATCCACCTCCTCCCCTTCCTCTCCCTCTCATGCTTGGTGCTATTTTGAGTGAGGGATTGAGAGCCTAGTGTGTGTGCATTACTCTTGGTGATTGCCATCACCTAGACGTCTTGGTGGATTGTGGTCTCCGTTGTGAAGCCCACGTGGTGATTGTGCGTGGCTCCGGAGAAGGATTTGTGAGGGGTGTTGTGCTCGCCTCGCGGAAGACGCGAAGAGCAACTCTAGTTGAGCGAGACATGAAGAGCGTCAAGTGGTCCGACCGGGTCAAGTGTTAGAGCTTGTGGTAAGCACTCCTTGTGGGAGAGTGTGACTAGTGTAGTCACCACTAGCAAGAGGACCGGCAGCAACCTTGAGCTTGTCTCAACGGGGAGTAGGTGGTTGGCAAGACACCAAACCTCGGGATAAAATCACCGTGCCAACTTGTTCATCCCGTTGGTTTGCTTACTCCTAACACAAGCTTGTATTTACTTTTTCATATATTATGCTTGTGTTATTGCTCTTGTGTAGCTAATTTGCTTGTGTAGCATATTTGTAGCTCCCATGAGTAACTAGTTGGCTTGTGTAGCATTGCTTAGTTTGTGTAGCTAAGTATTTGTTGAGCTCTCTAATTTGGCTTGTGTAGCCTTGTTATTGAGCATTGCTAGTGAGCTTAGGAGCTTTGTGCTTTTGCTTACTAGATTGTGTAGGAGCTCCCTCACGCTTGAAGTACTAGTTGCATAGTTTTGTGTGACCTTGCTTTTAGAATTGTTTAGGTGAGCTCTTGCTAGCCTGACACCTTATTTGCTTTGTTTAGAATCTTTATAAGGTGCTTGAGAGTATAGGTAGAGGGGTATAGTCTTGGCTAGACCGATAGTTTTAATTCCGCATTTATTTCGGTTAGCCGGTGCGATCATCCCCCTCTAGTCCACCATCTCGACCCTACACGTAGGCTATATACAAGTGGTCTTTTAGTTCCGGTACAAACTACGAACAGGGACTAAAACACCCACTTCTAATCCTGATCCCAGTTACTAGCCGAGACTGACACTTTTAGTCCCAGCGGGTGGCTAGCACCGGAATTAAAGGTGGACCTTTAGTACCGGTTGGAGCCACTCACTGGGACTACACTAACCGGAACGAAAGACGGGGTGACTTTTACAGTCCCCAGAGCCTTGTGTTTGTGAGGATATTTGTCGGTGTCCTTTTTCTTTGCTGTTTATTACCTTGTGTAAGTGCGATATTCAAACTTCGGCGAGCAGTGAACGACTGAAAGAAAAGACGACCAATTTAGTACTTAAATGTATTCTTAATTTTTTTAATAAATTATTGTTTTGTGTCTTGTTGTCATCTTATATACGTACGGAGTATTGACTTTCATTTTCTTTTTATATGAGTTGTGAGGTACTCTTTGAGTGTCATTTTGTAAAAGAAAGAGTGTGGATTCAGGTTCAGGTCCACCACCACCATTTTTTTAACGAAATTGGAAGGGAAGAAGTAAAAAAGGCCCAAAACTGGCCTTGTTCACTTACCTTCAAACTTCCAACTTTTTTCACTCTCTCTGTCACATCACCATCACATCAATATTTAGACGGATGTATATAGCATTAAATGTTGGTAAAATAAATAACTAATTACACAGATTAGTTGTAAATCACGAGACGAATCTTTTGAGCCTAGTTCTTCTATATGACTATATTTAGACAAAATTTGTTAAATAACACCGAAAATGCCGTCGTTAAAAGAAAAAAACTCGCTCTGCATCTAAACAAAGCCAAGCGGGAGAAAAGGGAAAAGACAGGACGAAGCGAAACAAAACAGAAAAAAAAGGCGCTCACAAGTCACAACATGCTGGCTAGTGGGCCCACCACGCACTCTGACTGCCCCCGGCGGAAACCTTTCTCGTCCTCTTCTATTCTCCCCCCTCCTTTTTCCCTCCTCCCAGCTCTCCTCTCCTCTCCCCTCCCCTCACCAGCTCAACGACAAGGAGACCCTCCCACTCCTCCCTGTCCCTCTGCCAGCTCGACCCTCTACCATGAACTAGGCCCTGCCCTAGGCGGCTAACCCTCGCCGCGTGCATGTCCGCTCGGGTGCAGGCACATAGGCATGGAACCGCCCGCCCCCGCAGCGCCACGAGGGGCCGAGCGTGCGGTTGCGGAGGCTGTCGCGGCGGAGCCGGCGCCCGGGGCCGGGGCCAGAGTCGAGGCGCAGCAGACGGGGCCCGAAGGCTCCGGAAGGGAGAGCCGCGGGGGGCGGGAGGTGCCGCTGCGGCTGCGCCTCGGGAGGGCCCGTCGGCGGGCGGGGCCGGCCACACCGACGCCGTCGTGGAAGATGGAGGACGAGGGAGTCCGGGAGGGGCCGCCCGCGCCCGCGCCTGCGGCCGCTTCCGCCGCGGCGAGGAGGAGCTCGGCGTCGGCGTCGGCTTCGGCGCGCCAGCTCGGCGCCAGCCTCTGGGAGATCCACGACGTCGCGCGGGAGGTCCGCCGGAGCAGGCGACGGGGCGGGAGCGGCATCGCCGCCGGTCGGGAGCACGGCGGCGGAGGAGAACTGGTTCAGGTGAGGGTTCCCGTTCACTCTAACCTCCTCCACACACTTGGCATACGAATCAGAATCGGATGGATTCCTGCGGATTCTGTGCCTTGTTCCGCTCTTCTGAATTCTTATTAAAGCAAATCGATCAAATTCCAACTCGCGAAAAAACAAAAAACTTTTCTTTTTATCAGATTCTAAAACGCTGTTGTACTCACAGACAAACGTCGATTATTATTCGTGCTGGTATTTTCTGGTGCTCATATAACTATTGATCATGCGTCGTTTGCTTTGTTCCTGCACATGGTTCTGTCGAATTGTCCGTTACATGGCTTGCAGGTTTTGGTCCCAGTTCATTGATTTGCTTGCTTGTACCGCTTTTGACCACCCAATGCAGTTTCCTCAAGGTTCAAAGTACTGTGGACCTTCAGTTGGTGCATTAGCGGCCCCAGGATTTTTAAGAGCCTGGGCAGATTAGTGGGTTAAGTAAAGACTAGACTTAATCTCCACTATACCTGGGCCATGCAGTAAATAGATTCAGTAGAGTTCAACACGGAGCAGCCTGGCCAGAGGCCTAGGGTCGCCGGACCCTGGGTCCGCCAGTGAGTTGGTGTAATGCTAGTATGATTTCTTCCTATTGTTTCACAGAAATAATTGCATGCTGGGGCTCAAACCTAACAAATTGCGAAGGATTGTGATGTAACCACATTTGTTTGTCGAGTGAAATATGATGCAAAAGGGTTTATTTTACAACTGAATATTTTACTGATGTACACAGTGGAGGCGATGTAATCACATTTGTTCTTTGAGTGAAATATGATGCAAAAGGGTTTATTTTACAAGTGAATATTTTATGTTAGCTTTAACTACAAGTACAAGAGATTATTTTACAATTAAATTACAGCTTTGACATTTTCTACTCCCAACGATATTTTATATAATGAGCTATTCTTATGTTATGCAAGAATTTCACAGTGTATCTGTTTTTCTCATTTGTGTTACTATTACTAGAGGTTGAAATGGAATAAGAAAAATACACACTTTCAATGCTCAACTATAGTTATAACACATTGTTTTTGATATATGTACAACTACTAGGTACCGCCAGCACATTGCAATGGGATTATGGGAATGATAATGTTGTTGCAGTCTTTTTTTTTTCCACAAGCATAGAACTATACGCTGTCCCAATTCATCTGAAACCACATCGATCGAAAATGATACTTGTTATAGCATCACACATGTTCTTTGTGCTGATGATGTGATTATGTTAACTGAATCATTTAAATGACACATTCATGCCTAAAAAATATTTAAGTTGTAAAAACTTGATTTTTTTCATGAAAAATATTCATTTACAAACACCCAACAGTCAAGCTGAACAGCAGAAATGACAAAGCTTGACACATCAAACATGAACCACAAAACTGAACAGCTCAACAACTCATTTGCAAAAAAAAAAAAAAAAAAACAAAAAAACAAAGTTTGTCATGCTCTAATGGTCAATCCATTAGTATCTCCGGACGGGAGTCCATTGTTTTGCCATGTTCTTAAAACCCATTGGCACTTCAAACAGTTGTTGAGCTCCCCTTATCAAGCAGTTGTTCAGCTTCCTTGCAGCTAGTCATGTTTCTTAGCACCACAAAGAAGAGTTAGGAGTCACCAACGCAATATTTGGAGTAGGAGAAAAACTGACAGTATTGCTTCCAGGAATTGATCCCTTCAGTCTTTTCTCTTCAACCTCAGCTCAATGAAATTTTATAGTTTTTCCACCTCTGGTGGTATATTCCTGGAATAATTCCTCTGATGCCATTGCAAATGTTGAGAATCTGAAATTTGCCATTACCAGTTTGTGAGACTAAGGTTGCATCCAAAGTAATAGAACCAGCCAAGGATATCTAATGCAGATTATGCACCATTGAATTCCTGCCTACAGATAGGGTGATGAAATGTTGTACGCATAAAGTGAAGGAAAGAAAGAAAATGCATAATTGTAATAGCAGAACAGAAGGGAAACAAGGTCTGTAACATGAAAAGATGGTTGCTGACACTAAATTTTAATGAGTCAAAGATTTTAAATATCTTTTCACAATAACTCACTAGGACACTACAGTTTTCACAGGGCAAACAAACAATCAAATATTTTAAACATGCGTGCTAATTCCTTTTTATGAAACTGCCGTGCTAAATTTCATTGTTTTCAATATTGAATTTATTGATTGAAAGTTCATTTTCTGTATTGATTGAAATTTATTTTCATTGCTGATGTTTTTCTTGCTATTTTAGCCACAGAGTTCAGGTGGCATCAGTAGGCATCTTGCAGACTTGTCAATGAAACATCATAAGTTCAATCAAGAAAGAAGTCATAGAATACAACCTTTTTCTCCTGCAAGTTATACAAGCTCAGTTGGGGTATGTATATACATTCTTTTGTTGCAGTTTATAATCAAATTTGGCCATGGCCCCAATTTTTTTCTTCAACACATATGAGAGTTGCCTATCATTATATTAAGCAGTGGAAAAAGCCCCAAAACAAACACTTTCACACATCCATGAAAAAGAAAACTGGAAAATAAATGTGCCGCTAGGAAAATAAAAGCAACCTCGACCTGGACACGGGTGCCACCTAAGACCCAGCCTCTGGACCAAGAGCAAGGAGGAAAGAGATGCCCCTGGCCTTGGCCAAGTGCCAACAAAACAACTCCCTAGCAAGCAACAGAGCATTAGCCAGATTAGGAGAAGCACTATCAAAGACATATCTTCTTTTTTTAAAGGATTAAGTCCAATTTTGGCCCCTCAACTCTTGTCTGTGTCTAATTTTAACCCTCAACTACAAAACCGTCTAATTTTGGTACCCCAACTATCAAAACTATTCAAGTTTGACACCTAACACAGTTTTGAGTGGTTTTCAGATTGCTTTGGGGGTCAAAATTGAATGGTTTTGATAGTTGAGGTGTCAAACTTAGACAAAAACCAGAGTTGTGAGATAAAAAATGAAAATTAATCAAGTAATTTAGTTTTTTTAGATATTTATGAATAAATATATATTTAAATTTACTCATTGATAAATATTTAGATGATAGATTTACTTTGATTTGACTAATTTCTCCATCTGCGTTCATTCGAATAAATTGAAAAAAATACGAGAACTTCAGACAAACTCGTTTGAACAATGTGTTTGTTTGAAGTTCTCGTATTTCTTTTCAAACAAAATCTGAGTTCATTCGAATAAATTGAAGTTCTCATATTTCTTTTCAAACAAAATCTGAGTTTATTCGAATAAATTGAAGTTCTCGTATTTTTTCCAATTTATTCAAATGAACTCAGATGGAGAAATTAGTCAAATCAAAGTAAATCTATCATCTAAATATTTATCAATGAGTAAATTTAAATATTTTTTTCATAAATATCTAAAAAAACTAAATACTTGATTATATTTATTTTTATCTCACAACTCTTGTTTTTATATAAGTTTGACACCTCAACTATCAAAATCGTTCAATTTTGACCCCCAAACCAATATGAAAACCACTCAAAACTGTGTTAGGGGTCAAACTTGAATGGTTTTAATATTTGGGGTACTAAAATTAGACGGTTTTGAAGTTGGGGGTTAAAATTAGACACAGACAAGAGTTGAGGGGCCAAAACTGGACTTAATCCTTTTTTAAAAATGGCAGGAGCTCTGCTTTTTCAATCAAAAAGAAAGTTTTTTTTTTCTTTTTCTTTTGTAAAAAAAACTCGACCCTTAAGGGAATGACCTCCTCCAAGGCATATCACTGAAGGGAGTACACGCCAACAGCCCACCGAGTGTCATTGTTGCCGAGCTAGCCACAATGGTGTACAACAGCTCTGACTTCACACAAGCCTCAGTTGATGCACCCAAACTTCGCCACCACATAGATATCCTTGATCCTCCGAGAGAGACCATGTCATGTCATCATTGCCGAGCTTTGATGAACCCCATATTGACGCAGCCCTGACTCCAGCACCATAGTCGAAGCCAAGATTACCGGTGATGAATCATCCACAATCCCAAATCACTAGCCATCCCCTACTGCAAGTAGCCACATGAGTTGAGATCCTGGGCATGCCATGACAAAAGATTTGGCTCACCACCACCACATCACCCATGTGTGGCCAGTCATTGCTGTTGCTGTTGCTGGGGCAGGCACGCCATCGAACATCTGCACACGCAGCGCTTGCATCTTCATTTCCACGAACAATGTGGCCACAACAGCCACGCGCCTGCCCACAGCACTGCAACTGCTGTCACAACGCCCTGAGCTGCCATAGTCACCATCGGTCCTGCTCCCATGCAGCCACGGTCAGGCCATCAGACTAGGTCATCTCAAGCTGCTACTGTAGCTGTGATGAAGGAGGGGTCAGCGGCCAGATTTGCCTCCTAGAAGCATGGATCTGAGCCACTAGCCCCCAGATCCATAAGGCAGAACTGCTGCCGGCGGCCACCAGAGCCAAGGAGAGGAAGAGGCACGGGAAAAGAACCACAGATGCCAAAGAAGCCTGGCTGCCGTCCTCATCGTGGATGCACAGGCTAGGTGGCATACTCCGGCAGCGGTGAGGTGGAGAGGATGGCCTGGTGGCCAGCCCGGCGATGCTGGTGGCGAGGTCCACCTGTGCCACCTGAACGGGTGACATGGTGGCTGGGCTGATGATGACCGAGTTAGGAATTTTCTGCACAGCACTATTACTCTTGTCTATTAAATACACATCCTTCGATGATGTTTCCAAATCATCGAAGCCCCTAAGATGATGAGTGAGTTCAGTCCTTATCTGGCCTGTTCGTCCACTAGAGCTTCCACATTTGACCACCAGGCACCGGCTACCGTAGGATAAAAGGCTTTGTTGCTGTTGCTGCACTGATGACATGGTCCTTTGGAATTATATGAAAATTCATTTTACTAGGAACGTGCCATGAATGTTATCTCAATGCAGCAGTTTCCTTGTAGTTCAAAATAGTTCTATTTTATATAGTGATTTTTTTTTCTGTATGACAAGCAATTGGTTGTCCAAGGTATGTTTTCTGGCTTAAAAAGGAACAGTGAAGCACATTTCTCAAATATGTAATTCTGTGTCTCTATTTTACAGGATTCCAATGTGAATGAAACTCGAAGTCCGACTCGTTCTTTGGGTATAATGGGTAGATCTGTGAGGGAAGGCTATAGCCTTAAAACATCAACAGAACTATTGAAGGTTCTAAATCGAATTTGGAGCCTTGAGGAACAGCAAACTGCTAACTTGTCAGTGGTTAATAGATTGAAACTGGAGTTACAGCAGGCTCAGACACATGTTCAAGAACTCATGCAAGAGAGACGGAGGTACAGACACGAAGTTTCCTCACTAATGAGGCAACTCTCCGAGAATAAACTTGTTAGAAAAAACAAGGACCACGTGAAGGTTGACGCAGTTGTGCATTCCCTGCAAGGTGAACTAGAGGATGAGAAACGTCTGAGGAGGCATTCTGAGGACCTCCACAGGAAGTTAGGCATGGAGTTGTCTGAAATAAAGTCAGCATTTCTCAAGTCAGTCAAGGACCTTGAGAAGGAGAAGAAAGGAAATCGCCTCTTAGAAGACCTTTGTGACCAGTTCGCAATGGGCATCAGGAATTATGAAGAGGAACTCAGAGTGGCAAAGCAAAGAAGTATTAAGAGTTATGAGCTCAACTTTGATAATTCAGTGCTCCATATTTCAGAAGTATGGCTTGATGAGCGAATGCAAATGCAAAATACTGATGCCAGTGGGGAATTGGCTCATAAAACCACAATAACGGAAAGGCTCGGCAGTGAAATACAGGCCTTTCTTCTTTCTAAAAAAGCAGGTAGCTCTATGAATAATGAAAACCATATGAAAGATAGTACTAGATTGCGACGTCAATCCCTTGAGTCTGTCCATCTGAATGGAGCCACCAGTGCTCCCCAGTTCGCTGAAGATGATGACGACTCTATTGCTAGTGATTTGAATTGCTTTGAACTGAACATGCATGGTCATATGGGATCGTGCAGAAGCGGCACAGGTGCCATGGATGTGCATAAGAGAAGATCAGAGCATCCTCATGGTATAGCTGCTGAAGGTTCACGCATGTCCAGTGTGCCAGTTTATTCACAGAAAGGCATCACAAAGCTCGGTCGCAGCAAACTGCAGCATGCGAGTAAAATACCAGAAATCAACTCACAAAGCAATGTCATAATTACTCCAGCAGAAGAGCAGAATGGAAGCACAAGCACCCAAATTATTCGAGGATCCAACAATGGGTCAATGAAGAACAACCCAGATGCACATCATGTTGATTTCCTGGGGCAGGAATCCTTTGATCATTTTTCCCGAACAAGTCTGTTTTGTGAAGGCACTACTTCAGGGGATTTGGGTAATGCCGGCAGCCCAACGCGGCAACTGAAATACCAATCCACATCTTTGGACCCTGAGATAACAGAATGCTCACCTGAACAGCCAGTAGGTGTGATGGAGAACACCCTGAAGGCAAAATTACTTCAAGCAAGGCTAGAGGGTCGACATGCCCGATTAAGGGCATCAGGTGGCTCCTCAACCAGCAGGAGAAAGTGAGAGTGCTGCAGATTCCGGGGTTTGACTGTTTGAGGCCCACACGAAGAAATCAAAGGTGTAATATAGCTAACTTGTATCTATGGAATTTCCCGTATCAGTTGGTTCAGTATCCGTGTACGTGGATTATGAGCTATCTGAATATATGAACCCTAGTTCCATATGTGAATCATCATCCATGTCAATTAGGCTGTTAGTTAGATGCCAGCACACTTTAGGCTAATAGCTCAAGACTCGGAAGGATTTTGGTTATGGCACCTTGTGTCTTGTTACCTCTCTGATACTTTGCTTAGAAGTCTATTTTGATGTACTGCATTTCAACAGCCACGTTCTCAGATTTCTGAAAAGTTTCTATGAGCAGTTGTATCAGAAAGCATGGTACATTTACATGGCCTATGGGTACCTTAAAATTATTGTGGTTGACACCACTAAAAGGCGTTAAACTTCTTAAATATTTTTTATCCGACACGACATTAAACTGGCAGCGTAGACAATCCCAGGCGTTCGATTCTCCACGTCTGGGGCCTGAATTCTTGCCTGGGAAGAGCTCTGCCTGTGGGGGCGTGAAGCAAACAGGCTCGACACTTCAACACACAAACTTGACCTCAGCATGGCCGAGAGAGAGAGCAAGGGGTAGAGGCAGGAGAGAGACGAAGGTGTTAGGTTATTAGGGTCGGAGTGAACCACTAAATTAGATAATTTTTTAGCCCCAAAACTATATTTTTAACAACGGAACATCCACATCTAAATTTGTAAAAGCAACTCCAACAGTTTTGTATTTTTTGTTTGGCAAAATATGGTATTTGTCAACTCTCAAATTAATATGGCAAAGGTAAAAAGAGTTAATCTTCAACGGTTTTGCATTTAGACTTGGCAAAACTAAAAAATTGTGCACGCGAGAGGGAAATATCCCGTGGAAGTAGCACGCGAGGGCGATTGCGAAGCGAACCGCAGCTTGGCATATATGCCAAATATCACCCGGTGTTTGCCAAGTTGCTAAAAATATCAAGCTCATTTTCCAAACCGTTGGATATGAGATTTTTAGACTTTTTTGCAAAAACAAGAATGCAAAACTCATTTGCAAAACCGTTGGAGATGCTCTAACGACTGGTCTTTTTTTTGTTGGCTGCGCTAACATGTATGGCATGACTAAGAGGCTATTTGGGTACAGCTTACAATAGCTTTATGAGCAAACACTTTTTTTCTAAAATAGTTTCACCCATGAAGCTGTTTTATTCCTCCTGTCACAAAACCATAAGCTGAGATGAAGCTGAAAAAAGTAGCTTTTCACAGCTTACATCCTCATTTCTCTCTCAACCATGCATGAAGTTGTTGATGAAGCTGTTTTGCCAACACTTTTTTTAAAATAACTCAGCTTCATCTAGTAAGTTGCTCATTAAGCTATTTTATAAAAAAACAGCTTCTACCAAACGGGCCTATACTCGAGGCTGGTAAGTTTTGTGAGGCCTTTCAAACCGACTTTGTGGAGTAGCCACTGGTGTACGATGAACGTGATGGTAGGGAGCCATCCAGGAGAGAATTTGTGGATATCCACTTGCAGGAGAGAATTTGTGGAGATCCACTTGCATGGCTCGTGAGCTATTTACTGAGTTACGTGACCGGGAGTTTAACTCTATGAGGGGTCCTTATGAGTTTCTAAGGGCAGTCCCAATGGAGAATTTATGGTAGTTTCTATCCCTATTAATTAGATTGCCAACTCAGTTTTTTGATGATGTGTCATGGTAATGAATGAAGAGAGAAGGTGCAAAACGGAAACGGTTTCTACTTCACGAAACCAAGTCGACGCTCGCATTGAGGCTGGTAGACGCGAGTAAATCCCCGTTGGGGAGAAACGAGTAGAGTCCATCTAGATCTGCTGCGTCGCCGCCGCGCATCGCACGCGAAGAAGCTCCTGCCTGTGGCCGCCTGTTGCTTCGTCGCCGCTGCGCGACATCCTTCACGCGAAGCGCAGCTCCCGCACGCGGCAGCGTGATTGCTCCGCCACCGCGCGGCACCCTCGGGCGCGACGCGCTACTCCGCCAAGTCGCGGAAGCCCCTCGCGCTCGATCGTTCGCGGCGTCTCGTGCTTGTCCGCGCTCGCTCTGGTGCTCGCGACGCTCGTGCCGCTGCCCACGCTCGCCGCCCTGGCGCCGCCGCTGCGCATGCTTGCTCTGCTCGCTGGCCTGGGAGCCGCGCAAGCCACGAACCTCCTCGCGTTGGCTCGTTCGCGCTGCCGCGTGCTTGCCCGTGCCGCCACCGTTGCGATGCGATATGCTGGGCTCGTAGGACGCGCTAGCTGTGCGTGCTCGCAGCTCTTGCGTACTGGATCGGTTTTGATGACTTGTACGCATGCATGCCTGCTGGCCAAAGGACATGTCGATTTGCTTCTTTCTAGTGCACGTACGTCGGCAAACCTTGCTAGATGAAGCTCGTACGCTGCTTTGACGCCGGTGGCGAGAGGTCGATAGAGAAAAGAAAGAAAAGCCAAATGCGTAGAGGATCCGAAGACAGAAAGATAAAAAAGTCTAATATTTATTATACATAGACTCTGCCATTGTGTAGAGTGATTTCTATAGTTGATTTTTGCTGACGTGGTTTTCTTGGATTTTGTGCGTAGTTTCTATCATTGGGACTGCCCTAACATGACTAGTGAAAACATTAGCTTTTTAATATCTTAGTAAAAATAACGTTGTGCAGAAGTATTCATTTGCTTTACCCGTTTTATAATGATGAAAAAGGAGAGGGAAAAAACTCAGTTGAGCTCTTTATGTTGCTAACAAATTCTACTGAATTGACACTAAAGTGCTATTATATCCGTACATGGGTGTGACGCGACACTAGGATGGACACATAATTATTATTCTTTCTCTTGAGGGCTCAGGGATATTTCTAGTGTCTAACCTATCTACAAGAAGTCACCAAGAAAAAAACCCAAGCTACTAAGAGAAAACCTTGAGATTATTGCAAGCCAACTCTTGTTTCAATCGGTAACAAAGTGGAACTAAGATTTACAAATAGTTAATGTTGAATAAAAACAAATGCAAAATGATAGGATTATTTTTTCATGTCTCATGCACAGTAGGCCAAATGGACCAAGCTAAATGCCTAAATGGATTGACACGAAGTAGGCACGTCATCGAAGCACAATATGGTATAATAGCTGGTTATACGGGCTATGGTTGCGTCACCAATTAGGTAACCAACACAACACAACACAATATAGCTCAGTTGATTGGATTTTATATGATGGAATCTGGTCATTCAGGTTTAAGTTCTCAACTTGACACGAGTATTCGTATTTTGTTCGATTTATTTTAGGATTTAACGGACTTTTCTTTTAGTGGTAGGTGACGCGATGTGCCTACGATGACTTTATCAATTTCGAGATTTACTGGTCTAACTCAATATTGCGAAGGTGCTCATTAGTTGTAGGGTGTATGTACATATGTTTATAAGAGTGGTTGTGCGCTCGTGTATGAGCACTTGTCTCTGTATTGGTTCTCGCAAAAAAATATTATAGCATTCCAAGTATGGTGACCAGACACTGTATTAGCCCACAATGTTTTTTGCTTAGCACTAAAAGATATTAATTATGCAGCTAGCATCGAAAAATATATTAATTATGAGATTTTTGGAGATTATATTAATGTTTTAAAAGCTATTTATATTTGTGGCTGAATAAAAAAATTCAGCACATGTTTAGTGAGTGCATATATTGTTTACTAGAATGGCCCACTTAGTTTATTTCTGTAATGAAAATTTCAGCTTGGTTTATTTCTAAATTTGACTTCAAATGTTGTTCAGCACATATTCACTCCTTGTATGAATGTTAGGGATTCTAGGACTTTTAAGTTTTTACGACAATTCAAGGTTAATAGAAAAATTACGTGTACTCGTCGCTAAACGCCTAAACCACAAGGAATATATGCTTTGATTTACACAAGTCATGGATTAAGTGGCAGGTTACGCATGCCATTAATAATATTTATGCCATTAAATATCAAGTTTTTTTTGATAAAGCCAATAAATGTCAAGTTATTTTGATTAGTATAGGTTAGTTTTAGTGGTGTTTCATGTCCTAATTTATAATATTCCGTAGTTTTATTCTCATAAAACTGTCCTATCAAACTTGGATGATCTCTCTATTTATTTATATGGTGTCAGTCAACATATTTGCTAATTAAGTTGACAGCTTATTTAGTGCATATCAAACTCTAATCAAACTTCCACTAAGACTGGCTTGTGGGACATAAAAACCCACATTAAAACTGACCTAATACACTCATTACTCATAACCCCTTATATTTATGATGGATTTTATGGTTAGGATCTATTTTGTGGATGTTTGCATCATTTATCAAAAATATATTTTCTTAACGCTAAAATTGTATGTCTTTAGGTAAATTATTTACAAAAACTAATTATTTTTTTTATCAAAGGTGGGAAACCAAAACCATTTTTTATTATTTCAGACCTATTTTTAATTGTTCTCATGGAGAGTCGAATCAGGGCCTGCTAAATGCTACTCAGGTGCTCTAACCACTCAGCTAGATGCCCTTTCACAAAAAAAGTTAAATTTAGAAGTAAGTTATTTCGATTAGTCTCCTAATGCGCTCATGATCCCTTATATTTATGGATAAACTTTAAAGATTATTATCAATTTTATGAATTGAGGGAGTAGTTGTTTGCATTATTTATACCAAAAATATATTAGTATTAGTATCTATACCTTACCCTTGTTTCTATATTACATTTACTGATTCCTCGCAAGACTAGGTCATCTGTTATTCTTGCCCATACGATTTGCAGCCAACAACCACTAGAACACCAGATGTCAGACAATCTTTTAGGAATTTCCTAGATTCCATGCGTCAAATATATGTTCTAGAGCTTGCTAGGTCGCATAAGTGTATAGGGTTTCCGCTAGTTACTCTAATGTCACTAGATCGCTAAAACTATACTCCTCAGTAGATAAATCATTTACGTAAAGTGGTTAAATCTCGAGAGCGGCGAAAGATATTTCTAGAGTAGATGTACCAAATCACAAAAATATCTCATCATGGAAAGACAAAAATCCGTTCAAAAAACTGCATGACCTCTACATACTCTCTCAAGTCTCATCGCATATAAATACGTAAATTGAATTTCTTTTATACAAGTCATTGATTTTTTTTTTAATTGATTGAAACGCCAAAGACGGCATGCAAACGGTGAGCCAAACTAACAATTCCGAGCACGAATTCAACGCCGCTATCGCGGCACCACCACGACCAAAACGTTTGAAGCCCCCCTTTTCCCATCTTACCCCCTCCATTGCCTCCTTATTATAACCACCACCGTCTTCCCTTGTGTCTCCTCCTCCTTCCCCTCCCGGCCACTTCTCTCAATTTCGCCCTCCCCCTCGAGCCCTCCGCCGGCTAGGGTTACGGCCACCGCCTTCCACGCCTCCCCCACTTCCCTGTAGGCGGAGGAGGAGGCTGGTCGGCGCGCGCGCGGTCGGCGGAGATGGACCCGGACTTCTCGCCCGGGGGCGGGGGGCCCAGCTTCGAGTTCGCCTTTAACGAGGTTAACTTCTCCGACCGGGAATTGCGGATCGAGGTCGTCGCGGGGGATGACGACGCGCCGGGGTCCAGCGGCGGCGGTGCCGGAAGAGGTGGCCTCGCCGACTGGGCGCGCCACCGCAAGCGCCGCCGCGAGGAGCTCCTCAAGGAGAAAGGTACGTCCACAGATTCTGGCTAGGCATGCCGTTGTTGCCCTTAGGATGTTGCCTTCCGATCGGGCGATTTTTGTGACGTTTGATGCGATTCGGCTGTGAATTTTCTGGGAAGTTATGTGCCTCGTTTTTTTTTTTGAGTAAAATCTGATTTCCGTAGGTACCCGACATTATAGGTTATATACAATAGAAAAGGAATTGGGGAAGGATAGAGAGGAATTTCAATTTTGCGCTGTCATGATGTACCTGTACGAATTATCTGACATTTTGATCTGAGCCACAATAATTGGTAAACGCATTTACCAGAATAATGAACTAATTTAGGATATCCATACTTTGAATTAGAATTTACCCACCGAAATATTCTAATTAATCCACTTGAGAATCTAGGGCGGGTAACCAGATGGGTGCAACTCAGAAACAATTTGCAGGTGGTGCATCTGTACTCTTTAGGTTGACAACATATAGATGCTTCTGATTATGGAGATGTAGGTTATGTGTTGCCTGTTAATAAGGTAACCTTGGAAGAGTTATTCTGTGCTTGATAAAATACCCTGGCAACGACAATTGTGCTTCATAAGCATGCTTATTATGGCGTAGTTTAAGTGCTGGAGCGGTCTAGGGTGATTGCCATTCCTGACGACTTGCCTTAGATATGTATGTCATCTGCCATATAGGTGTGGTGTCTCAAAATCACCGCTTTAGTGTCCGGATTGTAGGAAATCACTTGCGGTGGAAAGGTGAGATGAGGAAGAAAGCAGCAGCAGATTTTGGAGGGAGACAATCTTAGAGGAAGCATGGGAGAAATAAAGCGCGAGACAGAGAGAGGAAGTGCGTGGGAGACAAGGAGAGTGGCAGATCTGCAGGATACTGCGCAGGAGGAGTTGCCGTCCTCCCTCAATCCCGCAGCACTGATGGCAGCGGCTGCCTTCTCTGGTCGATCCACTGGCAGGGCACGCCACCTCCAGTTTGCACTGCAGTAGCATGGGATGCCACCCCCAATCTGTGCTCCAGCACAAAGGGATCATCACCTCCAGCCTGTGCTCCATCGTTGACGAGCAGACAATTGCTTCCCTTTTGACCTCTTTAGCTTAGCCAGCTAGGTTTGTGGACCTGTTGGGCTGTTTGGCTTCTATGGGTTACTTGGTCTGGTGGCATTTTTCCTTTTCCCCTTTTATCTTTTTCCTTTTTGTTGTGCCATTTTCCCTCACAATCCCTCAGCTGGCATGCTAGTATGGTGTCAGCATGCCTTATACTAAGCGGTAAATGGTAATCAGTCGCTTTATCTCGCTTTACTACCTTGATAACTATGTTCATAAGACATAAGGTACCCTAGACAAGCATATCAAGATGATCGAGAGTCCAACTGGCAGTGTCTAAAATTTCTTATTTTTCTAATTTGTAATGGTTCTCTTTTCTCCTTTCAGCCATACTATATTTTTGTATGAGGATTAGCATTTTAAATTTTTAAAAAGAATCTTTGTTTGAGTTAGCTTCATTTTTTATTAATTGCTGCATTACCTTCTTATTCATGTCTTTTATGGGTAGTTTTTGTATTGTAGTTGTGTGATGGGGTTATCGAGTAGTTATGTAAAATAATGTTTGTCATTTTCCTATAACCATCGTTCTAATTGGGAATGTTCACTCTAACCTTCAAAAGAAAATTTACGATAAAGAATATATGACAGTTAAACAAACGATGTTTGTAATGATAAATTCAAAGTTGTTTGTAATGATAAATTCAAAGTTGTTCAAGGTCACAAGGTTATAAATGTTGAGTTGCAGTCTTTACGGTAGCAGCTGCCCAAATTAATAGACCACAAGATTGAGGTTCTTGAAATGACGTAATGGGGGAGGTATAATATGCTACTTTTAAATCAAGATACAAATGATTTTCTGAAAATTCTATACTTTTTAAAGATAATATTCAGTAGGTTTATGATCCTGATAGTCACAATCTGCATTGCTTTCTTCTGCTTATGACATTTTCCACACTCCACTTTGACTCCACATTAGCTATATAAGTCATGGCCGTTGCTTATGGATGCTAGATTTTGATTTATGAACCGTTTTCTCCTTAAAAAAGCTGCTGTTGTGCGCATATGGTCATTTTGCTATGCAACAATGTTTCCTATTATACTATAGGTTCTATTATTGCGGGATCCTTTGTTGTTTCATTTTATTTTCTGCTATGCTAGATTTGTCTTCATTTTTGTGACTTTGTTTGATTATCAATTTCTTCTGTAGAATCTACCACTCACATGTCAGACCAAACAAATTGCAATGAAGTCGAAGCAGAAGAGTGCGACGCATATGAAGAAAATCAAGAGGAACCTGTAGCAATGATAGAAGAATCTCCACCCGATGTTGGCCAAGATGGTTTGTATAACCATAAATTGCACCCCTAATAATTTTTCTTTGTGAATATAATATTTATTTTTTATGGTTATTAGTGAAGTTAGGCAAAAGGTCCTGCTGTTGGAAAAGTATAGTCTATTTAGGCTTTTCACAAGTTTACTTTCTAATGAAATTTTATTTGCCTAACGAATTGAACTTTTTTTTTTTTGGGGGGGGGGGGGGTAAGTTAGATTGAGATTTGACAGAAATCGTTGAGCAGCCAGGACGAGCCTGGTTGAAGTTTGTTAAAGCACTTCCTGAGTTCCTATTGAGCCCTTTTCAGTTTTCAGCCCCTATTTTGATCATTTCATTCTTGTTACTAGATATGCTTCTTTTAAGTTGTAGGTTACATTCCAAAATTCAAAGTCTAAATTCTTAAATCGAAACATACAAAATTTTAAGCCGGCCCTGTTTTGGAGCCCAAAGCTGTCTTATTTCTGGATTTGCCATGTTCTTTTTATTTGAGCTCCAAAGTCCAAACTGGACACAAAAGCTGTAGATGGCATACAATTTGTTCAATTATTCTGCTTGATCATTACCTCAAATCTGCTGATTGCTAGTTCTATATATTTAACAAAAAAACAGACAGTTTCATAGGAAGAACAGTTGCACAATGTGATATTCACTAGTGAGCTAGGTGCATTCTTCTGACAAACTAGGTTGTTACTTATTCTATAAATTGATACCTGGTGGTAAACAACTATCATTGTTACTTAGGTGAGCTATAAGTATGCTTAGATTGCTAAAAGTGTACAAAATGAGTATATATTTGTGTTTTTTAAATTAAAATTCTTTTATTTCCCATTAACGTGCCTTTTTTAAGGTAGTAAACTAACCTGGATGCAACGAAGAGTTTGTTCCAAGTGTTTTGATTGCAGAATATGTGTTTTTAAATTTTTTTTCTTCCTTTATTCTCCCATTACCCTGCCTTTCTGAAGGTAGAAAATTAATCTGGATGCAACGTCAGTTTTTTCCAAGTGTTCTGACTGCAGAATATCTGTCTAATTCACTGTTTTTGTACCTTTTGCTCCCTTCCCTGTTTACTCATTTCATTATACACCTCTGACCTTGGTAATATAGCAGGTGATGATGGACAAGGTATTGATTCTTGGACTGTGGTGGGTACACCAGTTTTACGAGTCAAGACAATTTATATCAGTTCGGCGATTCTTGCTGCGAAGAGTCCATTCTTTTTCAAGGTAGTTATGGGAGTAACCACCTCCAATGCATTTGTTCTGTACTTCAGCCAGTGCTGCTTTCTGATAAGCTTATTGTGTTTTTCTTAGCTTTTCTCAAACGGCATGAAAGAATCAGATCAGAGACATGCTACCCTTAGAATTACTGACTCAGGTAATGTGGCAACTATGGGAAACTAGAACATCCTGCTTATTTTGTATTTATTAAAAAATAAATATTCATTTTTAAATTTATTATTATCATTATATATGCAAAGAGCATTTTATGTTCGCAAAGTTGCGCCTTTGTTTTTTCTTTTATTTGATAGTGAAATTGCTTACTCTTTCCCTCTTTAACTTCGTACCTGCCGAATAGATTTTTTTTTCCTAGCCTGCTGTATGTATAGCTTTCATCATTTGTTCTTTGAGAACCAGTTGCCATACACACACACACACACACAAAAATTGAGAGAAATCATTCTCTAGTGGATATTTTCTTTGGGCATCATCCTTTTTTCTTCTTAATTCTCTTGAACAGAGGAAACTGCCCTCATGGAGCTTTTAAGCTTTATGTATAGTGGAAAGTTGACAACTACTGAGCCCACTCTTCTGCTGGATATCTTGATGGCTGCCGACAAATTTGAGGTTGTTTCATGCATGAGGTACTGCAGCCAGTTGCTCACAAGCTTGCAGATGACCACAGAATCTGCACTTCTCTACCTAGATCTTCCCTGTTCAATTTCAATGGCAGCTGCAGTTCAACCTCTTACAGATGCAGCTAAGGATTTCCTTGCTGTAAAATACAAGGATTTGACTAAGTGAGTGATACATTCGATGGAGACCTATTTTTACTTTTATGGAAAAAAGTTTAGCGCAACATTGTTCTGACAAGATCATTGTGAACATACTAAAGGTGATTTTTTTTTTTTTTCTCATTTCAGGTTCCAAGATGAAGTGATGAACATCCCTCTTGCTGGAATTGAAGCCATCTTGTCAAGTAATGACCTCCAGGTGGCATCTGAAGATACCATCTATGACTTTTTGCTCAGATGGGCCCGTTCACAATACCCGAGATCAGAAGAGAGACGTGAGATCCTTAGTTCTCGGCTGCTCCCTCTTGTGCGATTCAGTCACATGACATGTAGGAAGCTGCGGAAGGTCCTAACATGCACAGATATAGACCACGAGCAAGCAACCAAGTGTGTCACCGAGGCTCTTCTGTACAAAGCTGATGCACCACACCGGCAACGAGCTCTTGCAGCGGACACAATAACCTGTCGGAAGTTCGCTGAGCGGGCTTACAAGTACAGACCTCTCAAAGTCGTTGAGTTTGATCGGCCCTACCCACAGTGCATAGCATACTTGGACCTCAAGCGTGAGGAGTGCTCTCGACTCTTTCCTGCAGGCCGGATATACTCGCAAGCGTTCCACCTCGCAGGGCAGGGTTTCTTCCTCTCAGCTCACTGCAACATGGAGCAGCAAAGCACGTTCTACTGCTTTGGCCTCTTTCTGGGGATGCAAGAGAAGGGCTCATTGAGTGTGACCGTGGACTATGAGTTTGCCGCAAGGACGAGACCGTCTGGTGAGTTTGTGAGCAAGTACAAGGGTAACTACACATTCACCGGCGGAAAGGCTGTTGGGTACAGGAATCTATTTGCAATCCCATGGCAGACGTTCATGGCGGACGACAGCCTCTTCTTCATTGATGGGATGCTGCATCTGAGAGCCGAGCTTACAATAAAGCAGCCCTAGAGCAATGGAAGAGCTACATGGATGTGCTGCGGTCGGGTTGAGTTTATTCAGCCGTGGGTGATGCAGAAAATGTTGTGTGCTGCAGATATCCTTTTCGTTTTTTTCTTCTTTTGTTCATGCACCTTAATCCTTTTGTCAATAGACAGTTTGGTGATGGCAAGTATAATGGAAAAAAAAAGAGGCTGAAAGCTGCCTTTTGTCGTTTAACTAGATGAAGGTTGTATGATCTTTGTCTCTGTATAGTGAAAGTTGTTTCACCAGATGAAAAAGGAAAGATCTCGGATGGGGAATCTCGATTATAGCCTGCCAATGAGCTAGATTCTGGTTCGAACTTCGAACTGTTCTGTGCAGCAAATGCGAAGGTTTTGGGGGGACATTTATCATTAGCAAAGCCTGCTGCTGCAATGCAATTTGAAAGGCAGTTGCAATGCAATTGTTGTTGCTTCGCTTGGTAGGTTGTGCGTTTCTGCTGAAGGCTGAATGAACCGTACTGTCGGCGTCTGGCGAGCCAACATCGACTCGGTTGCTTCTTTGAGGCTGGAAAAGGCAATTAAGAGTCAGTAATATACGTATTAATGTCTTCAGCTTGGAAGGGAAGTTGGTTTGAGTTTTCAGGTCTCGGAACATTTCGCTGGGCACATTCCTCGTGTACACTACTGCGACGCTGAATCTATGGTTGCGACGCAGAGAAGAAGCGAACCGACAGCACAAGACACACAAGTGGAGGAGAAGCTGCATCGCCGGTCGCGGCGCTAGCTAGGGGGTCGCCGTCCGGCCGACGGCGCTGCAACAGGCCCGCGACGCCTCAACCGTGAGGCAACAGCGAGGTGCCGTCCGACCCACTGCCCACTAGCCACTGGGGTCCATCCAGCAGGGCGGGTGGTGTAAGGCCACTGCCAACGTCCCTGTCCTGCCGGATCCTCCCTTCCCTAGTTCCCTTGCCTTGCCCTCCCCACCGCTCGCTTTCTTCCCCTGTCGGTGCACCGGCGTCAGCACCTTCATTAATCTTTTCGTTTTAGAGATTGGAGTATTATATATATAAAGAGGCACTGCATGCAAACTCCAAAAGTTGTGGCACTGCTCAGTTGAGCTCAGGGTTTTGCAAGGGTAGTTTTATTCTTTATTATTTTTGAATTGACTTGATGTGCTGCTGGTTCGAGAGTGCTTATTGGGTTTTCACCTGATTTCTGGCGTTGGTAAGCTGTTCTGCATTTTTTTATTAAATTTTTAAAAAGAGAGCTTTTTTTTTTCTCATACACTGTTGCTCATTCCTCATCTGCTCTTTTAGTTCTCTGTACCAAAAGGTTGTTCAATGTAATGTCACGCGCTTGCGCATCATTGCATAAGCCTAGCTAATAATTGTCATGGAAATTATTAGATTTGTTCACTTGATTAAGCTTTTGGTAAGGTGTCGCGTGGAGGGAGCCTAGCCCGCCTTAATTCATCCGCCTGACCGACCTGAGTAGCAGCGCAGCTGGGCGTGCAATTGCCTCCTAGCAACACAACGCACGCGGGCTAAACAAAATTGAAGGAAAACTAAACAAGTTGGTTTAGGCGTAAATGCTAGATCCCTGCTAAACCAGATTTAAAATTCATACTCCCTCCGTACTTATATAAAAATAAAGTCGTTTTAGGGGTTAGGCTTGTTTTCACATATAAAGTCGTTTTGCATCAGTCAAGTCAAGTGTGTTTCTGACGAGATTATTACCCCAATGGCTCCTGTCGCGGAGTACCGTACGACTACGATTAATCGCGTGGTCGCACCTCCTGGTTTGTCGTGCAGCCATCCGCAGGCGGCCGCAGCCATACGCGCCGACCCGAGCGTTTGGAGAAAAAAAAAGGAAAGAAAAAAAAAATTCACGGCAAGCGTGTAAACGGGTAATCTTTAGGAGCACCTCCGAACCTTTTTAGTTCAAATATTTATATTATATATGTAGTACAAATATTTGAACTAAAAAAGTTCGGAGGTGCCCATAACCTCACCAATTTGCACCCTTGATTCACGGCACACACAGCGGCAGAGGGCTTCAAACCCAGCCCTATTGCCTCGCGGGGCTCACCAAGCTAACCATCATCTGAGCAGTGAACACTTTTGAATGGAGATACCTACTATCCTACTTCCTCCATAATTTTTTTTATAAAGCATACTACCTCCGTATAGGTAAAGAAAGTTGTTTTGGACAACAACACGGTCTCCAAAGTATAACTTTGACTCCTTGTTTTTATAAAAAATATTTATTAGAAAATAATATATGTGTAATTTTATAAAAATATTTATCAATACAAATCTATTCATATAACTTTTACATTTTAAAACCCAACAACTTAAAAGTTATTCATGATTTATATTCTCAATATTTGACCAAAACCTTGTCCAAAATAACTTTCTTTTCCTATATGGAGAGAGTATTAAAAATTTCTCATTTTTTATCTTTTATAAGACACATGTAGGTACACATCGCGTAGAGTCTAAGCAACATCTGATAATCAAAAGCTTTAACAATTACTCTTCTTTAAAAACGAAGCACTACTTTGTATGTAGCGTTCAATCAAAAGACATAGTAGCGTTGAATAATTACTACATACATACACTTTAATTGCTACCGTCACCTTCCCTAAACTTTCTTGGTACTTTGATCCTAGGGGTATGATCTCTCTAGGTATCCTGACCGACGGGTAGAAAGATGAAAGTTTTTCTTGCAGAGTTGAGAAAAAACCCTAATAAAGACGTGCCACTAATAAGAGTGTCTTTCAGTAGGTTGCATTTCGTGCTTTATGTATTCGTACCACTACTACTAACAAAAGTGGCTTTTTAGCTGGTTGCGCTTCCTACACTCCTACCACCATACTACATGCACGTTCTGGACAGGAACAAACACATTGTTACTAATTAAGACTGTCTCCAACAATTCTCACTCAAATACTAGATGTATTCTTCGATTTGGATCACACAAGAAAAAAGGTTACCAACCTAAACAATTCATTTTCCAACAGCTGACCCAAAAAAGATCGGGACGTCCGCTTCCCTCCCCCACCGAGCAGAGGGTGCCGCTCGTTTCTCTCCGCCACGCGGCGAGCCTTCCTCCCTCTCCTCGCTGGGTGCCGAGCCTCCCTTCCTCCTCGCTGAGCCCGAACCAACCATGCCCCGCCTCCCATGGCGGCGCGGAGGCGTGCGCGGGCCACCTCGACGGTGGCGACGTGCGTGGGTGGGCGTCGTGCAAGCAGTAGGCCGCGGGAAGGCGGCTCATCGCCGGCTCGCAAGCAGGCACGACGCGGGCATTGTAGGTCGTGAAGGAGGCACCGAAGGGGATTCAGTGGTGGACGCCCGAGCTGATGGCTGGCGGGAGTGGGAGTGGGCATGGGGGTGGGAGAAGAGGGAGAGGGAGAAGGAAGGGATCCGACGGCGGGCGCCAGGGCGGATGGTTGGCGGTGGCAGAAGTCGGAGTGGGCATGGGAGAAGAGGAGGACGCCGTCACCAACTACTCCACCGGATTTGCGTAGTGGAAGAATGGCGGCGCTTTTTTGCCTAGCGTTTGAGCTGGTACCTAAAATGGGTTTTGTGTTTGGGTCACTTGTTGATGACTGTTTTTGATAGGCAGAAGTGATACATTTTGGGTTTGCCTCTCTTTGTTGGAGACAGTCTAGCAAATGTTCATTTCCTTTTTCTGTCCTGCCAGGAGCCTTAGGTCGATTTAGTTTAGTGTTCTCGTAACAACAAATTAGTTTGCTATGCACGCCATACCCATCGTTGATGTTGATCTTAAACCGTACAACTTTCCTGCCAGCAGAGGTCATTTCGCTCTAACGGCACCATCCCAGGAATATAATTAGTAATGTCGAGCTCGAAATTCTCTTTAGTGGCGTCAATTCCTATGGTTCTGGAGTGCATTTCTTGCCCTTGCAATGGGCACGTATTTTGGCCTTGTAGTTGTTGACGTCGGAAGTGATCCGAATCACACATCAGCAGAGCTAGAACGCCCAAAGAGGTTGCAAATCAACCTGAGACAACAAAGGACTCGACTAAACTGATAAAAACCGATCTAGAGACCGGTTTAGGTCGGTTTAGGGTTTGATCCCTTATGTTGGTATCTCTAGAACTCCTCCTGTGAAGACCCGTCGGGGAGAAGCACGTAGAAGTTGTTCTAGGACCAGCAAGGTCGCCTAGAACGCCGTCGAGCCTCGCTGGGAGACACGCCGAACAACAGAGTAGAGGGGAAAAGGGTAAAGGGATAGTAGATTGTTTTTGTCGATTAGGGTTGGATGCCTCAATCGGCCATAATCCTCTCATATATAGAGAGGGGGTTGGTCTTATCCCGATAGGAACCATCTTCAGATACGATCTCCAAGTTTCCTATCCGGACTCCATCAAAATATGCCCAAGAGTCCAATCTGGACTAAACAAAGTAAACCTGATTTCACCGATTCTTAAATTGACTAAACCGGTTTAATGGGCTCTGTAAACAACAATCCAAACTGGTTACACCAATCAATAGATCTTCAGAGAAAGGATCCTCGAATCAGTACCTGGATCGACATCCATCATCATTCTTAAAGTTTCCGACCAGCGCACCTGGTCGGGAAAAACGTAATTGGTCGGAAGACATCAAACAACCAGACCCATCTCACTTAGAATATCTGACCTCTTAGATACAAAGCATTAGAAGATAAATTCGTCTTCAAAATATTATGAGCCGAATACATCTTCTAACCTTACTATTCGCCTATGACACTTTTGAGTGTCAACATATGTCCCCCTGTTTTTAGGTGATCTTTAGTAGAACCTAAAAACAAACCGAATAACAACGATGTCCAACTCATCGGTCATTCAGTAATCATAGTCATTTTTGTTCTAAGGGCGATACATGTATCGGCCACTATTTGGAAAGCACTCAGGCCTCTTGCCAAACACTCGGAAAGTACTTTTTCAAATATCTTCCGTTTATTGCTCTTGGGAGACTTTCACCTTGTCATGTCTCTAGCATATATGCATTTCCGAATATCACTTTGATCACTTTATAAGGACCTTCCCAACTTGGCGACCACTTGCCAAACTTATTTCTCTTTGATCCAAGTGGCAGTATAGTTTTCCATACTAATTCTCCCACTTGAAACGATTTACTCTTTACTTTCTTGTTGTAAGCTTTGGCAACTTGGGCTTTGTCCTTCTCCATCTCCTTGAGAGCCTTCAATCTCTTGTCGGTCACTTCATTAATGTTGTCCATCATGGCATCATGATACATAACAGTAGATAAATCATTTTGCTTGGCAAGTCTATATGCATCTAGATTTACCTCAACGGGCAACACAGCTTCTTGACCGAACACCAACTCAAAAGGAGTAACTTTCATAGCGCCATGTCTTGATATACGATGAGCCCATAGAGCTTTAGACAAAATTTCAGGCCACTTCCTTGGGTTATCCTCAATCTTCTTTTTGATAAGCTTGATCAAAGTCTTGTTACTGGACCCAGCATAATATGGAGATGAATTGAGCATTTTTATCTTATATAATTCGGCAAAATCCCGCACCTCTTTAGAGATAAAAGATGTTCCTTGATCCGTAGTTAATGTTTGAGGGATGCCAAATCTATGTATAATATGCTCAGTAATAAACTCAACTACCTCCTTGTGTGTCATGTTCTTCAAAGGTACCGCTTCGGTCCACTTAGTGAAGTAATCGGTAGCGACCAGAACAAAGCGATGTCCCCTTGAAGATAGGGGATGAATTTGGCCAATGAAGTCTAGCCCCCAACCACGAAATGGACACAATTTGATGATAGGATGAAGCATAGCAGCAGGTGCAAGCCATATATTTCCAAACCGCTGACATTCTTCACATCCTTTATAGTAACAAAAACAATCGGCCATCATAGTGGGCCAATAAAAACCGGCCCTACGCAACAACCACTTCATTTTCGGGGCCGATTGATGCGTACCACAAATACCTTCATGGACTTCTCCCATGGCCACTTTTGCTTGATCAGATCCCAAACACTTAAGAAGCAAGTCTTCGGCTGTTCTCCGGTAAAGCTCATCATTGTGCAGTACATATTTGAATGCACCCCGCCGAACACTTTGATCAACTCTAGTATTTGGATCACGAAGATATTTTAATAAGGGAGTCCTCCAATCTTCTAAATCAGCCTCATTCTCATTAGTGATTAAATTCGACTGATCCGTAAGATCCGCAGAAGAGCCAACTTGACCAAACGTTCCAAGATCGACTAGGTCAATCGGATGAACTGGCTGACCTAATTCACAGCGAACCTGGTCAGTCAAGCAATCCGACCAAGTAAGCTCAAAACCGACCTGGTCGCTTGAGTAGATCGGCTAAATTAGTTCAAAACCAATCTGGTCGGCTAAACGAGCCAAACGAACTGGTTCTTTGTGACTTGTACACAAAACTTCCGAATACTGATGCATCAGCTTTATGTGAAAATTATGCCTACTGACACTATAGCCAGATGCTTGTTGGGCTAACATGTTGGCTCCATGATTTTCATGCCTCGGTATATGCCGAATTTGGAATTCGGTAAAGTGAGCAATGATATTAAGGCACATATCAAGATAAACATTCAGCAACCCCTCTAGACACTGAAATTCACCAGCAACTTGTTGTACTACTAACAAGGAATCACCGTAAGCCTCAACATGTTTAACTCCCATGGAATCCAGTATTTCTAAACCGAACAACAAAGCTTCATATTCGGCTTGATTATTGGTGCAAAAATAATCTAGTCGGCTAACATCTCAAATTCGGTACCATTAGGAGAAATAAGGATCACGCCAACACTTTAGCCCTCCTTACAAACTGACCCATCGAATTAAAATTTTCATGGTATAAAAGTAAAGTAACTGATCTCATCTTCTAAATCAATACCATGCTCAACAATGAAATCAGCAAGAACTTGACCTTTCAATGTTTTCAATGATTCATAAATCAAGTCATATTCAATTAATGCATACGCCCATTTGCCTATCCTCCCACTAAGGATCAACCGATATAACATGTGCTTGCTCACATCGGCCTGACATGCGATCACACATGTACTAGACAATAAATAATGCCTCATCTTAGCACAAGCATAGTACAATGATAAACATAACTTCTCAATATGGGTGTACCTTGTCTCGGGATCAAGAAGACGGCGACCAATATAAGCGATCACATATTCTTTGCCTTCATCTTCTTGTGTCAAAACAGCTCCAACAATCCTCTCTTCGGTAGCAATATACAATCTGAAGGGAACCCCTCTCCTAGGTGCTCGAAGAATCGGTGGAGATGACAAATATTCCTTTATTTTTTCAAATGCCTTTTGTTGCTCTGCTCCCCCCCAAGCGAATTCAGATTCGTTCTTCAACTTTAATATGGGGGGGGGGGGGTAAATAATCTTCCCGGACAAATTGGCAATAAATCTCCTTAAATAGTTCACTTTTCCTAAGAACTTCTGCAAGTCCTTTTAGCATGTAGGCGCCTGAACTCTCTTAATCTTCTCTATCCTCTTAGGATCAATTTCTATGCCCTTATCATGAATGATAAATCCTAAGAATTTCTCAGCCGACACACCAAAGGCACACTTCAGTGGGTTCATCTTCAATCCATATCGGCGCATCCTTTCAAACGCAAGACGTAAATCGGCCAAATGAGACACATGAGCGGTCGATTTGATCATAATGTCATCAATATATACTTCCATGATTACACCAATTAAATCATGAAAGATCAGATTCACAGCACGTTGATAAGTAGCACCTGCATTCTTCAACCCGAACGTCATCACAACCCACTCAAAGAGACCAACAAAACGAGGACAAATGAAGGCCGTTTTAGACATATCATCTTCGGCCATGAATATCTGATTGTAACCAGCGTTGCCATCAAGAAAGCTAACAATCTGGTGTCCTGAAGCATCGTTGATCAGCATATCCGCTATAGGCATAGGATATTCATCCTTAGGAGTAGCCCTATTTAAGTCTCTAAAATCAATACAGACTCTGATCTTGCCTGTCTCTTTTTTCTCAACAGGCACAATATTAAAGACTCACTCTACATACCTGCATGGTCGAATAAACCCCGCTTGTAGTAATCGATTAATCTCTTCTTTAATCTGGTCATATATTGTAGAGCTAAAATGGCGAGGATGTTGCTTGAAAGGCTTGAACCCAGGTTTAATAGGAAGCTGATGTTCAACAAACTCTCGGTTTAATCCAGGCATTTCCGTATAATTCCATGCAAAGCAATCAACATATTCTTTCAAAAGCGCGATTAAATCTAGTTTATAATCGACTTCCAGGTTTTGATTTACAAAGGTCGGCCTAGGTACAGAACCATCCCCAATATCAACTTGTTCTAAGGGGTCGACCGACGTGAAACCTTGGCCCAACTTATTGAGCTTGTCAAAGTCATCAATAGCTTCACAAGCATCGGTCTTACAAGTCTGATATTGTTCAACACGATGTCTTAACCAATCAACATTAGCATCCATTAAATTACATGATAATGTTGAACCGATTATCAATCGACTTTAGAGATACCGGTACAAACCTTCCTTAGTAACGCTAATGAATTAAAAATTAGAAAGGTCCCGACCAGATAAACAAGCAATAGCATCATGCCCCCCGAGCAAAGGAGCATCGGCCGCAGCTACATAGGCCGACAAATTTGAATGCACAATTTCTACATCGTCGCCCACCCACTGAATGAGAAACTGATGTAGACTAGAGGGAAGGCACCGATTAGCATGAATCCAATCACGTCCAAGTATAAGGTTGTAACTACCTTGTATGTTGGTGACGAAGAAAGCAGTGGCCAAAGTCTTACTCCCAATGGTAAGCTCCATGGATGCAACTCCTTTGGCTGGAATAGGATCTCCTCCTCTGACTCCAGTGATAGTCATGTTGGTCTTGATCAGCACTTCATCAGTACCACCAAGCTTCTGGTAAAGCGAGTATGACATCAGGTTCACAATCGCCCCGCTGTCGACCAACATCTTGTGGACTGGTGTACCATTGATATGGCCCTTTACATGTAATGTCTTGAGATGATTGACAGAGTCCTCTGGCTTCTGGAATACAGCGCTCTGCATAGCAAAGTTGAACTCCGCCGTTGTTGAATCATCACCGACCACATAGTAGTCAGCCGATAAGTAAACCACATTGACCTCCGCCCTCTCTGGGGAAGGTTCGTAATCCACCATCTCCTCATATTGTTATTCAGGTAATTCTTCACTGGTCGTGACAACACCAGCGGAGGAAATAAGACCACCAGGGTATACATCGGATCCCACCGGAACATCAGGAACCGATTCTGCTAGCCTGGGACCTGGTCGGGTCGGCTCAACTCCCGACTCAGCAGTGGCTGACTTAACTTGCTCAGGTCCTAAACTGGTCGGCGCATGATCCGAACTGATCAGATTAGGACCCGACCTGATCGGCTCCGAAGCTGATTTGGCAGAATCGATGTCTAGACTGATTGGCTTAGGATCCGACCTGTTTGGTTCCATAACTGTTGAAGTCGGCTTTTGATTACAAGCCGACTCTTCACCTCCTCGCTTGCCCTGAGGGAACATGGGATGTGTTGAGTTAAATATATCTTCCCTCATTTTCTCAAGCTGCTCCCGCCTTTGCTTGTTACAGCGAGCCCGCTGCAACTTCCTTCGTTGAGTCTTACTCAAACCAGAGGACACCACCTAGGCTGAGTGTATCTAGGATCACGCTCGACAGGCTTTTCTTCCTCTACTCCGGCTAAAGCATTTGAAACATTTTGGACCTTTGCTGGAGTCGGTTCCTCAATTATCATCGGCTCAGCTTCATTAACAATGGAAGCCTCCATAGAGCCAATCGTGATTGTGGGGAAATAGCAGGAGTATTCTGCACCTTCTTAGGCACATAGACTTGTCGTACCTGTGCCTTTCCTGCTTCCTGAGCGGCCAAAGTCCTTGGGGTGACCAGCCGATTCTGATTTACACCACTGGAGCTCGGCCGATCACCCAACCGATCAAACACCGAAACCCTCAAAGGTTGACCAACAAGTGCTCCCCATCCTTGCTGATAGTACGTAGGCGCTGGCATGGGGTAGGGTACCCAAACTCCTTGAGGACCCCATTGTGGAGGCGGTGAAATGGGAGGAGCCCACTAGGGTTTATAAGGAATGACCCTCGACACTGGGGATACTGCTTGGGCCACCACCAGCTGCTTAGCCTTCTCATCCTCACGCTTCGGAGGAGTGGACTCTCTCTTTTTGAATAATGGCCGATTCTGGGAATCAACCTTCTGCTGTTTATATTTAGCCATGAGTTTATCGAAAGTGCATGGCTCTGTGGCAGCCTTCCCCTTGTTCTTTTCCACATTAGTCTTCCAGGTACCAACTTCAGGTCTCTGCGAGACAAATATGCGTAAGACACGTACTCCAGAAGGGGTAGAACTGCTGGAACCAGTTAACCCGGCTGTGGTGGTCGACACGTTTGTTTTAGCCAAACTGGAAGAAGCCAGCCTGGCTTGGTCGGTCTTTTGACCCGACTGAGTCGGTTGCTGTGAGGAAGGACCAGACTAGTCGGTTTGAGGACCCGACCTGGTCGGGCTTTGCTGTGCTGCCCTGGTCTCGAATCACCTTTGCTTATTCAGGTGTCTTACTGATCCGGCAGTGATCGTGAGTTTGTTCTTGCCATCATCATCCTTCTCGAGCACCACTTTGCGCCCCGAATCACTCTCAGTATTCGGTGCAACCCGTGATTCACCGATGACGACATTCTTGCCTTTGGTCGTATCGGCTTGCTCTGGATGAATCAAAATAGCAGGATTCTCTGCTTCCACCATATGAACTGGAAAAGGAGTAGTGTCGACTTGCATCTCAGTAAGACTCAATCGTCCTTCATTAAGGGCCGATTGTACCTGTTGATGAAAAACATTGCAGTCATTAGTGGCATGAGAAAAGGAATTATGATATTTGCAATAAGCCCTTCTCTTTAACTCATCAGATGATGGCAGAGTATAATTAATTTTAAGATAACCGAATTTAAGTAACTCATCAAATATTCGATCGCATTTAGAAAAATCAAAAGTAAATTTAACCTCCTCCCCCTCGATTCTTCTGAATCGGTTTGAGAGAGGGAAAGGTGACCAATTTGTTCTGCACTGGCCACAGAAACTCAACAGCATAGCAATCCTTAGATTCATCATCCGAACCGTCGGAGTATATTTCGACCATATGTACGTTCGGACGATGGGTTCTTTGGGGATCATGAGGTTCTTTAAGACACGACTCAATTGACACAACCTTTTGTAGAGTGATTTACATTAAAAAACTCATAATGCTCTAATTTATCTTTAATCTCACGACGTAAACCAACAAAGCATAGATCTGTTAAGTCTCTGTCGGAGATCATCAAATAGAAACATTGGCTCTTAATTTCCTTGAAGCGCTTAAAGAAATCAACTACAGGCTCGCTACGCCCTTGTCGAACCGACGCAAGATGTGACAGCCTAGTTTCTTGGACCCCATCTTAAAAGTGATTATGAAATTTCTCTTCTAATTCTGCCCAAGAACTAATAGAGCATGGCGGTAATGATGTAAACCAGGCAAAAGTTGTACCAGTAAGAGATAAAGAAAAATGTTGCACATTCATAAAATCTAAAGTACTAGCTTCGCCCGTTTGTGCAATGAACATACTAACATGTTCCATGGTTGTTTTACTACCATCACCACTAAATTTGTAAAATTCCGGTACCCTCCAACCATCAGGAGCTTTCATGAAATCAAAGTGTGGGGATACGGTTTAAAGTAGGTGCTCCTACTAGTTTTAATTTGGACTCTCAAGCTGGTCTCGAGAGATCTGGTTATTTCCTCTTTAAACTGATTTAGGGCTCGGCCAAAATCGGTTGCGGCGGGGTTAGGAGCGCCGCTAGGCATAGGAATCTGACTTGGAGACTTCGGTGGATTGGGTAATACAACACCCTGTCCTCCTGAAGTTCTATTCATTGCTGCCCCCTGGCCGGTCCGTGTAGTCCGACCAGAGTTATGGTGGGTGTTATTAGTATATGTCGAGGTGCTAACTCCACCATGGCCAGTTCTATCGGCTTCAGTCGCCGATAAACCCGATTGTGATTGGCCATAATTTGCGTGCGAGGTTTGGCCTTCAAAGAAATTAAAAGGCATACCGAACTATGGTTGTTCGGTCGGATGGTCGGGTTCGACAGTTTTACCCTCTAACTTGTCCATGTGAGTGCTAAGTAATTTAAACGAATGTTGGATGGTATTAGTAAGAGTTTTTGTAGCGCCATCTAGTATTGCTAAATAATTAGCATGGGTAGGGTAGGAGTCGTCATTTACCTCAGAGTTTACTTTTTCAGTGGCGCCTTCAGTGGTCGAGGAGGTAGGAATTATATCTCGATGAAGTCTGGCTCCTTATCTTGGCTGACCTTGCCGCGTCGATCCTTGGAACAACTTTCAAGGAAAGCCTTCAGGACGGCGTCGAGTTTGGCCTGCGCTTGCTGCTCCAATTCATCGGGGAGTTCGTCAATACCCGTGGGACGGATGATGTTATCTTTGTCTGCGTTGTTATCTTTTCCGCCCATCCTGATGGTAGATGCAATCTGTTCTAGTTCAATCTTCCCCAGCGGAGTCACCAAAAAGTGTGTTGACGTTGGAAGTGATCCGAATCACACACCAGCAGGGCTAGAACGCCCAAAGAGGTTGCAAATCAACCTGAGACAACAAAGGACTCGACTAAACTGATAAAAACCAATCTAGAGACCGGTTGACGTTTAGGGTTTGATCCCTTGTGTTGGTATCTCTAGAACTCCTCCCGGGAAGACCCGTCAGGGAGAAGCACGTAAAGGTTGTTCTAGACCAGCAAGGCCGCCTAGAACGCCGTCGAGCCTCGCCGGGAGACACGCCGAACAACAGAGTAGAGGGGAAAAAGGGTAAAAGAGATAGTAGATTGGTTTTGTCGATTAGGGTTGGATGCCTCAATCGACCATAGTCCTCTCATATATATAGAGAGGGTTGGTCTTATCCCAATAGGAAACATCTCCAGATACGATCTCTAGGTTTCCTATCCGGACTCCATCAAAATATAGAATCCAAGAGTCCAATCCCGACTAAACAAAGTAAACCTGATTTCGCCGATTCTTAAACCGACTAAACCGGTTTAATGGGCTCTGTAAACAACAGCCCAAACTGGTTACACTGATCAATAGATCTTCAGAGAAAGGATCCTCGAATCGGTACCTGGATCGGCATTCATCATCATTCTTAAAGTTTCCGACCAGCGCACTTGGTCGGGAAAAACGTAACTAGTCGGAAGACATCAAACAACCAGACTCATCTCACTTAGAATATCTGACCTCTTAGATACAAAACATTAGAAGATAAATTCGTCTTCAAAATATTATGAGCCGAATACATCTTTATGTGTATTGGTCGATGCTTCCACTACTTGTCTTTTATCATAGCAGAGCAAAGGAGAGGCAAGCATTTATTCTCTATGAAAAAAAAGTATAACTTGAGCAGGCAAACCTTGAGGAGACGGTTTCTCTGAACAGCGTGCATCGCACGTCCCTGTTCATTATTCTTGGCATAGCATGTGGGTAAAGGAAGAAGGATAGATGCTAGTAGTGCTGATCTTTGACGGATACATATACAGTTACAGGCCGGAGCCAATTTGGCACGTCTACATATGACCTAGTATGGGTGTGGCCATCATCATAGGCAATCATGGTTGATTCTTCCGTTGCGTGCCATGGACTCCTCCTCGTCAGTCGTCACAGTGTCGCCTCATTCTCTGTCAGCAGAGTTCGACGAATGCAATGCAATGCAATGTTGTCGCTGCCTGCGTCGAGGGATCGTCGACTCTGTCCATGTGGGAGAAATGTGGCCATGCATATGATTTGAGAGAGAGGCAGGACCAAACCAAACCAAAAAAAAAAAAAAAAAGATTCAGTCTTTTGGCTTGTTCCTGTCAAGAGGGACATGGCTCCATGTTCGAGCTAATGACCATCGATCGATCGCACGATGTGTCTCGTCTCCGTTTTGTTTCATTTGACATGTATATATTCGTCTCTTGGCGCGCTTATTCGACGATGTTATTAATCTTGACAGCATTTTTGTGTGGGCAGAAGGAATTATTGTCGACGTACCCTTATCGTTATCCCAGCTAGTGACCAAGCTACTGAACATCCATATATATAAACTAGCCATTCAGTCGGAGGAACACTCCAATGGATAACTCCACGTGATCATATATATGAACATCACAAAAATGTCTATCTATCTATCTGCTACGTTACTTACTACTACGTGTACGTACAAATGAGTTGTGAACGATTCTCGTGAACTAACAGTACTTGAACTTGAACCAACGGCCAAGCTAGCTAATGTGCAGCACACAAAAAGGCGAACAGCCGACACATCATTATTCGGATTTTGTGGCAGCAGCTAGATGCCCCTGCAGCAGCTTGCTTTTGCCGACAATTATTCATGCATTCGGCTTGATTTTTCTTTTGTACCAACCGCTTATATTATATTATATGCATTGATCTGTGATCAAAAGGTCCCGAGTTCGAGTTACGGTCTCCTCGCATTTATGCGAGGGTAAGACTTACCATTAAATATCCTTCTCCAGACCCGTACAAAGCGGGAGCTCTCCAGCACTGGGTACGCCCTTTATTGGTAGTAGGGCCCGTCTTAGTGGAGTTTCATGGAGGTTGTATGCATATTAAATAGGGAACATAGGCTGTGGAAACCAGGTTCTCGTGGAAACTATGGAAACTCGCACATGGATCGCTGGATCTAAATCCGATGGCTATGGCTAATGGTGGAGACTAGCAATTAACCCCTCCCATTTATCTCTCCCTAATATATATAGCCAACACAGGTGCACAACACCATTAGCCATAGCCATCGGATTTAGATCCAGCGATCCACGTGCGAGTTTCCATAGTTTCCACAGGAACCTGGTTTCCATAGTATATGTTCCCTATTAAATAAGGTGTCACATTAGTTTTTTGCATGAAACTAGGAGGAAAGAGAAAGAAAACGTTTCATCCCCATGAAACCTTTGAGCGCTGTTTTCAAAACGGTGAAATCTTAATGAAACCCTCATGGAGAGCATCATTGTGTTTCATCTCATACAACGCGTGCAACTCGAGAGAGGAAAAAGAGAGAAAGAGAGATCATGAGACCACAAAGCATATAAAACCGTGCATTGAAACTGTACATTGAGAGAACGATCTATTTTTTCATCCGTGATTTCATTTGTTTTGGAAACCGAAAGATGAAACTGTGCGTTGAGACTGACCTAATAAGCACACACCTAACTAGATACTATATAGGGACCTCCTAGCGCCCGGACGTCCGGACAGACGGGCACGTCCGGACGCCCCTCGATCTGCTATACGCCAGTATCTGTCGTACGTAGAAGGAGACCACCCGCGCAGCTACCCGGGCTTCCTGTGTCTCCTCCTCCCTGCTGCTTGCTACCCTCCTGCTTCATCGTTCCCCTCCGCGCCTGCTGCGTCCTGTGCTACTCTCCTGCTCCTCACACGCACGTAGAGACGTGATATGCCTCCTTCTGCCATCTGCATCTACTTTCTCCACCAACTGTCAAATCAGTGCTTCAGCCCTTGTTCACATGGACGTCGTACCAGTTTTTAAAGAGATGATGTAGTAGAAAGTGGGAGAAGGAGAGATGCAACACCCATCTAATTTTAAAACATCTAAAAATATTGGTTGCAACATACGTATTAGACAAGCTGAAACACCTGAAACATGCTTCTAAAACACTTGAAAAACACACCTAAGACCCACTTGAAAACATCAGAATCATACACATCTGCATAAAACGCATGCAAACATATGTATAGAACATATGCAACATCTAGATAAATAAAATCGCAACATACGTCCAGAAAATACAGATGAAACATGTGATATTTCCCGATCTACTTTTACAACATCCACATAATTCAACTGCAACAAACCTCTAAAGCGTCTCAAATAATTAAAAGATACAATTGCAACATGGGGAACATTGGAACCATACACAACATCTGCATAAAACACATGCAAACATATATATGGAACACATGCGACATCTAGATAAATACAAAATCGCAACATGCGTCCACAAATACACATGAAACATATGACATTCTCTGATCTACTTTTGCAACATCCATATAATTCAACTACAACGAACCTCTGAAGCGTCTGAAATAATTGAAAGATACAATTGCAACACGGGGAAGAGCCTGATACGAGGAACGTCATGGCCGCCAGATCTGAGCGAGTTGAGAGCTCCCTGTGGAGGAGGACGCCAATGTCGAGGGAGGAGCGTCGGGGTGTGGGAGGACAGCGCCGAGGTGGAGGAGCCGTGATATGAGGGATGGGGAAGGTCTCAACCACTTGGGGAGGAGATGCCATGGAGATCACTGAACTCAGGGGGGGCCGCGTGGCTAGATCCATGGAAGGGAGGAGACAGAAGTGCTTGCTTCAGCCATCATGGAGTGGTGGGAGCGGCTACCATGGAGTGTGGGGGAGAGATGTGCATGCAACAGGGATTGAAGACCGGATGGATGAGGGCGTCGCCATTGACGAGGAGGGAGCAGCCGACATGAATGACGGGAGGAGCACGAGGCTCACATGACGCGAGCGAGCAATGGCCGATGACTGATGGAAACATGAGGAGATAAGGATGAGTGTTTTTTTATTAATTAATAAAATAATTCACGAGCGAGCGAGACAGAACTTCTATTGGAGGCGTCCGATGTATCACCGCGTGTTTCGGACGTATGACACCTAGTATTACCGTACTATATATATGTGATTAATTAATGAAATTAAACTTTTGTGCTAATGCGATCATCATTCTCGAGTTATTGAAATAGTATGTATTTTGCTGCATGCTCCTCGCCCGTCGCAATCCCATATATATGTATCACATCTTACAAGTTACAACAGTGTACGCCCTCAGTAATATAATGGTCCAAATAATACAAATCTTAACCGCAGGAGGATTCCTGCTTTCGTAGAGTTTGCGTACATTTCACGCAGCTGACTATTGGCCATTGGAAAAAAATTGAGAATCATCTAGATAGAAATACAAAAAAAAACACGGTAGCCCTTGACACGTGCAGTACTTTCTATATCTACTGTGCAAATCACCCAACTACATGGTTGTTTGCATTCACTTTTTTTTACCCACATATACACACTATCAAAATGTATGCAGTTTTTGTATACACAAATTATAACCGCATGATTTTCAAACCATAAAGTAAGCTTACACAGTTTTGCTATCTGTTTTGTGGTTTTGATTAGACTTATAAAAGCATCTTTAAGAGTTTTGTAAAAATAACTCTCTATTTTGATATTTTAATAAAAAAGAGGAAAAAATATTCTCCAACGGTTTGATAATTAAAAGAGCTACTTAAAAAGGTTACAAGATATCTTCTACAAAACTTCTTACAAGTTTTGTAATTGAGAGAAACTCCGTATCCACTCAGGAGGATTCCTGCTTTTGTAGAGTTTGCGTACATTTCACGCAGCTGGCTATTGGCCATTGGAAAAAAATTGAGAATCATCTAGATAGAAATACAAAAAAAAACACGGTAGCCCTTGACACGTGCAGTACTTTCTATATCTACTGTGCAAATCACCCAACTACATGGTTGTTTGTATTCACTTTTTTTACCCACATATACACACTATCAAAATGTATGCAGTTTTTGTATACACAAATTATAACCGCATGATTTTAAACCATAAAGTAAGCTTACACAGTTTTGCTATCTGTTTTGTGGTTTTGATTAGACTTATAAAAGCATCTTTAAGAGTTTTGTAAAAATAACTCTCTATTTTGATATTTTAATAAAAAAGAGGAAAAAATATTCTCCAACGGTTTGATAATTAAAAGAGCTACTTAAAAAGGTTACAAGATATCTTCTACAAAACTTCTTACAAGTTTTGTAATTGAGAGAAACTCCGTATCCACTCAGGAGGATTCCTGCTTTTGTAGAGTTTGCGTACATTTCACGCAGCTGGCTATTGGCCATTGGAAAAAAATTGAGAATCATCTAGATAGAAATACAAAAAAAAACACGGTAGCCCTTGACACGTGCAGTACTTTCTATATCTACTGTGCAAATCACCCAACTACATGGTTGTTTGCATTCACTTTTTTTACCCACATATACACACTATCAAAATGTATGCAGTTTTTGTATACACAAATTATAACCGCATGATTTTAAACCATAAAGTAAGCTTACACAGTTTTGCTATCTGTTTTGTGGTTTTGATTAGACTTATAAAAGCATCTTTAAGAGTTTTGTAAAAATAACTCTCTATTTTGATATTTTAATAAAAAAGAGGAAAAATATTCTCCAACGGTTTGGTAATTAAAAGAGCTACTTAAAAAGGTTACAAGATATCTTCTACAAAACTTCTTACAAGTTTTGTAATTGACAGAAACTCCGTATCCACTCCTCTTGTGACATTTTTCTTGGGAGATCAAAGTAAAAAATTGGATACTTGAGTAAATTAAAAAAATAAGGATTCGAGATGAGAAAGCGATAAGACACAAAAAAATATTAAAAAAGATTTGGTGGGTTAGAAATAGTTTGGAACTCAAAGTCGTTTAACAAGCTATTATATGAAACTGTTGTAGTAGAAGGACACAATTTAAGGTTGCTATTTTTTCTGTTAACTTGCTACATCTATTATTTTAGCAAGTAAACTATACAAAACTCTCGAAGATTCTCTAACCTCATGCATTTTCAATTTTCATGTTGCCTACTATTTGAGAGGAGTATTGGCGTTCATTGAGCGCCTCTGCTGCCACCTATCAATCGCCATGTGCCGTGTGGTTGCTGCATTGCACATGTGCGGCCACGAAACAAGCAATCATCGCACAGCCTAATTAATCAATGTAAATTAACATATATCCCTTGATCTATTAGCCTACCTTATTAAGCATAGAAGGATTAATTGGCGCGGCGAAGCGCGCCTCACCATCCTAGTTATATATAGACGCGCACGCATGCAATGCACGTACGGTGGTCTACCTAAATTTTGATTGGAATCAGATCAGGTCAGGTCTTTATAGTCGATTGGCCAAGGAAAAAATGGAAAAGCGACCGAAATTCGAAACGTGACGGTGTCGAAAGCATGCATCTGATGACATGCATGCACTTGAGGTTGAGATCCAATTTTAATTTGTTAATAGGCCCACGCAATTATCGTGGCGTTATTGTAAGGTCGTAATCATCAAGGCACATCAATGGGGCGTTTTAAATTACTTTCTTTTCTTTGAAAAGGAAATACTAGTACAAAACAGCGGGGTTCACTGCCCATGGGGTCTTTAATTTTATATAAGGTGTTCGCGAGTTTTGTGAACCGTTCGTTACCTGTCATCTAACGGTCCATATGCCTCCAACTGAAAATTGTTAGAATAGAAAAGGTTAGAGGGGTAATTTCACAACAAAATGAACTGTTGTACCAAAAGGATAGTTTTGTTATCAAACTATTGCTGCAAATTTTTTAGGATTGAATATCCATCTTTATTTTACACCAAATAGAGCCACGTGAAAACATTATTTTTTGTTGAATTTATTTTGTACCGTTTTGACTTTTTTTAGATAAATAATGTTATATATGTAAATAATATTTGGAAAAAATGTAAACGTCATATAATTTGAAACAAAGGGAGTATCCTATATTCTATATATTTTTTTATAAATTTTGTTAAATTAAGATACTTTTCTTTTCATTTTGACTCGTGACAAAAGTCGGTGCTTTCGCCAAGTATTTTCTTGGTGGTATACGTAGTAATCTTGTCGTGCTGTCGCTAAGAATCTCTTGAGGCTATCTATCTACTATTATCTGTTGACAATTCGATCCAATCGGAGCCAACGAGGCTGGTAAGGATTGAATCGGAAGAAAGCCACGGTTGCAAGCAAAGCAAAGGCATCTGCTCTTCTGCAGCGTCCGTCGGAGCAAGTGATGATCAGAAAGAAATAGGAACCGGAATCCAGGGGAAAAGTGTGCAAAGGCAGTACAAAAGGAAATGCCATGCATGACCAGGTTTTGTCCCTTTCTCCTTTCCAAGTAAGGACCGATGCAGGGCCTATTATTACTGCTGCTGCTGCTCCTCCTGCTCCTCCTCCTCCTCCTCCTCCTGCTACTGCTACTGCTCAGAAAAACTATCATTGTTCAATGCCTGCTTGACATCTAGTACTTCGTTTGCTAAACCAAACCAGTGATACATGGTTCCCCACATTGACATAAAATCAAATTTCTTATAGCGAAATCTATGGACCTAAGTTGGAGCTTCATGTGGATGCTTGTATTTAGAGCAAAGGACCAATTTGGCAGGATGGCTCTTTTTTTATGTAGTCTAGCTACTACTCTTCTTGTGGAGCAGTTTGTCATATGGAGCTGAAGTTATTTTAGAAAACATTTGCAAAAAAAGCTCTAAAGACAATTTTGTTACAATCCATACCAAGTTTGTGAGGAGTCAGGAGAAATAGTGTTTTTGCGACTCCACCTTCGGCTTCTTCGAGCTTCTTTGCCAGAATCATCTCGACACCAATCGTTTGGCATGGCCTCACGACCTCACATTCACGGCAAGAGCCACAAGGAGTGTCGAGGCCGACGCCATGAAAAATGTGTCCTAACTATTCTTTCTACAGTAAGTGATGTACATATCGATGGCAAGATGTCTGTGATGACTTTATCAATAATAATCTCAATCTCAAGGTATTCCAACCTAGTGTCTCAAATGCATATAGAGAGATAGGACGTGCACGTATATGTTTAGAACGCCTCGCGCCTGCATCTATGATTTGTCCCATAAGTAAAAAATGGCCTCACTCGACCTTATCCATACACCACTTTTATCTTGTAGCATGAATCTTGTGCTCATAACTTGAGTTTATGTACAAATTCACATAGGAAAACAAGTCGTCCTCTTCTTCTTCTTCTTGCTAAACTCAGGTCACAAAGTCCTTTAAAAGGAATATGGATAAATAAAGTCTTCATTTTGAAAAGGCAAGGATAAAATGAAAAAAATTAAAGTTAAATCAATGAAGATAGAATCAATTAGACTTCAAAAGAGTAGTAATAAGAATCTAAAAGCTTCTAAAAATAAAAACAAATGTATGTACACCCTATGTCTCAGTTTATAGTTCGTTTTGGGTTTTAATTAGATGCATATATAAAAAAATTATGTATCTGAAAAATGCCAAAATGAATTGGAATAGGGATGGAGGTGGTTGCGCCAGTTCCGGGCTTGTCAGTGTACTAGGCTCGGAGGTCCACGGTTGGCGTGCGTACACTGACTGGTATAGAGGGTGCTCGGTTCCCAATTTTTTTCTGACTTGGTAGCACTTTTGTTGTTATTTAATAAACTTTATCCAAATATGAACTAACTAGATTTAAAAGATTCGTCTCGATATTTACAGACAAAAAAATATAATTTGTTATTTTTTTATCTCTATATATACGTCTAAAGATTTAATGTAACGAGAAATCTTAAAAAATTTTGTTTTATCTTGTGACCGTTGGGGAATTGAACTGGCCGAATGTGCGTATGCATGCATATGCAGGAGCAGCAGCAGGGTCACACTCACACACAGTGCGCGCCAACGCGGTACACACCATGCATGGACGCCGATGCCGATGGCGACGGGCCTGCTGCTGCTCTTGTCATTGTACTCCCTCTTGTCTAACAAAAACATAAAAATCTCATTTATCAAAAAAATTATATAAAAGAGTGCTAACATTCTTCATAAAAAATATTATTAGATTAGTAACAGAATATATTTTCACAATAATTTTATTTAACAATATAAATATTAATACTTTTTATTACAACTTTGATTAAATTTAAATTAATTTAACTGGTACGCATCTCATAATTATCTATTTTTGTAGAGGGAGGGAAGAGAGTACAGTATACAATCTACTAGAGAGTGTACTTTACATGATTGGGCATTAATTCTCTGTCATGCATGCACCACCGATCGAGAGCTACATATATACTAGTACATCCTAGCTAGTAGTAGCATGCATCGATCCTCCAAGCACCAAGCTCATACAATAATACCACTATCACAGTAGCGTCAGTTAATAGTGTTGTTTGGCTGATTTCGGTTGTATCAATAATGTTCTGTAAAAGAGAATACGTTGAAGTGTGACTGATAATCCGACTGATAATAGTGAAAGAACGATGTGAATGTAAAATTTTGCATTTAAAACAACAGACTGCGTGTGGTTCTCGTCCAGCCAGCCCGGCCACGTCACCCTAAATGTTGTCAACCGTTCGATCTACCATCCGACGGTCCAGATCTCTTGAAGCGGATCTCAGCAGAAGCTGCGCCGGCTTCTCAGCTTCTGCTTCGAATCTGCGCTCTAAAATAAATATGGCGGCTCCTCTCTCTCTCTAAAAAAAACGCCTCTCCTCTCCTTGCGTCGGCGGCTCCTCTCTCTCTCTCGCAAAAAAAACGCGTGCCCCCTCCCGCTGCCCCTCTCTCGCGGCGCGGGCACGGCGACGGCCGCTCCCGCCGCGCGCGCCAGCGGTGGCTGCGACCGTCCTCCTCCTTTCCCCCGTCGGATGTGCTGGTCGAGCCCACGCCGGCGGCTACCCGCGCGAGGCGCTGGCGGCGGCGGCACGGGCACGGCGACGGCCGCTCCCGCCGCGTGCGCCAGCGGTGGCTGCGACCGCCCTCCTCCTTTTCCCCCTCGGGTGTGCTGGTCGACCTCAGGCCGATGGCTGCCCGCGCGAGGCGCTGGCGGCGCGGCGCCGCCCGTCAGCCCGGCGTTGCGACCTGCCCTAATACCGCGAACGCGCAGCACGGCCGGTCGTGCCTGTGCGTCACCTCTTCCTCACCGGCGCCGACATCCACGACACACCTTCCTCGTCGAATCGATTTGCAGCTTGGTGGCCACCCATGGCTAGGGTTTGTACAGTTCTTATCCATCTCCTCCATTTTTCTTATCTGTTTTCATTTTGAAGGACCGAAAGTGTCAAACCAAGGCGACCAGAGGGGGGTGAATGAGAGCCTCAAAAATTTCTTCACAGAAACTACGGCCTCAGTTCCAATAAAATCAACCCCCAAAGGCTTTGTTCTTAGAAGCGATGCCCACGACCCTTGGAAGAGGGTGGATGATCCCTAAGATCACAGCGAGGCACCACTGACCAGAGAATACGAAGAAAACCTACGGAGAACTGAGCCAACGAGGCCTCGGGGCAAAACTCCGATTCGCCCGAGGCTCGAGGAAGGCTTCAGGAGAAAACACCGACTCGCCCGAGGCTGAGGGAGGTCTCGGAGGAAAACTCTGTCTCGCCCGAGGGTCGGGGCTCGAGAGAGAGAGGCCTCGGAACAAAACTCCGACTCGCCCGAGGCTTGAGGCTCGAGAGAGGCCTCAGAGTGAAACTCTGACTCGCCCGAGGCTGAGGGGACCTCGGAAAAAGTTCCGATTCGTCCGAGGCTCAAGAGGCCTCGGGAAAAGTTCCGCCTCGCCCGAGGGTGGTCTCGGCTTACTCGAGAGTCACCGTACAAAGGTGGCCTCGGCACGTTCCGACACCCGAGCCTGCTGCGAACTGCTCCCGCAGAAGCTCGGATCTGGACGCGTTCTCCAGAAAAGCAAATCCCTCCAAAACTCGATCAAGACACAATCCCAAGTTTCCAAACTTGGAGAAGAAGATCACAAGGTAGTTAGGATACTATCCCCAAGAAATCATCTTCTCAGAACAACCAAGAACACAGGGAAAACAAAAGGGAAAGTGGATGAACGAAAAAGTGCCACGAAAACGAAATCGTCCCGATCTATTCGATCATGAGGAGTTAGATGAATTCCTTTGGTCGAAATGACCTCCTCAATGATACGAACAAACTGATTCAAACGGATTTCGCAAAGACACACTGGAGAGAGAGATCGATCGACGGGAAAAATCGGGCAAAGCCAAAACGCGACGAACACAGTGCACTACACTACCAATCGCAAGACTCAGCCGACACAGTGCACAACACGAATCTGCTCTGGAAGGATGAGGATACGGCCTCACTTCCGTGAACCAATAGAACACAGAACAAGTTTTTCTGTGGATCTCAACTAGCTACAGCAGGGAATGGGAGAGCAGGAAACCCTAAGAACAAAAGCAACTAACTGAGATGGGAAGGGAGGAGGGTGTCTCCCTCTATTTATACTACAACTAGCCTAAATCTATTTCCTACTCTACCCCTCTCTAAGCTATTTACAGAGCAAGCCAGCTAAACCCTAAGGCTATACTGGACCAACTCAGTGGTAGGTGTATCCGACAGCCACGTCCGCACAATTCGTCCGCGTTGCCTCCGCGCAACCTTCCGATTGCCGCCACGTGACGCCTTTGCTCTGTACCCCCGGTTTTGAGGCCCAAACCGGGAAACCAGCCTTCCAGTATCTGAGTTTTGAGGCCCAAACTCAGCAAACCGTCAGCGCCCAGGTTTTGAGGCCCAAACCTGGAAACCGTCCTCAGCCCGAGTTTTGTGGCCAAACTCGGAAACCCTCAGCACCCAGGTTTTGAGGCCCAAACCTGAAAACCGTCCTCAGCCCGAGTTTTGTGGCCAAACTCGGAAACCCTCAGCACCCAGGTTTTGAGGCCCAAACCTGGAAACCGTCCACCGGTGGTTTTTCCCTGGCTGAACCACCAAACCGGCGTCGTAGAGGGGATGCACCTCCCGTGCACCCCATCCACCGACACGTGTTCCCAGGTCCTCGACCTGAGCAACACATGACCGCACTTCTTTGCTTGTCGTCGTCACAGGCTGCCAGCCTCCACAGCTGATCCTCAGGTACTCCGGTCCCTCAGTCCAAGCCTCACGTCTGCCCTTCACCGCTCGGTACATTGGCATGGCACGTCCGCCGCACGGCACGCCCATCCTTCACCGCACCCGGTCCGTCAGCATAGCACGTCTCAACTTGACCTTCAACTACCCTCGATCACTGTCTCCGTGCTCGACACCTGCACAACACAAGCCAAAGAACATGCGCATCATACCCGTTGACAATCACTCATCACTCAGAGCCTTCGGCATACACCCATGTATCCGCACATTTAGATATTGTCTTTTGGTAACTTTTTAGATGTGAAATTTTATGGATATGAGGAATCTTTTGTTAACTTTTTAGATGTGAAATTTCATGGATGTGAGGAATGCCACGCAATAGAAATTGGGTGTATATTGCCATCTAACCAATTTTTTCCTTCGATTAATTCAGTTCTTTTCATTTCACTTCAAAAATAAATAGATGTTATAATTAGTGTGATAATTGGTGACGTGTAAAAAAAAGGTGATCCACACATTCGCAATTAAATTTTTTGTACTAATGAACGGATTTTATTCTTTTTTGTACTATTACATTGACATTGGCATTGAAGGACCTTACCCGGTCAGTGTTGATGTTATTTGCCTCTTGGAGTGAAGGGATACTACTGTCCTCCCATGTAGGCATATGGTAAGTTTGCTGTCAATCTATTCAACGACTGTACTTTTTTTAGAAACTAACAGTCTATCCTTCAGGTAACATGGTATATATTCTTATTATTTGACTATTCCTTCCAGATTAAAGTATTAAACTTAGAGTTATCTTTTGACAATATATGCTTCTAAGAGTCCTAACTTTATGATCTACAGATACGATGTTGCTCTTCAAGTGATGCACTCCTCAAAGGTTTGTCTTCATATATGCAGCTCTTTTTTATTTATGATGTTCTATCAGATACGATGCTACTCTTCAAATGATGCACTCTGCGTTTTCTGTACTTTATTCATTCTAATGGTTGTCTACTAAGCAACTTAGACAAATGTTTCCCTTAGGTTTTGTCATTGGTTGGCATTTTGCAACACGAAAATGTTTCTATGGTTTTTGTCATCACAGTTGAAAAGGCAACTTTGGAGATATTATACAACAAACTATTTTAATGTGAACACAAACACATGCAAACTGAAGATCTTAAAACCACAACAGTGCTTTCTTTATTTCCAAAGATTACTGCGCTCTCATTTTTATTTCTATTACAGTTTCTGAAAATTTTATACTGATTAAATATTAAATAGATCCTACAAAGATGATCCAATTGTGGCAGTTCGTAAGTGGTCAATTGGGTGTATATTAGCATGTCTCCAGTTCTTGCCTTTTGGTGACTTTTTGGGTGTCAAATTTCATGGAGATAAGGAACGCATACTGGACAAATATGGTTCATTCATGTTCCTGTCCCAACAATGCCACTAAAGAAGGTTAGCATAAAGCACTCCTCTCTATATTTCATACTTTTTTTTCTTCAGCACACATCATGTCGAAATAGGCCATTCAAGTAGTATCAGCCTATAATTTGGTTTTTTCTTCTTGTTGTCCTAAAAAATAAGCCACAATATGTTTCCTCTACTATAGATACTAAACTGTCCTTCCCTGGCTTTTCATCTCAGCCATTTTTTTTTCCTCTTTGCTCCATTATCAGAGACTTCTGTTTTATGCTGCTATAAAATTTGTTAAGTAATTAACTGGTTAAAAAGGGAAAATATTGGTGCCTCATAGAAATTACATAATCTAAATGTGGAAAAATTGTCGTATATGAAATACAACTATCTTTAGATGGTCAGTTATTTTAATATGGTGTTGTCTAAAACCTTTTCTACTCTTTTAAAATGTCTTCTCTGAAAAGGCCATGTTTGCAGAGACTTTTGGAAGTTACCCATAAACTTTGCAAGTAATACTTTTATTTCCATATATCGCTGGCTCAACTTAATTTTTTATCTCACTGCTATACTCTATTCCACTAACATACACAATTCTAATATCTAATAATTACTCATAGGCTTACAAGATAAAGAAAAGACACCTCTTACATGTTTTTTTGCAAAACTGAAATACTTTAGCTACCTCAAACCTTAAGTTTTCCAGAATAACCTTTTTCATATTCCTGTTGAAATCTTTTACCTTTTTTGGGCAGTTTATATGTGATACAACACTGACATTTACAATCTTTGCCAAATATACATGGTAATCTCATAAATATTTAGGATAGACTGAACAACCACGACCTTAGATAAATGGTTAGCTCTCTAAAGGTATCTCAGGTACAAGCTTTCCTTGCATAGGATTATCGAAGGCTCTCATATAAATTATCCTCTTCGCTTTTCCCATTAAAATTCGATGTTACACTCAATGCATTAACTGAAAGCACTGTTCCTTCTTCCCAACACTCTATTTTTTTCTTTAAAAGGTACTGCTGACAATACTAATTAATCCACTGCACTTTGTCATCCTAACATTGACAGGAACATAACCCTATATTTTTTTAGTAAAATCATTACAGAGATATCCAACTGTGATGGCATTTTATTATATAAGAAAAAAAACAAGCATAAACGCTTTCCTTGGGAAAATAGAGGAACTAGATGATGGCCAGCAAAACTAGTAAAATCCAGGAGTACTACCTTATTAGTTTGGGTTCCTGGTTTGCAGTTTTATATCCACTGGCTTCTATTTAGAAATTGCCTTCCTGATTTGCCAATATAGGTGATTGATGTTTCAAAAACAAATATAGAGCAGCATATTCTTAGTGAAGGAGGCAAGACAGTTAGTTTTTATTTTTTAAATTAATTATAGTCCTAATGCTCCCCAGTATGCATTTAGACCTACTCTTTGTACTGTACGAAATGATTAAAAAGAAAAATTACAATGCTTGTTTCTGGGCAGCATGCTTTTCCTTTACACAAGCCTCCTAAAGTCTAATTATCTGCTAAAAAGTTATGATATCAAGTTACCAACTAAAACAATGGTTGTTCCATACAGTTACATGTGCGTTGGCCTTCTTGGTGGCATCTCTCTTAAGAGCAGAATTTCAATTGAGCCTGACTTGCTTTGGTAAGCTTCTTCAATGTTTCTTTTCTCTCTTTAGTGGCTCCTGTGTGGTTAACATATTCATTTGTTTTATTTGTTAGTGCCAGCAGTATACATGCAATTTGAACCCGACGATGTATTAGGTTCCAAGTACGTTTATTAATGATTATTTCTATGTTGAAACCAAAACATTGTTTAGTCACTAAACTTTCCCATCTAGCGAACCTGGCACCAACCACTATGCCAACTCTTGTACAGCGTGTAATATTGATACAATATCAACTACTGTGACCATCTTTGTGTTCGACCTAAATATCAGTTATGCCTACTAGACCAGACTTTAAATAGGTTGTAATATGATGTACATATAGTGCTTCCTACATTTTACTATGTCATGTCTATCATATGTTCTAGATCATAATATTGATGTCGATAATACAAAACAAATTATGATCTATTGCTCGCGCACGAGGGCGCGCACCCGCCGCTAGTAGCAACTAATAACTAGCAAAATGATGTCGCGTTACTGTCACCACAGCATGCGCGGGCGCTGCACGCTCCACGGGCGAACGGACGGCCGGCCGCGCGCGGTGGGCCAGTGGCGAGAGACAGGGACGCCGCGTCCAACGATCCACCGCTTCATTTCATTGTTGTTTTTTTTTCTCTCTCTCGCGCTCGCTCCCTTCTTTTTCTCCTGTTGATTGATCACCGACATCCATCTCGATCGATCTCTGACGATCAGCTGGGAACGGCAACGTTGCGACAAGCTGCAACACAAGCTATGTTATTAGCCATCGTGTGCACCCAACAGGGTAGGGTGTTTAATACTCATCATCGACAAACACCTGTTTACGATCGTGGAAAAATTTATTTCTTCATTCTCACCAACATTTTTTTTGGCTTGCCTATGCCCATCCGCATTAGCTGAGCCAGGAGCTCCTCAAAGCCCGGTCAATTTTCATTATGTAAATATATTTAGTTTAAAAGTTAAGGAAATTTTTCTTTGATATAAATAAAATTTTCATTTGAACTTGCATGACGAGCCCGGCCGGCCGCCCGGGGTGGCCGGGCGGTGGCTCCGCCACTGCCCATCCGATGGACGCCGGCCTGGGGGTCATCGGGTCATCTTTCCCTACCCCGGGCACGAATGGGTTTGTGGGGGTACAAAATTACGACGGCCCGCGTTCGATCCGGCCAATAGTTGTTGCAGCTTGAAAATCAAGGACTTTTAGCAAGTCCACGTGATGCACTAATCCAGATTTTCCAATAATACTTACTTTTGGTGGATTCATCTATATCCACATGTACTGTTACGAAAAGATTATTACTTGTACTACCACCGCCGACCTGTATCTATCTATGAATATTTGATGTTATTGCGCTAGCCAATGCCATGTATTAATAATGGAAGAAGGAGGGTATACTCCCTCCATACCTATATTAGTTGACGTTTAGAACAGCGACACGGTCTTCAAAACACAACTTTAACCTCTTATTTTTATAAAAATATTTATGGAAAAATGATATATGTATACTTTTATGAAAATATTCTTGAAGACAAATCTATTTATATATTTTTTATATTTGTAAACTTAGAAACTTAATAGTTATTGATGATTTATATTTCCAATGTTTGACTCTAATCTTTTCTAAAACGTCAACTAATATGGGTATGGAGGGAATACTTAGCAGTACTACGACCAATCCGGAAAACACTTGCGATTTCACTGTTGCATTAAACAGCATGTCAGCATGCTGCCAGGTGAGCCAAAACTACTGATGTTCTAGTAAGTATAGCTGAGGAGACAACGGAGAAAAAGGGAACAAGTCGTTTGTCCAGCAGTGGGAACATCGAAGAAACGAGACGAGACTTTCCGTGTTTTTTTTTTTTTGATCTACAGACTTTCCGTGTTGGGAGCGAGCGGTAGTTTTCACATGTTTTGTAGGCCTGCCTCACTGCCAAGTATCCATTCACAACAGGGCCCATGCTGCCCTAGCCGCTACTATACACACACCTCTGCGTCGCGCGCTGCCACCGTTCAAACTTTTTTTCATTTCTAATAGTGGCTGTTGGTTGAATTTTACCATGGGAGTCTCCATACAGATAGAGTACACAACCCTTGCATATTATCAGGGGCAAGAGGGAGAGGGGCTAGGGGGTCCTGACACCGTCCAAAACAACTTACTAATTCCTCGTTAGCTTGTTAAATACTACTCCCTCCATCCACAAAAGAATATAATTATGGAAAACGTGTCAGTCAAACTATTTTAACTTTGACCAAATTTATAGTAAATAGTATTAACATTTATGTCTTAAATGTAATTTATTATGAAAATATATTTTACAACCTATCTAACGGTGCTTATTTTGTCTCATAAGTATTAGTAATTTTTTTATATAATTTCGGTCAAAAGGACTCCTCGGGAAGTGAGAATTGTATTCTTTTGTGGACGGAGGGAGTACTTCCTTCATTTCTAGAATCCGTGTCAGTTAATAACTTTGACTAACTTTATAGAAAGGAGTAATAACAACTATGATATAAAATGAGCACATTGTGAAAATGCATTATAAGTTATATCTAATGATACTCATTTGATTCCATAAGTGTTGATATATTTTTTTGTAGAAATTTGGTCAAAGTTTAACTTAAAACAACTTCAGGAATCTATTTATTTATTCAGAGACAGAGGAAGTAATATGATGCTCCATATTAAAAAAGCTAAAACATTTTAGAATTTGGAACGAAGGGAGTAGCATTTATCAGTTCATATATAAAGCTAGTCCCCATTCAATTGGAGTTGCCCCTTGTATATCTCCAGTTTCTAGCTCTGCCCTGCGCATCATGACATCAAAAACGAAATGTAGGTTTGTGCTCCTTGTTATGCACCTCTGTGCCGTTGTTATAGTAGGATACTGGTCTAGAAAACTTAAATGTATGCTCCGCTCTTTAAAACATCTTCAAGAGTTTCCAAAATACTCTCACAATATAAGTTTTTTTAGTAAAATTAAAAAAAAAACATATTTTTAACCATTTCTAAACTCACCTCCTGATTTTAGCACTCGCAAAACTTGAGCCCCCGAGCGTGCGAAGTCAGCGTCTTTGCTAGATTTACACACATGGACATGGTACCTGCCGTTGCCGATTACCAGGAGGAAGGAAACCACCTCTCCCAGACTCCCCCGCGCCAGTGAGTCACCTCAGCAGGGCAGCAGCCATTGAGCGAGAAATAGTGTACTGTGCCCCATCCTTAGCTGTCACACTGCCAGCGGGCCCCACTGGTACACCGACGCGCACGGACGCTCCCTCCTCCGCTCCTCCCATTATGGCCAGGCCAGCTGGCCGCCCGGCTACACTACACTACACAGACACAGTGGAGCAGAGTAGAAGAGTCCTGGAGGCTGGAGCGGCCATTACCAACCCCTCCAAGCTACCTTTTCTATCAGCAGGCGGCAGCAGCAGCATTCCATGGCCACTATAAGTAGCTGCAGCTGCAGCTAATCAGTCAGCAACTAGGCACCAAACCATCACTTCACTCCCACCCTTCTTTACCCGCACCTGCATCTGTACGAACGATCGATCACCAAGAACCGTGCGCGCGCGCCATGGCCGAGAAGCCGCCCAAGCCCAAGCCTCCCCTGCCGTCGAAGCCGAGGCCCAAGGCGGCGGCACCCGCGGCAAGGCCGACGGCGACGGCGACGACACCGGCGGCACCCGGCAGCAGGCCGGCGGCCGCGCCGCCTTTCAAGAAGCCGACGCTCGCGCCGCCGCCGCAGGTGATCCCGCTGAAGCCGCCGCCGGCGCACCAGTACCGGCAGCAGCAGCAGCACCCGGGCGGCGGCGGCGCGCGGAAGCCGCGGCCGTACCGGCAGCAGCACCCGCACCACCACCACCGCCGCCGCGGCGGGTGCTCGTGCCGCCGCGCGTGCTGCCTGGGCACGGGCGTCGCGCTGCTCGCGCTCTGCCTGGCGCTCGCCGCGGCCTGCCTGGCCTACCTCTACTACCGCCCGCGGGCGCCGTCGTTCCACCTGCAGCCGCTGTCCCCGGTGCGCCTGCGGCTCGGCAACTCCTCCTCCTCCGGCGCCGCCGTGTCCGCGATGGACGCCACCGTGGGCGCGCGCGTGGTGTCGTGGAACCCGAACGAGCGCGTCGCGTTCCGGTACGGCGGCGGCGAGGGCCGCGTGTCGCTGGCCGACGCCGACGGCGACGTCGCGCTGGGCTGGGCGCCCGTGCCCGGGTTCGCGCACGCGCCGCGCAGCGTCGCCGCCGTCGCGTTCGTGGCCACCGCCCGGGGCGTCGTGCTGGACGACGCCGTCGCGGCGCGCGTCCGCGACCGGTACCGCCGGCGGCAGCAGGGGTTCCGGGTCGTCGTGGACGCCCACGTCGGCGTCCGCGTCGGGGCGCTGCGCACCGGGTTGCTCCCGCTCAGGCTGCTCTGCGACGGCGGCGTCATGGCGCCCCGCGCCGCCGCGGGCGACGGGACCGGGACCGGCGTCGGGCCCATGAGCAAGTGCCAGGTGCTGCTGTTTAGAGTAAGATGGTGAGTTTGAGCTCATACGATACTCCTGCTGCTCATTTGCATCTACCTGCATTGCTAGCAAATTGCTTTTGGTTTGTCGGTGTTTTAATTACTACCGTCGTTCGTATTGTTACTCTATTTTCAACGTTTATTTTTAATTTCCACGCTAATGCATGCGTACTACGTACGTATAGATATAAAGGCTAGATTCAATTCTATTGTACTCCGTATGTCAATGAAACATTAAGACACAAGGCAAACCCAAATAAAAAGATGTTATTTTTATTACTAAAAGCCATAGTAGTAGTACATGTGTGGCGGTGTACGGCCATGAGAGGTCACTGTCGTGCAGCCGGGGCCCCTCTGTATCTGTAGTGTACGAGTATGTAGCCAGCTGATCGATGATCCATCATCATCCCTAGCAATAGCAATTAGCAAGAGAGACAATTCGTGGCACCACACCAACAGCTGGTCCGCGGCGCAGGAGGTGCCACAGGCCACGGGTGACACAGTGGATCGCGCAGATCCAGGGCCAGGGCCAGGGGTGCTGCACAGTGGAATGTCGGAGACGGGTCATCTGCCGCCAGCCGGTGCCCGGTGCCGATCACGATCACCGGAACCGGAACCGGAACGCCGAACGGCTGTCTGGCTCTTTCCCAGCCAAAGCCACCGTGGATTCTCTCTGTCTCTCCATAATAGTAGTAGTATTCCATTCCACTTGGCCACGCATCTGCTACTCCTCCTCCTATGGCGACCAATGCTCTACTCTACTTTTCCTTCCTGTACAACTGAATTTTGACATGTTCATATCAAATATTGGGCTGCAACTTCCTTTGCGGCTGCCTGCAATTTCCTTTAAGCCTGGTTTAGCTGGACATAAATACATCTCAATCAACGTGAGTTGAAATGGATTGAAGTGAGACTTGAACTAAATTTCACCCCCAATCCCTCCCAAACCATATAAATTAAGGTGTATTTGTGTGCAGCCAAACAAGACCTTATTGTAGCTGCAGCGAACAAACCCATCATCAGTGACAACAAGAAATTTGATAACAAAATTAGCCCACACAGCCGCAGGGCCGGGTACCCATCTCCATCCTCAGAGGACTACTGGATACGAGACAACGCCTGCTAGACTGATTAACTCCAGCTGCTCGAGGAATTTCCTGCTTCTCTTAGGCATCCGGCTGTGTTGTATTGTTCGTTTGTAGAACAAACGATGCCTGCTCGATCGCTGCAACCTTTTTAAATTTTGCTGAGGCTGTTTGTAGTTGTAGCACTAGTTGCAGCAGTAGACTATACAAAGATGATGATGCTGCACAACACAACTCGGCAGTGCGACCTCAACTTACTACGGTTTGGTTGCAGCTCTGTTCGGCAGGACTTATGAGCCAGCTGATAAGCTGAAATGACTGATTTGCTATTTAAAAAAAAATACTGTTTCACGGCTGATTTGTACGGATTAAAACCGGCTTGTAGCTCAAGCGAGTAGACTTCGTAGAGGCGGTGTTGTTTTGGCCCTTGGATCTTACTTACCCTGTCCTCTTAGCCGAGCCTCGTCTTCTTCCTTTTATCGCCCCCGAGTTCTTGTCGTTCCTTTTTGTTTTATGGTTAGTTCTCAGTCCTGGCTGGATTTGTTTCTCTGTTGTTGTTTTTGTTGTACTTTGCTTGCACTCGATTGTTATTCTCCCATCGTCTAATAAAAAATCGCGGCAAATCTCTTGATACCCCTTAAAAAAAGTTACAACAGAGTTATATATGTTGTAGCTGAAGCTGTAACGAGGGCCAAATTTCACTCCTGGACCTGACAACAACGTTCAGATATATATGTTGTAGCTCATTATTATCTAAAAAAACAGATATACATTAATACATGTTGTAGTGTACGCTACTATCCTACTACGCATGTTGGTGTGTCACTATAGCTAGCGCGGATTCATGGGCCCCATTTTGGTGTGCCAAGTTTTTGCATGTGTCGCCGCTAGTTGCGCCATCAGGGGAAGCTGATCCCGTGCATAAAAAGACACCGTTTTTTTCTTTTGCCGGATGGCAAAGTTTGGGGTATGTACTAACTGGGAAAAGCCCATAGGGGGGACATTGGATCCTTGATGACAGGAACATTATTGGTTGCTTGTAAGGACCAGTGCCTAGAACTAAAGGTGCATACCCAAACTGGCTTCCAAGTTGCATGATTAGTACCAAACACAAGTACTGTACATGCCAATAGTTCTATTGAAACGTGAAAATAAAGAATTTCCGTACATGGTTTGAAAATTCCAGGTAGATTATTTTGGGTGTATGAAGTGAAGTTTTGGGATTATCTACGATAGATATTTGGAATTTTAGTAGCATATTACTTTCTATGTGTTGTTGAATTTGGATGTTTGGAAATGATATGGGTTGGAATTGTTTTAGTAGCATATTACTCTTTTTGTTGTTGAATTGTCTTGGAATGTAGTTTTTTAATTAAAAAATATACTTATCCAATGTTTTATAAATATTCCTAACAAAAACCACTAGTTAAGATTGTGCTTTGTAGATAGTGTGAATGTCCAAAAATCATCACGTATTTTATTTGTGATCAGAAGATGTATCCACATCCACAGCAAGTCAAGTGCTCCGAAGCTAAGGGTGTGTCTGAAAATGCATACAAGAATTGTTTATAATTTCAGTCAAAGAAGTCCTAAAAGAGTAAAATACTGAAAGAACCAAATAAGTAGTAGAATTTAAAGCTTTTATGGACCATCAACGATGTATTGGTAAACGGTTATCATCTTAGCATTATTTACAAGAAGTCAACAACCCACAGCTCTTTGAACAATTGATACGGAAACTGAATCTTACCGACATTTTCTCAACAATATTGTTTCAGGTTTAGCCTGAACTGAAGGAACATCCGGAGCATAAGGCCACTAGCTGCTTAGAGACCATCGAGCTGATACCAGAGGCACCGGAGCTGCAGACGATGTAAATTATCAGCGCGTGTTTGCCGACAAGATGAAGGTGATGGATTTGCCCCCAAACTTTTGATTGGTGATGATACAGTATATGGTTGTCGATGGTTCTGAATATATATTGGATGCATGGTCTCAAGACTCTCAAGCATGTAGTAAACCAAGTTTGTAACTGTATATTACACTCCAGCTTCCAATTCTTTTGATTGTGTGGTGTATAGATAGCAGGAATGAAATGAACGATGGGGTGTGTGCTCCTGTCAGTTGATTGAAACGCATACAGTTGTTTCTTCATTGTCTTAACTAATACTGAGATGACCACTTTGATCTGAATTTGACTAAAGGTTTTAAGATCAGACAAAAATCGGCATTGACATTTTTACAGTTTCAAACCGACGATCTTGTTAAATGAAAAGAAAAGGTATTATGATGACCCGGACTGCACCATTCTAAAGGTTAAAATATCAAGGCCCTTTTTCTTTTCCTAACATTGGCAAATACCTTGCAAGACCCATTTTTCTCCAATCTCCACTCTATTTCACCTCCAAAACATTATGAATCGGGCTTCAATGGAACTAATCCTATTCATGCTTGATAAATTTCAGAATCTTATTCAGGTTTAAAGGTAATCTATCCAGATTCCGGACAAGTTCTCTAACAGGCTGGCAACACAATGTTTGCTGGGGTTAACTTGCATTCAGGTTGTAAGTCTATGCTTTACGTTCACAACAAAGATAAGTACGTATGTGCATCAGATTCACAGTCAGACATCTCAAGTCACCTCAGATATAAAGCAGTGTTGCAATTTGCAAAGATATCATCTATCACTCACCTCAGATCTGAAGTAGTGTTGCCATCCGTTTTAAATTCTGTTACACCTGTCTTCAGTTCGTATCTATCATCTATCGATCGCTCATTTCATGAGGCATATCAGATGAGCAGATCATGGAGCACGCTCAGTGAAAGCATGTTGATCTGTGTTTCTTATAATGGGGGGGGGGGGGGGGGGGGGGGGGCAAGGACATGCATGTAGCAATGGATGTAGCCAGCTCACTTTGTAAACCAGTACAAGTTAGAACACGAACCTTGTTGATTGAAAGTCACATGTTTTTCATGTAATATAAAATTGCCAATATTCAGAAAGAACTCAATAAGGTAAATGGTTCTGTTAAAAAAGAAATTAAGTAAACAGTGCTTACACAAGATGTTTCGTGTTTCACTATTCAAGCATTCCAATGTCACAAGCATCGAGTACCAACAACAAAAAGTCACAAAAATCTTCAGATGGTTCATATATTATCATCAGAGCACACATAGCAAAAAGATTTCTAATGAAAAATACCCACGCGATCCAATTTGGAAAACTGCATTGCTCATCCCAATGACAAAACTGCATTACTGATTTCCTGGTTCATGTTTTCATTAGAAGCCTTCCTTCAAGGCATAAACTCTGCTACGGAAAGACAGTGGCAATCTGTTTATTGCCGCATCAATTTCCTGCAAACAGAATAACTAATGAGATTTAGGTTTTCGATGCAGATACTGTTCTTGCTAAAAGAAAGTTGTCAGAGAAGGTCAGGAGAATAACTAGCTTAGTCACAAACAATGCAAAAAAACAAACAGGCCAATTTCCAAAATTATTGCAAAAGGAGCAAAGGCAACCGATATATTTCTTCATCATAATTACAACTTTAGAATAGAAAAGAGACATGCATATTAGTAAAGTTGTTTTGGAGGATAAAAAATTGAACAGCGGCATGGAAGTGAAGCATCTTAAGTATGAATGGAATTAGGATAGAGTGGCCACTTTGGAGGGAAAAAAATTGAACAGCGACATGGAAGTGAAGCATCTTAAGTATGAATGGAATTAGGATAGAGTGGCCACATAGAAGTAGTCAAAAATCGAATTGAATAACAAAAAAAGAAAAATTGCAGGCAGCCATGGCATTTCAATGGATAGAACTGAAACAATGGTTAGATGTCAGCCCACCTCTGTAGTATAACGAGCAGAAAAGTGGATCAGTAGAATAGCTTTGTTTCCAAGATTGTCGGACTGACTTGCTATCTGTGTTTCCAAAGATACATACTATTTGACATTTTGGAAGTTGAATAAACAAGTTTGGAATACCTCAAATAACACCTTAAATCAGATACCTCGGATAAATGTATGTGCCCATATTCTCTTGCATGCTCAACTGAAATGGAGTCGTCTAGAAAAGTACTCTGAAATTCACACAGCACATTAACTAGATCAAAGGGAAAAGGCTACAGAAGATAAAACATTCAGCCGTGGAAATGGAATGCGTTTCTAAGTATGTTGACATGTTGCAACCTGAAAACTTAGCTGCAAAGCAACAAGTGAAAACAAAATACCTCCACGACAAGAATTTTTGCCTGCAGGACATCTGCATTATCTGGATCAAGAATGAAATCTGCTGTTGTATCTCCCGTGAAAGCAATTTCAGGGGTGGACACCGTATTTGTGATCTGCAAAAATTATGAATTGGTGAGGGGGCTTACAAGCCATACTCCCTTCAACAGGTTGCTAGACTGTGCTTGAATTTGAACACCAAAGCCACCAAGCCAGACAGACCTCCACACCTGATAGCTTGAGACGCTTGATCTCACTCCCTGGTAGGCCGATGAACTCCTGCTTAAGCTTCTGCTTCACCGAGTATATCACATACCCCTGCATACACACCACATAATTGATACTTCATCCAAGCATTGCAAGATTATAACGGATGAAATCACAACATACACAATTCCAAGAAGTGAAGTGAACCAATTCATCTCACCTGGCTGGGTATGGTGTGGTAGGTCCTGAAAGCCCTGACCTTGAGGTCCCTCCTGAACTCGTACTCCTCCCCGACCTCGAGGGGGACCAGATTGTGGTTGAGCTCGGACTGGTCTATGGCGCGGTGCACCTCGAAGAGCCGCTCCACGAGGTCCCGGAGGCACGCCGGGACGAAGATGGTGGGCGGACGCAGCCTGAAGAGCCCCCGCGTGGCCACGTACATGGGAAGGCCCCCGATGTGGTCGAGGTGCCCGTGGGAGACGAAGAGGAACTCCTGCGAGACGGCGCGCTGCGGGCACCGGCCGATGTCGAAGGCGAGGCTCAGCGTCGGGAAGATGACGCAGGTCTCTTGACCGCCGATGGAGACGCCATCCACTGGGTACCCCTCGATCTCCATACGGTGTTTCGCCTTCGGCCTCGTAGCCGACGTGGAGGCGGGAGTAAGAGGAGAGGAGCTGGAGGACGCAACCTCCACCGTGGGCTCGCCGCTTTTCGCCATTCCGCCGCCGCAGAGAGAGAGGGGCGGCGGTGGGGGGAAGGACGGCTAACTTCAGTTCAGACTTACGGGCACCCAAACGCAAAATGAGTAACAGGACATCTAAAATCAGCCTCCGTCTAAAATCAGCCTCCAACAGAGTACCCATACAGGAGACCTATTTTGGGTTGTTTGAGAGGCATAACCTAAACATGAGTTTTCTCTTTCCTGGAAACTCATTTGCACAAAGGATTATCTTTTGGGTCTTTTGTTGGGGAAGATGTTAAATGAGTATTGAAACTTTTCACTGTAGCGCTACCTAAACTTTAAATAGGTATTGTATTTGGGTATTGGTTATTGGAGATAGTCTCACCTCGAGAAATAATAGGTCCCTGACGGATTATATATGGCCTGTTTGGTACAGCTCAACTTCACTACTAAAACTGTTTTTTAGGAAATAGCTTCATGAGCAACTTCCTAGTTGAAGCTGAACTGTTTTGGAAAAAAGTGTTTGACAAAACAGCTTCACCAACAACTTCATACATGGTTGGAAGAGAGAAATAAAGGTGTAAGCTGTGAAAAGCTACTTTCTTAGCTTCATCTCAGCTTATGGTTTTGTGAGAGAGAATAAAACAGCTTCATGGGTGAAGCTGTTTTGGAAAAAGGTGTTTGGTAAAAAAAAACAGCTCTGTACCAAACAGCCCCTATGTTTTACCTTTCTAATCTAGTGTTAGTAACATTTAGGGCATGTTTGGTACAGGTCAGTTTTACCAGTGAAGCTGTTTTTCTAGAAAATAGCTTCATGAGAAACTTCTTAGATGAAGCTAAGCTGTTTTAGAAAAAAATGTTTGACAAAACAGCTTTACCAACAACTTCATACATGGTTGAGAGAGAGAAATGAGGGTGTAAACTGTGAAAAGCTACTTTTTTCAGCTCATCACAGCTTATGGTTTTGTGAGTGGAAAAATATGTTTGACAAAAAAATAGCCCTTAATTCTCACTTTATATCATCCCTTTGTCGATCGATAAGAATAAATTACCCCAATGTTTTAGTGAAAAATAATGTTTAATTTCGCACTCATAGAATTTAATTGAGCATGTACACAAAATAGCAGAAAGTCTAAGTAACACTCGTGTGTTTTTGTTGCCTCCAACACACGATTTTTGTGTTCGTCCGATCGGCATCGCGCGTCTGTGCTTGTTCGGCGCCCGTTGGATTCGTTTGTTCGGCTGACGTGTGGGTCCCACTTGTCAGGAGCACTGTTTCATATTTTTGGGACGCGCGCCCGTTTGTCTTCGAGTGGCTTTTCATTTCATTTCGCCTCCTCCCCGTTCCTCTTCTCTTAGGTCCCTGGCGATTTGGGCGAAGGCGAAGGCGACGAAGGCGACGGCGACGGTAGTTGCTCCGGCGATGGTAGTTGCTCCGGCGACGGTGACGGCGACGCCCGGCGGAGGCTCCTTGTTCGGCTCCTGGTTTTGGCTCCTAATCTGTGTTGCTATGCGGCGTTGGTCCTCGTTTTGGAGTCCGGCGACGCGCTCTTCATTTGTCTCTCTCACTGGCGGTCTCTCTCTCAGTGTGTGTGTCTCTCGTCTGTTACTCCGGCGAAGTTGCGGCTACTGACGGTGATTTTAATGGAGATTTAGGGTTTGCTTGCCTGGGGTTTCGTATATTTGGGGGATTTTATCGCTTTTAGGGTTTCTGTTCTGTTTTGATTTGTGGGATTTGGGGGATTCTGGTTCATGTATGGACACAATGTCGATTTAGGGTTTCATAGTTCATTTCTTGGACTGACGCAGTGTTTGTTTTCTGTTTTCTCTCTCACTAGCGGTCTCTCTCTCAGTGTGTGTGTCTCTCGTCTGTTACTCCGGCGAAGTCGCGGATGCTGACGGTGAATTTGATGGAGATTTAGGGTTTCCTTGGCTGGGATTTCAGATATTTGGGGGATTTTTTCGCTTTTAGGGTTTCTGTTTTGTTTTGATTTATGGGATTTGGGGGATTCTGGTTCATGTAGGGACACAATGTCGATTTAGGGTTTCAATGTCGATTTAGGGTTTCATTGTTCATTTCTTGGAGTGACGTAGTGTTTGTTTTCTGTTTGTCAGGTAGTTACGAGTGTGTTTTTGCAGATATAAATCTCCATTTCAGGTACTTGGCTTACTAACTGAACCTGAATGTTTGATTTTTCCAGTTGTTCTATAATGAATGCAGAGCATGAGTTGTTTAGTTACTGAGGTTTAGGCTCTTGTCCTCATATGAAGGCATGCTACAATTAGTTAAAAATCTGAATGGAGAGCATGAGTAGTTTATGCAGAGCATGATGTCAGGTATTGTGGATTTCTGAATTTGTTATTCATTGGCACTGATAGTACTAGATAGCGAAAGAATTTGTTGTCCACTACATTGATGTGTAGTGCCACTGATAGTACTGAATGCAGAGAATGAGTAGTCCAGTTATCTTATTCAGTTATACATATGTAGAGTCTGTGTTGTTGGATCCAGTGGCTAGCTTAAATTCATATGAAATATGATGATGTGTATAATTGTTAGGCTTGTCTTCAATCCAGTTTGACCATGTCTTGATTTGTTAGGCTTGTCTTCAATCCAGTATGACCATGTATCTGATGATGCTATGTGTTTCAGGCTGAGTTGTTTTCTGAAATTATTGGGATTATTGTGATTGGGCTGATTAGTTCATTACTTGTCAACCTATCAGTTAACTGATTTGTTCAGTGACACTGCTGGTACTAGATAGTTAAAGAATTTGTTTTGCAGTGCATGAGTAGGAAAAATCTGAATGTTGATCACACTGATATGTCGATGAAGCATCTATTTTTGCCTTGTCGACGTGCAGTGCCACTGATAGTACTGAATGCAGAGAATGAGTTGTTCAGTTATTTTATTTAGTTATACATATGTAGAGTCTGATTTGTTGGATCCAGTGGCTAGCTTATCTTTTTTTCAAGCCTTGAGTAGTATTTTGCCTTGTTTGTAAAGTTCTTTGTAGTCATATGAAATGGATGCTAATAATTTTAGGTTCTGATAAACTGAACAGTACTGTACATCTTCATGATTTGGTAGGCTTGTCTTCAATCCAGTATGACCATGTATCTGATGATGTTATTTGTTTCAGGCTGAGTTCTTTTCTGAATTTGTTGGGATTATTGTGATTGGGCTGATTAGTTCATTAGTTGTCAACCTATCAGTTTACTGATATCAGGTAATTGTTAGTTATTGCGATTTATTTGTTGTCTTTCTCTAATTACATATTACATTTTTTGTTGTGGTCCTCATATATAAATAATAGAATATTGTTTAATTATATTTGTGGCTTTGCAAAAAATTGTATATTGCACATACTGTAATTGCAATGAACGAAACATGCAATTTTAGTAAAAACTATATATATGCAAATAGGGGCCCATAGTAAGGGCATTATTAGTTAAATTGTCCTATATATATTTTTTTCTTATTTTTTTTTGCAGTCTGTTTTTTGGAGAGATGGAAAGAGAGCATTTGTCACGTCAAAGGAGGGGCCCATACATGAACAACCGTCTTTGGTTGGAGCGTTTGGATGCAGCTTCAGAACCTCCTGTTGAGCGTTTGCGTGCATCTTCAGAACCTCCTCCTCAAACTCAGCCACTTTTACTTGAAGATAGTGCAGATAGCTATGTCAAGTATGAAGAAGTTCCAGAGTTTCATGGCCCTGGAAAAGATAAATGGTTGACTGGAGTGGACCTTGATGAAAAGTGCAGTATTTGCTTGATGAGGCTTTCAGAGCCATTCGAAGATGATGTGTATAATTGGTTAGAGTTTGTTGAGGAGAACGTTCGGGCCATGCCATGTCATCATACATTTCATAAGGATTGTATCTACAAGTGGTTGAGTGAAAGTCCTACCTGTCCTGTTTGTCGGTGGAGGCCGCCTGAGTTGAGTGAAGAAAATAGAGAGGAGTAAGGTATTAGAACAGAATCGTTATTAGTGTATTAGAATCGTTGAAGTTGGAGTTTATATTTGATGTAAAGTTATGTTTAGGAACAGTATTATTTGATGTTAAATTTTAAGAATGATATGGTGTTAATTATTCATTTATTGTGAATAATCCTTGGTATTGGTTGTTGTACAATAAAAGATGTTTGTGCCATATTTTTGTAATAATTAGTTGTTGATTATTCTTCTATGTAGCTATGGACGTTGCTGATGAACTATACAATTCTCATTCTCCATCTGATGATTCTAAGAGTTTGGATGAGTCTTCTAGAAACTCTGATTTTGTGGATGAAGTTGAGGTAATAAGTTCATTTTGGCTTGTCTTTTATTGTTTGCATCTTTGTGTAATCTTTAATAATATGATATATAATATTATTGCTTTTGTTAGGAGGAAAACTCTGCAGGTGAGAATGATATTCAAGATCCTCAAATTGCAGAGGCATTGAAGCATTTGCAGCAAGCTTTTAGTGGAGTATGTTATATAACCCTTATGTATTTTTATCTTATTGAGCTTTTTGTTGGTACTTGCACTGAATGTGTTTTTTGTTTTAGTTCTCTAAGGTTGTTGGTACGCAGTTGAAATCAACCCGATCTGGTGGCCAGAAGCGTCCTGAAAAGGTAAATTCTGTACCTTTCCTTTGTTGTTTTTCTCCCTAGCTTATTCAGTGAATGCAGTAGACTTACTACGTTTTGTTGCATTTGTTTGTAGACTTTGAGAGGAAAGGGTAAAGGAAAGTCGATTTATGGTCCAGGTACATCAGATAGACCTAGAAGTAGGTTCAATAGCTTGTACTTTGGACAGAAGATTATAGCCAAATTGGATGATCGCAAGAAGCAGATTATTCGGGATCATGGCTTTGGAGACCTGCTGGACTATGATGGTTGTTCTGCTCCCAGAGGATTTATGCAGTGGATAGCTGATAAAGTCGATCTGAATTGCAGCGATATTGTAGTTGAAGGTAAAATGATACCTTTGGATCCACTGTCTGTACATTTGTTCTTGGGTATGCCTATTGGTGGTGCAGATATCAAGGAGAGCTATAATGATACTACAAAGACCAGATTCCTTAAAAAAATTAAGCAATCCTCTCTGCTTCCAATCAAGTGGTTTGGTCAGAAGTTGGTAGGAGACACGTTATCTGATGACGATGTCTTTCGTTACTTTATGGTTGTCGCTCTATCAACTTTTCTATGTGCCAATTCAAGTACTTATCCCAGCCCATACTATCTAGAACCTTTGATTGATATTTGTAATGTTGAAGTCAAATCTTGGGATTGGTCCAAGGTTGTCTTCAATTGTTTGATGTCTTCGATTAGAAACTATCAACAAAAGGGTCGGGGAACAATTGGCGGATGCCTATATTTTTTAGTTGTAAGTTGTATTGTTATTCTGCTTAGTCTTCTTTATTTATTATGTTATTTTGTCTTGGTTATGCAACATGTCTTATTCATTGGTTTTTCAATTGCTATGTAGGGTTATTATCTAGATTGGTTGAACTTTGGAGTATTCAAAGAGCAATTGCTTCCCTTTTGTATTCCAAGAATCAATTGTTGGAAGGGCTTGATGATTAAAAAGTTTGCTTCATATGATTGTGTGACTGGTGATGTCTATGGAAAGCGTCCGGTGAGTGTAGGTCAAATGTGTTGATGGGACTTGCTATGCTGTAGAGATGATAGATGAGACTATTTATTGCGGAACTGTTGATATTTGTGTAGGTGAAATCTGTTGATGAGACTTGCTATGCTGTAGAGGTTCTGCCAGAAGAGGCCTGTGATGCTTTTAGGTCAAGCATTGATAGGCATTGTGCTTTCATAAATGAAGAGGTAGACGCCTTGTGCAATATTTAAGTTTTGGCAATTGTCGGTGTTTCGTACCCGGGGGTATGACACCAACGAGTAATATGATCGCGTGCTCTCTTCCTGGATGGTGATGCAAGATGACACAAGGATTTATCCTAGTTCGGGCAAAGAAGGCCCTACGTCCAGCGGGGGAGGAGGTTCTTGTATTACTTGCACCTAAGTGCTCGTACAGGGGCGAATACAAGCTCTGTGAGCGTGGACCGGAGTCCGGACTTGAGCGTGTGGATGTATGCGTGTTCTCACGTGTCTCTCTCTCGAATGAGGGCCCTGGTGTCCCCTTTTATAGAGTAAGGGGAGGCCAGGGTTACACAAGGGTATTGCATGTGTCGGAGTGTATTGTATTCCTTACGAAGGAGGGTAGGAACCCTGTCTTGTCGAAGACATTGTAGCCGACGTGGGCGTTGCTGTTGGAGCGTCCTTGAAGCGTGGCCTCCATCCTGGGCGCGGACGTGGAGGCGTGGCGAGGTGGAAGCCGTACAGCACCCATCCTGGAACGTACAGGACGCGGCGTAGTCCCTCCGGGTCTTGGGGTACCTGTCCTCCAATAGCATGAAAGTAGTTAGGGCTCGAGGGGCGCGGAGCCGGCCTCGAGGCGGCGCCTACGGGGGGCGGCTCGAGTCCCCGCAGGTATGGGCAAGTCCCGTGAAAATTGATTGAGCGGCAGGCATCCGGGCCTCGAGGCGTGGCTTGGACGTGCCACAGTGTAGGGCGTGGGTTAACAGTGCTTCACTGGTGCCTTTTCGCCCATACTTATGGTGAAAACGAGACTTGACTCTGCCCCAGTCCACTGTGGCACACGTTGTGTTACAGAGGACGTGACTGGAGCAGGTGGACGAATTAAGTGCGCGGTATGGGGCTGGCATCCGATGTCTGTGCCGCTCGAGGGAGGCATAACGCGTCTCGAGGGATAGGCCGCTGTGCCAGAGAGGCTCGAGGTCCCCGCGTGGGGTCTCGAGGTGTGGTGTTCGGCTGTGGGGGGGCTCGAAGGGTGGTGGAGCGCTTGCCCGAGACCTGACGTGGAGGGCTTGGGCGAGACGGAAAACGATCGTGCGCCGCTCGAGGGCTGGCTTGGAGGGCTCGGCTCGGTGGGCCAGCGTTGTAGGCCTCGAAGGGTCGGTTTTTTAGGGGGCTAGACTAGTTAGGTCTGTTATTAATTAGTGTCCTAGGTTTAACCTATTTGTTTGCGTTGATCGGGGGTACCCCTTTTGCGGACCCCCGACAGTAGCCCCCGAGCCCTTGTTCGAGTGCTTGCACTCGAGCAGGGGCTCCCGACTGGGATCTCGAGGGTTAGCTAACTGGTCTCGAGGGTTTCGTCGTTTTGATTCCGTGGGTGTCGTGCGAGCGACACCCGCGGGTGTAGCCCCCGAGGCCACGGGGGAGTGGTTAGAACTCCCTCGTGGGCTTTTTGCGAGTGTGAGTGTTAGTTGTGATTTTTAACCCTCTTTCGTCGAGGGGTGCCAGGCTGAACCGACCGGCCGGCTCTTCGAGCTGTCCGGCACGCCGGTTGCCCTGGCTTGTCATCCCGCGAGTCCTTTCGATCGGATGCGAGGGGGGATGCCTCGTACTACCACGAGCGGGCGAGTATCGAGGTTCCCGGTGAGCTGATAACGGGGAATCCAAGTGAGACCTCGTGCCCCGTTCGATAGGGGTCGACTGTAGCCCGGAGGCGATCTCATAAAGCATGGGTGCTCAGTCTGCAGGAGTGCCGGGTCCATTCGATAGGGACCCGGTGGCTCGATGCCTCCCTCCGAGGGGATCTCACTGCACGACGAGCTCCCCGCCTTGGATACACGTGAGGGGCCTCGAGGGCTTGGCCCTCGAGTGATGCCGCGAGTGGCGCCCCTTGGTGTCCCTGACTCGGGTGCTCGAAGCCGGCTGTCGAACCCTCTTTCGTCGAGGGCCAGCCTTCGCTGCTTCGAGACTTAGGGCCGGAGCCCGTTTTTGGGTGCCCGAAGCCGGCTGTCGAACCCTTTTCGAGGGCCAGCCTTCGCTGCTTCGAGACTTAGGGCCGGGGCCCGTTTTTTACTTCCGGAAGAAGCCTTCGTCGCTTGGAATCCTTCCGCCCGTTGGGCGTGCCTTTTTAGGCGGAAACCGTCAGCGAGTGGAGATCGTGGCGCCGGGGCGACGGGCGCGAAGTTGGAGCGGCGGCCTCGGAGGGCCCCGGTAGAGCGGAGCGAGTACAGAGTCGCCGCGTGTTCCCTGCATCCGGCTCGAGACGTAGTTAGGTGGGCGCATTAAATGCTATGCGGTTACCTTTTTACGTCGTGAGAGACCCCGTCCGTCGGGGTTTCCCCTTATAAATATTGAGAGAGGGGAAAAGGAACTCTTTGCCTTGCCTTTGCCTTCACCGCCGCCGTAGTCTTCATGCGCCCTCTCCTTCGAGCTAGTCGATTGGGGATCTTTCGGCTGCCCGTCCGCCGCTTGGACTCGCGCCGCGCCACCGCCATGGCCGCCCAGACACAAGCGCTGCCGGCCGAAGACTGGAGCCCGTCGAAGGTGACGCAGAGCGAGATGGACTCGTTGGTGGCCCAGGGGCTTCTGCGCCCCAACCCGGAGGAGGGACCCGCGTGGTGGGTTATCCCGTCGGCGGAGCACCGGGAGCCGCACCCGCCGGAGGGGTACGTGGTGAGCTTCACGCGCTACCACCGTATGGGGCTCGGCGTCCCGCCGAGCCGCTTCATGCGGGGGCTGGCCCACCACTTCGAGGTGGAGCTGCAGCACTTCTCCCCCAACTCCATCTCGCACGCCGCCATATTCGCCGCGGTGTGCGAGGGGTACCTGAAGATGGAGCCGCACTGGGAGATGTTCGTCCATCTCTTCCGGGGCGAGCTCTTCATCAAGGCCCTAAAGCCCAGCGGGAGGCGGCTCGTGCGCATGGGCTCCCTGGCCATCACTGCGAGGGCTGGGACCTCGTCGGCCAACGTCCCTCGCGAATACCTGCGATACAAGCTTTCCACCAACCAGGCCGGGTGGGACGACCATTGGTTCTATCTGCGGAATGAAGATGGTCTCTTTCCGCAGTACACCGGCAGGGTCCTCGCTCAACGCCCGGAGAAGTGGACCTGGGGCGTCGCGGCGGAAAGGCAACGCCACCTGGCCCCGCTGATGAAGATGATGAAGACGCTGGTGGATGAGAAGAAGTTGACCGTGCAAGCGGTCATTTGGGCGTTCCACCAGCGAAGAGTTCTCCCGCTGGCGGACCGCCCCCTTCTTATGCACGAGATGGGGGCCGGAGGCCGAGCTCGAGGCGCTTAATCGATCGAGGATGGCCGAGGAGAGGCTGTCCCGGAACGAGGGCGTCTCCCGGGTGTCAATCACGATTCAGGGGCCGTTCATCCCCGAGTACACCCACCTGGTCGCCATGGCACCCGACGAGGGGTGTCTCGACCTGGTGAGCCTCCCTCGAGCTGAGCTGTTCCGAGCCCCCTCCCCCTTTCTCCTCCTTCGAACCTTTTGCATTCTTCTTGTGGTTTGTCTCGTCACGCTTCTTCTTTTTTCAGGGGGCGTTTACTTGTCGCGCGTCGAGGCCCCCGGTGAGGGAGGACGCCGCGGATACTCAGGTGAGGCGCCTTTCTGCTCAGAAAGACAAGGAGAGCAAGGATGCCAGGAAGAAGAAAGAGAAAAACAAAAACCTGCGTCGCTTGGCTCGGGAGCAGAGGCTGGCGAAGGCTCGTCGCAACCGTCAGCCTGGAGACGGGTCCCCCGAGCTGAGCTCCTCGAGCTCGGAGGAGGAGAGCGATGATGAGGAGGAGAGCGACGACGAGGGGATGGATGCGCGCCTGAGGCGCGCGGGGGTCGTCGATGACAGGGCTGACCGCTCCTCTGTGCAGGAGGGTATACTGGAGGTCCCCGCGGCGAAGGGACCGCGCAGGACGCAGCCGCGGAAGGCGGCGCCGATCCCCGCCTCGTCGGGGGCCCAAGGTCCGTCGAGCTCTGCGCCGGCCGTGCCCCCGGTCGCGAGGAAGCCCCGAACCCGGAGCGCCTCTGCCACAGCACCAACGGAGGCCGCCCCCGTGTCTGCCCAGGCGGGAGGTCTCGAGAGGGGTCGAGCCTCGAGGGGCAGTGACCCCATCGGGAGGGGCTCCGGGTCCGACCGCCGCGAGCTATCGAGGTCGGGGTCGAGCCCGCGGAGGAGCGGGCGCCAGGAGGAGGTGTCGAGCCCGCGCCACCACGAGCGTCGGGGAGGGAGCCCCCGGGCGCCTCGTGCCCAGGGGCGGGAGCGCCCCCGGAGTCCATCGCCGCACCGCCGCCGGGACACAGAAACGGACGCGGGAGGGCGCGACCGCCAGCGCGAGCGCCGGAGCAAGTCCCTGGAGCCCGCGCCGGGGCGGGCGCCGCGATGACAGCACGAGGGAGGTGCGGTCGCCCTCCCGCGATGCGGGGCGGAAGGAGGGATCCCCCTCGAGGTCGAGCCACGGGAGGCGTCGGGAGCCCTCCCCCCATCCCTAGCCCCGTGGAGACGGCCCAGGCGAAGGGCTCGAGCCGCGAGGTGGGCTCGAAGCCCCTGAGTGGGTCCGGCGATTCCGGGAAGAAGCCCAGCCGCCGCTTTGGGTGAGTAATTTTCTTGGACTTCGTCGGCAGCGAGGCTTTACCTCTTACTTTTGATGACGCATGCCGTCTCTGGTTTCTCAGGGGGAAGCGCTCCTACCAGGAGGTGGACCTCGCTTCGTCCAAGCGGGCCAAGACCTCGAGCCCCGTCGAGGCACAAGCACCTCGAGGTATGGCACCTTCCTCCGCTAGAGAAGCCGCTTGGCTGGAGAAGGCTCGAGCTGCCGTGGCTCGAGGAGGCCAGATGATCGTCGCAAATTTCGGTGAGGCCGTCGCCATCGACCGCAGGGGTCGAGGCACTCTTCCTGGTTCTGATATCACCGTCATCTCGTATTGCAGGGGCCTCAGCTCATGGCATCGAGCCCGCCACCTACCATATCCACTGAAGCGCTGCCTCCTCCCCCTCCTCCTCCTCCCGCGATGGTGCCAGCTGGGAGCGCCACCCTTCCCCCCACCACGACGGCTGTTCCGGGGGAAGCGCCTGAGGCGAGCACGGCCCCGCCGGTGTCTGGGGCTGAGGAGACTGCGCCCCTCGAGGCCCCGACCGACACGAGCCGGGCTGCGGCGGAGGGAAAGGGGGGAGAGGAGTTGGCAGGAGGAGGAGCCGACGGTGGAGGACCTCCTGAACGAGCTGGAGCAGGGGCCGCTCCTCGCCGCGGGCTCGATGATGGTGGAGGCGCCCGAGGCGCCGGCTAGCGCCGACAAGGCGCCGGAGGGCCCGGCCAGGGAAGAGCCGGGGCTCGTGCCGTCGGGCGGCGGGCCGCAGTCGGGGCAGCTCGGGGCGGAGAAGGATCTGCCCGACATCGAGCTTGACCGGCCAGTATGGCCGTTTCCCGATGCGCCGAGCCCGTCCCTCGCCATGGTCTCCGTCGAGCAACCGGTCCAGCGGGGGGCCCCGCGCGAGGTGCGGTCCATCTTCCGGGAGGTGGCCGGGCTTATGGCGGAGGCGGAGCGGTCCTGCTCCGAGGAGGCGGGCCGGTCCGCACAGGTGTCGGCCGCCCTCGCGAGGGCTGAGGCGGAGCTTCAGGATCTCCGCGCTGAGCTGGGCCGGAACGCCCAAATGGCGAGCCGGCTCAACGAGGCGGAGGCGGAGGTCCGGGCGGCTCGAGGTGAGGCCGCTCGATTCAAGGAGGAGGCCGCCGCCGCTCTCGAGGCGTCGAGGCAAGAGGCCGCGGACGCCCGAAGCGAGGCCACCTCCGCCCGGGCTGAAGTTGAGGCGGCGAAGCAGGAGGCCGCTGACGCCCGTGGCGAGGCCGCCACCGCCCGAACCGCAGCGGAGGCGGCGAGAAAAGAGGCCGAGGACGCTCAATGCAATGCCGCCGCCGCTCGGTCCGCAGCGGAGGTGGCGAAGAAGGAGGCCGAAGACGCCGAGAGTGATGTCGCCACCGCCCGAGCTGCCGAGGGGGCGGCGCGGCAGGAGGTGATCCGAAAGGATCTGGCCCTCGTGGAGGCGGGCAGGCTGATCGAGGAGCTTAGGGCCGAGAAGCTCCTCATGCTGGCCGAGAAGCGCAGGCTCGAGCAGCGCGCTGAGGGCCTTACCAGCGACCTCGCCGCCCTGGGGCAACATTGCGATGGTGAGGCTTACACCTTGTCCTTGGTTGGGTCTTGAAGTTTTTTGTTACGCCACAGTCTCATTCCTCCTCGTTCGTTGCGCAGGGGTCGAGGAGACGGTCGAGGAGCTCCGCGGGACGAACCAGGCTCTCTTGGACCAACTCCAAGACGAGACGGTGGTGGCGGAGCGGGCTCGCACCTCCCTTGACCGGCTCGGCTCCACGTGGGGTGCTCTTCCAGTGGCTGCGGCAGAGGGTGCGGCGGCCCGAGGCGACGCGTTGGTCGACGCCTTGTGCTTCTTCGACGCAGCGGCGCGGGACCGTGTCCGGCAAGCTCTCCATCATGGCGTCAAGCAGACGCTCGCGGTTGTCCGCTCCGGCTTCCGCTTCCCGGTCCATGTTGTCGCCAATGGCTTCATCGAGATCGAGGGGAAGGACGAGGAGTGGAACAACCGCCGTGTCGACAAAATCTTGGAGAAGATGGAGAGGCCGGGGACGTCGCTCGCGAAGATCTTCGAGGTGGACGTGCTGCCTCCTGACGCCAGCAGCGGTGTCGAGGACCCTCCTCCCTCTAGCTCGGGTGTCGAGGCTGAGCCCGCCGTGGAAGACCTCGGGGAGGAGTATCGGACCGACGAGGACTGAGGCCTGCGTGCCAAATTTGGGCGTCGAGGCCCTTGTAAGAATTTTATGACATGAATGAGGGTACGTCGAGACCCGAATGTATATATATGACTTGTTATTAAAAGAGTTGTTTTCTTTTCAAATGCGTTTGACCACTTCTCTTTGTTGCAAGCTCGAGTTTCTGCTAGCTTAGTCTGTGTTCCTTCGATACGTCGCGAGCTCCTCGAGGGGAGGCGTAGGTAGGGTACCGTAGCCCGGGGGCGTAGGTGGCCGTCTACGTCGACGCCTCCCGACCCTTGGAGGCTCGAGGTATTTTAGGATTTAGACGTCGCTAGTTCACTCGAGGCACGAGTCGAGACGAGGGTCGAATTTTTGAAAAGAAAACGCGCTTTTTCCGGAGTCTGGGGGGGGGGGGGTTCCCCCTGTCAGCCCCCGAGGGAGGCTCGACCCTGAGCAAGGCAGGGTCGAGGCTACCTTAAGTTGCTAAGTAAAAAATGAATGACAGTGCGCGAGTTTGTTCATTCATGTTTGACATGTTTGTACAAAGCAACAAAATGAACAAGGCCTCGAGGCCTTTAAGGGTAGAAGCGACGTAGCTGAGATATGTTCCACGCGTTCGCCAGGATCCTGCCTTGGCCGTCGTAAAGCTTGTATGTTCCTGGCTTGAGCACTTCAGCTACGGTGTATGGGCCTTCCCACGGAGGGGTGAGCTTATGGCGCCCTCGACTATCTTGCAGCCGTCGAAGCACGAGGTCCCCCACCGCTAGGTCCCTTTTGCGCACGTGCTTGTCGTGGTAGCGTCGAAGTGTTTGCCTGGTAGCGTGCGGAGTTGATGAGCGCCACGTCTCGGGCCTCCTCGAGCTGGTCCTTGGCGTTGGCAAGCCTCTCGTCGTTGTTTTGCTCGTTGTAGGCTCGAAGTCGAGGGGAGCCGTACTCGAGATCCGTAGGCAAGACTGCCTCGGCGCCGTAGGTTAGGAAAAACGGAGTGAACCCGGTGGCTCGACTCGGCGTAGTCCTGAGGCCCCACAGCACCGAGGGGAGCTCTGCGGCCCACCCCTTTCCGAAATTTTTGAGGGTCTTGAACAGCCTCGGCTTCAGCCCATGGAGTATCATGCCGTTGGCGCGCTCGACCTGCCCGTTGCATTGAGGGTACGCAACCGAGGCCCAGGTCACGCGAATGCCGCTGTCGTCGCAGAAGTTGGTAAACTTTTTGCCCGTGAATTGGGTAGCATTGTCGGTGATGATGACGTTAGGCACCCCGAACCGGTACATGATGTCTGCGATGAACTCGACGGCTTTCTCGGAGGTGGGGTCACCTATGGGCTTGGCCTCGATCCATTTGGTGAATTTGTCGATGGCCACGAGCACGTGCGTGTACTTTCCGGTTGTCATCTTGAGGGGACCCATGAGGTCGAGCCCCCAGACGGCAAACGGCCAAGTAATGGGGATCATCTGCAGGGCGTGCGCGGGCTGGTGCGTTTGCTTGGAGTAGAATTGACACCCATGGCATGCTCGGACCAAGCGCTTGGCGTCCCCAATGGCAGTCGGCCATTAGAAGCCTTGACGGAAGGCGTTCCCCACCAGGGTCCTTGGTGCTGCGTGGTGGCCGCAAGCCCCCGAGTGCATGTCGTCGAGGAGCTTGCGTCCTTCCTCGAGGGGGATGCAGCGCTGAAGGATTCCTGATGGGCTTCGTCGGTACAGCTCTCGTTCGTCGCCGTAGATGACGTAGGTCTTGGCCCTTCGAGCGATGCGTCAGGCCTCTGTCTTATCCTCCGGCAGCACGCCTTGCGTCAAGTAGTCGAGGAACGGCGTCCGCCAGTCGAGGCGTCGTGATGACGAAGTGGTGGGCGCGTCGATTTGCATCGCCTCAACGGATGTCGAGGGGTCATTCCCGAGGGGTGGCGTCGAAGGTCGAGCCCCCGTGTCTGGCTCGAGGGGAGGCGTCGAGGGGCCAGTCCCCGTGTTTGGCTCGAGGGGTGGCGTCGAGGGGCCAGCCCCCGGGCCGATTTTGACGGATGGCTCGAAGACGTCCCTCGAGAAAACATCTGGTGGAACCGTGCCGCGTGTGGACGCCAACTTTGCCAGCTCATCCGCGGCCTCGTTGTACTTTCGAGCTATGTGGTTGAGCTCGAGGCCGTAGAAATTACCTTCTAGCTTGCGCACCTCCCCGCAGTATGCCTCCATCTTGGGATCGATGCAGCTTGAAGCCTTCATAACCTGATTGACGACGAGTTGCGAGTCCCCTCGAATGTCGAGGCGTCGGACCCCGAGCTCGAGGGCGATGCATAGCCCATTAACCAAGGCCTCGTACTCAGCGACGTTGTTGGAGGCGGGGAAGTGCAATCGTAGCAGGTAGCGCATGTGGACTCCGATGGGTGAGATGAAGAGCAGGCCTGCGCCTGCCCCCGTCTTCATGAGGGATCCGTCGAAGTACATGGTCCAGAGCTCGGCTTGGATTTGTGCCGGCGGGAGCTGGGTGTCGGTCCATTCCGCAACGAAGTCCGCCAACGCTTGCGACTTGATGGCTTTTCGCGGCGCGTAGGTGATGGCCTCCCCCATTAGCTCGGCGGACCACTTGGCGATGCGCCCCGTGGCCTCTCGATTGTTGATGATCTCGCCGAGGGGGAAGGATGACACCAATGTTACGGGATGAGCGAGGAAGTAGTGCTGGAGCTTGCGCCTCGTGATGATGATGCCGTAGAGCAGCTTCTGGATGTGCGGGTACCGGACCTTGGCCTCGGAGAGCACCTCACTGGTGAAGTACACCGGCCGTTGGACTGGCAACGCATGATCCTCCTCGTGCCTCTCGACGGCTATGACCGCGCTGACCACCTGAGTGGTTGCGGCCACATAGAGGAGGAGAGGCTCGGGGGAATCGCCACCCTGGGCTGGTCGTGGTGGCACGAGAATTGGCGCGGAAGTCAGCAACCCCTTCAACTTGGTTAAGGCTTCCTCGGCTTCGATAGTCCACGCAAAGCGTTCCGTCTTCTTCAGCAGGCGGTAGAGTGGTAGTGCCTTTTCCCCTAGCCTCGAGATGAATCTGCTGAGAGCGGCTAGGCAGCCTGTCACTTTCTGTACACCCTTGAGGTCTCGAATTGGGCCCATCCTCGTGACTGCTGAGATTTTTTCGGGGTTAGCCTCGATCCCCCGTTGTGAGACAATGTAGCCAAGTAGCATGCCCCGAGGCACACCAAAGACACATTTCTCGGGGTTGAGCTTTACATTCTTGGCCCGGAGGCACCCGAACGTGGTCTCAAGATCGCTGATGAGGCTCCCGACTTTCCTGGTTTTAACCACGATGTCATCGACATAGGCCTCGACGGTTTTGCCTATGTGTTCGCCAAAGATATGCTGCATGCAGCGTTGGTACGTTGCCCCGGCGTTTTGAAGGCCGAAGGGCATTGTAACGTAGCAATACATACCAAAAGGCGTAACGAAAGAAGTGGCGAGCTCGTCGGATTCTTTCATCCTAATCTGGTGGTAGCCGGAATACGCATCGAGAAATGAAAGTACTTCACACCCCGCAGTGGAATCGACAATCTGATCAATTCTAGGCAAAGGAAATGGAACTTTTGGGCATGCTTTATTCAGACCAGTGTAATCTACACATCCGCATTTTTCCATTCTTTTTCCTAACTAGCACAGGGTTAGCTAGCCACTCTGGGTGAAATACCTCCTTGAGGTCTCGAGGTGGCCGGTTGTCGATGATCCGTTCGCGGACTGGCTTAGCTCGAGAGGCATCCGGCTGGTGGACGGATGCCTCGCGCTCGTTGCGGGGCGTGTCCGCCGGCTTCCCCGAGGCTGCTCCGCGCCGGCGTGACGCCGAGCTCTCGGCTTGCTGCACAGCGGCTGTCTCGAGGAGGTTCTTCATTTCCCCAAGCATGCGCCTGGCGTCAGGGTTGGAGACGGCGGGCAGATCGCGGAGCTGCATTGCCGCCGCCACCACGTTCTGTCCCGCTCGCGGGAAAAGCACCTCGGGGCGTGCTGGCGCCCCGTCCTCGAGGATCTGCTGGTGGACCTCTCGAGCTCGGCCACGAGCGCCAGCACCTCGAGGCTGGGCTGGTTCTTGTGCTAAGGTTTTCTCGAGCTGCAGCAGGCGTTGTCTGTCCTCCTCGGCCTTGGCGATGGCCTCCCGCAGCTGCGCGAGCTGCGCCACTCGGTCATCGCTGTGCTGGGATGGTGCAGCCGGTGCCGGGGGTTCGTTCCTCCCGTGAACACGCGACCCGCCTGCCGCAGCCACGTCTCCGGGCCCTTCGAGGTTGAGCGCCGGCCTGCCGTCGTCGCCCTCGTCCTCGGTGTCGCATATGACCCCCTCGAGTTGGAAGCACTCCCTGGTGGGATCCCAGAGGTCGGGGTCGTGGTAGTCGTATTCGTCGGAGTCGGAGCTGGTGACGCCGCGCCGCCTTGGCTCGTGGCGGGGTTGCAGCTCGCGGTACCACTCCCCGAAGGTGGCTGGACGAGGTGGCTCGACGGCTCGCGAGAGGCCGCGGTCGACGCGTGCGGGGTGGACAATCTCCAGGTTGGCCATGGCCTGCAGCAGCACGCCCGGGCGTCCCTCCTGCTCCGCCGGCTGTCGGCCCCGACTGCTCTCGTTGAGCTGGCGGGCGCAGGCTGCCGCGGAGCCGTCGAGGCCGAACGGGTACTGGCGGCGTCGAGCGCGGTACACCCCGTGCAGGAGGAGGCTGGGCGGCGACGTCGGTGCGCGGCTCGGAGGCCTCTGGCCTGGCTCCTGGTCCGTGCGCATGATGAACGCGAAGTCGCTGGGCGGGCGCGGGCGCGCCCGGGAAGTCTCCTGCCGTTCGCCGGGCAAGCTCCTCCTGGGGAACTCCGCGCCGGGCGCGGGGAGGTGGGCGTATGCCGCCGGCACCGCCTGTGCCTGGCGACGATGATGATGACGGCGCCGCTCACGGGGGTGGCGACGCGTGATGGTGTGGACGACGTGCCATGCTCCTCGCACGGGGCGGCGCGACACGCCATCCACTCGGGCCCTCCATGGAGAGCAAGGTCAGCTCGTTGCGGTTGTCAGTGGCCAGGAACTCGAGGCTCCCGAACCAGATGATGGCACCGGCAGAAAACGAAGGAGTCGAAGCAGCCATCCAGGAAACGGCGAGAAACCGACTCGACACGCGAAGGCCCCTACCTGGCGCGCCAACTGTCGGTGTTTCGTACCCGGGGGTATGACACCAACGAGTAATATGATCGCGTGCTCTCTTCCTGGATGGTGATGCAAGATGACACAAGGATTTATCCTGGTTCGGGCAAAGAAGGCCCTACGTCCAGCGGGGGAGGAGGTTCTTGTATTACTTGCACCTAAGTGCTCGTACAGGGGCGAATACAAGCTCTGTGAGCGTGGACCGGAGTCCGGACTTGAGCGTGTGGATGTATGCGTGTTCTAACGTGTCTCTCTCTCGAATGAGGGCCCTGGTGTCCCCTTTTATAGAGTAAGGGGAGGCCAGGGTTACACAAGGGTATTGCATGTGTCGGAGTGTATTGTATTCCTTACGAAGGAGGGTAGGAACCCTGTCTTGTCGAAGACATTGTAGCCGACATGGGCGTTGCTGTTGGAGCGTCCTTGAAGCGTGGCCTCCATCCTGGGCGCGGACGTGGAGGCGTGGCGAGGTGGAAGCCGTACAGCACCCATCCCGGAACGTACAGGACGCGGCGTGGTCCCTCCGGGTCTTGGGGTACCTGTCCTCCAATAGCATGAAAGTAGTTAGGGCTCGAGGGGCGCGGAGCCGGCCTCGAGGCGGCGCCTACGGGGGGCTCGAGTCCCCGCAGGTATGGGCAAGTCCCGTGAAAATTGATTGAGCGGCAGGCATCCGGGCCTCGAGGCGTGGCTTGGACGTGCCACAGTGTAGGGCGTGGGTTAACAGTGCTTCACTGGTGCCTTTTCGCCCATACTTATGGTGAAAACGAGACTTGACTCTGCCCCAGTCCACTGTGGCACACGTTGTGTTACAGAGGACGTGACTGGAGCAGGTGGACGAATTAAGTGCGCGGTATGGGGCTGGCATCCGATGTCTGCGCCGCTCGAGGGAGGCATAACGCGTCTCGAGGGATAGGCCGCTGTGCCAGATAGGCTCGAGGTCCCCGCGTGGGGTCTTGAGGTGTGGTGTTCGGCTGTGGGGGGGCTTGAAGGGTGGTGGAGCGCTTGCCCGAGACCTGACGTGGAGGGCTCGGGCGAGACGGAAAACGATCGTGCGCCGCTCGAGGGCTGGCTTGGAGGGCTCGGCTCGGTGGGCCAGCGTTGTAGGCCTCGAAGGGTCGGTTTTTTAGGGGGCTAGACTAGTTAGGTCTGTTATTAATTGGTGTCCTAGGTTTAACCTATTTGTTTGCGTTGATCGGGGTACCCCTTTTGCGGACCCCCGACAGCAATATTATTAGATATTATTATTGTTGTATACTGACATTTTCATTCTGTATTTCTTTTGTATTATTGGCTTGGCATTTCAGGATACGGATAGTATGAGTGAAATTTTTGTTAGGCACCACAGAAAACTAGGATTTAGGTCCCCCGGCACACTTGTTGCAAAGATTTTCAAGTATATGCATCAAACACATGTGGTTGGTGGTGGTGCTGATGTCGATGCTGGTAGTTCAGCTGGCAGAGGAACTCGTACTGAACGAGCCCATGGTGATGATGGAGGTGTCGGTGATGCTGCAGCTGAAGTGGATGTTCCAGTGCCAGATCCTGTGCATGTTCCTGTTTGTGAAGATGTCTTGGATGCGACTGTGCCTCCTGTTGCCACTGTAACAAGTGTGAAAAAAGTTGCCTTGGATGCTGATGTTGATGAAGTGGATGTTGGAGTGGGTGCTGGTGGAAGCAATATTAGTCACAAGGAAGATGATGTTTCTGTTCCTGCTGCTGGAGATGGCATGGTACATAATGTTGAACGTAACAATGCTTGTCGCACTAATATTCATGTACAGGATGATTCAGTAACAGAGATACTGGAGTCAGATGGTTTAGTTGATCCCCTGCAAAAGATGTTGTTGGTGCTTCTGTTGCAACAGAGATTCTTCCTAGCAGTAATTCATCTGGTAAAGGTTTTGTTTTGCTGAAATTATTGTGATTCATGTATTCTTGATAACTGTTATAATGATGTTGTTAATTCAGGCAAATCATCTATTGGAAAAAGGAATCTGAAGAGGAAGGATGGAGCATCTCCGACTTCAAGTCTGGATAGTATTGGTTCCAGGACTCGGAGAGGAGTGCACCATAGGATTGGCAAATCACCTCTAAGTTACAAAGAGGGTGCAAAATCTGGTCATATTGGTAGCAAAGAAAATCCAGTATGTATTGATGATTTGCCAGCTGTAACATCCAAAGCCTCAAGAAAACGCCAGAAGATTACTGCAAAAGTGAGTTTGTTTTTGTTCTTGTTAGTGTAGTTACATTCAGGAGTACTTTGTTTTAGTATAACCGGTTTTGTTCTCTACTTTTTTCAGTCTGCTGATGCAACAAGTGCAGGGAGTGTGCCTATCATCGATTCTTCGAAATCAAAAGAAGCTGTGTTGCCTGCTAATGCAGGAGGTGGTCCTGCTGTCAATGGTTAGTGTGTTTTTGTTTTGATTGCAGTGTGGTTATGATAAGCTTGCATTGTAGAAATGGTTATTTGCTCAGTTGTGTTCACTGTTTTCCATTTTATCAGAACCAGTCCAAGCTCCTGTTCATGGTCCTAGCATGGTTAATAGTGGTCCGTACTTCAATAGTCCTAGCATGCCTTCTTTTAGATTGCTTGATGATGAGGACGATTTAGGACAGTTTGTTCAAGATCCGAATTTGAGACGTCCTGTTGGTGCAGTTCCTGTTGGATGCTTTTGCAATGCGAGGAATGAAGATAATGCACAGAATGAGACTGATGGGAGTGGTTTGAATCGCACTATTGAAAATGTAAGTATATGTATTTGTTTGTTGTATTGTTGAGTCTTTTTCGATGCTTTGTCTCTGGCTAATATTGGTTTGCAACTAATATTGTAGTGTTTTTTTGCATGAACTAGGACATTATCCATATGGAGTATTTACCTTTTACTGATAGTTCCGAGAATGATGAAGAATCATGTGCTGCTGTTCCTCTGGCTGCAGTCAACCCTTCTGGACAACTTATTTATTTTCGGATATAGGACTCTAGAATGATATGTATCTGGAACATTTGTGTTGTGGGACCCATGTAATATTTAGGACAAGATTGTTGAACTAGTTTGTGTACTCCAGTTTGTTGGAGAAACATTTGTTGTAATATTGAAGTGAAGATTTAGTTGCCAGTTTTGTAGTTTGCAATACTCTATACTGAAATTATTATATTAATGTTTTGCAGACGCCTACTGGAGCAGCAATTGGAAGCAACCGTGATATGAATTTAGTTGTGGGGACTTCGGTGTCGACTAAATCTATGGGCAGTAATGGTTTTGCAATAAACTCTAATTCTTTGTCTAGTGCAGCTGGTTGGCAGTCCTCTAGTTCAAAAATTGCTATTCATCGTCCTAGGCGCCTTTTCATTGCAAGCAAGTTCAAGTTGAGCCCGTATGTGAAGCGTAAATGTAACATTGTTGTGTCAAAGGTTGAATCTGATTTGTATGAGGCTGTGTTAAAGATGGCAGAAAAGAGTGAAAACTTGAAGTAAGTTTGAAATCTGAATAATTTCCTATGTTCTTGTTTTCTTGTTTTTTTGCAATACTAAGTTGAAATGGAATATATGTTTTTGGTGCAGTATTTCAGTAGTGGATTATGGTCTAGTGGTTGTCAAGTTAAGTGCACTTGCATCGTCTCTCCAGCATGGTGGAAAGGTGCATTACTTTGTAGTTAATGCATTGTGTAGATTACTGTTCCTGAGAAATCATCCAAGGGCTTCTAGAAAACATTTCTTCTTTTCAAAAGTTGGGGTGAGTTTTTTTTCCCACATACTATGACTGCAATGTGTTAAACTCTATGGAAATAATGTATATATATGTTTTTTAATAGGATTATCTGATTGGAAATCATGGTTCTGATGATGAGAAGGAGAAGGAACTTTTTGATTCTGCTGTGCGGTGCTTTAAAGGTGCTCATCGTGCCAGGTCTTTGACAGCCAGTGACTATGTAAGTTTTTTATTTCTTAAATGCAACGAGAACATTGTATAATTTGTGGAGGCAAATTCTGTACCGTGACTACTGTGCTTATTTTTGAACAACTCTTCTTTCCAATTCTGTTCCGTGAACGGTGGTATGTAGTTGCTATTTATTTTCCCAATAGATGGTGTATAATCTTGGATTCTTGGTTTGGAGTAGACTCTGCTATTGAGAAGGCTGTGAAAGATGAATTTGTAAGTAACATTTTATTTGTTAATAAGATTTTTCTTATAATTATGTTTCTACATTTCAGTTGTGTTTGAGTTTTTTGTTCATTATTAATATCTCTTTTGTTAACCTGTTATTAGATAGAGAATTTGATACATATATGGAAAGAAGTTATCAATATTGACTATGGCTTTCGAGGGTACCATGTCTTCTTTGCAACTGTACCTCAACAGTCTGAGAAGTATGTTGACTGCATTGCTTTAATATGTATATATATACTTGTAAATGTATTTCATATATTCCTTGTTGGTATATTTATTATTTTATAATTTTTGCAGCATTATTAATGATAGTGGTGTGTATGCTATGAAGAACTTGGAGCATTTCGAAGTGAATCTTGATATGATGGAGAAGTATAGTGAAGATGATATTGGGCAGCTACGCATAAAGCTTATCAATGAAATGGTTTTCAATGAACACAATTGTGCATATGATGGTCAACAGAAAATAAAGAGGTATTATTATATGAAAAGATAATATGTATATTTTCCCATGCCATGATGAATTTGAAAGAAAATTGAAAAGTTTGTTGCTCATTTGTTCCAGGTTTGTGGCAACTGGAATTGATCAAGCGTGATTTGTGTGGTGTCTTCAATACAGTTTCATGTCTTTAGGTTTGGTGATCAAGCATGGTTTGTGTGTTGTGGAATTCATGAAGCATGATATGTGTGGTCTCTTCTGTGGATGAGCTTGGTTTCAGTTAATGTCTACTTTTATAACGATGATGTGGTTTCATAGTGTTGGAACATGATGATTTGTTTTGTTGTCTTTTATTTTGACTACTGTGATTTCAGTTATTTGTAATGTTGTGTTAAAAGTTTATAACTCCACCTATGGTATGGTGCATTAGTTGCTTTGCCATATCATAGCAGGTCCCAAGCCCTGGGAAAGGAGGAGGGTTGTGTTAGGCTTGGCAACCTAACGTTTAAAAACTTGTCATTTTTTCTTGTTAATTTTTTTCAGTTTGTTACACAAGTTTGCCCTGTTACAGTTTGTTATTTCTGTAGTTTGATTTATTCTTGAATAAGATATAAGATTGGAGCCTTCAATAATTTTTTGTTGGACACATGTTAATTATTTTTTAGTTTATTGTGATTGTGCAAACACACACCTTTCTTTTGTCTGTCCTATAGGAAGAACTTATATCCTTCTTGCTTGAAATATTTTCTGGCATGTGTGGGACAGTTCATTTTATTGGCATTTGTGGTTTCAAACTTATTCAAAATAGTTGATACCATCCATGGTGAGTCCATTGTTTTATGTTGTCTTTGTGATGCGATGATTGTACCAGCATACTTGGCTATTTGTAACTGTAACGTCAAAGCACTCTCTAGATTAACTGAGATTTGTTTATCCCACATTCTTGCCTATTTTCAAATTCTCCTGTATCCACCTTAATTCTAGAAAGCTAATGTTGATGTATATATATGCTAAAATATAGTTGTTTACATTGAAACATAATTTTATTTTCAGTTATAGGTTTGAGCAGCAGTTCACCGTGTTGTCGTTGAAAGCTGTCTTTTGTATACATTATAAAGGAAATTTGTTGTTAGTATCCAATTATTGATTGCATATTTATAAATAGTAAATTGTAGACTTATATATCTGTAATTATGGTGTTAAACATGTGCAATATCCAGTCTTGATGATGAATTATATTTCTCTAAAATCGATTAGTACTTGTGTCGAAATTATATTACTGTCTGCTTCATTTCATGATTCTTTACTTGTTTAGTGAATGCTTAAATGATTTCTTGGTTCTGTTTTACAAGCTGAGATAGAGGAAGCCTGTATTAGTTGTACAAATTTTTTATTTTTGTTGTACAGGTTCCAAAAAAAAGTTTAGGTCTTGTGATTGTTTTGCTCTGGTTGAAACTATTATAATTTGTCTTTCCATAAAATAAAATTGTAATCTATCATTTGTTCTCTGTCTTGGCCATATCCCAATTTTAAGAACAAAATTAAATGCAATAACTCATGTGTGCCCAGAGATCAATCACACACATAAGCCACAAATTAAGAAGTACCATCACATATGTTTATTACATAACGAATATTATTCAAAGTCTTTACATAGCAGCGGATAAATAAAGTATCTCTCGCGGTAGCTCCATCACAGGGAAGATGACTGGTTGACAGCAAGACTAGAACTCTTCAGGGAAGTCATCATTACCATAGCAATCTGTTACCCATCCGGGATTTTTATCCAAGTAGAAAGAAATAAACAAGCATAAGTACATCTCGTACTTAATAAGTGTAACATGGGGTTCATGAGGCTCAAATAAGGCTGACACTGGTTAAACTGCAGTAGCTTTTAATTGGCAACATTTTAATATTAAGGTGAAAATATATGAATGCTTTAACCCAATCCACATGATCATAATAACTGAAACATAGCAATAAGGTAATCAACATAAGCAACATAAATAAACAACATATAACAACTAATATGTGAGTTTTCCGGGCCGCTCGTAACCGTGAGCACGGCTCATATATCAGTTTTACACTCTGCAGAGGTTGTACACTTTACCCGATGAGTCGTGATATCCAGATGCCCGGGTTAATTACTCCCATAACACTTCCGATGTGAGCGGGCAGGATACACGCAAAGCCTTTCAAAGGTTCGTCTAACAAGTTAGGGCCGCTAGGTCTTAAGGCAAGGGGAAGAAGGGTCTCCCAACCTTACGGCAACGCAGGCAAGGTGAAAGTAGCCGCCCTAAATTCAGCTCGGCAAGACCCAACGCGCCTATACAGGTGTCCACTAACAAGCTAGAAAAGGTCCTTATACTGAGCTAAGGTCAGAGCCATATAACCCTCATGGTTGCACTGTATGTCCCAGCTTTTGCTGACAGGAGGTCCTAAACCATGTTGCTAAAAAGATCAAGTTTTATTCACCGTTATTAGATCATGTTTGGTTTAAGTAAAGCTCTAGCAAAATTATACCCATATGCATAGCATCCCAAGGTTAAGAAGGTAACGGGTCAAACACCTAGGGTAAACTATATAGGAGATCAAAATTAGACACATGCATATGAATTTAGATGATTCATGGTGAATAGGTCAACAAGGAGGATTCCATGCTATACTTGCCTGATTCAGAGAACTCTGGTTGCTCTTGGTTGTCGTAGAAGGGTTCTTGATCACCAGCGTATGTCTCACCGTCTATACTCGATTACCACATCAACACACAATCATCGGGACAACAATCATGCAAAGCAAACAAACTATAATTAGAACATTACACCAACAGCAAGAAAATAATATAAAAAGTTTGAAAACAGAAACTACGATCTGTCACGATCACATAAACGCGAAGATCACAGAAAAACGGAATTATAACGCGAAAGTTATGAGCTAAACAAGTTACAAAACCTTAGTTAGTAGATTAAACCTAACTCAAATTTTAATTATAGAAAATAGTATATATTTTCGTACAGATAGATAGATCTTTTCAAAACGAATCTAACGCAACTTGAACGGACTAAAACGGACTAAAAACGTAGAAGTTATAAGCATTTGAAACTGGTGGCAAAACTGTAAATAAATCAAACTTGAATTTGAATTTAAAATCGATTTAAATCGAAATTCAGAATTGACTGGACTGCGCCTCAATAAGGATGAAACGCAGGGGCTTATACGGAAGATATTGCAGACTCAATGAACAGGGCCATTGGGACCGCGGGTTTAGACTTAAAAACTCAGGGGACTCTTTAGCAAGATTGACAGGCGAAGGGGTATCGGGCGTTCCTGGCCACCCGATCTGAGATGGACGCCCGAGATTAAATCTGGGGGGGGGGGGCTGGCGGCGCTTCCGCCGGAGCGGAGGGGGAGCGCGGCGGCGCGGCTCGGGATGGCTCGATAGAGCGGTAGAGACCTCGAGACTTGAACCAAATGAAAGAGAAACTCAGGGCGAACTCACCAGAGGTGATGATGGCGTCGGAGAGATCTCGGGGACGGCGGATTGCACGATTTGGCGGCGGCGGTTCCCTGTGAACGACGGCGAGGAATTAGGGTATCAAACGGAGAAGGAAAAAGAAGGGAAAAAGCTCGGCTAGCTTCGAGAGATCAAGACGGAGCTCTAGGGACCTCTTGCGAGCGTTGGAACTCGTTGAAGCGTCGGGTTGACGGCGGCGGAGACTCGGAGGCGGCGAAGCTTGTCGCGGGAGTAATTTAGGGCACGAGAACGAGAGCTTTTCGCAGGGAAAGAGGCGGCAGGTGCTCGGGGTTTTGTGAGGGTTCCAAACCGGATGAAAAATCGAAGAGGAGGCGTGGATTCGATGGAGACCGGAGCTCTGGTTCGTGTTCGGGTCAGACTCCGGTGGGGGAACGAGCGCGCGCGGCGGCAAGGCGGCTGCCAAGCGGGCCATGCTGGTCAGCGGCTGCGGGGGCTGCAGCGCTGCGCGCAAGCGCAAGAGCTGGGCCGGGCGGCGGCCCACGCGAGCGATGGAGAGGGGAGGAAGGCAGGCCGACAAGAAGAAAGGAGCAGGCCGGCCAGGCTGGTTCGGGCCAAAAGGATAGAAAGGGAGAGGGAGAAGAAGAAAATGGTTTTCCATTTTCAGAAACAGTTTTCAAAAGCAAATTTGAAATCCATTTGAATTCAAACAAGTTTCGAGTAAAACCAAACATCACAAAAATATAATATGCACCAGCATGTATGCATCATCATGGTCTTTGGCCTAGGATTTATTTTAGCTTTTGCAAAATTTATTATCTAGGTTTTTATGCAACACATAAAATGCATAAATTAAATCATATTGCCTATTTTCAAAATGATGCAGTGTTTGGGATGTTACAATTCTACCCCCTTAAAGAATCTCGTCCTCGAGATTCCAGCGATGCTTACTCAAACAACTGCGGGTAAGACTTTCTCAGATCCTCTTCTCTTTCCCAAGTTGCCTCTGCTTCTGAGTACCGATTCCATTGAACCTTGCACATCTTTATTACTCTGCTCCTGGTAACTCTTTCAGCTGTTTCTAAAATCTTTGTCGGATACTCATCATAAGTCAGATCTTCCTTGACTGTGAGCTCTTCCAACGGTATCTGCTCTTCGGGCACTCGTAGGCACTTCTTCAACTGAGAAACATGAAACACATCATGCACTCCTGACAAGTTTTCAGGCAACTCTAATTGATATGCCACTTCACCACGTCTTTCAAGAATCTTGAACGGTCCAATATACCTTGGTGCTAGCTTTCCTTTCTTATTGAACCTTTTCACACCTCTCATCGGTGACACCTTCAGGTAGACATAATCACCTACTGCAAAAGATAGATCTCGACGACGGTTGTTTGCATAACTCTTCTGTCGAGACTGAGCTGCCCTCAGGTTGTCTCTGACTATTCTGACATGTTCCTCTGCATTCCTTAGCACATCAGGTCCAAACACTTGACTTTCACCTGTCTGATCCCAGAACAACGGTGTTCTACACGGTCTCCCATATAAAGCTTCAAACGGTGCCATCTTAAGACTCTCCTGATAGCTGTTGTTGTACGAGAACTCTGCATAACACAAATTCTTGTCCCAACTGGTGCCATACTGTAATGCACAAGCTCTCAACATGTCTTCCAGAATCTGATTTGTTCTTTCCGTCTGTCCATCAGTCTGAGGATGATAAGCAGTACTGAAGTTCAACCTTGTACCCAATGATCGATGTATCATCTGCCAAAAGTGAGAGGTGAACTGAGTACCACGATCTGACACAATCTTTCGAGGCACTCCGTGCAAACATACTATCCGTTCCATATACAATTCTGCCAATCTAGCTCTCGTATAGGTAGTTTTGACCGGTATAAAGTGAGAACCTTTGGTCAATCGATCAACTGTTACCCATATGGAGTCGTATCCTCTCTGAGTACGAGGCAACCCAACTATAAAGTCCATACCGACTTCTTTCCACTTCCATTCAGGTATCTTCATCGGTTGCAATAGACCGGCGGGTCTCTGATGTTCTGCTTTTACTCTTTGACAGGTATCACACATAGCGACGTACTCGGCTACATCTCTTTTCAGTCCATCCCACCAATACTTTTTCTTCAGATCAAGGTACATCTTAGTGCTTCCAGGATGAATGGAATAAGCTGACTCATGCACTTCTCGCAGTATAGTCTCACGTATCTCCTTGATTTCTGGCACGCATAACCTATTCCCATGCCATAACGTACCATCATCATCTAACCGAAAACCTGATGCTTTGCCAAGAACAATATTATCTGCTATCTGCTTCAACTTCTCATCTGCCATCTGACCCTTACGTATCTCTTGCATCAATACCGGTTCAAGTACCAATTCCATTCTGTTGGTCACAATTCCCAGATTCAGATGTGCAAATTCAGCACACAACTCATATGGCATAGAAGCAATTCGCATCTCATTGGCATAGCTTTTTCTGCTCAAGGCATCTGCTACGACATTAGCCTTTCCGGAATGGTAGTGTATTTCCAAATCATAGTCCTTAATCAATTCTAACCATCTGCGTTGTCTCAAATTCAAATCAGACTGAGTGAAGATGTACTTCAAGCTCTTATGATCAGTATAGATGTCTGTCTTGTGACCCACTAGATAGTGTCTCCAAATTTTCAATGCATGGACAACAACTGCCAACTCTAGATCATGTGTGGGATAATTCAACTCATGCTTTCTCAACTGTCTCGATGCATATGCTACAACTCTCCCTTCTTGCATAAGAACACAACCCAAACCTTGACGAGATGCATCACAATAAATAGAGAAATCCTTACTCAGATCTGGCAGTATCAACACCGGCGCTGTGGTCAGACGTTTCTTCAACTCCTCAAAGTTAGCCTGACACTTATCAGACCAGACAAATTTAGCATTCTTCTCTAGCAGAGCTGTCATTGGCTTAGCAAGCTTGGAGAATCCTTCAATGAACCTTCTGTAGTAACCAGCCAATCCAAGGAAACTACGGATCTCGGTCACATCTGTTGGTGGCTTCCAGTTCAGCACATCTTCAACCTTGCTTGGATCTACTGAGATGCCTCCATTAGAGATAACATGTCCAAGGAAAGAAACTTCCTTCAACCAAAACTCACACTTGCTGCGCTTGGCATACAACTTGTGCTCTCTGAGTTTCTATAGTACTAACCTCAGATGTTCAGCATGATGTTCCTTGTTCTTAGAGTATACCGGAATATCATCAATAAACACAACTACGAACTTGTCGAGATATTCCATGAACACCTTGTTCATCAAATACATAAAGTAGGCAGGTGCATTGGTCAATCCAAATGACATGACTGTATACTCATACAACCCATACCTGGTAGTGAAAGCTGTCTTTGGAATATCAGATGCCCGAATCTTCAACTGATGATAACCAGAACGCAGATCAATCTTAGAGAACACACATGCACCTTTAAGTTGATCGAACAGATCATCAATCCTTGGCAACGGGTACTTGTTCTTGATAGTAACTTCATTAAGCGATCTATAGTCAACACACATCCGTTGACCACCATCCTTCTTGTCAACAAAAATAACAGGAGCTCCCCAAGGGGATGAACTAGGACGAATAAACCCTTTTTCTTGTAACTCTTTAATTTGTTTCTTAAGTTCTTCTAATTCAAGTACTCCCATTCTATATGGTCTTTTAGCTATGGGTGCAGTTCCAGGTAAAAGTTCAATAATAAATTCAATGTCGCGATCAGGTGGCATACCTGGCAAGTCCTCGGGGAACACATCCGGAAACTCATCCACCACTAGATCTTCCGGGAAAACCTCTTCATTCATCTGGTTCACAGTTGCGGTTGGTGTTGGTTGTAGCACTACCTTCACACTGATTCTGTCTCCCTTAGTTGTGGTAACTGTCACAACTTTATCTTGACACTGTATATCTGTCTTACACCTCTTCATCCAGTCCATACCCAGTATCAAATCAATACCAGCTGTTCTCAGCACAATTGGGGATACTGAGAAATTTACCCCCCCTAGGGACACATCTATAGGCATACACTGAAGCGTAGCTTGCAATCCTCCACCCGGTGAGGTAACCATTATAGGGGTTTTCATGAGACTAACAGGTAGATTATGCATTCTAACAAATGTATGTGATATGAAAGTATGCGATGCACCAGAATCAAAAAGAACTGTAGCGGGGATGGAACTGATGTTGAACGTACCAAGCATAATTTCTGGCGCTTCCTGCACGGTCTCTGCGGACACGTGATTCACCTTGCCCGCATTAGGGGGTGCTTGCTGCCTTCCCTTCTGCCCATTATTCTGAGGTGGGAGCTGATCTTGCCTCTTCGGACAGCGGTTGGCATAGTGACCGGGATCACCACAACGGTAACCGGCATTGGGTGTTCCATTCTTGACGGGGGTGTTGGGTGCACTACTCTTCATGGGAGCATTGTTGGGGGTGCCTTGGCGCTGGGCCTGAGTATTGTTCTGCTGCTGTTGCGGGTATGGCAGACACTGCTGTCCCTGGTTGCGGTTCCACTGAGTAGTAGGTCCCTGGTACCTCTGCTGGTTGCCTGGTGTAAAGTTAGGACGAGGGCGGTTGTTACTACCAGACGACTGACCTTGGAGCTTCCTCTTTCTAGCCTCCATCTCCTTGTGTTTTTTGTCAACCACTATAGCACGGTTGACTAAGGTCTGATAGCTGGCATACTCATTGGACATTAGCTGCAGTGCTAGTCCGTCATTCAGACCCTTAAGGAAGCGACGCTGCTTGTCAGCATCCAGAGCAATATCGGTAGGGGCATAGCGTGATAATTGAGCAAACTTGTCACAGTACTCGGCAACAGTCATGGCTCCTTGGCGTAGAGATCTGAATTCTTCCTGCTTCAACTCAATCAAGCCAGCAGGGATGTGGTACGATTTGAAGTTGCTCTTGAACTCCTCAAATGTGACAGCCGGAGCATTGTTGACGCGACCGAACTGAAACAATTCCCACCAATCCAGAGCAGCTCCTTGCAACTGACCAGAAGCATAGAGCACCTTCTCCTGGTCATTGCATTGCGCGATGGTAAGCTGGCGTTCAATAGCACGAAGCCAGTCATCAGCCTCCAGGGGATCAGCAGCATGAGAGAACACTGGCGGGTGACCCTTCAAAAAATCACCCCTCTTGTCCCTCACTTGCATCGGTGGTGCTCCTCCAACTGGCTGATTCTGCATATGTTGCATCATGGTTTGCATAAATTGGGCTTGGATGCCCATCAACTGCTGAATGTCAACTGGGGGTGGTGGTGGTGGTGGGTTAACAGGTGCTCCACGACCACGGCCACGTCCACGTCCACCTCCAATACCACCTCCTCTGGCAGCCATCTGTGTTTCCAAACAGGGATCAAGGTTAGCGAACTTTTCAAGAAAAGATCACTTATACGAGAGGAAACAGGAGATCTGAAAATTTCTGGGCGAGATCCAGTAGCAGCAGTACAGTAAAACTATCATAACTCGAGTTCCAGAACTCCAAACAGGGTGTGCCATACACGGTTGGAAATATGACGAAATGATCTACAACTTTTATTTAAGTGACTTTCCCAGATTCTGCCGTTAAATTAGTCAAAAACAGAGAACAAACAGATCTGTCCAGAGTTCAAACTGCGCAGAAATTTTAACTTGAAACAGCCATATCTCACAGACCGTAACAGCTATTGAGGTGATTCAAGAGACATTGGTTAGATATAGGAGTCTATTTTCCACCATAAAATTTTCAGCCATGTTGCACGAACAGAACTTGAGATATAACCAAAAGATCACAGGTTGCTCCAGAAAATAGCATAGGACAAGATATAACTAACCCTCTTATTATTCATAAGCGTTATGTATAACTATGAGATTTGTAGACAAGCCTACAATATCTCAACACTCATTACAAAGAACCAAATCACACATAAGCATAATAATAGTTCAACTCACACATAAAGAAGCACACTAGCACAAAATTTAACTAGTCTCGACAAAACGCTTACTACTATCGTTTTATTACATAAAAGGGTGACCTATGCCTATTTGTAGAGCGGTTCGCGGAGCCTCTTGTACATAGGGGGTTGGTCGAGCAGTTCCAAGAGCCCATCTATGGTGCTATAGCATCTTTTGAGATCCTTCCCCAGGGATATCACCTCCTTCTCCAAGTCCACGTTGGACCTTTCCCTGTCGAGGAGAAAGTCTCGTGTGGCCTTCACGGTTGGAGTTGCATGAGGGTCTTCTACCATAGCCTCCCTATTCTCATTGTTCCAATAAGGCAGGTAGCGGTATGCATCATCCCTCATGTCTTCAATGCGACGACCCCCGAATGCTTTGTAGGCTTCAACTGCCACGACTTCCAAGGCTGACGCTAGAGAGGACCTACGAGCCCTGTGGCCAATCACCATCTCATGCAGGTATAGGCCACTCTCTGGTTCTCGGACGGTGACAGTCATCCTTGCCTTCCAGTAGGTCCTTTCCAGGGGATGGCTGTACCTCCAGTGGGTGTACTGTACAATGATGTTCATGTCGGGGTAGTAGGCATCAAAAAGTCCCATCAGCCTGTGATGTGTGGGACTCTGGGCAGCTGTGGGCGCTCCGACGAGATACCCGGAGTCCACGTCCCATCCCATCGGGAGCTCTTCATCGTCTTCGACCTCCAGCACTTCTGGGGGCACTGGCGCGGGAGGTACTGGAGCTTGTGGAGCTGGAGCTTGTGGTACAGGTGCTGGTGGTGCTGGTGATGCTTGCTCCTGGGGCGCTGGTACTACTGGGGGTGCTTGTACTGGTGGTGTCGGCTCTTGAGGTGCTGGCACTGGCGGTGCCGGCTCTTGTGGTTCCACCTCTTGCGGTTCTGGCTCCTGGGGTGCCTGCGGAACGGGGTTGCCTGCCCTCAGGCCTGACCTCATGCGACCACCGACAGTCTTGCGGGCGGTGCGACGAGCCATCTATGGAGTAGACCATGAGACAGATACAATAGAATCAATATATTTATATAATAGAGCAAGTAGAGAGAAGCATATAATTTTGATAAATTAACAAGGCTAAGACAAATAGCAAGAATGAGAAGCAAGGACCACTAAAACGATCATAACTAACTAGGCTTGCGTCCTACAGTCAACATAGCTCCGATACCAATTTGTCACACCCAATTTTAATTTTAAGAACAAAATTGAATGCAATAACTCATGTGTGCCCAGAGATCAATCACACACATAAGCCACAAATTAAGAAGTACCATCACATATGTTTATTACATAACGAATATTATTCAAAGTCTTTACATAGCAGCGGATAAATAAAGTATCTCTCGCGGTAGCTCCATCACAGGGAAGATGACTGGTTGACAGCAAGACTAGAACTCTTCAGGGAAGTCATCATTACCATAGCAATCTGTTACCCATCCGGGATTTTTATCCAAGTAGAAAGAAATAAACAAGCATAAGTACATCTCGTACTTAACAAGTGTAACATGGGGTTCATGAGGCTCAAATAAGGCTGACACTGGTTAAACTGCAGTAGCTTTTAATTGGCAACATTTTAATATTAAGGTGAACATATATGAATGCTTTAACCCAATCCACATGATCATAATAACTGAAACATAACAATAAGGTAATCAACATAAGCAACATAAATAAACAACATATAACAACTAATCTGTGAGTTTTCCGGGCCGCTCGTAACCGTGAGCACGGCTGATATATCAGTTTTACACTCTGCAGAGGTTGTACACTTTACCCGATGAGTCGTGATATCCAGATGCCCGGGTTAATTACTCCCATAACACTTCCGAGGTGAGCGGGCAGGATACACGCAAAGCCTTTCAAAGGTTCGTCTAACAAGTTAGGGCCGCTAGATCTTAAGGCAAGGGGAAGAAGGGTCTCCCAACCTTACGGCAACGCAGGCAAGGTGAAAGTAGCCGCCCTAAATCCAGCTCAGCAAGACCCAACGCGCCTATATAGGTGTCCACTAACAAGCTAGAAAAGGTCCTTATACTGAGCTAAGGTCAGAGCCATATAACCCTCATGGTTGCACTGTATGTCCCAGGTTTTGCTGACAGGAGGTCCTAAACCATGTTGCTAAAAAGATCAAGTTTTATTCACCGTTATTAGATCATGTTTGGTTTAAGTAAAGCTCTAGCAAAATTATACCCATATGCATAGCATCCCAAGGTTAACAAGGTAACGGGTCAAACACCTAGGGTAAACTAGATAGGAGATCAAAATTAGAGACATGCATATGAATTTAGATGATTCATGGTGAATAGGTCAACAAGGAGGATCCCATGCTATACTTGCCTGATTCAGAGAACTCTGGTTGCTCTTGGTTGTCGTAGAAGGGTTCCTGATCACCAGCGTATGTCTCACCGTCTATACTCGATTACCACATCAACACACAATCATCGGGACAACAATCATGCAAAGCAAACAAACTATAATTAGAACATTACACCAACAGCAAGAAAATAATATAAAAAGTTTGAAAACAGAAACTACGATCTATCATGATCACATAAACGCGAAGATCACAAAAAAACGGAATTATAACGCGAAAGTTATGAGCTAAACAAGTTACAAAACCTTAGTTAGTAGATTAAACCTAACTCAAATTTTAATTACAGAAAACAGTATATATTTTCGTACAGATAGATAGATCTTTTCAAACGAATCTAACGCAACTTGAACGGACTAAAACGGACTAAAAACGTAGAAGTTATAAGCATTTGAAACTGGTGGCAAAACTGTAAATAAATCAAACTCGAATTTGAATTTAAAATCGATTTAAATCGAAATTCAGAATTGACTGGACTGCGCCTCAATAAGGATGAAACGCAGGGGCTTATACGGAAGATATTGCAGACTCAATGAACAGGGCCATTGGGACCGCGGGTTTAGACTTAAAAACTTAGGGGACTCTTTAGCAAGATTGACAGGCGAAGGGGTATCGGGCGTTCCTGGCCACCCGATCTGAGATGGACGCCCGAGATTAAATCTGGGGGGGGGGGGGCTGGCGGCGCTTCCGCCGGAGCAGAGGGGGGAGCGCGGCGGCGCCATGGCCGGAAGGCGGCGGCGCGGCTCGGGATGGCTCGATAGAGCGGTAGAGACCTCGAGACTTGAACCAAATGAAAGAGAAACTCAGGGCGAACTCACCAGAGGTGATGATGGCGTCGGAGAGATCTCGGGGACGGCGGATTGCACGATTTGGCGGCGGCGGTTCCCTGTGAACGACGGCGAGGAATTAGGGTATCAAACAGAGAAGGAAAAAGAAGGGAAAAAGCTCGGCTAGCTTCGAGAGATCAAGACGGAGCTCTAGGGACCTCTTGCGAGCGTTGGAACTCGTTGAAGCGTCGGGTTGACGGCGGCGGAGACTCGGAGGCGGCGGAGCTTGTCGCGGGAGCAATTTAGGGCACGAGAACGAGAGCTTTTCGCAGGGAAAGAGGCGGCAGGTGCTCGGGGTTTTGTGAGGGTTCCAAACCGGATGAAAAATCGAAGAGGAGGCGTGGATTCGATGGAGACCGGAGCTCTGGTCGTGTTCGGGTCAGACTCCGGTGGGGGAACGATGCGCGCGCGGGCGGCAAGGCGGCTGCCAAGCGGGCCATGCTGGTCAAGCGGCTGCGGGGGGCTGCAGCGCTGCGCGCAAGCGCAAGAGCTGGGGCCGGGCGGCGGCCCACGCGAGCGATGGAGAGGGGAGGAAGGCAGGCCGGCAAGAAGAAAGGAGCAGGCCGGCCAGGCTGGTTCGGGCCAAAAGGATAGAAAGGGAGAGGGAGAAGAAGAAAATGGTTTTCCATTTTCAGAAACAGTTTTCAAAAGCAAATTTGAAATCCATTTGAATTCAAACAAGTTTTGAGTAAAACCAAACATCACAAAAATATAATATGCACCAGCATGTATGCATCATCATGGTCTTTGGCCTAGGATTTATTTTAGCTTTTGCAAAAATTTATTATCTAGGTTTTTATGCAACACATAAAATGCATAAATTAAATCATATTGCCTATTTTCAAAATGATGCAGTTTTTGGGATGTTACATATGTATGGTCATAATTTAAAATACGGATCCTACTATAATTGTCATTACATAATAGCCATAAATTTTTTGATTGTACTGCAGCACTATGCTTTTGCCTATTGTCTTCATGTAGATGTCCCTGCTGTCTTTTGAGTGTGGCTTGTAGCTTTTGTAGTTTTCCTCCTTTTCTTCCTTTGAGGTTTCATAGGAGATCCTCCTATAAAAAAGATATAATTTGTTGTTATAATATATAGTTTTGTAGTTAAATTATAGTCATATATTATGTATTCTTCAAAATAAATTATTGTATGCGGATACATGGGTGTATGCCGAGTCTCTGTGTGATGAGTGATTGTCAATGGAGATGATGCGCATGTTCTTTGGCTTGTGTTGTGCAGGTGTCGAGCACGGAGACAGTGATCGATGGCGGGTGAAGGTCAAGTTGCGACGTGCCGTGCCGACGGACCGGGCGCGATGAAGGATGGGCGTGCCGTGCGGCGGACGTGCCATGCCGATGTATCGGACGGTGAAGGGCGGACGTGGACTTGGACTGATGGACTGGAGGCCGGAGGATCAGCTGTGGTGGCTGGCAGCCTGCGACAGCGACAGGCGGAGAAGTGCGATCATGTCGGTGGAAGGGGTGCACAGGCGGTGCATCCCCTCTTCGACGCCGGTTTGTTGGTAGAGCCCGGGAAAAACAACGGTGGACGGTTTCCAGGTTTGGGCCTCAAAACCTGGGTGCTGGGTTTCCAGGTTGAGCCTCAAAACCTGGGAGTGGCCGGTTTCCGAGTTTGGGCCTCAAAACTCGGGCGCTGAGGGTTTCCGAGTTTGGGCCACAAAACTCGGGCTGGAGGCTGGTTTCCCGGTTTGGGCCTCAAAACCGGGGGCTGATGGAAAAGGCTGGTTTCCCCCGGTTTGGGCCGCAAAACCGGGGGTGCAGAGTGGTGGCGGCACGTGGCGGCGATCTGAAGGTTGCGTGGAGGCGACGCGGAAGACCGTGCGGGCGTGGCCGTCGGATCTACCTACCACCAGCGGGTGGACTAGAATAGCCTTAGGGTTAGGCTGGTCCGCTCTGTAAATTAGAGTAGAGAGGGGTAGAGTAGGAAATAGACTTAGGCTAGGTTAGTATAAGTAGTCTAGGGGAGACACCCTCCTCCCTATCTTAATCGGAGTTAGAGCTTTCATTTCCTAGGGTTTTCCACTCTCCCACACCCCTGCTTTAGCCAGTTGAGATCCGCAGAGAGACTCCACTCTGTGTACTGTTGATTCGAGGAAGTGAGGCCGTATCCTCACCTTGGATCCCATCTCTTGGTGTCAATTCGCGTTTTGATTTCATGTTCATCATGTTCTTCGCGGATTGCTTTGTGCCTTGAGTTTTCCCGTCGCTTGATCTTTGTGCTCGGTTCATCTTTCACGATTCCGTTTGAACTGAGTTGCTCTAGATCGTGAGGCACTTATTTCCACCGAAAGAAATCATCTCTAACCTCACGGTCTAGGAGATCGATCAAGTTTTAGTTTCGGGTCTCTTTTTCTTCTTTCCCCCGAATTCCTTCGATTCACCGATTTGGAGTTAGGTTCGAGCCATGATCTCTTAGAGATAGCTCACTAACCTCCTTGTGACTCCTCAGATCGAATCCCAAGCCTAGAGCACTTGATTCGGAGGAGATCGGGTTGAATCGCCGGAGTTTCAGTGCAGTCGCGGGGTGACCGGACGCTCTGTCGGGCTGACCGGACGCACGCTTTCAGAGTCCGGTCGTTGAGCACGGCGCCAAGCTTTTCTGCGTACTGACCGGACGCTCTCGACCGGGCGCTCTGTTTGCATTTCGACCGGACGCTACGCTTGCACTGTTCCCGTGTCATTGTCTCATCTGACCGGACGCTCAGTGAACGACCGGACGCTGAGCTCCGTGCGTCCGGTCGCGAACAGAGAGCTCCCAGAGCTGTTTTCTGACGACCGGACGCGTCCGGTCCCTGCTGACCGGACGCAGTCCAGAGTCCCGGTCGCTGCAGTTTCGCGCGTCTTCGTTCGCGGTTCGTTCGTTCTTGATCGGATTTGAGTTCCGTCTTTTGGGTTGGCTTCTAGGGTTGTCTAGTGTCCCGCTGTGCTTCTAGGAAGCATCCACCCTACATCTAGGGTCGTGGACATTAGCAAGCTCTAGGTTTCGCTTTTGGGGTTGATCTTGGGACAGTGGCATCTAGTTTCCGAAAGGAAATTTTGAAGCTCCCATTCACCCCCCCTCTGTTCGCTTTCGGGTAGCTTCTCGGTCCTTCAATTGGTATCGGAGCAGGTTAAGGATCTTCCACCCTTAGCCGGTTCCAGATCCACCGAAGGCGACATGGATCGCGGCGTGGGCAAACCGCCGTTTTTCGATGGGACGAACTATGCGTATTGGAAGATACGCATGTCGGCCTATCTCCAGAGCATGGGCTCTTCTGTTTGGGAGATTTGCAACAACGCCAACTACGTTGTCCTGGCTGCTCGTGTCTCTCAGTTTCAGATCGATCGTGAGCACGAAGCCAATAGCCGAGGCGCGTAACGCTCTTTTCTCTGTTTGAGCGTGGGTGAGTTTGATCGCGTTTCTCACCCTCTCTACGGCTCGGGAGATCTGGGACACCCTCATGCGTTTTCATGAGGGCACCTCTCAAGTCAAAACCCGACTCTACGAGTCGTTCAAGAGAGAGTATGAGAACTTTCGACATCAGCCTGGCGAGAGCATAGAAAGTTTATTCGCTCGCTTTCAGGTGATTGTCAACAGGATGAGGGCTAACAGAGAGCAGTTGCCATTTGACGATCATGAGCGTGCTTTGAAGCTTTTGCACACTCTTGACCGTTCGGTGTGGGACTCCAAGGTTCAGGCAATCATCGAATCGCCGAACTATGAGACCCTCACCTGCGACGAGCTCTTCAGTAAGCTCAAGTCCAGTGAGATTGATGCTATGGCGAGGGCTTCTTTTGAAAATCCTTCTCGCCCGTCCATGGCTTTGGTTTCCGGCTCTTCCTCTAACCCCTCAGCTGGCTTTGCGCTTTTCTTCTCTTTTTTCTGTGACAGAGGACCAGCTGGAGTCTTTGGGAGACGACGAGTTGGCTTTGCTTGCCAACCGGTTTTCGCGGTTCCACAACAACCGCATGAACCGTCGTCGTGGAGGAGGACGCCGGATGCTACGAGTGCGGCGACCCCGACCACTTCATCTCGCCGACTGCCCCAAGAAGAAGAACAAGCATCTGGGAAGGGCGATCACGGCCACAGGCGCGACTCCAAGTACAAGGAGAAGCACGTTCCCCCAAGGCACAAGAAGCGGGGCGGCTTCAACAAAGAGTACATCAAGAAGAAGTACTTGGAGAAGCAGCAGGCTGAGCAGCGAGCGTTCTTCGCCACGCTCAGCGACGTCGACGGCTCGGATGACGACTCCGCTCGATCGAGTGATGACGAGTCCGAGAAGAAGAAGCTGAGGACACGTTCAACGGCTTGTGCTTCTTCGCCGGCGACGAAGGCCTGTGTACCATGGCGCTCGGAGATGAGGTCGACGGCGAGCCGGAGCGTACCCCTCGGAACGACGACGACGACGACACCTCCCAGGTATCTCTCACCTACGACGAGCTTTCCTCCGAGGTTGAGAAGTTGACTGCTGCCCTCCTTAGTCAAGACAAGTTGCTTAGGCGTGCCGCTAGAGAGCGCAAGGAGTTTAGGCAGAAGTGGGAGGACACGGTGAAGGAGCTTGAGTTCGCTCGGTCCACCGTGGTTGTGTCGGAGGAGTTGGAGTGCGAGAGTTGCGCCGCGCACATGACGGATCTTCTCACTCTGAGGAGTAAGTATGCTGCGCTGGTAGATGAGGTGGATGAGCTCCGAGCTAGACCGCAGCTGTTGGGTGCGTGCAAGACTTGTCCTGTCTTGCAATCCGAGTTGGCAGAGAAGAATGCCAAGCTTGAGTCTTTTGAGAAGGCCGGCTCGGATAGCACTTGTGTCAAGAGGTGTGCTTTGTGTGAGGGCCTGGAGCAGGAGATGGCCAATGTGAGGCATGACAAGGTGCGTACCGAGGAGGAAAACACATACCTTCGGACCGTCTTGTCATGGGTGTCTTGTGGTGAGCCTCAGCTCGGGATGATGATCTCCCAATTCAAGCGAGCTGCTGGGGCTCCTGGTGTAGGTCTTGGCCAGAGTGTTGATCTTTCAGCTTTTGGTAAGATTGGAGAGTCTAGTGGTCTGAACCCCTGTGAGAAGCCCAACTCCACCACTACTCCCAAACTAACCAAGCTTCCACCCAAAGAGCCTGCCAAGCCTGTCACCAAGGATGGAGTTGTAGTTGAACCCCCCAAGGCTCCACCCAAGAATCCACAATGGCAACCCAAGCCCAATCACCTAAAGAACAAGCTTGACACAATGCCACCCATCCGAGAGGAGTTGCCACAGAAGGGCAAGGGCAAGGTGAACCATACCCACATCCCTGCAAACCAACAACCCCCTTTGCGCGCGGTGAGGTTTCAGTGTGACTTTTGTGGGCGGGATGGTCACCTGAGTGAGTTCTGCTTTAGGCGCAGGAGAGAGGCGCGCCGAGCTAGGGAGATGCAGAACCCGGACATGTTTCACCCAGCTCGTGGTGGACATGCTCCGAAGCCTCAGGGGAGAGCTGCTAGGTCTGGAGGGAAGCATACCCAGCCTAGGCAGCAGGAGAGAGCCCCTAGGAGGGAGACTAGGCCTAGAGGTAGAGCACCTCAGTTGTGAGGCCTAGGCAGGAGAGAGCTCCGAGGAGAGACGCTAGAGTTGAGCAGCAGGCTCCTAGGCGTAGACCTCGTAGAGAGCGTGCCCGACGGGGTCCTGTTTTTGCAGGTAACGGACCCCGTGGCGGAGGCTTTGTTGAGCGCCTTGTCCCACCGCAGGTAGAGTTTCGCGGTGAGCGCTTCTTCCCCAGCGGACCACGTTTTCCTGTGCGTGGTGATCGCTATCCCCTAGACAGGATGGTTTTTACACTGACCGTTCTTTTGAGCAGCCGGCCCAACACTGGTTTCCTTCTTATCTTACTAACCCCAGTGTTGGACCGTATGTTCACCCTATGTCTTTTTATTGATGTAGGAGGAGCGGTTGGAGGACATTTGGCTTGTGGATTCCGGTTGCTCGAGGCACATGACCGGAAATGCCAAATGGTTCTCCAGCCATAGTCCGTCGCGCCGGAAAAGAGTACATAACCTTCGGCGACAAAGGTAAGGGCAAGGTATTGTCCGTTGGTGCAGTGCGGGTTAATGAGCACTTTGTGTTGCGCGAGGTTGCTCTTGTTTCTAACCTGCATTTTAACTTGCTTTCTGTTTCGCAACTTTTTCGTGAAGGCTATGAGATTCGTTTCAAACCGAACCTTAGCCGGATCTTAGATCCTCAGGGTGATCTTGTATGTCTGATTTCACCCTTTGGGAATGTCTTTCGCGCGAATTTCTCAAAGTCGTTTGGATCTTCTCGCTGTCTTTTGGCTAGTCCTTCTTCTTCTGATCTTTGGAAGTGGCATAGGAGGCTCGGTCACCTGAGTTTTGACTTGCTTGCAAGACTTAGCTCACTTGGCTTAATCCGAGGATTGCCCAAGCTTTCGTTGGAGAAGGATCTAGTTTGCCATGCTTGCCGGCATGGAAAGATGGTTGCTGCTCCCCACCATCCTTTGACCAAGGTTATGACCTCGCACCCCGGAGAGCTTTTGCATATGGACCTTGTTGGTCCGGCTCGGGTGAGCTCGGTTGGTGGGAAGTGGTATGTGCTTGTTATTGTTGACGACTTTTCGAGGTATTCGTGGGTCTTCTTTTTAGTTGAGAAGTCCGAGACATTCTCCTTCGCTCGCGATCTGATTTTGCGTCTTCAGAACGAGTTCCCTTTGAACTCGATGCGAGCGATTAGAAGTGATAATGGTTCCGAGTTTAAAAATTCGGATTTTGAGAAGTTTTGTAAATGCCTTGGTTTGGAGCATCAGTTTTCTTCTCCCTATACACCACCCCAAAATGGTGTTGTAGAGAGGAAGAATCGGACCCTTGTTGAGATGGCCAGGACGATGCTTGATGAGCATAGGACTCCTAGGCGCTATTGGGCCGAAGCTATGAACACTGCATGCTATATTTCGAATCGCATTTTTCTGAGAGTGTTTTTGAAGAAGACCTCTTATGAGTTGCGTTTTGGTCGCCAGCCCAAGGTGAGTTATTTTAGAGTCTTTGGTTGCCACTGTTTTATATTGAAAAAGGCAACCTAGACAAGTTTGAGTCTCGTTCTTCTGACGGTGTGTTTTTGGGTTATGGCACTCACACTCGAGCTTATCGTGTACTTAACCTTGACACTAACCGAGTCATGGAGACATCAGATGTCACCTTCGACGAGACTCTTGTTTCTCCTTCTTCTCGTTTTGAGCGTGCAGGTGATCACGAGGTTGGAGAGCCTCTTTTCGATGACGAGGAAGAGGGTGCTGAAGGTATAGATGATCCAGCACCCCCTCCGCCTGCCGCGCCGCCGGGAGCGGCTTCGACGACGACCCGTGGCCCCGAGACGTCTTCTTCCTGGGGGCCGTGGAATCCACCTCGCGCGGTACCTTTTGTACCCGGGGTGGAACCAGCTACTGTTGAGGGGGAGGTTACTTCTTCCCGGGAGGCGCCACGACACATCCAGCGCCAGCACCCCCCTGAACAGATGATCGGAGACATCGACGAGCGAGTTACTCGCTCCAGGTCACAGCACATCTCGCACTTTGCTCATTCTGCTTTTGTTGCGTCTTTTGAGCCCCGAGATGTTGGACACGCATTGACGGATCCGGATTGGGTCAATGCCATGCATGAGGAGCTAGAGAACTTTGAGCGAAATCGGGTTATTTTGGTTCTAGTGCCACACCTCCTGACTGAAACCTTGGGACAAAATGGGTTTTTAAAAACAAGCAAGGAGAGGAGGGCCACATTGTGAGAAACACAGGCCCGGCTTGTAGCGAAGGGTTATAGTCAGAAGGAGGGGATAGATTATGAGGAGACCTTCGCTCCTGTAGCTCGTTTGGAGGCTATTAGGATACTCTTGGCTTATGCTGCATCCATGGGTTTCAAACTTTTTCAAATGGATGTCAAGAGTGCCTTCTTAAACGGCTATATTGAGGAGGAGGTCTATGTCCAGCAACCCCCCGTTTTTGAAAATCCCAAGTTTCCAAACCATGTCTTTAAACTCCACAAAGCTTTGTATGGTTTGAAACAAGCCCCTAGAGCCTGGTATGAGAGATTAAAAACCTTTTGCTAGCTAAGGGTTTTAAAATGGGATGTGTAGATAAAACGCTCTTTCTCCTCAAGCAAGGCAAAGATACTCTCTTGGTCCAAATTTACGTGGATGATATCATTTTCGGTGGTTCTTCTCACGCTTTGGTTGCCAAGTTTGCAGATACTATGAGCAGGGAGTTCGAGAGAGCATGATGGGCGAGCTGACTTCTTTCTTCTTCTCGGTTGCAAATTAAGCAATCCCGAGAGGGGACGTTTGTGCACCAGGGCAAGTACACAAGGGACTTGCTGAAGCGGTTCGACATGGGTGAGGCTAAGCCTCTTCCGACGCCCATGTCGACGACGACTGCCCTGGATGCCGACACGGATGGAGAAGCAGTGGACCAGAAGGAGTACCGCAGCATGATTGGATCGCTGCTCTACCTGACGGCGACACGGCCGGACATTCAGTTCGCCGTGTGCTTGTGCGCGCGCTTTCAGGCTTCGCCACGCATTTCTCACCGTCAGGCGGTGAAGCGCATCTTCAGGTACCTTCGTTTCACGCCCGAGCTCGGGATTTGGTATTCTGCTTCCTCCACCCTCTCGCTTTGTGGTTTTTTCTGATGCTGATTTTGCTGGTTGTCGCATTGAGCGCAAGTCCACTTCTGGGACTTGCCAGTTTATTGGATCTTCTCTGGTGTCGTGGTCTTCTCGCAAGCAGTCTAGTGTCGCTCAGTCTACCACGGAGGCTGAATATGTTGCTGCGGCTAGCTGCTGTTCCCAGTTACTCTGGATGATGGCCACTTTGCGTGATTTTGGTTTGAGCTTTACTCGAGTTCCTTTGCTTTGTGACAGCACGAGTGCCATTAGCGTTGCTAAGAACCCTGTGCTTCACTCGAAAACCAAACACATTGATGTGCGCTTTCATTTCTTGCGAGACCACCAGGAGAAGGGTGATATCGACCTTCGCCATGTCGATACTCATCACCAATTGGCTGATATTTTCACCAAGCCTTTAGACGAATCAACCTTTAATAGGTTGAGGGGTGAGCTTGGTGTGTGTTTCCCCTTTTAGATGGGGGAAGCATTTTGAGATGTACAGACTGACTCTTTTATTTTGAGGTTCTTTTCTTTTGAGTTTCTTGAGTCTCTCCTTTTGGTATCTTCTTTCGTTCAGTTTTGTGTCGGGCATACGCATTTACATTCTGAGCTTCATGTCTATATTCACTAGAATGTAATTATGCTCTTGTTAGTATTGCTCCGATACTTATGATGATGCTTGTAGCTTATGCTCTTTCTGATCACTGTTACATGTTATGAGCGAGCTATTTTTTGGAATGGTGAATTATGCCTAATGTATATAAATCTGAAAATGTTCACCATTGAGATATGCAACTAGCATGTGTAGGGTGTGTTGAGTCCATTCCTGCTTTTCATATATGCTAGGTTGCTATGTCTCTAGTTCTGAGTCATTCACTTGCTTGGTTGTTCATAACTTGCTTAAAATCTGGACCAAGTATTGTTGAATTGAAAAGATCAAGATGGGATTGCTTGTCAACACCTCATGGTATTGAGACTGTTTCTCATTGCACTTTGAGTTAAACTTGAGCCATGTAGTGTATGACCGAAACCGTTGCTTTAAGCTTCTGATTGCTTCGGCATAGGCTTCGCACGGTTGAAAAGTTAGGCGATGACAAGCTTTCAACCTCTCGCAATCACATGCTAAAAATGAACTTGTGAATTCTTTTACCGCTGCAACTCCGATATGAATTTGAAATCACAAGTATATGCTTCATTCCTATGCATGATGATTGAACTTTGCTAGGGGTAGTTCACCTTGTATATATGCTTAGCACTTGTTTGGATTCCTTCTATACATGTCTAGTGCTATTTTGATGGTGACTATCCTTTTGGCTTAAAACTGCTCACATGCTCATATGCTTCATATTTCGTATAAGTGATCAGTTTGAGCCTTTGCTATTTGAGTGCTTAATTGAGATGTTGGAGCTATACTGATTAGAGCATCTTTGCACTCTTTTGACTATATACTTGAAGCTCCTAACTTGCATTTTGACTTCATATGCATTGTGGAAGGAGATCTTGTGTTCAGAGGGAGTTTATGTGAAGAGAGTTGCTTCTCCGATACCTTTTGGCCTTGATAAGTGCATTTTCAACTAGGGGGAGAAATTTACGCAAATCATATGCCCTGACAATCTTTTGTCCTAGTTGCTTGCATTTGTCGAGGGGGAGTGTGCTAGTTGTGTTGAGCCGTTGCCTCTGTCTTGAGGGACTAGCAAACGTTCCTAGCTTCTCATGAGCTTTCATAGTTTGCTAGTTGTGTTGAGCCGTTGCCTCTGTCTTGAGGGACTAGCAAACGTTCCTAGCTTCTCATGAGCTTTCATAAGCTTTTTTCATTTGGCTTTCAATTGGTATCGTCTGGTGTGCTTTCCCATTTGGTTTGGGTTGATTTTCAATTGGTTCGGAGTGATTTTCTTGCTAGTTGTGTGAGCCTCTGTGCCTCTATCTTGAGGGACTAGCATTTTGCTTCTGTTGTCCTCCGATCTTCAATTGCTATCTGCTAGCGGTGTTGAGCCTGTTCTACTACCTCTTCTTGAGGGCTAGTTTTGCTTTGCTTGGTTGCGTCAAGCCGTTGTCCATGTCTTTGGGGACCAAGTTTTTTTTCTTTTTTTTTTTTTTGCTTCATCCACTTGACCTTCTTCGGCTTTTGTTAAAGCTTCTGGGTCATTTGTTGGGTTTTTCTTTCCCACTCCTTCCTACCTCCTTCTTCTTATTCATGATTTGTTGTGGAGTTGACAATGCACTCATCAAGGGGGAGATTGCGGATACATGGGTAATGCCGAGTCTCTGTGTGATGAGTGATTGTCAATGGAGATGATGCGCATGTTCTTTGGCTTGTGTTGTGCAGGTGTCGAGCACGGAGAGTGATCGATGGCGGGTGAAGGTCAAGTTGCGACGTGCCGTGCCGACGGACCGGGCGCGATGAAGGATGGGCGTGCCGTGCGGCGGACGTGCCATGCCGATGTATCGGACGGTGAAGGGCGGACGTGGACTTGGACTGATGGACTGGAGGCCGGAGGATCAGCTGTGGTGGCTGGCAGCCTGCGACAGCGACAGGCGGAGAAGTGCGATCATGTCGGTGGAAGGGGTGCACAGGCGGTGCATCCCCTCTTCGACGCCGGTTTGTTGGTAGAGCCCGGGAAAAACCAACGGTGGACGGTTTCCAGGTTTGGGCCTCAAAACCTGGGTGCTGGGTTTCCAGGTTGAGCCTCAAAACCTGGGAGTGGGCCGGTTTCCGAGTTTGGGCCTCAAAACTCGGGCGCTGAGGGTTTCCGAGTTTGGGCCACAAAACTCGGGCTGGAGGCTGGTTTCCCGGTTTGGGCCTCAAAACCGGGGGCTGATGGAAAAGGCTGGTTTCCCGGTTTGGGCCGCAAAACCGGGGGTGCAGAGTGGTGGCGGCACGTGGCGGCGATCTGAAGGTTGCGTGGAGGCGACGCGGAAGACCGTGCGGGCGTGGCCGTCGGATCTACCTACCACCAGCGGGTGGACTAGAATAGCCTTAGGGTTAGGCTGGTCCGCTCTGTAAATTAGAGTAGAGAGGGGTAGAGTAGGAAATAGACTTAGGCTAGGTTAGTATAAGTAGTCTAGGGGAGACACCCTCCTCCCTATCTTAATCGGAGTTAGAGCTTTCATTTCCTAGGGTTTCCACTCTCCCACACCCCTGCTTTAGCCAGTTGAGATCCGCAGAGAGACTCCACTCTGTGTACTGTTGATTCGAGGAAGTGAGGCCGTATCCTCACCTTGGATCCCATCTCTTGGTGTCAATTCGCGTTTTGATTTCATGTTCATCATGTTCTTCGCGGATTGCTTTGTGCCTTGAGTTTTCCCGTCGCTTGATCTTTGTGCTCGGTTCATCTTTCACGATTCCGTTTGAACTGAGTTGCTCTAGATCGTGAGGCACTTATTTCCACCGAAAGAAATCATCTCTAACCTCACGGTCTAGGAGATCGATCAAGTTTTAGTTTCGGGTCTCTTTTTCTTCTTTCCCCCGAATTCCTTCGATTCACCGATTTGGAGTTAGGTTCGAGCCATGATCTCTTAGAGATAGCTCACTAACCTCCTTGTGACTCCTCAGATCGAATCCCAAGCCTAGAGCACTTGATTCGGAGGAGATCGGGTTGAATCGCCGGAGTTTCAGTGCAGTCGCGGGGTGACCGGACGCTCTGTCGGGCTGACCGGACGCACGCTTTCAGAGTCCGGTCGTTGAGCACGGCGCCAAGCTTTTCTGCGTACTGACCGGACGCTCTCGACCGACGCTCTGTTTGCATTTCGACCGGACGCTACGCTTGCACTGTTCCCGTGTCATTGTCTCATCTGACCGGACGCTCAGTGAACGACCGGACGCTTGAGCTCCGTGCGTCCGGTCGCGAACAGAGAGCTCCCAGAGCTGTTTTCTGACGACCGGACGCGTCCGGTCCCTGCTGACCGGACGCAGGCCAGAGTCCGGTCGCTGCAGTTTCGCGCGTCTTCGTTCGCGGTTCGTTCGTTCTTGATCGGATTTGAGTTCCGTCTTTTGGGTTGGCTTTCTAGGGTTGTCTAGTGTCCCGCTGTGCTTCTAGGAAGCATCCACCCTACATCTAGGGTCGTGGACATTAGCAAGCTCTAGGTTTCGCTTTTGGGGTTGATCTTGGGACAGTGGCATCTAGTTTCCGAAAGGAAATTTTTGAAGCTCCCATTCACCCCCCCTCTGGTCGCTTTCGGGTAGCTTCTCGGTCCTTCATTGTACATGTAGTATTACCTGCACTTTCAGTGTCATTAGCCTTCTTATTTGTTTCGTTCTGCAGCTGCTTTCTTTCTCTCTTCAGCAACTTTCTTCCTCTCTTCAGTAGCTTTCTTCCTCTCTTCAGTAGCTTTCCTCTTTTCTTGTGCTGCTATTCTATTCTCTCTTCTCTTTCTCTTCCTCTTTTTTTCTCAAGTCCTCCAAGAATGTTTTGAATCTCTTAGGTTTAGCTGGCCTTCCCTGTCTCTTAACCACTTCTGGTGCCTCTATGTCCGTATCTGTTTCTTGTTCTGTCTGTGCTGCAGGCATACTATGCCTTTCTTCATCTCCTGGTGGTGCAGAGCTCTGTCCATCCTCAGTAGCTTGATTGTGATTGCCCTCTTGTGTTGATTGCTCATTGGCTAGTATTATATCTAGATTCTTGTCAAGCTTGTCTAAATGGGTCATTAGGTATTGCATAGCATTTTCACTTTTGGATCCTTTATCATTGATGATTGCTGATTTTCTAGACAGCACATTGTACCTAAGCAAAGAACTAGTTGTGAGGCTTTCTTAACAATTATGTTTGCACTCTTCTTTCTCCATCTTTGTATAATGTACTTTTCTGGAATTCTGCTAATCTCCTTCTCAATGATTATCTTTAGGATGTGGGAGCAAAGGATGCCATCTTTGCTGAACTTTGCGCAAATGCAGGAAAACTCTTCTTTGTCTTCTCTGTTAGGTCAGTGGTTACTGTGTACCTCCTGACTCTGTGCACTTTCTGAATCTGGTTGCTCTTTGCCCACACCTCAAATCTTTTTCCTTGTTCTGTCTCCTGGTAGCTTAGTCTAGCTGTTGCCTTTAGCGAATCTGGAACTTCCTGAATATAGCTCTATTGTATAACTCTGCTGCTTGCATCTCTATTGTGTATCCAAAAATGTATTCCTTTGGTGTTTTCTCATTGCTGTAGCAGTCCTCTTGCTGTTCATTTCTGTTGATAGTCTCTATCAAGCGGTCGTACTCTGTTATGAACTTCATAAAATTGTATGTAGGGCCAATGTTGTTTTTTCATCCTCGAGTTTAGCGACTCGCTTCTTGAAGTTGTTTGAATGAATGGGAAGAAGTCATTCTTGTAATAGACTGGAATGAATCTATGCCTCATCTCCCACATTTTTGTTATGTAGTTGTTCCTGTCAAGCTGTCTGTCTCTGATCAACTGAACCCAATCTCTTTCAAAATCTTCTATTGTGATGCTGTTGTTAATGATTTCCTCAAAATCTTCATATAGGCCCTTGTTTACCTTGGCTGCAAAAATTTTAGCATTCTTGCTATAACACTTTGTCTTGATGTGAAAGAGGCAGTTCCTGTGCCTTGTGCCCGGAAAAACCACCTCAATAGCAGTTCTCATAGCTTTGTCCTGGTCTGTGATTATGGTTTGTGGGTGTTTGCCACCCATTGCCTCTAGGAAAGTCTCAAATACACACTCGAATATCTCAATAGTTTGATCATGTAGGAATGCGCAGGCAAATAGACAGCTCTGTGCGTGACCTGTAATTCCAACAAATGGAGCAAACGGCAAGTTGTACCGGTTTGTCATGAAGGTTGTGTCGAAGCTGACACATTCACCAAATTCCTGATAATACTTGATTGAGCAAGCATCTGCCCAAAATAGGTTGGTAACCCTTTTGTCGTCATCAAACTGGAACTTGTAGAAGAATGTCCCATCCTCTTTCTGCCTTCTTCTGAAATAGTCCATAACATTTGCCATGTCTGATTTCTTTAACTCTGAGTTGATCTTTGTTCTATAATTGGCAATGTCCTTTTTCTTCATCGGCAGTGCTGCGACACCTCCTCTTAGGAATGATAGGATACTGACCATCTGCCTGGTTGGTATGTTGTTTGCATTTAGTGTCCTAATTAGCATCTTCTCCATATCTGTCATGTATTTACGACCTGAGAAGAGCATATCTCTGTCTCCTGACCTCAATTCGTGGTTGTGGTCAAGATCTAGTTTTACAACCACCCACTTTCCTCCTTCATACTCTTCTTTGGCCAACATTACACAAGGGCAATCTGTTTTGTTGTGCACATTAGTATTTCTTTTTTGTACAGGCTTTTTTCCAATTTGCTTTTCTACATCAGCCTCTTCTTGCTCAATGGATTTAGATTTCTTTGGTTTTCCTGCTCTTGTGCACTTCATTTCAACCTTGACAATTTTCTGGTTTCTCTCCTGCTAGTTGTTCGTGTGGCGTGTGTGATTGCTACCCTGAAACCAGCAAGGAATGCGTAAAAGCTGAATACATACTGTGCATCCTCCTTGCTGTTAAATTTCTGATGGAGCTGAGGGTGTATAAGCTATCAACTGAAGCATTGTTTCCTTCTGACGCAGCAACCTCCTCTATCAAGAGGAATTCATCAATTTCTTTCTCTGTTAGTACTTCATTCGTATCGTCATTTGGTGCTTGATTGCCATTGCCATTTCCAGTTTCGTCCGTAAGACCTGATGCAACCTCTGTGCTTGCTGATGCTTGTGCATTCATTGTGCTCAAGCCATTTTCTGATATTGAGTTTGTGCCTGTAAATAGATTACTAGTTCGTGTGAGCCATTGTTTTTCTGACATAAATAGATTACAATATCATAAATATTGATGCCTCTGAATACAACAATAGATGGTGACATTTTTACTTTGACATTGATGTATTACCCGTCATAGCTGATGTTGTCGAACAAATGTTTTTGCCAGTCTGTGTATTCTTCGTCAGAAATGTCGTCCTCATTGACGCTTGGCAGTTGTCTATCGTTGTCGTCACCATAATCCTGTTGGTGCAAAGGTAAGTTTATTATTTTGGTTTCAAGAGAGCAGTACAGTGAGGAGTCAAATTATTGAGCTGTCTTTGTACCTGGTATGCTAGTGTTGAGTCCGTTTGTGTGCAATAATTTTCTGTTCCAAATGTTTCATCAAGAGCATTTGTGTCATTTGATAGTAGCATCTGTGTCAAGGGTCCTATTATACCTTGTTGTACCTGCATAGTCTGTAATTACATCATTTATTATCAGCCTTTATTATACTTGTATTAAATTCTAACTACAGGTACTTTATTTTGTAATTTACAACAGTTGAGGAGGTAATTGTTTACCTGCGTTGGAAGTCTTTGTGTTCCATCATTTTCTTCTTGTGAACTCAGGATTTGTTCATAAATGAGATCAGTGTATCCTCCCTGCAATGAATTTGAAAATAGCTCAGATCTCAAACATTTTATCTTGATATTTATTCAATCTATGTAGGCTTTTTAATCATCAATATTGAAATGAGACTTGAGGTTCTGATTTGCTCACCCTCTTGATTGTCAATGTGTTTGAAGGGCCAGCTATTGATCCGGTCAGTAGTGATGTAGGAAAAGTAGTGTTGGTACTGCTTGGATTTGCTTCATGGAAACCAGGGTTACCAAAATATGTAGGCTGATTCAATACCATCATAGGGTTACCAAAATGATTGTTCTGGTCTGATTGGAACATGTTTAGTAAATCTTGCTGCCATTTATGCATCCCTTCTGGTGTGCTGAAATCATAATTTGGTGTTGATTGGCCATCCATATTTCGAATTGGTACCTGAAAACATAGTAAATGCATAAGATATACATGGATTAGTCTTTGAAGGTTTTGTCACTTGTAAATCTGTCATCTGTCAATATAGAATGTATTCACCCAGGTAATGTAATAACCCAGCAAGCAGCTATACTTGATGCAACTATGAGTTAAAAAAATTGCAATAGATAATACTATGAATTGCATTTACTTGGCACTGCAATTTTAGATCTCTTGATATGCAATTTTATTTCAGGGCAATATATAGTTTTCCCTAATTGCTGTGCAGTAGTAATTGTGTCTACAAATTATTGGTCCTGCAGTGATTGTTAACTTTTTATCATTGCAGTTCTGGGAATCATCAGTTTTACAGTGAAGTGTTTCAAGTTACCTTGATGGCTTGAATAACCTACAGGTAAATTGGCTTAATCTGTCAGTAACAAGTGTCTACTAGGCATACTGCTGAGTTCCTTGATAAAATTAAAAATCAGACAATGAATTGTAATCCATTATGTTATAAATTGCATGAAATTTGAACTGCAATTGTAGATTTCAGAACATGCAAACATGAACTGCTGAAATTTAGTTTGTTTGCAGTTTTGTTATTCTCTCTGATGAACTGATCAAAAATCTAGAATTCCAGTATTTTTTTTCTTATTTTGTTTTTAATTCCTTTAGAAAGAGATAAGAATAGGTTTGGTGAATCGGAAACAATTTTATTTTATAGAAAAATTGAACTATAAATTTAAACTAAAATTGCTATTTCTTTTCTTATGGAACATACATATCAATATGCCTGGGTAATTCCTCTTCTCCCACTTCCAGTTATTATGTCAATGGGATTTGGACTTTTTCTTATTCCCACAGCAACAAAAAAATCTTCGTCGCATATGGGCTTTTCCTAGTATTTTACTCTTAAGTATAGCTATGGTATTCTCACTTCACCTGTTGACTGATAAAGAAATGTGTAATTGAGGAAACAAGTTAACAGGGTTGATTGAAATCAAGGAATCAGTTGATCTTAATGAAGGATGCATGGAAATCATTTTGTGCTGACCTTGGATGATCTTGAGGTAACTTCTTCTTCCTTCCCTTTGTTCATTTCTTCTGGATTCGCCTGCTTTGATCTAGGGTTTTCTCCCCTTTGCCCTTCTTGGGTCGAGCACTGCTCATCCCCAGAACAGATCGGGGGGATCTGTTCCTTCTTTCTTGTTTCTCAAGTTGGTCTTATATAGGACCAATTAGCTGTTGGGCTGAGTAGTTGTTGTAGTATATGACATGGGTCTTTCATTATGGTCAGGTTTGGTGGGCTGGAAGAATTGGACAAGTAACAAATAGGACAACAGGGCCTTCTAGACAGATTGTGGGCTTTTTTTAAAACAGAGAGGCCCAAAACGAGTTGAAGTACAACTCCTAGTACAAATACAATTCAGAATTACAACTTGTACATATACATATTTGTGTGCTAGTTGCCTACAAAACACACGGTTTTATTCTTTCTCGTTGCCTGGGAAAAATCGTGTGTAACAGAGAGGAATAGCACACGAATTCGGAATTCATGGCTGCTAGTTGATGTTACTGCCAGGCTGCCAAAATTCATGTGCTACGACGGCCTAAAACACACGAATTGTGTTCAGGCTGCTATTCGTGTGTTTTTCACCGGCAAAACACTCGAGTGTTGGCAGCCCCTAAAACGAGTTTCAACTAGACAGGCCCCAAAATAGCAATGTAAAACAAAGATGGGCTGAGAATCGTCTACCATCTCCGACGAGAAAGGATTTTAACGACATGTTATTGGGGGTCTATGGTCTCCGGTCTTAGGAGTTGGTTGGACAATGTAGCTAGTGGGGCTCCAATCAAAAAAGAAGAAAGAGGGGACTGAGATTAGTAATGGCGGCGGGGAAGACGATAGTGTGCCACTGGAACGAGAGGTTGCGGAGGCAGGGTCATTTACATCGGATCTGAAGCAGAGGGCTCAGGTTAGGGATGATCATGGTTAAAGGCAGCGCTGGAGACCACAAAGGTACCACAAAAGTTGAAGTATAAATAGGGTGGAACATCGATAATGAATATGCAGATGCAAGTGAGGTGCAACAATAACATGTCGGCTAAATGACTCAACATGTGCACGGGCGTCCTAGTCGGACAGTATATTTTATTTAGGGCAACTAGTATGAACCTTAGGGTTTACGTGGCTTTGTTAAATCAAATCATGATAGATGAGTTGTTAACTAAATAATCGATGCTTCATCGCTAGAGAAGTGTACTCTCAAGCAAGAACCGAAGATAAACTACAATTTGGCGTATAATATTTATGTACATGGAAAGGTTTTAAGAGTGATGTCACACGAGTATTTTGTCGATATAGAATAATTTTGTTTAGTGTTTGATACGACAGAGAGAGACACAAAACCGAACTTTTTGTCATGCATTTAAGAGGGTGGGTTCATAATTCGCTCAAACACAAGATGTTAGCTTCACGAAACTTGAGGATGAAACAAACGGTGACGATATCCAGTTATTTGAATATACTGACGAAGATAGAAAAAAGTCAAAATTTTATGTGTGATAATAATAAAATGGTCATAAATGATATCACTTTTTAAAAACACGATTTCTTTGCCGCTGTAGCAAGGGACTTATCCTGTACTTGACCTATACCACAATTTTTTACACTCCTTTAAGGCGTGTTTAGATGCAGCCCTCTCCTAGGAGCGTCGGCTAGATCTCAGGCGCTCAAAATCAAACGCCCAGGAGTGATGTCTGGCGAGACAGCTTTTTCACTCGGTCATCCAAACAGGCCTTTAGAGCCCGTACCTCATAAAGAAAGTTGAGAGCCCTATAGAAGTTGCATTCTTTTTAACAATATTTGAATTCTAGAAATTATATTCTTTCATGAGTAATTCGTTTGTTAATTAAGTGGTGAAACAATCTTTTCTCATTGTAAAACATTAGAATTTGCCATTTTAATTTATTTCTTGTTTTTACTGTGCCTATTTTATTTCCTGATTAGACATTACTAATAATTGAATGCTATGTTCAACATTAGTGTGAGCAAATTCTCTTATTAGGAAGAAATAAAGCTGATTTACGCTGAAGTTAATTTTTTCGCACGCACGCACACACGCACGCGCGCACATGCACACACACACGCACACGCACACACACCCACCCCACGCACGCACGCACGCCCACGCGCACGCGCACGCGCACGTAGCACACGCGCACACGCACGCGCGCACGCGCGCACACACACATATATAATCTTATCTATCCATGTTAGTCGTCACAGCATTGATCCATTTTCAGTACTTAGAAAAACTAATTTTGCACATCTTTTGATCACTACTCACTACTGCTGGCATTTGGTGATTGAGTTCATCTCAGGCTAAGTTCAACATAGGTCGACAATAGACCAAACTACCTTGTGACAAGTTCAACATGTATATTTTTTTTTTGAGTTAAAGGGTGTCCCCGGCCTTTTCATTACAAAAGACCAATAGTGAAGCGTTTAAACATCATTAAGCATATTAACAGCCCACAATATAAGCAAAGCACAAAAGCCAACCAAGCCCAAGGGAAAAACAACTATCCTAAACATTAGACGACATCTTCCAAGCTTCTCCCATATCAGCAAAGCATAACCACTTCTTCTCTCGGTTTGTCGTCTCCAGGTTCTTCGACAGCATCAATTTTGCATCCTCCAGCACCAGCAAAGAGTGTCACTCATGTGCTGAACAGAATAGCAGACGATCCCACTTGTTTGACACTTGGTTCAACCAAAAATTCTGGGCGGCTTTGCAGCCAGGATCTTCAGGCTTTGCAAACGACACCGGAACTTCGGGATGAAAGCTTTTGGACACAACAGACTCCAGCTTTGGAGCATGGCTGCCACCTGCAGTAATAGCACCCTTATATCCCTCCACTGCACACCCTAAAAACACAAACTATTTCTCAGTTTCCACAGCCCCCACAGAGCTGTAGCTAGATATAATTTGTTTTTACATATGGTACTAGAGCCTTTCATATAATGATTGATCTCATGAGGTATCTAGTGTTTTTGTAAAGTCTAGCTAACCATGGTGCTAAGGATGGTATACATTGGCAACTGCGATTGGTATCACGCTTCAAAGGTCCATTCTTTACACCTTAGCATCATTTGATAGTATTACTCTCCCACATTTCATATCTATGCATATGTGCCGAACTTGAACCAAACACTATAGCACACATATGTAGGGGGAGCTAATACTAACAAAGGTGACTCAAATTTTCAAATACATATCTTTGTGAAAGGTTGTCATCAATTACAAAAAGGGGGAGATTGAAAGTCCTTGTTTGGTTTTGGATAATTGATGTCACCTAGTGTACTAACCTTTGTCATGAAATGTTCATAAGCTAGGTTGGTACATACCAAGTGTGGGAGCTAGATGATGATCATGGTGTTGGTGGTGGTGACCAAAAGATGGATCAAGTGCTCCACATTTGGAAAGAGAAGAAGAGAAAAGCAAAACCTATGGAGATCAAGGCAAAGGTATAAATAGGGATTTTGTTTTTAGCACTCAAGACAACATAGAGGGTGTGAGTGTATTTAGGATCGATAGCCGTACTATTAAGAGGGGACTATCTCGGTGATTGCGGTTATCAAGTGCCACTAGGTGAATTCATACATGCATATGCATTAGGACCTAGTGTGCTAACTTCTAATTCTTTGGAAAATGTTTGGAAAATGCTAACACACTTGCACGAGGTGATGTACACTTTGTGGTGTTGGCACATTTGCAAAGGAGAAGAAACCGGTGTTGAAAATGTGGTTTCAGGCCTGACCGGACGCTAAAACAGCGACCGGACGCTGTTGAAACATGCGTCTGAAACAAGTGACCGGACTCTACTGAAACAAGTGACCGGACTCACCTGTACCACTGTTCACGAGAGGCAACGGTTGAATTAGAATGATCGAACGCTAAGTGAGTCCGGTCACCCTTGACCGGACGCGTCCGGTCGATGAAAAACTCCTCTGGAACCTCTCTGCTTGTGACCGAACGCTGAGTGAAACAATGACCGGACGCTAGTGAAACAAGAGTCCGGTCACTACTGAAACAACGACCGGACGCTACTGAAACAATGACCGGACGCGTCCGGTCGCTATGTAAACAGCCCATTCGAAGGGGTAACGGCTCTATTTGTTTGAGGGGGTATATAAATATGAGTTGGCCGGCTTTGGGAGGCCTCTCTTGGCATTCTAATATATTGCACATCCCTTTGAGCTAAACATACTCCCTCCCACTCATCTCCTTGCTTGATAGCGCGAATCAAAGTGAGATTGAGTGTTTCCAAGTGCATTTGCTTGTGTGATTGCATCTAGTGGCACTTGGGGATCATTGTTGCTGTGGTTTTCTTGTTACTCTTGGTGGTTGCCGCCACCTAGACGGCTTGGAGCAGCGGAGGAGCATTGGCACGAGTTGGTGATGTTCGTGGCCATCTCCGGTGATTTGTGAGGGGTATTGTGCCTTCCCCGGAGAAGAGCCAAAAGGTAACTCTAGTGGATTGCGCGTGTCATTGAGTTACCTCCATTTGTGGGTCGATTCTTGTGGCGCTCAAGTGTTGAGCTAGGTTTGTGAACACCTATTAGCCACCGAACCACCAAGTGGTTGGTCGACACAGCGGGGAGTAGCGTGCCGGCAAGCACGTGAACCTCGGGAGAAAATCATTGTGTCTCGTGCTTCTTTGGACATCTCCCAGAGTTTCTTGGTATTCATATTGTGATTGATCATCGCTTGCCGGTGTTGGTATATCTCTCTACCACTTGAATTTCATTCTTTACTCCTTGTGTAGTGGTAGTTAATCTTGCTAGTGTTAGCTCTCTAGTTCATTGTATTTAGTTCTTGCTAGCTCACTAGAATAGAGAGTAGTGACATAGATATTGTGTGCCTTAGAGATCATACCATACTAGAATTGTTTGGTTAAGTGGTTTGCATCACTTAGTAGAGCTAGTGCAAAAAGCTTCGCTTTGTAATTGTCTAACAAGTCTCTCTAAGTGTTTTGTAGAAATTATTAGGCTATTCACCCCCCCTCTAGCCATTTAGGACCTTTCAAAGAGAAGCGATGGATCTTGGATTGGAAATCTGTTTTAATCCTTTGTGTTTTGGATCGTGTATTCATGTGGGTTGTGTAGCCCTCTGAATAAGCTTTCCAAAATGTCCAAGATCATCGAAATCGGAGTTCGTAGCTAAGAGTTATGGCCGTTTTAGCGCGGAGCTCCAGCTGGTAGCGGGACTACCGGCTGACGAGCGGTAGTACCGCTCCAGGGGTGGTAGTACCGGTTCCAGGGGCGGTAGTACCGGTCCCAGGAGCGGTAGTACCGGTCCGGGGGCCGGTAGTACCGATCGGGGCTCCGGAAGTCCAATTTCGTGCGTAGTTTCTTCAATTGGGAGCAGTGGCGTGTGAAGCGGTAGTACCGGGTCACGACCGGTAGTACCGGTCCCCGTCCGGACCGTCGGAGGCGAGGTACCGACCTTTTTGACCAGTAGTATCGGCCCACGACCGGTAGTACCGGTCTGGGTTCGGTTGTTCCGCGCGTTTTCTCGCCTGCAGAGCTCGTTTGACCGTCGGTTTTTCCTCGGACCGGTAGTACCGGTGGGTTTGAGCGGTACTTCCGGTTGGCCCGAGGAGCTCGAGTATAAAAGCGTTCCCTCGTCCTATGTGCGACTCCTCTTGGACTTTGACGCCATTCCTCGCCTTCTCCAGCAGCTCCAAGTGCAGAGACACACCCACTCTCTCCTCCCCCTTGCTTCTAAGCTTCAATCCTCCATTGATTCGAGCTAGGGTCGTGGATTTGAGAGCGGGAGCATCGATCATCGATTTGAGCACTTGGATTCTTTCATTTCATCTTTTTGGCTTGGTTTGTGTTTATTACTCTTGGTTCTTGGAATCCTAGCCGGTTAGGTGTTCTTCGGTTCTAAGCCCGTGATTGACTCATTTGTGAGGGCTTTCCGAAGTGTTTGTATCACCCTCGATTCTTAGTGAAGAAACACGGCTACCTTTGTTGTTGCTTGAGTGAGGCAAGGAGTTGAAAGAGACCTCCGACCTTAGTGGTCACCTCAATAACGAGGACGTAGGCACTTCTTAGTGAGTGGGCCGAACCTCAGGATAATCTTTGTCTCCCGCGTGCTTATTGTGATTGCTCATCTATTGTGGTGATTGGTCTTCATTCTCATATTTTTGGTTATTGGATGCACGAGTGATTTTCAACCGGTGATTTGCTCACTTCTAAGGGCGATCCCGAAGGCTCGGTGAAACCATCTCTATCTAGCTTATTTACCTTGTGTATTTACTTTGTGCTATTTCACTTGTTATATCTCTTCACATATTGTGTTGATATATCCCTTGTGTAGCTGTTGTGTTTAGCTCTCTAGGCTTATCATTTGCACATAATTATCTCTCATACATCCTCTTTATATCTCTTGTGCTAGAGTTATTTTATTTGTGTCCGCATTTGATCCTAGCTCTAGTTGATTGTGTGACATAGAATTATTAGTTAGAATTGTTGGATAGGTGGCTTGCATCACACTATTAGGCTAGCGCAAAACTTCGCTGCGCCATTGTTTTACTAATAGTGTTTGCCTAAGTAATTTTTTGAGTTTTAATTATGCTATTCACCCCCCTCTAGCCAATTGGACCTTTCAAGTGGGCGGGATCGAAAGCGGAGCTTACAATGGATTCGATGGCGGGGTCCTTATCGTCGGAAACCACATGGTTGAGTGGGTTTGTAGGCGCAGATGGCGGCCGTGGTCCCGAGCTTCGTGGGGTCGTCATGGCGGTGCTCCAGGCGCTGATTTCCACCGGAAATTGATCCCCCGAACGCGTTAGGGTTTGCTAGTGCAGGGATGCGTAGAGGGGGAATCGGTGGCAGCCTCTGTTGGAGAGAGCGAGCTCGCCCTTCGCTCGCATGGCAGCCGTGACTGGGGGGAGGAGAGAAGGATGTTAGGGTTGGTTGGATGAGCTGGCGCGGGCGGTGGCGGCGGAGTACTTGTAGGGCAAAGTGAGAGGGTGGATGGCGGCTGCATCTGCAGATCGATCAGGGGGGGGTGAGCGGAGGGCTGCGCGCACGCTACTGCCGCGCGAAGGGCAGGGAAGAGTAGTTGGGAACGACGGCTGACAAGTGGTGGCCATCGGTCAGCGGTCGGTGGCGCATGGCCCACTGGTCAGAGGAAGAAGGGAGGGAGGGCGCTCGGCTAGGCCTACTCGAGAAGGGAAAGCGGAGAGAGTGGGACGGGCCGTCGGGGAGGGAAAACTGGGCCGCGCGCTGATGAAGAGGAGGGGGAGCGGGGCGCTGGGCTTGGCCAGCGGACGCACACGGATGGCCAGCGGCCTGCCTGCTGGGCATGCGCGCATGAGGGGGAGGAGGAGCGGGCCGGTTGAGTTGCGGGCCGGGAGCGGGGGAGGGGAAACTGGGCAGCGGCTTGGGCTGGATGGGAGGGGCGCGATGGTGGGCCGCTGGGCCGAAAATGGGAAGGGAGAGGAATTTAGGTCCTTTGCCTCTTTTTTTTTCTTTTGTTTTTCTTTTGCAAACCTTTTATAAATTTATTTGAAACCAAATTTCAAAACAGTTTGGAACAAACTAAGTTGCAAACTTTTCAAAATATTTTCTCTAGGTTTGCAAACAAATTTTTGAGTTTTGAAAATTTATAAAAACTTTTCATAAGGTTTTTATTTAATTTTGAAATAGAAAATTCGATTCGCCCTATTACGGTTTACAACAAATTCTTTTCACCCGATTAAAATTATGCAATGGCATGAATGCAACAAACATCTAGCTAGGATTTTCCTCCATCTAGGATTTTGGCCATTTTCTTAATTAAATTCCTATTAATTTTATTTATTTAAAAACGTGGGGTGTTACAAACTTACCCCCTAACTTGAATCTCGTCCCGAGATTCGGGCTAGAAAGAAAGGTGGGTGGGGAGCTTGTGGGACATACCAAGGTACTTTGGGCGTTTGGCGTTTTTCTTGTTCATCACTTGTTTGGCATCTTTGGTTTCGAGGTGTTGTCCTAGAGCTTTCCTCTTGGCTCGACCTTTGCGATCCTCACGTTTCTTCGGACATTTTCTCATGAAGTGTCCAGCTTGCTTGCAGTAGAAACATAGTCCTTTTGCCTTGACATCTCTTCGGGTGGATATCACTTGATTGTCTTCTTGTGGAACTTGAGGAGGTGCTTCTGTTTGGTGGAGTTGAGGAGGAGCTTCATTGAGCTTGCAGGTGGGACCTCAGGGTGCTTCTGGACTTGTACTTGAGGTGTAGCTCTAAAACGAGAAGAGTTTGCAACATACTTACGATACTTGTCCTTCTTGCCTCGGTGAGGAGTTATCTGAAAGAGTCGAGAAGCCTTGTCGCTCAAGCTGTAGTCTTCCCATTGTCGTAGATCCATCAGCTGGTATGGGTGAATAGAGGGTTGAGATGGGAGAGATAAAGACACCAATTTAATTAATTTTGTTAATAAAACGGTTTGACAAATGATGTCATCGCAACCTGACGGTCGCAACACACCAACAATCGTTAAGAAGAACCAAACCAAACATGTGCACAAATACATGTCAAGCAACGTGCTATGATATCAAACAATTATGGTGAGCATCCTACTATTGGAGGACCTACTTTGAAACAAATTTTGAATTTTCAGCATAGAAAGGGTCTACAGAAGTGAGAAAATGAGGTGAGGCTTTGTAAAAATAGTTTTGTAAACTCGACGACTGACTAGGTTAGCGTCCTACGGTCAACACGGCTTTGATACCACTCTGTCACACCCTAATTTTAAGAACAAAATTGGAGCACAATATATGTATGCCAGGATCAATATTCATACATATATCAGACATCATAGTAAATATCAAAACAATGTTTTTATTAATATCTCGAACATTATTACATAAATAACCCTCGGGTCCAAAAGAAAAGTACAGACTCTCAGTCTAACTCTAATGTAGACTCGCGGAAACTGGACGCCGTCTCCACAAGAAGGTCGACCCGGGGCTGCGCCATCCTAGTACAAGTCGTCTGGGTCGTATCCATCCACCGTCTTCTGGGTACTCCTGCTCCGCGTCGTGGACTCTAACGTCTGGGTGGGGTAGCAGGGGTTTCAAAGAGGAAGGGTGAGTACATCGAAATGTACTCCGCAAGTGTAGGAATATATGCTTATGAGGCTAATAACAAAGGTAGGCTGACTCTGTTTGACTCAAGCGCCTAAAGCAACACATCCTATTAAATCCTATTTCCTATGCACCTATTTACTAGGTTATAACCACAGTCTCCATCTGTAACAGTAACCACACTCGGAGTCGCACCGAGCAAACCACACTCGGAGTCACACTGAGCAACCAACACTTGGAGTCCACCAAGCAACCACACTTGGAGTCACACCAAGCAACCACACTTGAAGTCCATCAGGCAACCCACACCTGAAGCCCATCAGGCCACCCACAAGGCCGACTCAAAGAGTCCCCCTATGTGTATTAGTTCCATATGTCACGACATAGAAAGCTACCTTCCGTAATAACACCAAGTCTGTGCCTGAGCCTGGGAATCACTCCCGTACCAAGGAGTAACCCGCGTAGAAGAAGCCTCTGTACCCATTCATATGAGACTAATGACCACTAAGGCTTCCCTAACGAACCAGACCCAACCCACCAACTAATCTCGAAGAAGTCCAAGCCGCTCGTGACCGTGAGCACGGCTGATATATCAGTTTTACTCTCTACAGAGGTTGCACATCGTTACCCATGAGTCATGCGTTTCCCATCACGCTAAACACTGCCAAGGTGCACCGGGGTCGCACTACAAGGCCTTTACAAAGTCCCTCCAAGCCTGTGTTACACGTACTCTAAGGATTCATCCTCGTACATAAGTCAACGACCCCAGGGAACCCTCTTGAGCCACTATACACCCCCGTGTAGCATAACTTGGAGGAAACTAATTACTTAGTCAGGTCCACCCATCAGACCTCATGGCTGTGCTGTGTAACTGGTTACATGCTCCGAGAACCGGGTCCTAGGGATCCAGGCAGGATAAATCTAGCACAAGCCCAGAACCAAAAACCAAATCCAGCTGCCGAGTCCCACGGCACAAAAACCACCACACGGTCCATCCTGCCGGATTTACCTACTGACCATACTATAACATTACCAAACCATAGTTGTCGGTGTTTCGTACCCGGGGGTATGACACCAACGAGTAATATGATCGCGTGCTCTCTTCCTGGATGGTGATGCAAGATGACACAAGGATTTATCCTGGTTCGGGCAGAAGGCCCTACGTCCAGCGGGGGAGGAGGTTCTTGTATTACTTGCACCTAAGTGCTCGTACAGGGGCGAATACAAGCTCTGTGAGCGTGGACCGGAGTCCGGACTTGAGCGTGTGGATGTATGCGTGTTCTAACGTGTCTCCCCTTTTGAATGAGGGCCCTGGTGTCCCCTTTTATAGAGTAAGGGAGGCCAGGGTTACACAAGGGTATTGCATGTGTCGGAGTGTATTGTATTCCTTACGAAGAAGGGTAGGAACCTGTCTTGTCGAAGACATTGTAGCCGACGTGGGCGTTGCTGCTGAAGCGTCCTTGAAGCGTGGCCTCCATCCTGGGCGCGGACGTGGAGGCGTGGCGAGGTGGAAGCCGTACAGCACCCATCCCGGAACGTACAGGACGCGGCGTGGTCCCTCCGGGTCTTGGGTACCTGTCCTCCAATAGCATGAAAGTAGTTAGGGCTCGAGGGGCGCGGAGCCGGCCTCGAGGCGGCGCCTACGGGGGGCTCGAGTCCCCGCAGGTATGGGCAAGTCCCGTGAAAATTGATTGAGCGGCAGGCATCCGGGCCTCGAGGCGTGGCTTGGACGTGCCACAGTGTAGGGCGTGGGTTAACAGTGCTTCACTGGTGCCTTTTCGCCCATACTTATGGTGAAAACGAGACTTGACTCTGCCCCAGTCCACTGTGGCACACGTTGTGTTACAGAGGACGTGACTGGAGTAGGTGGACGAATTAAGTGCGCGGTATGGGGCTGGCATCCGATGTCTGCGCCGCTCGAGGGAGGCATAACGCGTCTCGAGGGATAGGCCGCTGTGCCAGAGAGGCTCGAGGTCCCCGCGTGGGGTCTCGAGGTGTGGTGTTCGGCTGTGGGGGGCTCGAAGGGTAGTGGAGCGCTTGCCCGAGGCCTGACGTGGAGGGCTCGGGCGAGACGGAAAACGATCGCCCGCCCGAGGCCGGGCTTGCTTGGAGGGCTCGGCTCGGTGGGCCAGCGTTGTAGGCCTCGGGGGGTCGGCTTTTTAGGGGGTTAGACTAGTTAGGTCTGTTATTAATTGGTGTTCTAGGTTTAACCTATTTGTTTGCGTTGATCGGGGGTACCCCTTTGCGGCCCCCGACAGTAGCCCCGAGCCCTTGTTCGAGTGCTTGCACTCGAGCAGGGGCTCCCGACTGGGATCTCGAGGGTTAGCTAACTGGTCTCGAGGGTTTCGTCGTTTTGATTCCGTGGGTGTCGTGCGAGCGACACCCGCGGGTGTAGCCCCGAGGCCACGGGGGAGTGGTTAGAACTCCCTCGTGGGCTTTTTGCGAGTGTGAGTGTTAGTTGTGATTTTTAACCCTCTTTTTCGAGGGGTGCCAGGCTGAACCGACCGGCCGGCTCTTCGAGCTGTCCGGCACGCCGGTTGCCCTGGCTTGTCATCCCGCGAGTCCTTTCGATCGGATGCGAGGGGGGATGCCTCGTACTACCACGAGCGGGCGAGTATCGAGGTTCCCGGTGAGCTGATAACGGGGAATCCAAGTGAGACCTCGTGCCCCGTTCGATAGGGGTCGACTGTAGCCCGGAGGCGATCTCATAAAGCATGGGTGCTCAGTCTGCAGGAGTGCCGGGTCCATTCGATAGGACCCGGTGGCTCGATGCCTCCCTCCGAGGGGATCTCACTGCACGTCGAGCTCCCCGCCTTGGATACACGTGAGGGGCCTCGAGGGCTTGGCCCTCGAGTGATGCCGCGAGTGGCGCCCCTTGGTGTCCCTGACTCGGGTGCTCGAAGCCGGCTGTCGAACCCTCTTTCGTCGAGGGCCAGCCTTCGCTGCTTCGAGACTTAGGGCCGGGGCCCGTTTTTGGGTGCCCGAAGCCGGCTGTTGAACCCTTTTCGCGGGCCAGCCTTCGCTGCTTCGAGACTTAGGGCCGGGGCCCGTTTTTTACTTCCGGAAGAAGCCTTCGTCGCTTGGAATCCTTCCGCCGTTGGCGTGCCTTTTTAGGCGGAAACCGTCAGCGAGTGGAGATCGTGGCGCCGGGGCGACGGGCGCGAAGTTGGAGCGGCGGCCTCGGAGGGCCCCGGTAGAGCGGAGCGATACAGAGTCGCCGCGTGTTCCCTGCATCCGGCTCGAGACGTAGTTAGGTGGGCGCATTAAATGCCATGCGGTTACCTTTTTACGTCGTGGGACCCTTTGGCCTTGCCTTGCCTTCACCGCCGCCTTGCCTTCACCCTTCACGCGCCCTCTCCTTCGAGCTAGTCGATTGGGGATTTTTCGGCTGCCCGTCCGCCGCTTGTTCTCGCGCCGCGCCACCGCCATGGCCGCCCAGACACAAGCGCTGCCGGCCGAAGACTGGAGCCCGTCGAAGGTGACGCAGAGCGAGATGGACTCGTTGGTGGCCCAGGGGCTTCTGCGCCCCAACCCGGAGGAGGGACCCGCGTGGTGGGTTATCCCGTCGGCGGAGCACCGGGAGCCGCACCCGCCGGAGGGGTACGTGGTGAGCTTCACGCGCTACCACCGTATGGGGCTCGGCGTCCCGCCGAGCCGCTTCATGCGGGGGCTGGCCCACCACTTCGAGGTGGAGCTGCAGCACTTCTCCCCCTTCTCCCCCAACTCCATCTCGCACGCCGCCATATTCGCCGCGGTGTGCGAGGGGTACCTGAAGATGAGGCGCCGCATGTTCGTCCGTCCATCTCTTCCGGGGCGAGCTCTTCATCAAGGCCCTAAAGCCCAGCGGGAGGCGGGCTCTGCGCATGGGCTCCCTGGCCATCACTGCGAGGGCTGGGACCTCGTCGGCCAACGTCCCTCGCGAATACCTGCGATACAAGCTTTCCACCAACCAGGCCGGGTGGGACGACCATTGGTTCTATCTGCGGAATGAAGATGGTCTCTTTCCGCAGTACACCGGCAGGGTCCTCGCTCAACGCCCGGAGAAGTGGACCTGGGGCGTCGCGGCGGACAGGCAACGCCACCTGGCCCCGCTGATGAAGATGATGAAGACGCTGGTGGATGAGAAGAAGTTGACCGTGCAAGCGGTCATTTGGGCGTTCCACCAGCGAAGAGTTCTCCCGCTGGCGGACCGCCCTCTTCTTATGCACGAGATGGGGCCGGAGGCCGAGCTCGAGGCGCTTAATCCGTTCGAGGATGGCCGAGGAGAGGCTGTCCCGGAACGAGGGCGTCTCCCGGGTGTCAATCACGATTCAGGGGCCGTTCATCCCCGAGTACACCCACCTGGTCGCCATGGCACCCGACGAGGGGTGTCTCGACCTGGTAAGCCTCCCTCGAGCTGAGCTGTTCCGAGCCCCCTCCCCCTTTCTCCCTCCTTCGAACCTTTTGCATTCTTCTTGTGGTTTGTCTCGTCACGCTTCTTCTTTTTTCAGGGGGCGTTTACTTGTCGCGCGTCGAGGCCCCCGGTGAGGGAGGACGCCGCGGATACTCAGGTGAGGCGCCTTTCTGCTCAGAAAGACAAGGAGAGCAAGGATGCCAGGAAGAAGAAAGAAAGAAAAAAACAAAAACCTGCGTCGCTTGGCTCGGGAGCAGAGGCTGGCGAAGGCTCGTCGCAACCGTCAGCCTGGAGACGGGTCCCCCGAGCTGAGCTCCTCGAGCTCGGAGGAGGAGAGCGATGATGAGGAGGAGAGCGACGACGAGGGGATGGATGCGCGCCTGAGGCGCGCGGGGGTCGTCGATGACAGGGCTGACCGCTCCTCTGTGCAGGAGGGTATACTGGAGGTCCCCGCGGCGAAGGGACCGCGCAGGACGCAGCCGCGGAAGGCGGCGCCGATCCCCGCCTCGTCGGGGGCCCAAGGTCCGTCGAGCTCTGCGCCGGCCGTGCCCCCGGTCGCGAGGAAGCCCCGAACCCGGAGCGCCTCTGCCACAGCACCAACGGAGGCCGCCCCCGTGTCTGCCCAGGCGGGAGGTCTCGAGAGGGGTCGAGCCTCGAGGGGCAGTGACCCCATCGGGAGGGGCTCCGGGTCCGACCGCCGCGAGCTATCGAGGTCGGGGTCGAGCCCGCGGAGGCGGGCGCCAGGAGGAGGTGTCGAGCCCGCGCCACCACGAACGTCGGGGAGGGAGCCCCCGGGCGCCTCGTGCCCAGGGGCGGGAGCGCCCCCGGAGTCCATCGCCGCACCGCCGCCGGGACACAGTAACGGACGCGGGAGGGCGCGACCGCCAGCGCGAGCGCCGGAGCAAGTCCCGGAGCCCGCGCCGGGGCGGGCGCCGCGATGACAGCACGAGGGAGGTGCGGTCGCCCCCTCCCGCGATGCGGGCGGAAGGAGGGATCCCCCTCGAGGTCGAGCCACGGGAGGCGTCGGGAGCCCTCCCCCCATCCCAGCCCCGTGAGACGGCCCAGGCGAGGGCTCGAGCCGCGAGGTGGGCTCGAAGCCCCTGAGTGGGTCCGGCGATTCCGGGAAGAAGCCCAGCCGCCGCTTTGGGTAAGTAATTTTCTTGGACTTCGTCGGCAGCGAGGCTTTACCTCTCTACTTTTGATGACGCATGCCGTCTCTGGTTTCTCAGGGGGAAGCGCTCCTACCAGGAGGTGGACCTCGCTTCGTCCAAGCGGGCCAAGACCTCGAGCCCCGTCGAGGCACAAACACCTCGAGGTATGGCACCTTCCTCCGCTAGAGAAGCTGCTTGGCTGGAGAAGGCTCGAGCTGCCGTGGCTCGAGGAGGCCAGATGATCGTCGCAAATTTTGGTGAGGCCGTCGCCATCGACCGCAGGGGTCGAGGCACTCTTCCTGGTTCTGATGTCACCGTCATCTCGTATTGCAGGGGCCTCAGCTCATGGCATCGAGCCCGCCACTACCATCTCTGCTGAAGCGCTGCCTCCTCCCCCTCCTCCTCCTCCCGCGATGGTGCCAGCTGGAGCGCCACCCTTCCCCTCACCACGACGGCTGTTCCGGGGGAAGCGCCTGGGGCGAGCACGGCCCCGCCGGTGTCTGGGGCTGAGGAGACTGCGCCCCTCGAGGCCCCGACCGACACGAGCCGGGCTGCGGCGGAGGGAAAGGGGGGAGAGGAGTTGGCGGAGGAGAGCCGACGGTGGAGGAGCCGACGGTGGAGGACCTCCTGAACGAGCTGGAGCAGGGCCGCTCCTCGCCGTGGGCTCGATGATGGTGGAGGCGCCCGAGGCGCCGGCTAGCGCCGACAAGGCTCCGGAGGGCCCGGCCAGGAGAAGCCGGGCTCGTGCCGTCGGGCGGCGGGCCGCAGTCGGGGCAGCTCGGGGCGGAGAAGGATCTGCCCGACATCGAGCTTGACCGGCCAGTATGGCCGTTTCCCGATGCGCCGAGCCCGTCCCTCGCCATGGTCTCCGTCGAGCAACCGTCCAGCGGGGGGCCCCGCGCGAGGTGCGGTCCATCCTCCGGGAGGTGGCCGGGCTTATGGCGGAGGCGGAGCGGTCCTGCTCCGAGGAGGCGGGCCGGTCCGCACAGGTGTCGGCCGCCCTCGCGAGGGCTGAGGCGGAGCTTCAGGATCTCCGCGCTGAGCTGGGCCGGAACGCCCAAATGGCGAGTCGGCTCAACGAGGCGGAGGCGGAGGTCCGGTCGGCTCGAGGCGAGGCCGCTCGATTCAAGGAGGAGGCCGCCGCCGCTCTCGAGGCGTCGAGGCAAGAGGCCGCGGACGCCCGAAGCGAGGCCACCTCCGCCCGGGCTGAAGTTGAGGCGGCGAAGCAGGAGGCCGCTGACGCCCGTGGCGAGGCCGCCACCGCCCGAACCGCAGCGGAGGCGGCGAGAAAAGAGGCCGAGGACGCTCAATGCGATGCCGCCGCCGCTCGGTCCGCAGCGGAGGTGGCAAAGAAGGAGGCCGAAGACGCCGAGAGTGATGTCGCCACCGCCCGAGCTGCCGAAGGGGCGGCGCGGCAGAAGTGATCCGAAAGGATCTGGCCCTCGTGGAGGCGGGCAGGCTGATCGAGGAGCTCAGGGCCGAGAAGCTCCTCATGCTGGCCGAGAAGCGCAGGCTCGAGCAGCGCGCTGAGGGCCTTACGAGCGACCTCGCCGCCCTGGGGCAACATTGCGATGGTGAGGCTTACACCTTGTCCTTGTTTGGGTCTCGAAGCTTTTTGTTACGCCATAGTCTCATTCCTCCTCGTTCGTTGCGCAGGGGTCGAGGAGACGGTCGAGGAGCTCCGCGGGACGAACCAGGCTCTCTTGGACCAACTCCAAGACGAGACGGTGGTGGCGGAGCGGGCTCGCACCTCCCTTGACCGGCTCGGCTCCCCGTGGGGTGCTCTTCCAGTGGCTGCGGCAGAGGGTGCGGCGGCCCGAGGCGACGCGTTGGTCGACGCCTTGTGCTTCTTCGACGCAGCGGCGCGGGACCGTGTCCGGCAAGCTCTCCATCATGGCGTCAAGCAGACGCTCGCGGTTGTCCGCTCCGGCTTCCGCTTCCCGGTCCATGTTGTCGCCAATGGCTTCATCGAGATCGAGGGGAAGGACGAGGAGTGGAACAACCGCCGTGTCGACAAAATCTTGGAGAAGATGGAGAGGCCGGGGACGTCGCTCGCGAAGATCTTCGAGGTGGACGTGCTGCCTCCTGACGCCAGCAGCGGTGTCGAGGGCCCTCCTCCTTCTAGCTCGGGTGTCGAGGCTGAGCCCGCCGTGGAAGACCTCGGGAGGAGTATCGGACCGACGAGGACTGAGGCCTGCGTGCCAAATTTGGGCGTCGAGGCCCTTGTAAGAATTTTATGACATGAATGAGGGTACGTCGAGACCCGAATGTATATATATGACTTGTTATTGAAAGAGTTGTTTTCTTTTCAAATGCGTTTGACCACTTCTCTTTGTTGCAAGCTCGAGTTTCTGCTAGCTTAGTCTGTGTTCCTTCGATACGTCGCGAGCTCCTCGAGGGAGGCGTAGGTAGGGTACCGTAGCCCGGGGGCGTAGGTGGCGTCTACGTCGACGCCTCCCGACCCTTGGAGGCTCGAGGTATTTTAGGATTTAGACGTCGCTAGTTCACTCGAGGCACGAGTCGAGACGAGGGTCGAATTTTTGAAAAGAAAACGCGCTTTTTCCGGAGTCTGGGGGGGTTTCCCCCTGTCAGCCCCCGAGGGAGGCTCGACCCTGAGCAAGGCAGGGTCGAGGCTACCTTAAGTTGCTAAGTAAAAAATGAATGACAGTGCGCGAGTTTGTTCATTCATGTTTGACATGTTTGTACAAAGCAACAAAATGAACAAGGCCTCGAGGCCTTTAAGGGTAGAAGCGACGTAGCTGAGATATGTTCCACGCGTTCGCCAGGATCCTGCCTTGGCCGTCGTAGAGCTTGTATGTTCCTGGCTTGAGCACTTCAGCTACGGTGTATGGGCCTTCCCACGGAGGGGTGAGCTTATGGCGCCCTCGATTATCTTGCAGCCGTCGAAGCACGAGGTCCCCCACCGCTAGGTCCCTTGCTTTGCGCACGTGCTTGTCGTGGTAGCGTCGAAGTGTTTGCTGGTAGCGTGCGGAGTTGATGAGCGCCACGTCTCGGGCCTCCTCGAGCTGGTCCTTGGCGTTGGCAAGCCTCTCGTCGTTGTTTTGCTCGTTGTAGGCTCGAAGTCGAGGGGAGCCGTACTCGAGGTCCGTAGGCAAGACTGCCTCGGCGCCGTAGGTTAGGAAAAACGGAGTGAACCCGGTGGCTCGACTCGGCGTAGTCCTGAGGCCCCACAGCACCGAGGGGAGCTCTGCGGCCCACCCCTTTCCGAAATTTTTGAGGGTCTTGAACAGCCTCGGCTTCAGCCCATGGAGTATCATGCCGTTGGCGCGCTCGACCTGCCCGTTGCATTGAGGGTACGCAACCGAGGCCCAGGTCACGCGAATGCCGCTGTCGTCGCAGAAGTTGGTAAACTTTTTGCCCGTGAATTGGGTGCCATTGTCGGTGATGATGACGTTAGGCACCCCGAACCGGTACATGATGTCTGCGATGAACTCGACGGCTTTCTCGGAGGTGGGGTCACCTATGGGCTTGGCCTCGATCCATTTGGTGAATTTGTCGATGGCCACGAGCACGTGCGTGTACTTTCCGGTTGTCATCTTGAGGGGACCCACGAGGTCGAGCCCCCAGACGGCAAACGGCCAAGTAATGGGGATCATCTGCAGGCGTGTGCGCGGGCTGGTGCGTTTGCTTGGCGTAGAATTGACACCCATGGCATGCTCGGACCAAGCGCTTGGCGTCCCCAATGGCGGTCGGCCAATAGAAGCCTTGACGGAAGGCGTTCCCCACCAGGGTCCTTGGTGCTGCGTGGTGGCCGCAAGCCCCCGAGTGCATGTCGTCGAGGAGCTTGCGTCCTTCCTCGAGGGGGATGCAGCGCTGAAGGATTCCTGATGGGCTTCGTCGGTACAGCTCTCGTTCGTCGCCGTAGATGACGTAGGTCTTGGCCCTTCGAGCGATGCGTCGGGCCTCTGTCTTATCCTCCGGCAGCACGCCTTGCGTCAAGTAGTCGAGGAACGGCGTCCGCCAGTCGAGGCGTCGTGATGACGAAGTGGTGGGCGCGTCGATTTGCATCGCCTCAACGGATGTCGAGGGGTCATTCCGAGGGGTGGCGTCGAAGGTCGAGCCCCCGTGTCTGGCTCGAGGGAGGCGTCGAGGGGCCAGTCCCCGTGTTTGGCTCGAGGGGTGGCGTCGAGGGGCCAGCCCCCGGGCCGATTTTGACGGATGGCTCGAAGACGTCCCTCGAGAAAACATCTGGTGGAACCGTGCCGCGTGGGACGCCAACTTTGCCAGCTCGTCCGCGGCCTCGTTGTACTTTCGAGCTATGTGGTTGAGCTCGAGGCCGTAGAAATTACCTTCTAGCTTGCGCACCTCCCCGCAGTATGCCTCCATCTTGGGATCGATGCAGCTTGAAGCCTTCATAACCTGGTTGACGACGAGTTGCGAGTCCCCTCGAACGTCGAGGCGTCGGACCCCGAGCTCGAGGGCGATGCGCAGCCCATTAACCAAGGCCTCGTACTCAGCGACGTTGTTGGAGGCGGGGAAGTGCAATCGTAGCAGGTAGCGCATGTGGACTCCGATGGGTGAGATGAAGAGCAGGCCTGCGCCTGCCCCCGTCTTCATGAGGGATCCGTCGAAGTACATGGTCCAGAGCTCGGCTTGGATTTGTGCCGGCGGGAGCTGGGTGTCGGTCCATTCAGCAACGAAGTCCGCCAACGCTTGCGACTTGATGGCTTTTCGCGGTGCGTAGGTGATGGCCTCCCCCATTAGCTCGGCGGACCACTTGGCGATGCGCCCCGTGGCCTCCCGATTGTTGATGATCTCGCCGAGGGGGAAGGATGACACCACCGTTACGGGATGAGCGAGGAAGTAGTGCTGGAGCTTGCGCCTCGTGATGATGATGCCGTAGAGCAGCTTCTGGATGTGCGGGTACCGGACCTTGGCCTCGGAGAGCACCTCACTGGTGAAGTACACCGGCCGTTGGACTGGCAACGCATGATCCTCCTCGTGCCTCTCGACGGCTATGACCGCGCTGACCACCTGAGTGGTTGCGGCCACATAGAGGAGGAGAGGCTCGGGGGAATCGCCACCCTGGGCTGGTCGTGGTGGCACGAGAATTGGCGCGGAAGTCAGCAACCCCTTCAACTTGGTTAAGGCTTCCTCGGCTTCGACAGTCCACGCAAAGCGTTCCGTCTTCTTCAGCAGGCGGTAGAGTGGTAGTGCCTTTTCCCCTAGCCTCGAGATGAATCTGCTGAGAGCGGCTAGGCAGCCTGTCACTTTCTGTACACCCTTGAGGTCTCGAATTGGGCCCATCCTCGTGACTGCTGAGATTTTTTCGGGGTTAGCCTCGATCCCCCGTTGTGAGACAATGTAGCCAAGTAGCATGCCCGAGGCACACCAAAGACACATTTCTCGGGGTTGAGCTTTACATTCTTGGCCCGGAGGCACCCGAACGTGGTCTCGAGATCGCTGATGAGGCTCCCGACTTTCCTGGTTTTAACCACGATGTCATCGACGTAGGCCTCGACGGTTTTGCCTATGTGTTCGCCAAAGATATGCTGCATGCAGCGTTGGTACGTTGCCCCGGCGTTTCGAAGGCCGAAAGGCATTGTAACGTAGCAATACATACCAAAAGGCGTAACGAAAGAAGTGCGAGCTCGTCGGATTCTTTCATCCTAATCTGGTGGTAGCCGGAATACGCATCGAGAAATGAAAGTACTTCACACCCCGCAGTGGAATCGACAATCTGATCAATTCTAGGCAAAGGAAATGGAACTTTTGGACATGCTTTATTCAGACCAGTGTAATCTACACACATCCGCATTTTTCCATTCTTTTTCCTAACTAGCACAGGGTTAGCTAGCCACTCTGGGTGAAATACCTCCTTGATGAATCCGGCCGCCGCCAAAGCTTATGCACCTCCTCGCCGATGATCCTGCGCTTTTCCTCGTCGAAGCGGCGCAGGCGTTGCTTCACCGGTCTGGACCCGGCCTGGATCTCCAAGGCGTGCTCGGCGACTTCCCTCGGTATGCCCGGCATGTCCGAGGGGCTCCATGCAAACATGTCGATGTTCGCGCGGAGAAAGTCGACGAGCACTGCTTCCTATTTGGGCTCGAGGTTGGCACTGATGGTCAACGTCTTGCCATTGGTCGAGGTCGGGTCGACGAGTACCTGCTTGGTGTGCTCAGCCGGCTCGAAGGTGCCGGCGTGGCGCTTTGCTTCTGGGGCCTCCTCGGTGGCCAAGGCCGCCAAGGCCTCGAGCGAGTCGAGGTGGACGTTGGCCTCCCCACGCTCGACGCACTCCACGTCGCAGTGGTACGCGTGCTCGTAGGAGGTGTCGACGGTGATGACCCCTTTTGGCCCCGGCATCTTGAGCTTCAAGTACGTGTAGTTGGGAACCGCCATGAACTTGGCGTAGCCTGGCCGGCCGATGATGGCGTGGTAGGTCCCTTGGAAGCCGACCACCTCGAAGGTGAGCGTTTCCCGGCGGAAGTTAGCGCGTGCAAAGCAAACTGGCAGGTCGATGCGCCCGAGGGGGTGGGCTTTCTTCCCTGGTACTACTCCGTGGAACCCCCCGACGCTGGGTCGGAGCTGACCCTCGAAATCCCCAGGAGGTCGAGGGTCTCGAGGTATATGATGTTGAGGCTCGAGCCCCCATCCATCAACACCTTGGAGAACCGCACGTCGACTATGACGGGGTCTACGACGAGGGGGTACGCTCCCGGGTTTATGACACGGTCCGGATGGTCGTCACGGTCGAACGTGATCGGAGCATCAGACCAGTCAAGATACCGGGGGGCGTCGTGGCAGAGTGCAAAGATCTCTCCGGCGCTCCTTCTTTCTTTCTCGAGCTGAGAGCCCGACGGTCGGCCCCCGTAGATCATGTAGCAATCGCGCACCGGAGGGAAGTCGCCGTCCGCGTCCCCACCGCCGCGCCGATTGTTATCCTTGCCCTTAGGCGCGTCTTCTTTCTTATCGCCGAGCTTGGAGTAGTAGCCTTTCAACAGTCGGCAGTCCTTTAACTTGTGATTTACGGGCCCCTGTGATAAGTGCAGGGGTCCTCGAGCATCTGGTCGAAAACAGCCCCGTCAGGGGGCCTCGGGCTTCTTAGGGTCGAGGGCGCCCACGAGCACTTCTTCATCGCCGTCGTCATCGGCGCCGCGCTTCGCCTTTGACTTTGCTTTTGTTCTTCTTCTTTTTGTTATTGTTGTTGTTGTTGTTCTTGGCGTCGTTGCCCTTGTTCGAGCCCTCTGGCGGTCGTCCGCCCTTACCTTTGTCCGCGGAGCGGCCAAAGAAGGCCCCCACTGCTTCGTCGCCTGAGGCAAAGCTGGTGACACGATCCATCAGGTCCTCGACCGTCCGGGGACGGTAGCGCCCTAGCTCATGAACCAGCTCTTGGCATGTCGTGCCCGCGAGGAACGCTGAGATGACGTCCTCATCAGGCACGTGGGGGAGCTCGAGGCGCTGCTTCGAGAACCGCCGAGCAAAGTCGCGGAGGGGCTCCTCCGCCGCCTGCCTGCAACGCCGTAGGTCCCAGGGGTTGCCTGGGCGCACGCAAGTCCCCTTGAAATTCCCGTCGAAGACCCTGACTAGGTCGGCCCAGTCGTCGATCCGATCCGGCGGGAGCCCCTCGAGCCACCGGCGGGCGGTGTCCGAGAGGTAAAGTGGGAGTTGGCGTATGATCACACGGTCGTCGTTCTTCGCTCCGCCCAGTTGGCAGCCTAGGCGGAAGTCCGAGAGCCAGAGCTTGGGCTCGACCTCCCCGTCGTACTTCACGATGTTGGTCGGCGGTCGGAAGCGGTCGGGGAGGGTTGAGCTTCGGATGGCCCGGCTGAAGACTCTGGGGCCCGGGGGCTCGAGGGCTTGCCGGTCCTCGTCGCTGTCGTAGCGCCCCCCTCGATGGGCGCTATAGCCACGCTCCTGGGCCCCCTTGTCCTTGCGCCGGCGGTTGATGTCGTTGCGGGCGTCGTTGGGGTCTCGAGGTGGCCGGTTGTCGATGATCCGTTCGCGGACTGGCTTAGCTCGAGAGGCGTCCGGCTGGTGGACGGATGCCTCGCGCTCGTTGCGGGGCGTGTCCGCCGGCTTCCCCGAGGCTGCTCCGCGCCGGCGTGACGCCGAGCTCTCGGCTTGCTGCACAGCGGCTGTCTCGAGGAGGTTCTTCATTTCCCCAAGCATGCGCCTGGCGTCAGGGTTGGAGACGGCGGGCAGATCGCGGAGCAGCATTGCCGCCGCCACCACGTTCTGTCCCGCTCGCGGGAAACGCACCTCGGGGCGTGCTGGCGCCCCGTCCTCGAGGATCTGCCGGTGGACCTCTCGAGCTCGGCCACGAGCGCCAGCACCTCGAGGCTGGGCTGGTTCTTGTGCTAGGGTTTTCTCGAGCTGCAGCAGGCGTTGTCTGTCCTCCTCGGCCTTGGCGATGGCCTCCCGCAGCTGCGCGAGCTGCGCCACTCGGTCGTCGCTGTGCTGGGATGGTGCAGCCGGTGCCGGGGGTTCGTTCCTCCCGTGAACACGCGACCCGCCTGCCGCAGCCACGTCTCCGGGCCCTTCGAGGTTGAGCGCCGGCCTGCCGTCGTCGCCCTCGTCCTCGGTGTCGCATATGACCCCCTCGAGTTGGAAGCACTCCCTGGTGGGATCCCAGAGGTCGGGGTCGTGGTAGTCGTATTCGTCGGAGTCGGAGCTGGTGACGCCGCGCCGCCTTGGCTCGTGGCGGTTGCAGCTCGCGGTACCACTCCCCGAAGGTGGCTGGACGAGGTGGCTCGACGGCTCGTGAGAGGCCGCGGTCGACGCGTGCGGGGTGGACAATCTCCAGGTTGGCCATGGCCTGCAGCAGCACGCCCGGGCGTCCCTCCTGCTCCGCCGGCTGTCGGCCCCGACTGCTCTCGTTGAGCTGGCGGGCGCAGGCTGCCGCGGAGCCGTCGAGGCCGAACGGGTACTGCGGCGTCGAGCGCGGTACACCCCGTGCGGGAGGAGGCTGGGCGGCGTCGACGGTGCGCGGCTCGGAGGCCTCTGGCCTGGCTCCTGGTCCGTGCGCATGATGAACGCGAAGTCGCTGGGCGGGCGCGGGCGCGCCGGGAAGTCTCCTGCCGTGCGCCGGGCAAGCTCCTCCTTGGGAACTCCGCGCCGGGCCGCGGAGTGGGCGTATGCCGCCGGCACCGCCTGTGCCTGGCGACGATGATGATGACGGCGCCGCTCACGGGGTGGCGACGCGTGATGGTGTGGACGACGTGCCATGCTCCTCGCACGGGGCGGCGCGACACGCCATCCACTCCACTCGGGCCCTCCATGGAGAGCAAGGTCAGCTCGTTGCGGTTGTCAGTGGCCAGGAACTCGAGGCTCCCGAACCAGATGACGGCACCGGCAGAAAACGAAGGAGTCGAAGCAGCCATCCAGGAAACGGCGAGAAACCGACTCGACACGCGAAGCCCCTACCTGGCGCGCCAACTGTCGGTGTTTCGTACCCGGGGTATGACACCAACGAGTAATATGATCGCGTGCTCTCTTCCTGGATGGTGATGCAAGATGACACAAGGATTTATCCTGGTTCGGGCAAAGAAGGCCCTACGTCCAGCGGGGGAGGAGGTTCTTGTATTACTTGCACCTAAGTGCTCGTACAGGGGCGAATACAAGCTCTGTGAGCGTGGACCGGAGTCCGGACTTGAGCGTGTGGATGTATGCGTGTTCTAACGTGTCTCCCCTTTTGAATGAGGGCCCTGGTGTCCCCTTTTATAGAGTAAGGGGAGGCCAGGGTTACACAAGGGTATTGCATGTGTCGGAGTGTATTGTATTCCTTACGAAGAAGGGTAGGAACCCTGTCTTGTCGAAGACATTGTAGCCGACGTGGGCGTTGCTGTTGAAGCGTCCTTGAAGCGTGGCCTCCATCCTGGGCGCGGACGTGGAGGCGTGGCGAGGTGGAAGCCGTACAGCACCCATCCCGGAACGTACAGGACGCGGCGTGGTCCCTCCGGGTCTTGGGGTACCTGTCCTCCAATAGCATGAAAGTAGTTAGGGCTCGAGGGGCGCGGAGCCGGCCTCGAGGCGGCGCCTACGGGGGGCTCGAGTCCCCGCAGGTATGGGCAAGTCCCGTGAAAATTGATTGAGCGGCAGGCATCCGGGCCTCGAGGCGTGGCTTGGACGTGCCACAGTGTAGGGCGTGGGTTAACAGTGCTTCACTGGTGCCTTTTCGCCCATACTTATGGTGAAAACGAGACTTGACTCTGCCCCAGTCCACTGTGGCACACGTTGTGTTACAGAGGACGTGACTGGAGTAGGTGGACGAATTAAGTGCGCGGTATGGGGCTGGCATCCGATGTCTGCGCCGCTCGAGGGAGGCATAACGCGTCTCGAGGGATAGGCCGCTGTGCCAGAGAGGCTCGAGGTCCCCGCGTGGGGTCTCGAGGTGTGGTGTTCGGCTGTGGGGGGCTCGAAGGGTAGTGGAGCGCTTGCCCGAGGCCTGACGTGGAGGGCTCGGGCGAGACGGAAAACGATCGCTCGCCCGAGGCCTGGCTTGGAGGGCTCGGCTCGGTGGGCCAGCGTTGTAGGCCTCGGGGGGTCGGCTTTTTAGGGGGCTAGACTAGTTAGGTCTGTTATTAATTGGTGTTCTAGGTTTAACCTATTTGTTTGCGTTGATCGGGGGTACCCCTTTTGCGGACCCCCGACAATAGTGTTCCATAGATCATTAATTAGAATTAATTATTAACCATCCCATCCCAACCATGACTGCAGGGCTAAGCATGACTTCTACCCAAAACATCCCAAATCAGGTGACAAGGATACTAAACCATATCATGGGATGCAAATTTAGACACTACATGCATCTACAGGATCTACTCTACTCTAATACCAAAAGTAAAATAAATATGGGTGCAAGATGTTCAAGGACACTTGCCTACGGCTGGTCGAATCAACCGATCCAAGAAAGTCTGGAGCGTCTCGTACTCCGCACTCTCTGGCCCAATCAACATACATGACACATATAAAGCGAAATAAATAAAAGTACAACAAATAGTACCAAAATAGTAAACAAATAGATCTACTGCATAGAGAATGAAATTATGAAACTAACGCAAGTTGAATGGGTCGAATCGGAGTTAAAACACAAAGTTATGGACATTTGAAGTCGGGTGGCAAAACTGTAAATAATTCAAACTCATTTTCGCAATTTAAACAATTCAAATCTGAATTTAAAGGCACACTGGACCGGGCCTCATTTTCCCGAAAGCTCAGGGGCTAGGGCGCTATTTTTGCAAGACTCAGTGAACATGACATGTGGATTGCGGGTTGGTTCTCGGAAAACTAAGGGGGGGGGCGTTTGCAAAACTTCCAGCGACTGGTCGGCGGTGTCCGCGTGGACGCCATGTGGCGGCTCGCCACTGGCCACGGCACGCCACGTAGGAGAGGAGAGGGTGCGGTGGCGGGAGGACCTCGCCTCGGTTCCTCGGATCCCTAGGGGCTTAACAGCTAGAATTTCTTGACTCAGAGAACAGTGCTGATGGAGCGCGGGTTGGTTTGGGAGAACCTCAGGGTGTTTTCTGTGAAATGGCCGGAGCCGGTCAGCGCCGACGGTGTGGTTGCCGTGTGGCGCCAGGTGGCGTCTCGGGATAGGCCGATGCATCACGTGGCCCGTGAACGTGCTGACGCGGCTTCTGTGGACCACGTTCACGGTGCGGTGCACCCGGTGCATACCGGTTCGCACCCTGATCTAATCTAGGCCCTCAGCTTCGGATCGGATGGCTAAGGAGAAAAGGAGGGGTTGTGCTCGTCGCCGGTCCCTGAACGCGTGGCGGCGCCCTGTCTTCTACGGCAGCGCCATCACTGGCTTGGCTCGGAACTAGCCTTAGCGGATGGTAGAAACTGCGGGAGTGGGCGGGATCGAAAGTGGAGCTTACAACAGATTCGGTGGCGGGGTCCTTGTCATCGGAGACCACACCATTGAGTGGGTTTGTAGGCGCTGATGGCGGTCGTGGTCCTGAGCTTCGTGGGGTCATCGTGGCGGTGCTCCAGGCGCTGATTTCCACCAGAAATCGATCCACCGAACGCGTTAGGGTTTGCTAGTGCAGGGATGCGCAGAGGGGGAATCGGTGGCAGCCTCTGCTGGAGAGAGCGAGCTCGCCCCTCGCTCGGCAATGGCGGTCGTGACTGGGTGGAGGAGAGAAGGAGGTTAGGGTTGGTTGGATGAGCTGGCGCGGGCGGTGGCGGCGGAGTACTTGTAGGGCAAAGCGAGAGGGTGGATGGCGGCTGCATCTGTGGATCAATCAGGGGGGGTGAGCGGAGGGCTGCGCGCACGCTACTGCCGTGCGAAGGGCGGGGAGGAGTAGTTGGGAACGACGACTGACAAGTGGGGGCCATCGGTCAACGGACGGTGGCGCATGGCCCACTGGTCAGAGGAAGAAGGGAGGGAGGGCGCTCGGCTGGGCCTGCTCGGGAAGGGAAAGCGGAGGGAGTGGGACGGGCCACCAAGGGAGGGAAACTGGGCCGCGCGCTGATGAAGAGGAGGGGGAGCGGGGCGCTGGGCTTGGCCAGCAGACGCGCGCGGACGGCCAGTGGCCTGCCTGCTGGGCTTGCGCGCAGGAGGGGGAGGAGGGAGCGGGCCGGTTGACTTGCGGGCCGGGAGCGGGGGAGGGGAAAACTGGGCAGCGGCTTGGGCTGGATGGGAGGGGCGCGATGGTGGGCCGCTGGGCCGAAAATGGGAAGGGAGAGGAATTTAGGTCCTTTGCCTCTTTTTTTTCTTTCTTTTTCTTTTGCAAACCTTTTATAAATTTATTTGAAACCAAATTTCAAAATAGTTTGGAAACAAAACTAAGTTGCAAACTTTTCAAAATATTTTCTCTAGGTTTTGCAAACAAAATTTTGAGTTTGAAAATTTTTCATAAGCTTTTTATTTAATTTCGAAATAGAAAAATTCGATTCGCCGTATTACGGTTTAACAAATTCTTTTTCACCCGATTAAAATTATGCAACGGCATGAATGCAACAAACATCTGGCTAGGATTTTCCTCCATCTAGGATTTTGGCCATTTTCTTAATTAAATTCTTATTAATTTTATTTATTTAAAACCTGGGGTGTTACACATAGTCCCTAGGGAGATGAAGTCACTACCACTACCACTTGTCTATCAGTAACTCAGATAGAAACACCACAACTGTTTAGCTACAGCACACTCAAAGAAAAAATGTTGGATAGATTCATCCTCAGCACACAAAGAGGCAAGACTGGTCCTCCACTCTTTTCCTAAGAGCCAAATTATCCCTAGTTAAAAGCTTATTCTTCGAAAGCAACCAAAGGAAAAAATGAATCCTTGTGGTACTTTTAAAGACCACACAGCCGGTACATAGATAGGAAAAATACCCCTAAAATTAATGACCTTGTACAGAGACTGGGAAGAAAAAACACCACTCAAATTAAACTGCCAAATCAAGTTGTCTTCCTCATCTTTGAAAGTAATAGTAGAGGCCAGCTGTACTATTTCTAACCAAAGGTTGAAAAGCCTATCATCAACACATCTTCTAAAGGTACACTTAAGATTACTCCCATCCCAAAGATCAGCCACTGTAGCAGATTTTTCATTGACTAAAATATAGATCTCCCAAAACTGTATAGCTAAACTAGAAGAACCTAACCAGTTATCTTCCCAAAACTTGCATTTCCTACCATTGCCTATCACCCATCTATACCCCATTTTAGCTGCAGATGCAGCTCTCATCATCCCCTTAAAAAATTCAGAAGCCCCCACCATGGAACTATAGAAGATATTTGGGCTCTGAGTGATATATTTGAAGTCAATGAACTGTCTCCACAATTTATCACCATCTAGATTGTACCTCTTAACCCAGGAAGCCAACAAACACCAGTTAAGGTCCCTCAAGTTAGGGATCCCTAAGCCCCTATACTCTTTCATCATACTAACACTTTCCTAGTTAGCTAAATGGAACTTATGAGCTGATGGGTTGTCATCCCAAAGGCAATTAGCTAGATGTGTATGGAGAATCTTAATAGCCCATTTAGGGAACTTGATAAAGGATAGAAGGTAGACGGGTATACTAACCAGACAAGCCTTAATCAACACCAACCTACCAGCATAGGATAACAACTTACCCCTCCACCCAGCCATCTTCTTCAACATCTTATCTACCAAGGGCTGGATATCCTCCCTACTAAGCTTTTCAAAATGTAAAGGAACCCCTAAGTATTTAATGGGAAAGTTCCCAATAGGGCAAGAGAATAAATTAGCTAACCTCTGAACTAAAAAATCAACATTCATAGGAACAATCTCACTCTTATGAAAGTTAATTCTCATACCGGATATCTGTTCAAACCAGATCAAGATGCCTTTAAGATTTGTGGCAAACTCCTCCTCTACTCTAGAAAAAAGAATGGTATCATCTGCATACTGAAGCGAGATGATCCCCCCTTCCCTAAAATCTTCAGCTAAGCCTTTAATGAGACCATTATCTACCCCTTTTTGTAACATTCTAGTCAGAACATCACCCACTAAATTGAACAAAAGAGGGGAGATGGGGTCCCCCTGCCTAAGACCCTTACCAGCCTTAAAGAACTTACTCTCCTCTCCATTTAAACTAACCCCTACGGAGCCCCCAATGACCAAGCATTTAATCCAGTCTATCCACACCTTACTGAAACCTCCAGACTCTAGGATTTCAAACAAAAAATCCCAATTAATCCTATCATAAGCCTTTTCATAGTCTAGTTTCAGAATAAAACCAGGTCTTTCTTTAGATTTACTGAGACTACGAACCAACTCATGTGCCACCACCACACTCTCTAAAATATATCTACCTTGGATAAAAGCACTCTGTTGGGAGAAACCGGTCTATTTATCACTTTACCTAGCCTAAGGGTCAGGACTTTAGAAAAATCTTAAAGCTACAATTGATAAGGCTGATGGGTCTAAAATTTTTCATATCTCTAGCCTCTTCTACCTTAGGAATGAGAGAAAGCATAGCAAAATTAAACCTCTTCAAATCAAGCTTATTCTGATGAAAATCATGAAACATATCCACTAGATCATCTTTAACTAGATACCAGAATTTCTGATAAAAGATAAAGGAGAGCCCATCAGGCCCAGGAGCCCCCCCAGAGTAACAACTCCACACAGTCTCCTTGATTTCTTTTTCAGAGAAAGGGGCAGCTAACATATCATTCTCATCCTCCTCAACTAAATCACTCTGCCCGCAGAACTCTTGACTCAACGAGATTCTAAGTCTATCCTCTTTCCCAAAGAGATTTTTATAGAAGTTAAAGGCAATATCCATCATGCCCTTCTGATCATCCACTAGACCATTAGGGCCTTCTAACACCTCTACCTTCTTCTTCCGACAACGCTGATTAGCTACTGCCTGGAAATAGGCAGTATTCCTATCTCCCTCCAACACATTCCTATCTCTAGACCTTTGCCTAGCCTTAATCTCTTCTAGAGCCCAAATTTTTTCTAGCTCAGAAGACACCAACTCCATCCTACTTTTTTCAGCAACAGAAAGCCCTCTAGAATCCAGCTCACTTTCTAAGTCATTATACTCAACCGCCAACTCAGTTTTATATCTATTTAATCTAGCCACTTCATTCATAGCCCAACCTCTAACTAATCTTCTCAGAGTTCTCACCTTAAACTGCCACCTATCTATACTAGCTAACAGCCGAACAGGGTGTTTTCAAGCTTTTTCAACTACGTCAGAAAAGCCTACCTGATTTAACCACCATTTTTCAAACCTAAAACGTTTCTTACCCAGAAATAAATTAGCTCCAGTTTCTAAACAAGAGGGTTATGATCACTAGGGATCCTATCTAAACATTTAACAGAAGCTAGGGGAAAACCAGAATCCCATTCTGTAGTAACAAAAATCCTATCAATCTTAGCCATGACGGGACATTCTTGGTCATTTGTCCAGGTAAATTTTCTATTAGGAGCACTCAGCTCCAGCAGAGCCCACTTATGCACCCAATCATTAAAGGCATCTGCCCACTTATAGTTAAATCTAGCATTACTCTTATCAGAGGCAAACCTAACCAAATTAAAATCCCCTCCTATCACAACTGGGCCTTGCCAGGCCCCCATAACCAAATGGAGTTCCTTGATAAAAGCTTCTTTTCCCTCCTCATAAGGGGAGCCATACACTACTATCAACTTCCAACTCAAACCAGAGTTCTTATCAAGGAGCATCACAATAATTGAAAAATCCAAAGTAGAAACTAGAGTTGAAACAAATTTCTCACTATTACAACCTACCAAAATACCACCAGCAGACTTTTTTGCATGTAGGTTGAACCAATTGAAAGGAGTACTACCCGAAAGATTCATCAACAAACCCGGGGAGAAAGACTCCTTTTTGTTTCCATAATTCCCACAAAGTCAGCTCTAGTACTATGGATTCTACTAATTAACGCACGGACTCTACCCAATTTGCCCAAACCTCTAATATTCCAAAAAAGCCCTATCATCTTTTCTTCTTATTTTTCTTCCTATTATCTACTCTACCCTAGGTCTCCTCTAATCTAGCCTCTAGAATGTTCATATCACTTGTGCTACCAGACTCCCTAGACATAGTATGAGGATCCACTTCCTCCAACTCACCACTAATCACACCACTCTCAGAGGTGTCTTTACTACCAAAAATAACAGAGTTTCCCAGCCCACTTCCATCAGAAGCTGTTGTATTGGAACAAACATTACTAACCAAATCCCCACTGGATTGAAGCTCTGCTCTAAAGCTACCATTTCTATTTGCCTCTGGGTCTAACATGTGTGGAACCATAGCATGAGATTCAAGCTCTGCTGCAGGAACCTCAAGACTAATCTTACTAGCAATATTTAACATAGAAGAGATAGTAAGAGGGTTTGAGATTGTACCTTTCTCCACTTCCAGATTGCTTTTCCTCTTAATAGCTTGATCCCTACTCAGCATTGAGGCCCCATCCTGAGGAATCCTTTTGCTTTGCCTTTTAGGTAAGATGGGATTCCATCCCCCATTCACCTTCTCCTTCTTGTTATCCTTCTTGATATCCTCAACAATCACTTCCTCAGCTAGCACATCTCCTTGTTGTGTGTCCAACACAGGATCTGCAGAAACCTCTTCTCTAGGTTGTAGCACCGAATTTTCCTCACATCCATACAACCATTCTGCAGGTAGCTGAATACTCTCCTCCTCCACCTCCACATTGTCCACCAACAGGCCTTCCCAATCCACTTCCCTGTCCTCAATCTCCATTGCCTTAAGAAGGTTAATGCAAGAAGATTCAATATCCACTCCTTTAGTTTCCTTGCCCACAAACTCCATGTTAAAGATTTGACTCAGATTTCGAGCAGATCTACTTCCACTAGCTTTTCCTTGCTTGTCTTTAGCCTCACCATTATGCTCACACTTCCCCTCTTTGGACTGAGGTTCAGGAGTAGCTGTAGCTTTAGGACTCCTGTTTTCCAGATTGTTGTCTTTGTTTTCACCCCCTGGAGACTGTCCTCATCAGAATTATCACCACCCCCCTCTCCATCATCATCCTCATCATTATCTTCCTCATTTTTGTCACTTGGACCACACCTTCAGTTTTGAATTTAATCACATACAAATCATCTTTCAATTCCATAAGCTTCTCCTAGGAATCCTCGAAGGATTTTTGCACTTAACTTTAATTCTCACCATAGCAAAGAAGCTAGCAAACAGGGACTGCCAATCTACCTCAACAAGCTTGCCCACAGTAGAAGCTATCTGTCTAAGAGTACCCCAGTCACACCATTTAGGGGGAATACCTCTCACCTGGACCCACACCTCTTTCAGGCTGCTCACTGGATCAATATTACCATTCCACTCTTTCAAGGACACCATTACTGACTGTAAGTGCATCTAGCCCTTAGTGGGTTTTGGTGAATTGAGTGACAACATAACTAAAGGTCTAACAAGTTTGCTAAGTGTATCAAAGGTTCAACAAGTAAAGCAAACTTGATGGTATTCCACATAGTGTTGAAATGAAGGCCAAAATTGTGTATTGTTGTATTGGAAGATCATGGAAACAATATTGTTCAAGCAAAAGACAACAATGCAAATAGAGTTGATGATATGGCTTCTATGTTGTGGGATATCATGGCATCATGAGAAAGCAAGCATATTTGGCAAATGACAAGTGAGACATGGATTGATGATTTTGGAATGGTCTCAACAATGGGTTGCTTTTCATGAGCAAGAAGAGTTTGATAGTGAACTAGCTTTGATCAAGGTTGAAGAATGAATCAAGAATGCATAAGTGAGTAAGTGTCAAGCAAAGGTCAAATGACAAGGGCTTAACATATTGGATATGTGTCATCTCTACATTGGCTTGCTTGTATGGATAAATATTTGGAGAATCACTTTGCATTAATTTGATCAAGCTAGAAGTATGAAGATGGAGATTGAAGTGAGTGTAGAATGTCAAGCCAAAAAGGAGAGGATATAAGGAATCGTGAATTGGCTTGACCATATCAATAATGATCCATATATGTCTCTATGTGAGTCAAACTAAAGCTTGATTGATCTCAACATTTATATCTAAAAGACATTCAAGCAAGGATCACAATATTGAAGAAATGGTTTTCAATGGATCCTCAATATGATGTGACTTGAGTATGGCTTGATAGGGTGAAGATAGCAAGGAAAGGGCTTCAAGGTACTAAGCGAAGGTGAAGGTCAAGGAGACCGAAGTACTATGGCTAGGGTGAAGAAGAGAGTACTTGCATTGAGTCGAGGTACTAATCAAGTTATGAGGAGTCATATTATGTTAAGGATCAAATGATTAAGTGGAAGTGACTTGAAGCCATGGATTGAACTCATATGTGTGGAAATGGTTCAAGTCACATGCTCAAGATGTGCTTGCTCAAAGAAAGGAGACAAAGATGATTGCAACACCTTTTGGAGTGATATCAAGAAGAAATGGCATATAAAGACATTGAACACTCAAGTGGTTAAAATGGTTATATTTTCTTTATCTTGAGTATAGTTATGCTGTACTATCAAGGGGGATGCAATACGAATCATAGACAAGTCTCAAGTACTCAAACTAACCGAACCCGAGTGCTAACATGAGAGAAAACACTTAGCACTGCACCTGCACTTATTGATCTTGGGCTTGTTCTCTGTAGGGTTGGATAGCCCTTGAAACAAGCTTTCTGGAAAGTCCAAGATCACTAAAATCGGAGTTCGGAGTAAAAAGTTATGGCGTTTTTCATGAGGTCACCTGTGCTGTCTCAAGGAGCTGCGGCAGTGCTGCTCTATTGAGCGGCAGTGCTGCTCCCCGGCAGTGCCGGGCTAAGTGCGGCAGTGCCGGGCCTGTACAGCCAGTAACAGCTAGTTTTTGACCTCTGACGGCTAGTTTGGAGTGTGGGGGGTATATATACCCACCCCACGCCTCCAGGTGAGGCTGCTGGTGCCCAAAACACTTCTAACACATCCCAAGCCATTTGAGAGCTCTCCCCAACCTTCTCTTTGTGAGAGTGACATGCTTAGTGCATGATTAAGTGTTGGGGCTGTGTGATTAAGAGCTAGAGATCAGATTAGAGCATTCCAAACCTTGAGCACTTGTCGGGCTTCGTCGATCTTCGTTGTGTATCTTTTACTCTTGGAGGTGAAGCCTCCTAGACGGTTAGGCGTCGCCCGGCGAGCTCCCGTGCTTGTGGTGAGCAGCGGGAAGTTTGTAATCCTCTTGTGCAGCTAGTGAAATCCCCCCTCACTTCAAGAGTTCATTCTCTTGATTTGAGAACGAGGGCAAGGCGGCCTTGGTGGTGAGCCAATCCTTTGTGGATACCTCAACAACGTGGATGTAGGCAAGCCTTGGTGGCAAGCTGAACCACGGGATAAATCTTGTGTCTTGTCTCTTATGTTTTGAATTGCAATATTTGTGTTCCACTCGATCTACTTAGTTGTGAGTGTTTGTGAGTGTAGGTACTCAGTGAACTTGCTGCTAGTAATCTCCAAACACATCTCCAGGTTGGCCTTAAGCTATAACCGAAGACATAGCTGCTTGTGTGCTCTTTGCGCCGAGCGGCAGTGCCGGGCTCCGAGCGGCAGTGCCGGGCTTCGAGCGGCAGTGCCCGGGAGCAGCAGTACCGCTCGAGGTTTTAACATCTGTTTGAGCTGATTTTTAACAGGCCTATTCACCCCCCTTCTAGGTGAGATCAAGGTCCTTTCACTGACCCTTCTTCCAGGTAGAAGTAAGTGGTCTTGTTAATGACTATCCTCTCAATCCTCAACTCTGGTGGGAACCTAACCATGTAACTGAACTCATCCATACTCCTCAAGAGCCAATTCCAGTTTGGGTCAAACAACACCTTCAAATTCTTGAGAATACATTCCTGATCTATTTCCCCCTCTTCCACAGTTATCAAAACCTGACCAAAGCTTAAATCTCTCATCATCCTGCACTACATCTATATGGAAGAAACCCAAACCCCTGTTAGCACAGCCCATATACTGAACCTACTCTGCTCACGCTCTTTCCACCTTGGACACTTTTCAGCAATGTGATTATGTTTGAAGCACACAAAACAAACCTTAGGCTTATTACAGACTGAAATGAAATGGCCAGGTTCACCACAATTATAGCAAATCACTTGAGCAGCTTTGTTGTCAACCATTTTCTCCTCCAACATCAGATCTGGAATCTTCTGCCCAGATGAAGACCCAGCCTCCTGATGACCCCTGCCAGCTAGATCCGAAACCAGAGCCCTGTCCTGTTGCTGCTGGGGAGGTTGCCGACCCTGCTGGATCTGTTGTTGCTGTTGTCCTCCTCTATTCCTGCTTCCCTGAGCACCCCCCTTCCAACAGATCGAGATCCCTGTCCCCTTTGGTTTTGCTGATTGAACTGAAACGACTGTTGGTGCTGGCCTTGGTTGTAGAACGGATTGGGGGGAACCTGGCTAGGGAAGAAACCAAACGGACCTGGAGGATGTGGGTAAGGACCCAACAGAGCACCCATCGGCGGAGGGTAGAACGGTGGCTGTTGATGGAACCATCCGCTGTCTCCCCAACCCCACTCCTCCTCCGGGCTTCTCGGCCGCATCGGACCTCTTCCAGCTCGACCCCGCCCTGCCATGTTCTTCTTCACAATCGACACGAACGAATCCCTAACACCTTCTCCCCAAATGTCAACAGCAAAACTGAGCTTCTTCGGGGAACCAGACCAACTATCACCAGGCCCAACCGGGTAGCAATCTCCCGGATCGAACTGCTTGGACTCCCAGAGATCCTTCCGGGTCCAGACTAGAGCACCCCTTCCTGAATCTCCATCTCGATGTCTGACCCTAACCTGGTCCCGGGAGGAAGAGGAGACCGAAGGAACAAACCATAGCTGCCCGAAGAAGCTATCAATCTCTCCTCCCTCGTCGACATCCACCGCCCGATCTCCACCGTTGGACGCTTGCTTCACCTCCCCTGATCTCGCCATCTGCCCCATTTTCACAGCGCCGTGTGTCCCTCCATTGGGCCCCGTCTGCCAGCCACTAGAGAGGGAGACGACTCCCTTGTCCACGGGCCCAGACCTCAGACGGGGGGGCAGACCCCCAGGCTCTGCATGGAGACGACGGGAAGCGGAGCACGCGCGGTGGCCGGAGCCCACAGCCCTAGAGACCCGTCGCCGCTCGAGACGCCGGGCGGGTCGCCGCGCGGTTGGCCCTCATCTCTCGTGTCCGGTGTGGACTATCTTCACGCGGTGTTCAGCATGTATATTAGAATGTGTTTTTCTCAAATATTAAAGCTATCCAACAGTATCCAGCATAGGTAGCAATCTAACATTTCATTATCTCAACTGAACTGTAATGCAGCTACTCTCTTGTTGATTTTTCCTCAGCGCAAGCCCTTATCTTTATTTATCTTTCTTGTAATACCGTGGGGAACCGTCTTTCTCCAGCCGGCCAAGTAACATTATAGCATTTTATCACCCTTCACCAACATGACTAGGACGAGCAATCCAAATTCCATAAAACTGATGTACTATGCTCCACAAAAAAGTAGAACATAATTCCAGAAATAACTCACAGACCTTAACTCAGCTAGAGCTGTATACCAACATACATGTATTCCCCTTTTATTTATAATTGGTTACCAACTTACATATACTCCTTTTACAACAGCATGATTGTCCCTATATATAAAACTAAGAACAGCATACATTTTTCAGTTTTTCACCAAATTATTTCAGAGCCTGATAGAGGCACACACTGCTAAGAATAGACTACTACGGTGTAGTCCTAGAGATTATTTCATCTTGTTCAGGATAGGAAGGATTGAAGGAAAACATATACAATAGAAAAACTGAAGACCAACTGAAATATTTTTATAATAAAAGCTTAATCATGTCGAATACTAAAGTGATTACTGAAATTATGGAGAAAAGAAGAGCAGAAGAATTGCAGAGTCCCAACCATGTGACCATATTATGTATCTAACAAATTTAAACTGCAAGCTTTCTCCAGCAGTTGAAAATTAAAACTCAACATTCCATTGCAGTCCCTGAATCACAGGGTTAAATTCTTCATATCGTTTGCCACTACTTTATTATGCATGGTAAAGTTATTGAAACCAGCAGGAATTCTCTTCACCAAAAGTAAAACGATGTCATCACAAACAGTGCTATGAAATTCTTCATTTGAGCAGCATTGAACTGAATTTAAATTCTTGCTCATCAGATGTTCATCTGCTCATAGATTCATGGAGTACAAAAGAGTACTGGAAAAGATCATCTTGCAGAGTTGCAGTACAAATAATTAGATTGACTATATAAGCTACTCTTAAGCTTTTAAATGAATGCATCAGTGTTTAAGTCATGGAATGTGTTGTGCTGGAATGTTAGAGGCATGAATGCTGTCAGGAAATGGGACTCAATTAGAAACAAATCCATTGAGGCCAACTGTGATATAGTCTGTTTTCAAGAAACAAAAAAAGATAATCTTGATCAAAGCTTCCTCAGGAAGGTGCTGCTTGTAGCCTTCGACACTTGTGTTTCGGTTCCTTATGTGGGTGCCTCTGGAGGTTTACTGGTTGTCTGGAAATCAAATCTCTTTGATGGTTCTCTGAAGTTTCGAATGGTTTTGCCTTGTCAGTTCAATTCACCTCTAAACAGAACTGTGTTATGTGGAATCTAATAAACATCTATGGGCCTTGCACCACCGAGGGGGAGAATTGAATTCACTGATTGGTTAAAGTCTGTTGATATGGACCAACAACAGGATTGGCTCATTTTTGGGGGACTTCAACATGTATAGATACCCTAAGAATAGAAACAAACCAGGGGCTGACCTTGCCAACATGTTCCTGTTCAATAACATCATTAGCTTCCTGGGCCTAACAGAGATTTCCCTTATTGGGAGAAAGTTTACCTGGTCTAATATGCAAACTCCCCCACTCCTTGAAAAACTAGACTGGGTTTTCGCAAATGGTACTTGGGATCTATCCTTCCCTGACACAACTTGCAAAGCTCCGACAATGGAAGTTTCAGATCACTGTCCCCTCGTTATCTCAATTCACACAGATCTGCCAAGAGCATATACTTTTAGGTTTGAAAATTTCTGGCTTCTCAGGCAAGGCTTCCAGAACCACATTACAGATAACTGGTCTCCTGACGCCTCCCACTCTGATAAAGCTCAAAACATTTCCAGGAAATTTAAAAAACTAAGAGCTGCTCTCAGGGTCTGGAATTCTTCCTTCTCCAACCTGAAACACACTATTGATAATATCTCTCTTACTATTCACTTTCTAGAAGTCTTGGAAGAATATAGAGATTTGAGCTTGGAAGAATGGAATTTCAGAGATATTCCTTAGGGCCCGTTTGGATACTTGGAACTGAATTCATTTTAAGAATCATAATTTAGACACATAATAATTAAGCTAATATGATTATATATGGATTATATTTATATATTATTGTTGCTTATATGAGAGAGATACTCATGTATTGCATTTCTATCGTAGGGGAGTGAGTTGAAGAGAACGTTATAAGTTGCAAAGTAGAAATATAGCATGATAATCTATGGAATCCATTTCCCTCTCTCACCCTATGAATTTGAGATAGACATATATATATGAAACTTGGAAAGTGATGAAATGTCAAATTCCATGGCAAATAGGCTAGTTTATTGAGTGAATTCCAATTCCTCCAAAATGAAGGGATCCAAACGGGCCCTTAGAGAAAAACTTCTGTTTTCTTCTGGAGCAGCAAAGAATTTACTGGAAACAAAGGGATGCGTTAAATGCTAATGCAACCATCAAGCATAGAAGGAACCTAATCTCTAATTGATGACTGATGAAGGACAACTTGTCACCCCTCATAAAGACAAGGAAATACAAATCTGGCAGCCTTTCAAGGAGAGGTTAGGGATCACCGAATTCAATGAAATGCATTTTGATTTGTCATCTCTCTTTCAAGAAAATCATAATCTGAGTTGGCTTGCAATGAAATTGATGTAGTAAACAAATTACCAAATGACAAATCCCCAGAGCCAGATGCTTTTACCAATGAATTCATCAAAAGGTGTTGGCTGTTGGTAGTTCTTAACTTCACTAAAGATAGAGCTAGGCAACTATCCCCGGTAACGGCCCCCAAAATGCTTGTTGACACTTGCTAAACGTCGTTACTAGGAGTAGACTATGGAATCTATCCCCGGCAACGGCACCAGAAATGCTTGTAGCAAGTCCAGTCACTATACCTAAAGGAGTGAAGCTAAAGCAGCTATCTACTAATGTCAAATGGGGTTGTCAATCCCGACACTAGTAGGAGCTAGCTAGCGAGAATGCAATCTACCAGGAGGAGATTCTGCAAGCGCACAGAACTATCGTAGTAGCACTTCCCTGGGAGTACCAGGTGTCGATTTATTTGATCCCAAAGGAAGGCTAGGGTGTTGTATGAGTTGAGTCAAGGAGGGGATGAGAGTCGAAGAATAAGAAAAGGGAAAGAGGAGAAAAGAGGAGATGAAATGCTAGAAAGAATATATGAGTGAATAGGTAAGGATGAAATGAATGGCTAAGGTAAGGTGGATAAATAGGTAGATGGATAGAATGGGATAACTAACTAATAAATAACTAACTAAATACTAATAACTACTCCTAGATAACTACGAAGCAGGATAGGCAAATGCCAAATAAAGCAACCAAATTAAGTATAGTTTTTTCCTATCTTGTCAAGTACCGAGGCGTACTAGCCTTTACCACTGACTTAGGTTGAACGCTAGCACAACGAGCCTTACTGTTAACTGGGCCAACTACGTGGTGGAATTCAAGGCGCACAGGGCTGTCACCACCTGCTTGCTACCACAGCTATCCGGGGGTCCAGCCGTATCTGAAGGTAAGTCTATAACTAGCACCACGCTTAATTATATTCTAACTATCTCTACCCTAGCTTTGAATAGAGACACCCTTGCGAACGTCAGAGCAAATACTTGACTTAATAAGATAACAAACTAAACTAACTAAGCAACCTATTGGCAAAGATCAAACACTAAGCACACCTAGAGATTAACTACTATGGCTAAGTGAATTGAAATGTAGGATAGCTAGGTACTCAGCAATCAATCAAGTATACTAACCAATATGGTAAGTAAATAAAGTAATACTTGAAATGATGAACTAGAATATAGTAAAGTGCTTGAGTAACAAGAGCAAAACCTGAACTGGAGATGAAGGAAGACTCTTCCCAGCTCCAGGACCGATTACTCGCACGCCTCTACTCTTGAGCTAAGCCTTGAGCAGCGCTCCCGCGAGGGCAATAAGGCAAGGATGCCTTGCTCTACTAGCTACCTACTTGCCTAAGCTTGGCTAAATCCTAAGCTACTAGCTCTTTAGCCTTGCTCTCTTCCTTGCTTCTTTGCTTTCCTTGCTTCCTTGCTTGAAATGAAGTGACGCCTCCAGGGGGGTTTATATAGCCTTGTGGAGTGAGGGGGGTACTTATAGGGGGAGGCAGCCGACCTAGGGCTGAGTCAGGTGGCGGGCGCCAGCCCTAGGTGGCGGCTGCCACCCCTAACCGTCCGATTGAACCGCCATTCAACCGAGGGCATCCAGGGGGTCCTCCAAGGCGGTGGTTAGGTCGGTGGCTCAAACCCTAACCGCCTCTTTTCCAATCCAGGGCACGATCTGCGTCACCAGCCTCCCGAGTCGTCCGATTCAACCGACCTAGTGACCAAGGGCCAGGAATTGGCCTTGAGGAGGTCACACGGATCGGTGACGTGGCAGGGAGTGGATTTGGGCCAACTCAAGTGGCGGGCGCCACCTAGGGGTGGCGGGCGCCACCCCCCTGAGGCCCAATTGGGCCCTGCTGAGTGGGCTTGGCCTTTGGTGGTTCAAATATCCAAATTTGGTTCAAATCCTGCATTCCAATAGAAATCTATGGACATGTGGAATTTGGTTAGTTTGAAACCTATTTGACTACTTTTCATGCCTTTTTGATGAATTTTTGGGTAAAATGTTGATGGTAAAACAAGTGTTTAAGGACCATCAACATTGGCCTATAATTAAAAGGGCAACGCTACGGTACCCTCCTTACTTCTCAGGAGGTAATGCTTTAAACAAATCTGAGCCATTGATTTTTTTTAGATTTTTGAATTAATCAACTAATTAATTAATCTAGAAAAGAAAAAAAGAATCTTGGAGACAGATCAGTGGCGCATGCCCCTTCCTTGTTTGTTTTGCATGCAAAGTGTTGACACTTAAAAGTGTCATAGGTAAATAATAAGATTAAAAGATGCATTCGGCTCATAATATTTTAAAGATGAATTTATCTTCTAAAACTTCGTAGTTGAAAGGTCGGATGTTCTAAATAGGATGGATCTGATCACTTGAAGTCTTCCGACCAGTTGTGCTACTGCCGACCAGGTGACGCTGGTCGGAAGCCCTAAAATGATGATAAATGCTGATTCAAGTGCCGATTCTGATATATTGATCGGTGTGACTAGTTTGGGCTGTTGTTTACATAGCCCATTGAACCAGTTTAATCGGTTTATGAATCGGCGAGATCAAGTTTACTTTGTCTAGTCTGGATTGAACTCTTGGATTCCATATTTTGATAGAGTCCAGATAGGAAACTTGGAGATCGTATCTGGAGATGTTTCCTATTGGGATAAGACCAACCCCCTCTATATATATGAGAGGATCATGGCCGATTGAGGCATCCAACCTAATCGATCAAAATCAATCTACTATCCCTTTTACCCTTTTTTCCTCTCTACTTTGTTGTTCGGCGCGTCTCCCGGCGAGGCTCGACGGCGTTCTAGGCGGCCTTGTTGGTCCTAGGGCAACCTCTAAGTGCCTCTCCCCGACGGGTCTTCCCGGGAGGGGTTCTAGAGTTATCAGCACAAGGGATCGAAACCCTAAATCGACCTAAATTGGTCTCTAGATCGGTTCCCATCGATTTAGATAGGTTCCTTGCTGTCTCAGGTTGATCCGCAACCTCTTCGGGCGTTCTAGCCCTGCTGGTGTGTGATTTGGATTGCTTCCGACGTCAACACACTTTTTAGCGACTCCACTGGGGATAATTGAGATTTCATCTACTACCAAGATGGGCGACAAAGATGGTGCTACAGATAAGGATAACATCATTCATCCTGCGGGCATCGACGAGCTCCCCGACGAGTTAAAGCAACAAGCGCAGGCCAAGCTCGACGCTGTGTTGAAGGCTTTCCTGGAAAGCTGCTCGAAGGATTGGCGCGACAAGGTCACCCAAGACAAGGAGTCGGACTTCAGTGAGATAATTCCTACTGTGTCAACCACAACCGCTGAAGACGCTACTGATAAGGTAAATACTAAGGTACATGATGATCCTTACCCTACTCATGCCAATTATTCAGCAATGCTGGTTGATACTTCAAAGACTCTTACCAATACTATTCAGCATTCGTTTAAATTACTCAGCGAACGCATAGACAAGTTAGAAGGTAAAACTGTCGAACCCGAGCGTCCCACCGAACAACCACAGTTCGGCATGCCTTTTGGTTTCTTCAGAGGCCAAACATCGCATAACAATTTTGGCCAATTACAATCAGGATCTGTTGAGACCAGTCATGGTGAAGCTGGTACATCAATAAATACCAATAATGCCCATCATAATTCTGGACGGACCACTCGAACCGACCAGGGAACAACAACAAATAGAACTTCAGGAGGACAGGGAACGGTATTGCCCAATCCACCAAAGTCTCCGAGTCACAATCCCATGCATAACGACGCTCCTAACCCTACCGAAACTGATTTTGGACGAGCTATAAATCGGTTTAAAGAAGAGATAACCAGATCTCTCGAGACTAGTTTGGGGGTCCAGTTTAAACCTAGTTGGACCACTTACTCTAAACCATATCCTTCATGTTTTGATTTATGAAAGCACCTGATGGTTAGAGGGTACCGGATTTTATAAGTTTAGTGGTGACGGTAGTAAAACAACCATGGAGCATGTCAATATGTTCCTTGCACAGATGGGCGAAGCTATTACTTTAGATTATATGAATGTACGACATTTTCCTTTATCTCTTACTGGTACAACTTTTGCTTGGTTTACATCACTACCGGAATGTACCATTGGCTCTTGGGCCGAATTAGAAGAAAAATTTCATAATCACTTTTATGACGGGGTCCAAGAAACTAGGTTATCGCATCTCACGTCGGTTCGACAAGGACGTAGCGAGCCTGTAGTTGACTTCTTTAAGCGCTTTAAAGAAATTAAGAACCGATGTTTTTATTTGATGATCTCCGATAGAGACCTAACAGACCTATGTCTCGCTGGTTTACGTCGGGAGATTAAGGATAAGCTTGAACATTATGATTTCTTTAATGTAAATCAACTTTTGCAAAAGGCCATTTCAATTGAATCGCGCCTTAAAGAACCTTAAGATCCTCATAAGACTCATCGACTGGGTGTACATATTGTTGAAATGAATTCTGATAATTCGGACGATGAGTCTAAAGATTGTTATGCTGCTGAGTTTTTATGGCCAGCACAGAATAAATTAGTCACCTGTCCTTCCCTCGAACCGATTCAAAAGAATCGAGGTGAGGAAGTGAAGTTTACTTTTGATTTCTCCAAATGTGACCGAATATTTGATGAATTGCTTAAATTCGGTTATCTCAAAATTAATTATACTTTGCCATCACCCGATGAATTGAAAAAAGGGCTTATTGCAAATATCATAATTCTTTTTCTCATGCCACTAATGACTGTAATGTTTTTCGTCGACAGGTCCAATCGGCCCTTAATGAAGGACGACTGAGTCTTTTTGAGATGCAGATCAGTACTGCTCCTTTTTTGGTTCATATGGTGGAAGCAGGAAACCCTGCTATTTTGATTCATCCAGAGCAAGCCGATACGACCAGAGGCAAGAATGTTGTCATCGGCGAATCACGGGTTGCACCGAATACTGAGAAAGGCTCGGGGCGCAAAGTGGTACTTGAAAAGGGTGATGATGGCAAGAACAAGCTCACAATCACTGCCGGGTCGGTACGACACCTGAATAAACAAAGGTGGTTTGAGACCAGGGAAGCACAACAAAGGCCGACTAGGTCAGGTTCTCAGGCCGACCAGTCTGGTTCCTCCTCAAAACAGCCGATTCAGTCGGATCGAAAGGTCGACCAGGTCAGGTTGGCTTCTTCTAGTCCAATTGAGACAGACAAGCCGACTGCCGCAGTCGATTTAACTGGTTCTAGTAGCTCTACCCCTTCCGGAGTGCATGTCTTATGCACATTTGTCCCGCAGAAGCCCGAAGTTGGTACTTGGAAGACTAATGTGGAGAAGAGCAAGGGGAAGTTTGCCAGAGAGCCATGCACTTTCGATAAGCTCATGGCTAAATACAGACAGCAAAAAGCCGATTCTCGGAATCGACCATTTAAAAAGAGAGAGTCTACTTCCCCGAAGCGAGAGGATGAGAAGTCTAAGCAGATGGTGGTAGCCCAAGCAGCACCCCCAGCGCCGGGGGTCGTTCCTTACAGACCTCAATGGGCTACTTCTATTTCACTACCTCCGCAATGGGGCCCCCAAGGAGTTTGAGTACCTTACCCTATGCCAACACCTATGTACTATCAGCCAGGGTGGGGAACGCCTGTTAATCAACCTACAAGGATCTTAGTGTTTGATCGGTTGGGTGATCGGCCAAGCTCTAGTAATGTAAGTCAGAATCGGCTGATCACGTCAAGGACTTTGACCGCTCAAGAGACAGGGAAGGCACAAGTACGACAAATCTATGTGCCCAAGAAAGTGCAAAGTGTTCTCACTGTTTCTTCGATCAAACTTGATCCTGTACCCACAATTACGATTGGCTCTATGGAGGCTCCTATTGTCAATGAAGCCGAGTCAATGATAATTGAGGAACCCACTCCAGCAAAGGTTCAAGATGCTCAAGATGCTTCAGCTGGTTTAAAGGAAGAAAAGCCTGTCGAGCGTGATCCCAGATACACTCGGCCCAGTTGGTGTCCCCCTGGTCTGAGTAAGACTCAACGGAGAAAGTTGCAGAGAGCTCGCTGCAACAAACAGAGGTGGGAGCAGCTCGAGAAAATGAGGGAATACATATTTAACTCGACACATCCCATGTTCCCTCAAGGTAAGCGAGGAGGTGAAGAGTCGGCTTTTGTTAATAAAAAACCGACTTCGGCAATTATTGAATCGAACGGGTCAGATCCTAAGCCGACCAGTCTGGATACCGAATCTGCTAAAATAACTTCGGTACCAATCAAGTTGAATCCCAATCTGACCACCTCAGTTCAGGCGCCGACCAGTTTAGGGCTCAAGCAGGCTAGGTCAGCTACTACTAAATTGAGAGTCGAGTCGACCCGACCAGGTTCCAAGACTGAATTGGTTCCTGATGTTTCCACGAGATCTGATGTATGTCCTAGTGATTCTGTTTCCTCCGCTGGTATTGTCGCGACCAGTGAAGAATTACCTGAAGAACAAGATGAAGAAATGGTAGATTACGAACCTTCCCCAGAAAGGGCAGAGGTCAATGTAGTTTACTTGTCGGCTGACTACTACGTGGTCGGAGATGATTCGACGGCAGCGGAGTTCAACTTTGCTACATAGACCACTGTATTTCAGAAGCCAGAGGATTCTATCAATCATCTCAAGTCATTACATATAAAAGGCCATATCAATGGTACACCAGTTCACAAGATGTTGGTAGACAGCGGGGCGATCGTGAATCTGATGCCATACTCGCTTTATCAGAAGCTTGGTGGCACCGATGAAGAGCTGATCAAGACCAACATGACCATCACTGGAGTCGGAGGAGGAGATCCTATTCCGGCCAAAGGAGTCGCGTCCATGGAGCTTACCATTGGGAGCAAAACTTTGGCTACTGCTTTCTTCGTCGCCGACATACAAGGTAGTTAGAACCTTTTACTTAGGCGTGATTGGATTCATGCTAATCGGTGCATTCCTTCTAGTCTACATTAGTTTCTCATTCAATGGGTGGGCAACAATATAGAAGTGGTGCACTTAGATTCATCGGCCTATGTAGCTACAGCCGATGCTCCTTTGCTCGGGAGGCATGATACTATTGCTTGTTTATCTGGTTGGGACCTTTCTGATTTCCAGTTTGTTAGTGTCACCAGGGAAGGTTTTGTACCAGTGTCCTTAAAACTGATTAACAATTGGTTCAACATTATCATGTAATTCAATGGATGCTAATGTTGATTGGTTAAGACATCGTGTTGAACAATATCAGACTTTAAAGACCGATGCTTGTGAAGCTATTGATGACTTTGACGAGCTCAATAAGTTGGGCCAAGGTTTCACGTCGGCCGACCCTTTAGAACAAGTTGATATTGGGGATGGTTCTGTGCCCAGACCGACCTTTGTAAATCCGAACCTTGAAGCCGATTATAAACTAGAATTAATCGCGCTTTTGAAGGAATATGTTGATTGCTTTGCTTGGAATTATACAGAGATGCCTGGATTAAGCCGAGAGCTTGTTGAACACCGGCTTCCTATTAAACATGGGTTCAGGCCTTTCAAACAACGTCCTCGCCGCTTTAGCTCCACAATATATGACCGGATTAAGGAAGAAATTAATCGGTTGCTACAAGCGGGGTTTATTCAACCATGCAGGTATGCGGAGTGGGTCTCTAACATTATACCTGTTAAGAAAAAGGACACTGGCAAGATCAGAGTTTGCATTGATTTTAGAGATCTAAATAGAGCAACTCCTAAAGATGAGTATCCTATGCCCATAGCCGATATGTTGATTAATGATGCTTCGGAACACCAGATCGTTAGCTTTCTTGACGACAACGCTGGTTATAATCAGATATTTATGGCCAAGGAGGATATGTCCAAAATGACCTTTATTTGCCCTGGATTTGTCGGTCTCTTTGAGTGGGTTGTGATGACATTTGGTTTGAAGAACGCAGGCGCTACCTATCAACGTGCTATGAATCTAATCTTTCATGATTTAATTGGTATAATCATGGAAGTATATATTGATGACATTGTGATCAAATCGGCCGCTCATATGTCTCATTTAGCCGATTTGTGCCTGGCATTTGAAAGAATGCGCCGTTATGGTTTGAAGATGAACCCACTGAAATGTGCTTTTGGTGTATCGGCTGGAAAGTTCTTAGGGTTTATTATTCACGACAAGGGCATAGAGATTGATCCTAAGAGGACAGAGAAGATCAAGAAGGTTAAAGTGAACTACTTGAGGAGGTTTGTTGCAAACTTGAGGAGGTTGCAAAAGTTCTTGGGAAAAGTGAACTACTTGAGGAGGTTTATTGCAAACTTATCTGCGAAAATTGTTCCTTTTACCCCTATACTGAAATTGAAGGATGAATCTGAATTCGCTTGGGGGGCAGAGCAACAAGAAGGATTTTAAAAAATAAAAGAATATTTGTCATCTCCACCAGTTCTTCGAGCGCCTAAGAGAAGAGTTCCTTTCAGATTATATATCGCCGCCGAAGAAAAGGTCATTGGAGTTGTTTTAACACAAGAAGACGAGGGCAAGGAATATGTGATTGCTTATATTGGTCGTCGTCTTCTTGATCCCGAGACAAGGTACGCCCATATTGAGAAATTGTGCTTATCCTTGTACTATGCTTGTGCCAAAATGAGACATTACTTGCTGTCTAGTACATGTGTTGTTGCATGTCAGGCCGATGTAATTAAACACATGTTATATCGGCCAATTCTTAGAGGAAGGATAGGCAAGTGGGCATATGCGTTGATTGAGTATGACTTGACTTATGAACCATTGAAAACATTGAAGGGTCAAGTTCTTGCTGATTTCATTATTGAGCATGATGTTAATTTAGAAGATGAAATCAGTTATTTTACTTTTACACCATGGAAACTTTATTTCGATGGATCAGCTTGTAAGGAGGGTCAAGGTGTTGGTGTGGTCGTTGTTTCTCCTAATGGCACTGAATTTGAAATGCTAAGCCGATTAAATTATCTTTGTACTAATAATCAAGCTGAATATGAAGCTTTGTTATTTGGTTTAGAAATATTGTATTCCATGGGAGTTAAACATGTTGAGGCTTATGGCGATTCCTTATTAATAGTGCAACAAGTTGCCGGTGAATTCCAATGTCTGGAAGGATCGCTAAATGTTTATCTTGATATGTGCCTTGATATTATTGCTTATTTTACCGAATTCTGAATTCGGCATATACCGAAGCATGAAAATCATAAAGCTAACATGTTAGCTCAACAAGCATCTGAATATAGTATCGGTAGGCGTAATTTTCACATCAAGTCGATGTGTCAGTGTTGGTAGTTCTTAACTTCACTAAAGATAGAGCTAGGCAACTATCCCCGGTAACGGCACAGAAATGCTTGTTGACACTTGCTAACGTCGTTACTAGGAGTAGACTATGGAATCTATTCCCGGCAACGGCGCCAGAAATGCTTGTAGCAAGTCCAGTCACTATACCTAAAGGAGTGAAGCTAAAGCAGCTATCTACTAATGTCGAATGGGGTTGTCAATCCCGACACTAGTAGGAGCTAGCTAGCGAGAATGCAATCTACCAGGAGGAGATTCTGCAAGCGCACAGAACTATCATAGTAGCACTTCCCTAGGAGTACCAGGTGTCGATTTATTTGATCCCAAAGGAAGGCTAGGGTGGTGTATGAGTCGAGTCAAGGAGGGGGATGAGAGTCGAAGAATAAGAAAAGGGAAAGAGGAGAAGAGAGGAGATGAAAGGGATGAGAGAGGATGAGAGGCTAGAAAGAATATATGGATGGATAGGTAAGGATCAAATGGCTAAGGTAAGGTGGATGGATAGGTAGATAGGGGAAAAGATAACTAATATAACTAACTAGTAATTAATAACTAATAACTACTCCTAGATAACTACGAAGCAAGATAACTACAAAGCAAGATAACTACGAAGCAAGATAGCTATGAAGCAAGATAGCTACGAAGCGAGATAGCTACGAAGCGAGATAGGCAAATGACAATGAAGCAACAAAGTTAAGTATAGTTTTATTCCTATCTTATCAAGTACCGAGGCATACTAGCCTTTAGCACTGACTTAGGTTGAACGCTAGCACAACGAGCCTTACTGTTAAACTGGGCCAACTACGTGGTGGAATTCAAGGCGCACAGGGCTGTCACCACCTGCTTGCTACCACAACTATCCGGGGGTCCAGCCGTATCTGAAGGTAAGTCTATAACTAAGCACCACGCTTAATTATATTCTAACTATCTCTACCCTAGCTTTGAATAGAGACACCCTTGTGAACGTCAGAGCAAATACTTGACTTAATAAGATAAACACTAAACTAACTAAGCAACCTATTGGCAAAGATCAAACACTAAGCACACTAGAGATTAACTACTATGGCTAAGTGAATTGTACTGTAGGTTAGCTAGGTCACACTCAAGGCACTTGATAAAGTAATACTGAAAGTAATACTGAATGTAATACTAAAGTAATATTGGAATAATGATAAGTACCTGAGATACAAGAGAGCAAACCAGACCAGAGACGCCGGGAAATCAACCGACCTCCGATGCCAGTCACTCGCGCCCGCTTCTCTCCTAGCAAGCTCTACGCTACTATACCACTGGTCAGGGCTGAGCTGTGCTAAACTAAGAGCCACGCTGCAGCGAGGACACTAGAGCTATGCTCTCTCTACTAGCTAACCTACTTGCCTAAGCTCTCTGAGCTTCTAACCTAGCTTTCCTTGCTTCTCTTGCTTTCTTCTCTTCTTGCTTCCTTGCTTGCTTGCTTGAAATGAAGTGACGCCTCCAGGGGGGCATTTATAGCCTTGTGGAGTGAGGGGGGTACTTATAGGGGGCAGCCAACCGACCTAGGGCAAACCCTAGTGGCGGGCGCCAGCCCTAGGTGGCGGCCGCCACCCCCTGGCCGTTGGATGCACCGTCATTGATCCTACGGTCTCCAGGGGCTCCTCCAAGGCGGTTGCATGTGCAGATAACCGTCATTAGGTCATGATCCACGCCACTCCCCTCCTGAGCCGTCCGATTCAACCGACCTAGTGACCAAGGGCCAGGAATTGGCCTTGGGGAGGTCACACGGATCGGTGACGTGGCAGGGAGTGGATTTGGGCCAACTCAAGTGGCGGGCGCCACCTAGGGGTGGCGGGCGCCACCCCCCTGAGGCCCAATTGGGCCCTGCTAAGTGGGCTCGGCCTTTGGTGGTTCAAATATCCAAATTTGGTTCAAATCCTGCATTCAAATCAAAATCTATGGACATGTGGAATTCGGTTAGTTTGAATCCTATTTGACTACATTTCATGCCTTTTTGGTGAATTTTAGGGTAAAATGTTGATGGTAAAACAGGTGTTTAAGGACCATCAACAAGCTCCCCCCAAGCTAACCTGTTGCTCGTCCTCGAGCAACAATGCGGTTTAAGCATTGAGCATGAAATAGATAGCAACTTAAGATGTATACAAGTGCATATTGTATAGTGAGAAATAACTTAGTATATATCATTAATCATAGCAATGTGGGGCTTATAGCTTTTCACTTCAAACATGCAAGAGTGAAATAAAGTAGTAGATAGGAAACTTTTATCTTGCTTAGGTTTAACTAGGATTCTGTCTGGAGGTTTTTTAAGGTTTTCAAAAGATAAAAACTTTCTTAAGTCCTCCAAGATTCACTCAATCACTCAATGGTGTTTAAATCCTCACTTAGGCCAAAATGTAGCCTCTCCTATTTCTAAAGAATGATATGTGGAGTTATAGGTAGGCTAAGAGTCATGAGCAAATTGCCTAATGTTTATTGCTGAGCTAGACACTCAGATCATAAGGAGCAGCAAATCATAAAAATTGATCAAGATGTGCATGTGTGGTTGTGTGGAAGTGTATAGAGAGATATTTCATAATCCTTCCTAGTTAATTTCTGGGGTCTAGAGCTAATGATAACTCTGTCTCTCTCTTTTTTTTCGATACATAGTGAGTAGACAAAAATGTGTCCTCACATTTTCTTAGGACATAGTCCTCTCTTGAGCTGCTTTGCTCACTTTTTTTTTCATATCTCTCTTTTTTAGCTCTAGATTTCACTAGATTGTCTATAGGAAAGGACTTTAGAAATGAAAAGGGGGAAGAGAGAGAAATGCTTATTCCTAGTGTAGGAATAGCATAAGGCTAGCAATGGAACGTTTGACAAGGTATTGCGTATCTCCAGTGTAGAGAATGAGCAATTTATTTGGTGGTTGCAAACTTCCAAAGTGGAGAGTAGGCAATTTATGGTGGGTGTGTGAATCTTGATCAAAAGATATGATAAGCTTCTCTACTAAGATCTATGAGGTCTAACAAAGCTCAACACAAACAAAGCTCTTTGTGGTTTTGACTAACAAATATTTGGCTAGTGGTGGGATGGGATAAAATCTAGGAGGAACTTTTAGCAAGGTTTTCATGTTTTAAAAGAAATCCCCCAGATTTTGTCCTAAGTTCACCTTGGCAAGTTTAAAGAATTACTCTATTTCTTACTAACTTTATTCACTAAGCATGATTTCAATTAAAGCATGTGCAACCCACAAAAGCTACAACTTAGATAAGACCAGTTATTCAAACCATAACAATAGCATTTGCATGACATATTTCAAATCTTATTCAGGTTCCAACATTTTTAAGCAGATTTTATCATTTTTATTCATGGAATGGTTACTTAGGCAAGCATGTAATATTCAAAACTTCAAAAGATATAGAAATTAAAAACTGAATATAAAGTGTAGGCCTGAGACATACCTTATTGGAGCGGGAGTCTCCCCCAAGCTGGCTTCTTGCTTGGTAAAAGATCTTCTTCTTCTCAGTCGGAGCTCTTGTTTATTTTTTTAAAATGGAAACTAATCTAATGTTGTGAAAAGGGAAATTATCCTAATATGACATTTTATTAATCAAGATAAGTTAACATATACCTATGCATATAACTAATGATAACTGATATTTTTTTAGTTACATGCATGACATATGTTATTTATTTGAAAAAGAAAGGGAAATTTGAAAAGAAAAGGGAAAAACTCATACCTTAGATCCATGGGATTTCATCCTTATCGGGTGGATCTTCTTCCTTGGGTGCTTCTTCTTTAAGTACCTCATCAAGTTCTTCTTCTTTTGACACCTCTCCTTTGTCATGTGAATTACACAACTCAGGGGAAGGTGGTCCTTTCTTTCTGTTCCTCCTTGTTCCTAGGCGCCTCTTCTTGGTACGAACGAGTTTTGCTTCCTGCATGTTAGCGGCATATGCGGGGCCACGGGAAAAGGAGAATATTTCCTTCCCCCCTCCTAATGTCATTTGCTTTTTACCACTCCCCACAAATATGCAGGCATTCACAGTATTCAAGAAAGGTCTCCCTAAGATTAGAGGCACATTTTTCCTATTTCCCATATCTAGTATTATGAAATCAGTAGGAACATATGAACCTCTAATATGAACAGGTAAATCAGTGACTATTCCTTCTACATAGCATGTTGATTGATCAGCTAGCACGACATAGGCAGATGTGGATGACATGGGTGGAAAGAACGAGTTTTCATAGAAATCCTTAGATAAAATGTTCACACTCGATCCTAAATCACACATGGCATTTTTAAAGACTTCACCAAAGATTGAGCATCTAATTATGGGACTACCAGGATCACCCTTTTTAACAGTCATGGTTTGATCTTCATAATAGTTGAAATATTTTATTTCGACCATATTTGCAGTTTCCATGTTAGGTTTAGCCGGAATTTTGCCAGTTTCAAAAGATGGTATGATAGCAGCAAGTTGAGCTAATTGGGTTTCTAGCATTTTATTAAAACTTAATTGATTTTTTAGAGCAGATGAGAAATCTTCCAATTTAGCATTTATATTCTCAAGGGTTTTATCATTTGACATTAATTTCTTATTCAAAAATTTAGTAGTTCTACCTTGAGAGTAGACTAGATTCTTTAAGAACGAGAAATTATCAGTACTTTGGAAATTAGAGCGAGGGAATAAATTGTTACCTTGAGAGTTGGAGTGCTGATTCCATTCTTGATTTTGTTGGCGAAAACCGTTGTTGTTGCTATTGTTGATGAAGTTCAAATCTTCATGTAACTCGGGGCAGTGGTTCCCAGAATGTCCGGTTTCTCCACAGACTTCACAAGTCATGTAGGATTCCAGAGATTGGACACTCTCTTGTTGGTTCATCTTCTCACAGCTGTCCAGCTTCTTTGCCAGCAGGTCCATCTTGGCCACGATCATGTCGGCCTCCTTAAGGGAATGCATACCTCGCTTACGGGGCTGCAGTCTCTCGTCATTCCATCCTTGGTTCGACACCATCTTCTCTATGAGAGCCTTAGCATCTGCAATATTCAAAGAAAAGAATGCACCACCGGCGGCGGCATCGAAATGGCTTCTAGAGAGTGGGGTTAGACCATGGTAGAAGTTCTGGATCAATAGCCAGTCCTCCATACCATGATGTGGACAAGCAGTGACGTACTCTTGCATTCTCTCCCAAGCCTCGGGAATAGATTCCTCGGCTTGTTGCGTAAAGCTGGAGATTTTGTTGCGAAGAGCGTTCGTCTTGCCCATCAAAAAGAATTTGGTGAGAAAAGCATTGGAACACTTGTCCCATGTGTCTACAGCGTTGCGATTGGTATAGATCCATTGCTTCGCTCTTCCTAGGAGAGAAAAGGGAAAGAGACGAAGACGGATGGCTTCTTGGGTTATCCCCTTAATGGTGAAGGTGCCGTAAATCTCCAAAAATTGTTGGAGGTGAGCATTGGCATCCTCATGAGTTTTGCCACAGAACGGGCTAGCTTGGACCATCGTGATCAGAGCCGGTTTCAACTCAAAATTGAGGTTGGCATCGATCACGTCTGGTCCTATCGCTACATTGGCGGCAGAAGGAGCAGAAAACTCACGAATGGTCTTATTGGCCATCGTGAAGGTAGAACAAGATAAGAAAGGAAGAAGTTGAAGGAAAAAGATAAGAAGAGTTAATGAAAGAAAGAATGGGGTAAGATGGGACTCGCTAAGCGGGAGTTTAAACGAAGATAAATTCGACACGGACTCAACCGATACACCGATTGCCTTCCCCGGCAACGGCGCCAGAAATGCTTGTTGGTAGTTCTTAACTTCACTAAAGATAGAGCTAGGCAACTATCCCCGGTAACAGCCCAGAAATGCTTGTTGACACTTGCTAACGTCGTTACTAGGAGTAGACTATGGAATCTATTCCCGGCAACGGCGCCAGAAATGCTTGTAGCAAGTCCAGTCACTATACCTAAAGGAGTGAAGCTAAAGCAGCTATCTACTAATGTCAAATGGGGTTGTCAATCCCGACACTAGTAGGAGCTAGCTAGCGAGAATGCAATCTACCAGGAGGAGATTCTGCAAGCGCACAGAACTATCGTAGTAGCACTTCCCTGGGAGTACCAGGTGTCGATTTATTTGATCCCAAAGGAAGGCTAGGGTGGTGTATGAGTCGAATCAAGGAGGGGATGAGAGTCGAAGAATAAGAAAAGGGAAAGAGGAGAAGAGAGGAGATGAAAGGGATGAGAGAGGATGAGAGGCTAGAAAGAATATATGGATGGATAGGTAAGGATGAAATGGCTAAGGTAAGGTGGATGGATAGGTAGATAGGGGAAAAGATAACTAATATAACTAACTAGTAATTAATAACTAATAACTACTCCTAGATAACTACGAAGCAAGATAACTACAAAGCAAGATAACTACGAAGCAAGATAGCTACGAAGCAAGATAGCTACGAAGCGAGATAGCTACGAAGCAAGATAGGCAAATGCCAATGAAGCAATAAAGTTAAGTATAGTTTTATTCCTATCTTATCAAGTACCGAGGCGTACTAGCCTTTACCACTGACTTAGGTTGAACGCTAGCACAACGAGCCTTACTGTTAAACTGGGCCAACTACGTGGTGGAATTCAAGGCGCACAGGGCTGTCACCACCTGCTTGCTACCACAGCTATCCGGGGGTCCAGCCGTATCTGAAGGTAAGTCTATAACTAAGCACCACGCTTAATTATATTCTAACTATCTCTACCCTAGCTTTGAATAGAGACACCCTTGCGGACGTCAGAGCAAATACTTGACTTAATAAGATAAACACTAAACTAACTAAGCAACCTATTGGCAAAGATCAAACACTAAGCACACTAGAGATTAACTACTATGGCTAAGTGAATGGAACTGTAGGTTAGCTAGGTCACACTCAAGGCACTTGATAAAGTAATACTAAAAGTAATACTGAATGTAATACTAAAGTAATATTGGAATAATGATAAGTACCTGAGATACAAGAGAGCAAACCAGACCAGAGACGCCGGGAAATCAACCGACCTCTGATGCCAGTCACTCGCGCCCGCTTCTCTCCTAGCAAGCTCTACGCTACTATACCACTGGTCAGGGCTGAGCTGTGCTAAACTAAGAGCCGCGCTGCAGCGAGGGCACTAGAGCTATGCTCTCTCTACTAGCTAACCTACTTGCCTAAGCTCTCTGAGCTTCTAACCTAGCTTTCCTTGCTTCTCTTGCTTTCTTCTGTTCTTGCTTCCTTGCTTGCTTGCTTGAAATGAAGTGACGCCTCCAGGGGGGTATTTATAGCCTTGTGGAGTGAGGGGGTACTTATAGGGGGCAGCCAACCGACCTAGGGCAAACCCTAGTGGCGGGCGCCAGCCCTAGGTGGCGGCCGCCACCCCCCCTGGCCGTTGGATGCACCGTCATTGATCCTACGGTCTCCAGGGGCTCCTCCAAGGCGGTTGCATGTCCAGATAACCGTCATTAGGTCATGATCCGCGTCACTCCCCTCCTGAGCCGTCCGATTCAACCGACCTAGTGACCAAGGGCTAGGAATTGGCCTTGGGGAGGTCACACGGATCGGTGACGTGGCAGGGAGTGGATTTGGGCCAACTCAAGTGGCGGGCGCCACCTAGGGGTGGCGGGCGCCACCCCCCTGAGGCCCAATTGGGCCCTGCTGAGTGGGCTCGGCCTTTGGTGGTTCAAATATCCAAATTTGGTTCAAATCCTACATTCAAATCAAAATCTATGGACATGTGGAATTCGGTTAGTTTGAAACCTATTTGACTACATTTCATGCCTTTTTGGTGAATTTTAGGGTAAAATGTTGATGGTAAAATAGGTGTTTAAGGACCATCAACAGTCAGTATTCAGATGTTTTGTCAGCTCGTATGGCTGACCAGATTGTTTTTGAACCAGTTCAACCGACCTGCCCTAGAGACCAGGTGAATGTTAAGCATGCTTGGGTAGACACTTTGGCCGACCAGGTCGGTTGTAAGTCAGGTCAACTAGTTCGTCCGATTGACCTGGTCGATCTTGGAACGTCTGGTCCAGTTGGTTTATCTGAGGAGCTTTTAAATCGGCCCAAGTCAAATTCTAATGAGAGTGAAATCGATTTAGAAGATTGGAGGACTCCCCTGCTAAAATATCTTAGTAATCCAAATGCTAGAGTTGATCAAAGTGTTCGGCGGAGTGCATTCAAATATGTGCTGCACAATGATGAGCTTTACCGAAGAACCGCTGAAGACTTATTACTTAAGTGTTTGATATCTGATCAAGCAAAAGTGGCTCTGGGAGAAGTCCATGAAGGTATTTGTGGCACACATCAATCGGCCCCAAAAATGAAGTGGCTTTTACGCAGAGCTGGGTTTTATTGGCCCACGATGATGGCCGATTGTTTTCGTTACTACAAGGGATGTGAAGAATGTCAACGGTTTGGAAATATACAACTTGCACCTGCTACTGTGCTTCATCCTATTATCAAACCGTGGCCCTTTCGCGGTTGGGGGCTAGACTTCATCGGCCAAATTTACCCCCCATCTTCAAAGGGACATCGCTTTGTTCTGGTCGCTACAAATTACTTCACTAAGTGGACTGAAGCGGGGCCTTTGAAGAATATGACACACAAACAGGTAATTGAGTTTATTACTAAACATATTATACATAGACTCGTCATACCTCAAATATTAACTACGAATCAAGGATCATCTTTTATCTCCAAGGAGGTACGAGATTTTGCCAAATTATATAAAATAAAGATGCTCAATTCATCTCCGTACTATGCTCAAGCCAATGGTCAAGCTGAGTCTAGTAACAAGATCAAACTTATCAAAAAGAAGATTGAGGATAACCCAAGGAGGTGGCATGAGGTTTTGTTTGAGGCTCTGTGGGCTCATTGTATATCAAGACATGACGCTACAAAAGTTACTCCTTTCGAGCTGGTATATGGCCAAGAAGCAGTGTTGCCTGTTGAGGTGAATCTGAATGCATATAGGCTCGCTAAACAGAATGATTTATCTGCTGTTATGTATCATGATGCCATGATGGACAACGTTGATGAAGTAATCGACAAGAGATTGAAGGCTCTTAAGGAGATGGAGAAAGATAAAGCCCGAGTTGCCAGAGCTTACAACAAGAAGGTGAAAAGCAAGTCGTTCCAAGTGGGGGAATTAGTATGGAAGACTATATTACCACTCGGGTCGAGAAGCAATAAATTTGGCAAGTGGTTGTCGAGCTGGGAAGGTCCTTATAAAGTGATCAAAGTGATATTCGGGAATGCGTATATGCTAGAGACATTGCAAGGTGAAAGTCTCTCAAGAGAAATAAACGGGAGGTATTTGAAAAGATACTTTCCAAGTGTTTGGCAAGAAGCCTGAGTGCTTTCCAAACAGTGGCCGATACATGTATCGCCCTTAGAACAAAAATGATCAAAAATATCTATCCTTGATTACTGAATGACTGATGAGTTGGACATCGTTGTTATTCGGTTTGTTTTTAGGTTCTACTAAAGATCACCTAAAAACAGGGGGGCATATGTTGACACTTAAAAGTGTCATAGGTAAATAATAAGATTAGAAGATGTATTCGGCTCATAATATTTTAAAGACGAATTTATCTTCTAAAACTTCGTAGTTGAAAGGTCGGATGTTCTAAATAGGATGGATCTGATCACTTGAAGTCTTCCGACCAGTTGTGTTACTACCGACCAGGTGACGCTGGTCGGAAGCCCTAAAATGATGATAAATGCTGATTCAAGTGTCGATTCTGATATATTGATCAGTGTGACTAGTTTGGGCTGTTGTTTACAAAGCCCATTGAACCGGTTTAATCGGTTTATGAATCGGCGAGATCAGGTTTACTTTGTCTACTCCGGATTGAACTTTTGGATTCCATATTTTGATAGAGTCTAGATAGGAAACTTGGAGATCGTATCTGAAGATGTCTCCTATTGGGATAAGACCAACCCCCTCTATATATATGAGAGGATCATGGCTGATTGAGGCATCCAACCCTAATCGATCAAAATCAATCTACTATCCCTTTTACCCTTTTTTCCTCTCTACTTTGTTGTTCGGCGTGTCTCTCGGCGAGGCTCGACGGCGTTCTAGGCGGTCTTGCTGGTCCTAGGGCAACCTCTACGTGCCTCTCCCCGACGGGTCTTTCCGGGAGGGGTTCTAGAGTTATCAGCACAAGGGATCAAAACCCTAAATCGACCTAAACCAGTCTCTAGATCGGTTCCCATCGATTTAGATAGGTTCCTTGCTGTCTCAGGTTGATCCGCAACCTCTTCAGGCGTTCTAGCCCTGCTGGTGTGTGATTCGGATTGCTTCCGACGTCAACACAAAGCCTTCCCAACAGGCGAACCCATCGATCAGCGATGATCAGGAAATCTTCAAATGAACAGGTTAATTATTCAGCCACAAACTTTTACGATCTAAAATATGTTACATGCTAAACATGTTACATAGTGGAGTATAAATTATGCTAACACAATTAAAACTATGTTACATAATTGAGAGAACCTTTTAAAAAGGGTTACACCTTAAGCTATGGCGGAGCGTGCCAGTAAATTAAGGGGGGCAATTCAAGGTGCTATGCTGGGCTGCAGCTAATTCGAAGGCTACTGGGTTCTCTCTTCTTTTGTTGTGCCACATACAAATGCTACTGGGGAATTCCATGCTACTGGATAGCATATTTTCTGTATTTTATTAGCTGGGCCAGTTGAGACATATATCTTACTTAGTTTGGGCCACCTGAGACTAGTTTGGGCCACCTGAGACAAAAGCCGACCAAGCCATATCGCTTCGTCAACATCGCTCCAACTAAAACGGCGCTGTTCATCTTCTTCGATGCCATCACGTTAAAGAAAAATCAGTGCCAAACTTTCCAAAAATAAATAGACAACATATTTTGATACTTTATTTCCTTCCAAATTTAAAAACAATTAAATATATAAATGTAGTATTACCTCCTATGAAGTAATATGTGATAAATGACATCCAGATCAACGGTTCATAGTTCTTTAGAGGTACCACAACAATGCCCTAATTAAAAATGATTTCTATGATCTTTGCTGGGCCTTCCAGCATAATATTGTTTGTCTTCAGAGCATTAATGGCTCTTTTATCACCTTAGTCCCCAAAACCCAGAGTCCTTCCATTTCTGAATCCATGAATCTCATCACTAAGCTTCTGGCCAACAGACTTCAATCCATTATCACATCCTTGGTCCATAAGAATCAATATAGCTTCATTAATGGCAGAACCATCCAGAATTGCTTGGCCTGGTGCTTTGAGTATCTCCATCTGCACCATCATTCTTAAAAAGAAATTGTCATTCTCAAGCTTGATTTTGAAAAGGCTTTTGACAATATTGAGTATTCTATAATTTTAAAGCTTCTCCAAGTCAGAGGCTTTGGCCAAATTTGGCTTTCTTGGATTCAAAATATCCTCCCTTCTGGAACTTCTAAGGTCCTTCTAAATGGGGTCCCAAGTAAAACGATTATTTGTAAGAGGAGAGTGAGGCAGGGAGATCCTCTATCTCCTCTTCTTTTTGTTCTTGCTGCTGATCTGCTTCAATCTATCTTGAACCAGGCCAAAGAGGGGGGGGGGGGGGGGAGTCTACTCAGGCTTCCCATCCCTTTGAACTCCTCAGACTTCCCTATTATTCAATACGCCGACAACACTATGATTATTCTTGAGGGAGATACGACAACTCTTTTTCCTAAAGGTTGTACTCCATTCTTTTACTGAGTCCAATGAACTAAAGGTCAACTACTCGAAATCTGTTATGGTTCCCATCAACCTTTTTGATGATAAATTCAGCCACGTGGCAAATACTGAGGTTCTTTCCCCTTCACCTATCTCGGACTTCCCTTGGGGTTTTCTAAACCTAAAGTGGATGACTTTTCCCCTTGTTGAACAAGTGTGAAAGAAGGCTTGCTTGCTCCTCAATTTTCCTCTCTCAGGCTGGCAAATTGGAACTTACCGATGTTGTCTTCATTGCCTTGCCCATGTTCCACCTTTGTACCCTTGCTCTTCCTAAGGGTGTGCTCAAACAAATCGACAAATACAAAAAACATTGCTTGTGGCATGGTTCTGATCTCAACTCTAAAAAACCTCCCAAGGCTGCCTAGGAGATGATCTACAAGACAAAGGATCAGGGGGGGGGGGGGGTCTCGGAGTTCTTGATCTCAAAAAGCACAATGAGGCTTTTCTACGAAGAATTGGAATAAATTCCTAAATAGGAAGGATCTTCCTTGGGTATCTCTAATTTGAGAAAAACATTATAATAATGGGAAGCTCCCAAGCCACATCAAAAAAGGCTCCTTTTGGTGGAAGGATGTCCTCAAGTTGCTAGACGCATTCAAATCTTTCTCTATTGTCACTGCAGAACGACGAAACCTGTTCTTTTTGGCATGATAATTGGATTATGCAGCCTTTGAGCAGGCAATATCCAGAGCCATACTCTTTTGCCAAGAATAAGATGATTTCAGTTAAGAGCTTGTTCAATCAACAATCCTTATCGACTCAGTTCAATTTGGCATTATCATCTGAAGCCTTTGAGCATTTGATGCAGGTTCAATCTCTGAAAGACCACTTTCCTTTAACAGACCAGCAGGACACCTGGCATCTAAAGACTCACAGATTCCTAATAGGGCAGGCACAGATTCATCAAGCCTTCGAGTGGCTTTGGAGTTGCTTTTGCCAACCTAAACATAAAGTGTTTGTCTGGCTTCTCCTAAAAGATAGGCTTAGCACAAGAAACATTCTGAAAAGGAAAAATATGCAACTGCAGTCCTACAATTGTGTTATGTGTAATCTGATGGTTGAAGAGACTTCAGTTCACCTCTTTCTCGAACGTCCTTTTGCTAAAACTTGTTGGGACCTACTGGGCATAAGCTTCCAAAGCATTTCAAATCTTACAAATACAGTCTTACAAACAAGAGCACAAGGTAACCCGAGATTTTTCATGATCTCTGCAATTCTAATGAGTTGGGCAATCTGGACTATCAGAAAGGACTTCATCTTCAACAATATCCGGCCACATGTTGAGAGTGCAAAGGAGGTTTTCTTAAGGGAAATCATTCTTCTGACTCTGAGGGCCAAAGCTAGAGACTCTTTGATTTTTGATTTATCGATCCAAAATCTGTTGTAATCCTGCTTGGTAGCTTTATTTTCCTCCTCTCTTTTTATGTTTCTTAATTTTCTTTTTTGTGTTCTTCCTTGTTCTCTTGGCTGTTTACTTCCTAATAAATTTCTCTAGGGGCTGCGGCCCCTCCTGTTCTTTCAAAAAAAAGTGCAAATAGAAGCAATTATAGTGAGGTGATGTCTCAACTCAGAGAAACATGTTAATTCTTGGAACTTTGTCTGATTACAAATTCACCAACTGCTTGAAGAACAATTACAGCCTTAGCAGTGAACTCTTAGCTGAGCAGAGTATTTGATGGATTTGCTAAAGCCTGAGCAATGCACCCACCTTGTTAGCTCATTCAGACTTTCAGTCCAGGTTCAGTAGACTTAGTGTATGAGTCTTTCATTCAGTTTCGTCAGGTTTTCAGAGTCAATAACAGAACCCGTTTGGGTGCGTCTTGTACATGCCAGACTTGTACTTTGTTTGCGGGGCGGCATCCACGTAGCTAGCTTCTCCTTCATTTTCGTCGAGTCGTAGCTGAAGTCTTGGGCACCACTTGTTCAACCGTGGGATGGCGCGGTTCTGTAGGAGGAAGTGGAGCGCATAGTGCCGAGTCCGAGCGGTCGAGAGCTGCTCACCGTCTTGTATAAATTCAATCAATAGAGTCAAAAAAACGCCGGGGTTGTTATGGCACCAAAACCTTGTGTTTGTGTTCTTCCAATTCCACTACATTCGTGTGAGTTACAAAGTTCGTGATTCGCCGTTCCTGGGTTGTCTTCCTCATCTCCGGCGACGGGCGCCGGCGATCGAGAGCCATCAACTGGTATCAGAGCAAGGTTCCGCCGGTGGACGCGGGATCGTGCGATCGTGGCGGCATTCATGGTGGATCGAAGGAGGCGGCGTTCTGCATCGCCGATCAACAGGCGCCGCGCGGGCGGCGGTGACGGCGAGGGCTTCGCGGGTGACCGTGATCTGGTGATCCATCAGATCGTCCACGAGGCGGGCGGCAGCGGGCCGTACCCGATGTTGGGAAAGGCCAACTACTATGGGTGGGCGGCGCTGATGAAGCTCAAACTACAGGCAAGGAGCCCGTGGACCGCGGTGAACGTCGGCACCGATAACTTCATCGATGATCGGAACGCTCTGGAGGCGGTCGCCCAGGGCGTGCCGCCGGAGTTGCAGGGGAGCATCGCGAGCAAGCCGTCGGCACGGGCGGCGTGGGACGCGATGAAGAAGATGCACCTTGGCGTTGATCGTGTCCGCGAGGCGAAGGCGAACACGCTGCGCCGCCAATTCCAAGAACTCAAGTTCAAGGACAGGGAGACGGTGGACGAGTTTGGCGTCCGCATCAGCGACCTCGCCAATCAACTGGAGGTGCTCAACGCGGCGTACTCGGAGCCTGACATCATTCGCATGTTCCTGCAGGCAACCCCACCGAGGTACGCGCAGATCGTGATGGCGATCGAGACGATGCTCGACATCGACAACATGACGGTGGAGGAGCTGATCGGGCGTCTGAAGGCGGCCGAGGAGAGGTATGGCCTCAATGGCGGTGGAGGTGGAGCCATAGCGAGCCTCAACCTCACTGAGGACGAGCTGGTGGCCAAGGTGATGTCGTGGCTGCAGCTCTTCGGCGAGGGCGCATCAGGAGGCGGGCGCCCACCGGCTTCGAACCAGCGACGCGGTCGGAGTGGCGGCCCGTCCCAAGGTCGCGGGAACACGGGAGGTTCCAGGCAATTCGCCGGCAGCGGCGACGGCAAGAAAGGCAAGCGTCGCCTCGCCAGCGACGAGTGCGCGTACTGCGGCAAGACGGGGCACTGGGCCTGTGAATGCCGCAAGAAGAAGAGGGACGAGCAGGCACACGCTACCGAGGCGGAGGCGGAAGCCGCACTGATGGTGGGGATCGCCACGATCTCACCTGATCCGCGGTCTCCACCGGTGGTGCCCTACACCATGGAGGACGTGGTGGACGTCAAGGTCGGCGATGACGGCACACGTGCGCGCTGGGTCTTCACCGACAAGGCAGCGGAAGCTGAGAACGCCGTGGCGCATGTGGCGTTGGCCACACCTGCGCTGCCCGCGGTGAGCAAGGAGGTGCACATCTGGGAGGACAAGCTCTTCGTCCAGCTCGGGGAGAATTGCGGGGAGGGCAAGACGCGCTGGATCCTCGACACGGGCGCCACGAACCACATGATCGGGGTGCGATCAGCCTTCTCCGAGCTTGACACTGGCGTGCACGGCACTGTCAGGTTCGGTGACGGTTCCATGGTCGACATCAAGGGGCGTCGCACTGTCCTCTTCAGCTGCAAGACCGGTGAGCACTAGAAGCTGGAGGGCATGTACTTCATCCCCAAGCTCACGGCGAACATTGTTAGCATCGGGCAACTGGATGAGGACAAGTACAAGACCCTGATCTAGGACGGTGTCTTGAGGATCTGGGACCAGCGACGTCGACTCCTGGCAAAGGTGCAGCGCTCCGAGAACCGCCTCTACATCCTGAACGTCTCCATCGGCGCCCCGGTATGCCTGTCAGCGCATGTGGATGTCACGGCATGGAAGTGGCACACGAGGTATGGGCACCTTGGTTTCCATTGCCTGAAGCTGCTTGCCAGGAAGGAGATGGTGCGCGGGCTCCCATCGATCGATCATGTCGAGCAAGTGTGCGAGAGCTACCTCGCTGGGAAGCAACATCGACACCCGTTCCCGGTGGCGAGCAAGTTCCGCGCCACCCGATTGTTGGAGCTCGTGCACGCGGATCTGTGCGGTCCAGTCACCCCGGCTACACCAGGCGGCAAGCGCTTGTTCCTCCTCGTCGTGGATGACAGGAGTCGGTACATGTGGCTTATCCTGCTGGCGAGCAAGGATCAAGCCATGGAGGTCATCATCCAGCTGCAGGCGAGGCTGGAGAAGGAGTCTGGGATGTAGCTGGGCACGCTGCACAGTGACCGCGGTGCCAAGTTCACGGCGCAGGTGTTCGAGGAACACTGCGCTGACCATGAAGTGCAACGTCATCTCACCGCGCCGTACACGCCTCAGCAAAACGGCGTGGTGGAGAGGCGGAACCAGACGGTGCTCGGGATGGCCCGGAGCATGATGAAGGGCATGAACGTGCCGGGCTGGCTCCGGGGGGAGGCGGTCTGCACGGCTGTCTTCATCCTGAATCGATCGCCGACACGGAGTGTGGACGGGAAGACACCCTATGAGGTCTAGTATGGTTCTAAGCTAGCTGTGCACTTCTTCCGCACTTTTGGTTGCACTGCACATGTGAAGGTCACTGGAGGACATCTGCGCAAGCTGGACGACCGGAGTACTCCCATGGCGTTCATCGGCTATGAGCCGGGATCGAAGGCGTACCGGTTCTACAATCCGAGCACGGGGCGTGTCTGCATCTCACGCAACGCCGTGTTCGATGAAGGGAGGCCCTGGAGGTGGGAAGTTGCTACCGGGGAAGATCTGAGAACGGCTACGGGCGAGCCGTTCACGGTGGAGCATGTGACACTGTCTGCTCTAGGCGGCGGACATGCACCATCTTCACCAGTGCCCGCTCCACCAGCATCGCCGAGGCCCTCTACACCCGCAACGGGTCCCGGGTCTCCACTAGCGACTCCGGTGCAGGAGCCTGCATCACCCAATTCTCCTGCATCGGGGACACCTGGAGTGGAGTTCGTGTCTCCCCCTTCGGGGGAGCTGATGCTGGACAACGACGTTGATGATGCGCTGCTGAGGTTCCGGGCGTTGGATAATGTCCTCGGTGACGCGCCCGTTCCAGGAGAGGCGGACCGTGCTGTGGATGGGGAGCTCCTTCTCGCCATTGATGGAGAACTGACAACCTTTGATGGGGCCCGTAATGATGAAGATTGGCGGAAGGCCATGCTCGAGGAGCTGACCTCGATCGAGCAGAATGACACCTGGACACTGGTTGATCTCCCACAAGGGCACCGTGCCATTGGGCTCAAGTGGGTGTTCAAGATCAAGCGCGATGAATTGGGGGTAATTGTGAAGCACAAGGCACGCTTGGTGGCCAAGGGGTATGTCCAGAAGTCTAGAATCGACTTCGACGAAGTGTTCGCACCAGTGGCGAGGATGGAGTCGGTAAGAATGCTGCTTGCTGTTGCTGCGCAGGAGGGTTGGCTTGTGCATTAGATGGATGTCAAGTCGGCCTTCTTAAACGGTGACCTCGTCGAGGAGGTGTACGTCCAACAGCCACCCGGCTTCACAGCTGCTGGACATGAGAAGAAGGTATTTCGGTTGAAGAAGGCCCTCTATGGACTCCGTCAGGCTCCCAGGGCGTGGAATTAGAAACTGGACTGCAGCTTGCGTGATCTCGGCTTCACAAGGTGTGCCAGCGAGCATGGCATGTATACCCGTGGCAAGCGTGTGTCCCGTGTGATTGTTGGTGTCTATGTGGATGATCTAATCATCACCAGGGCCAAGGACGGCGGCGTCGACGCATTCAAGGCAGAGATGCAGCGCCTCTTCAGGATGAGCGATCTCGGATTGCTGTCCTACTACTTGGGCATCGAGGTGAGACAGTCCAAGGCGGCGATCACCCTTGGGCAGACTACGTACGCTCGCAGGCTACTGCAGAAGACAAACATGGCAGGGTGTAATCCCTGTCATATTCCAATGGAAGCCCGCCTGAAGCTCTCCAAGGACGGAACAACAGCAGAGGTGGACTCCACTAAGTACCGCAGCTTGGTGGGGAGTCTCAGATACTTGGTTCACACCCGACCGGACATCTCGTTCGCGGTTGGGTTCGTGAGTCGTTTCATGGAGAGGCCGAGACAGGAGCACATGAAGGCGGTGAAGCATCTGCTCCGCTACATCGCGGGGACGATCAAATTCGGCCTCATCTATCCCAAGCTGTCAGCTGTCGACAATAGCCTGATCGGCTACAGTGACAGTGACTTGGGCGGCGACACTGATGACAGGAAGAGCACGACGGGCATCATCTTCTTTCTGGCAACGAAGGCGGTGTCCTGGCAATCCCAGAAGCAACGGGTGGTGGCGCTCTCTTCCTGTGAGGCGGAGTACATTGCCGGCGCTGGAGCAGCTTGCCAGGCGGTGTGGCTCACGAGGCTTCTGAAGGATGTCAGTGGTGATGATCCTCAGGCGCCTCGGTTGAAGATGGACAACATGTCTGCGATTGCACTCAGCAAGAACCCGGTACTGCATGATCGAAGTAACCACATTGATACTAAATTTCATTCCATTCGTGAGTGCGTCGACAAGGGGGCCATCTTGCTGGAGCATGCAAGTACTCAAGACCAACTTGCTGATCTGATGACGAAGGCGCTGGGGCGAGCAAGGTTCTGCAAGCTTCGTGAGAAGATTGGTGTCATCAACCTGGGCTGAATGATCCTCATTCGGGGGGAGATTGTTAGCTCATTCAGACTTTCAGTCCAGGTTCAGTAGACTTAGTGTACGAGTCTTTCATTCAGTTTCGTCAGGTTTTCAGAGTCAATAACAGAACCCGTTTGGGTGCGTCTTGTACATGCCAGACTTGCGCTTTGTTCGCGGGGCGGCATCATCCACGTAGCTAGCTTCTCCTTCATTTTCGTCGAGTCGTAGTTGAAGTCTTGGGCACCACTTGTTCAACCATGGGATGACGCGGTTCTGTAGGAGGAAGTGGAGCGCATGGCGCCGAGTCCGAGCGGTCGAGAGCTGCTCACCGTCTTGTATAAATTCAATCAATAGAGTCAAAAAACGCCGGGGTTGTTACGGCACCAAAACCTTGTGTTTGTGTTCTTCCAATTCCACTACATTCGCGTGAGTTACAGAGTTCGTGATTCGCCGTTCCCGGGTTGTCTTCCTCATCTCCGGCGACGGGCGCCGGCGATCGAGAGCCATCACACCTGACTCTAATTGCTTCGACAAATGTGAATCCACCATGGTGTATGCCTGCATTGCTCCATGGTCAGCATGTGGTTTGTGAACCGACCAAGGATCAAGTTATGCCTGTTCCATGGAAAATAGCGTGAGAAAACATAGCTGCACGTACTGTTTTCTGAGCTAAGATGGATTATCTACAAGTAGAGAAGGCCACACAAATTTCTTTATTCTTCTTTATTTCCTTACCTCATTGCAGAACAAAAGTGTGCCTTAACAAAAAGTCAAGGCCACTGAAGGAAAGAATTATGAAGACAGGTCATATTTAGGCAGTGGCAAACAACATGGGATCATACCTCGAGATTATTTTCTCCCCTTATGCTGGGAATACTGGAGGCCAAACCATGACAAAGGGCTTGATATGTAAGTAGCTTCTATCCAGTGTCGACTCATCATACACTTTCAACTTATCATACACTTTCTCACTCCAGCTCTTCAGATGAATATGCATGAGAAGCCTACTTGCCTCTAGCTACAAGAACACATACTCAAGATCATTGTCAGCAGCCATCACAAACATATCCTCATGACGACTGCACGCCTCATGCACAATGATTTTATCATGCACAAGCACCCAGGTCTTTGCGCCATTGCCATCAGCCTTGTGGTGCCAGATACTAAGCTGAAACCCATCAGCGTGGATAACAAATAGCCCTGAATCCTCCTCTCGACATAAGAGCTTGAAGTTGGTCGTCCTTACCTTGTTCGGGAGCTTGATGGCAGAAATGCTTGTGGAGGCCAAATCTAACACGATGATGTACCCATTACTAGTTGAGAAATGCTTGTGGAGGCCAAATCTAACACGATGATGTACCCATTACTGGTTGTTACTCTCTCCGTCCCATAATAAATTAATAAGTGACCGTTTAGCCTCTCTAGCTAAAGGATCACTTGTTACGGGATGGAGAGAAAGGGCCACTTATTACAGGACAGTGAGAGTATGTAGATCTTCCCATTTACTGGCGGCAGCGTGTCCATAACGAGATTCGATGCATCAGGATTGGGAATTGCAGGCGATGGCTCCGGCAGCTGTATTTCTGGCACTGTACGGACGGCCCACTCGCAGTAGCAGGGTTGGTAGGTATACACGTCCGCGTAAACCATTGTTCTTGTGTAGTCGTGAATCACTTGCACGGCGACCATGCCGTCGCGTCCGTCGCTTGGGGCTGCAAGAATGTCCTCTGGGACCGGGAGGAAGATGCTCAGGGGCACAGCCAAGATTTGAGCATAGGAGGAGTCATTTAAGCCAACAACAAACATAAATGATGAAATACATATAATATAATAGCATAAATAATATCTAAATAAAAGTATATTTTATGATATACATGAAAGCTGAAAAACTCCATAAATATTACAAAGAAAAAAATTTAATTATCACTAAATCTCTAACTTTAGAAAATATCTTGATAAAAATAGAAATAAAGAAGATAAGAAAGAGAGACTAGTTCTAAATAATATAAATGCAATTGGAGATCAACATGAAAAGAAAACAAACAAGTAAAACACTAATTATATTTGTTAACTAGCTTTCGAATTGTATCATATAGAAAAATAGAAGAAATAAAAAAGATAAATCCTAGATTATTATGGAAGAAAATAAGCAATTAAAGTACTAATTAGCATTATTAACCTTCTAATTGAATGATTGGTCAGCTAATTAAAGAGGGAGGATTGTGGAGACACTGGCATATTGGGGGTGCCAGGCCCCCCTTAGCCCCTCCCTCCCTCCCTCCGCCACTAAAGATGTCGTCTTCTTGGTCAGGATAGGAGAGCGGTGGTGGGAAGCGGGCCACGCCCCGCATCTGATGAAGCAGGTCGATCGACACAAATGGACTGGAAAGCCAGAGGGCGGAGGGGGACATGACGATGCCACGACTGTTTCGGCAGTCCAAGACACATTCCCAGACTTCGTCATCAGGGAAACTAGCGCGCCTAAAGGACCAAAAATAGCGACCAGAGGGGGTGGTGAATGAAAGTCTCAAATTTCTTTTCAGAAATAGATAGCCTCTGTCCCAAATTCAAACCCCAAACACAAGAGCCGCTCAACGTGATGTCCACGACTCAATTGATTGGGTGGATGTTCCCCAGGAACACAATGGGACACCATAAAACTCCTATGCCCTTAGTTCACGCGAGTCAACTAGTGACTAGATGAACTTTGGGTAGCCTCAACCTCCCCTGAGCAACATGAGGGGGATTCAGCCTTTTTGGCAAAGAGGGAAGCCCGATTTCTGTAGAGCACGGAAGCCGAGAATCCAACACAAAAGCCGGACCTCGAAATGGAAGCCAAACACAAAAGCCACGAATGGAAACTCGTAGCTTTAGTGAGCATCGGACCCACCGAGCGTCCGTTGCGCAACCATCGGACGCGTCTGATGTGAAATGGCCTGATCTGGGACCTTATTGCATGGACATCGGATACATAAACATTGAAACTTCAGCGTCCGATACAGTGTCCGATGGTCCTTTGAATAGAGCGTCTGATGCCCCTTAGAAAACAGTGTTGCACACGAAAGCGTCGGACGCGTCCGATTGCTTTCGAAACTGAACTGTTCTTTCACCGATTCAACCCGATCTCTCTCAAATCAAAAGCACTTGGGCTCAAACTTTGTGTGAGGATCACAAGCAGGTTAGTGAGCTACTCCTAAGAGATCATTGCTTGAACCTAACCGCAAATCGGTGAACTGAAGAAATTCGGTGAAAAGAGGCAAGATAAGATCCAAAATGAAAAACTGCTCGATCTATGTGCTCATGAGGAATTAGAGAAAATCCTTCGGTGCAAAGATGACTCTCACGATACATCACAAGATGGTTCAAACGGATTTTTAATCCATCCCCTGAAATGATCTCGTGAAAGAGCCAAAGGGAGAAAACGAAGAACACGAAGAATAAAATGCGAACACAAAGATTTTAGCCAAAATCCCCAACGAGAAGACAAGGAGATTACAGTCTCCTTTCCTAAAATTAAAATACACAGAGGAAAGATTACTGTCTCTACGGATCTCAACAACAGCCACAGAGAGAGCCCAACAAATGAAAGTCTGGCTGGAAAATAACAATTGAAGAGATGTCCTGAAGAGATGAAGTGGGATGAGCGGTGTCATCCCTTATTTATAGTCTATTACACAATACCCCTTCCACCCCCAGATACATAGAGCAAACTAGCTAGCCCTAGGGGCATTCTAGTCCAACTCTATCAGGATCTCCATCGACGGTCACGCGGCTTCCTCATCGGTCGCTTCACCACAACGCAAGCTCCCAGATGCTGCCATGTTCCATCCCGACGACCGTCGCGCCTTCTCACCACTACCTTCACCTCGACGCAAGCCACGCGGTGCCGCCACGCGTCGTCCCATTCCACATAGGAACCTCCGTCGGGTTTTGAGGCCCAAACTGGCAAATCCGCCACCCTAGGTTGTGAGGCCCAAACTTAGAAACCAGTCACCCTAGGTTTTGCGGCCCAAACCTGGAAACCGTTGGAGTAGTTTTCTAGGGCCCAACTACCAAACTCGTGTCGAAGACAGAGCGCAGGTCTCACGCCCCGTTGCCAACACCGATGTCGACGCATGTCTAGCCTCTGCCAAGCATGACGCCTTCGCCTTCCTCCCTAACTCGACCGACGACACTTGCATCTCCCATGCAAGCCGTGTCCGGTCTCCGCCAGGTGCCACGACACCATCGCCCCATCTTGACTCGATCGATGTCGCCTTCATCACCATGTACTCTTGCTTGTTGTCACCAAGTGCCAGCTACCACAACTGGTCCTCCGACCTGCTGGTCTCTCAGTCTAAGCCTCACATTCGTCCTTCGCCACTCTTGGTCCATCAGCATGACACATGTCTACTTGAGCTTCACCTCACCATCGACCATTGCCTCCGAGCTCTATACCTGCACACCAACACAACCAAGAGACATGTTGCACTCACGCCAACCTGTGAGCCTGTTGATCATTCTCTCACCATAAGAATGAACCACAAGGGCATATATCAACCTTGTGTTCGCAATCTTCCCCTTGATGAGTGCATTATCAACACAACACACAAACACTAAGATAAAAGAAAGAAAAGAGAAAGAAGAAAAGAAGGATGCTCATTCAAATGCCCAAAAGCCAGAGAAAAGCTGAAAGAGGGCGATTTGAAATAAGAAAAGCTTGGTCCCCAAAGACATGGGCAACAACCAAGCAAAAGATCACAGCAAAAACCCTACTCGGGGTAAAAACTCGATCAAAAGAGCAAAGACTTAGTTCCCAAAGACATGGGCAATGGCTCGACGCAATCAAGTCAAAACAAGCTAGTCCTCAAGAAGAGGTAGAACGGGCGCAACACCACTATCTCAAAGGTCAAAGCACCAAAAGCTGCTAGTCCCTCAAGAAAGAGGCAAAACCGCTCAAGACGACTTGCAAGCAGCAGAAAAGGTGCAACTCCCCCTGAAAGCAAGCCTAGACACAAAGGCTATGCAAAATCTCGATATAAATCGGTTACCAGAATAAGAGGACTCTCCCCATAGACACATTATTGATGGTCCCTAACATCAACATTATACCATCAAGTAGTGCACAAAATGATATCGAAAGAACTATAAATGCATAGTTGTAGGGTTTGATCCCAACAAGTTCCACGAGTTGTGTTGTTCTCATTTGTTTTGCAGAATTATCAATATTCCATGTATAAAAGTACCTTGAGTGATGAAACAGAACACACCATTGCGAAGAGCTTGTCGAGCTGATCAAAACGGATATAGAGTTTGCTACATTTGGAGTCCCGACAAGAGAGTGCTAAATTGTGATTTTTCCAGGGAGTCCTACAGGAGCTAAAAAGAGGAGAATCCTATCTCGACCCTATTACTTGTGCAAACGGATCAAACAGGGACACTAGAAGGACGTGGAAGACTCTAGAAGACACCAGAACAAAGCGGGAGGCTAGCAGCGGCCAAGGGAGGCCGGTCGGCCTAGGCCCACCTGGAAGCTCGTCCTCCTTCACGTGACGGCTTACAACCGAACTCTACTTTGCATCTCGACCGTTGTTTCAAGTCGATTTGATCCAAGGGCTGCAGTTCATCCCTCCGAGCTATAAAACCAGACCCAGACCCCCCTGGGGAGGCATATCCTTCAATCTTCTTCTCATTATTCATCTACAGAGCAAAAACTAGGGTTTCAAGTAGAAGTAGAGGTCCCTCTAGATGAATCTCTTCTAGTTCATCTAGTTTTAGATCTAGTTCATCTAGTTCTAGTTGTCTAGCTTATCTAGTTATAATTAGAGATCAGGGAGAGAGGAGAGGAGAGAGCTGAGGAGGAGCCATATCTATCGGATCTTCTTCAACATTGTACTTTTGCAGCATCTGGTTCGTCTTCAAGTAATCTCCAGGTTCTTCATTATTTATTTCTGAGTATTCCATTTAATTAAATTTAGTTCTTGCTTTATTTTATTTACTGGATCTCCGCTCATATTGAATGCTCTAGTTTTTGTACATAATTAGAGTAGTAAGCATTAGTGTAGATGTACTGTCTAGGCTAGGGTTTACCCGAGTTTGTGCCCAATCTTACTGATAGTTGTGGTAGCCCCAGAGGTGACAATTGTCCGGCCTTTGTAATCCACCATGTTAGGGTTGGTGTTCTCATAGAGCTTTTGGCAGCCTTCCCCCAACTACTTTCTTCTCAGTATTTTTTGAGAGTTGGAAAGGACTTGCTGCTCCGAAGTAAGTAATGTATAGTAAGCCTGATTAGATAAACTTGCTTAGGAAACCCTAAATTCCCTCTCTACCCACATTATCATTCTTTTCTTGGATGTTCTTAATTCTTCTAGTACACTTCACGTTCCCCGTGGAAATCGATACTCTGGAATACTCCCGAGTGAAAGCTACATCGGTATCCGTCCGTTTGCGGATTTTTTCTGTGTGCGTTTAAAATACCCAACAAGTTTCCTAGCGCCATTGCGAGGGATAGTGTTTATCTCTACTCTTGGTGGTGACGCTAGGAAGTGTCAACAAGCTTTCTGGCGCTGTTGCTGGGGAACGATTTGGTTACAATAACTACCAAGTTCGTTCGTGTTTCTTTTTTACCACCTTTTTATTTTACCACCCCATTACCACATGAATTTCACTCCTATCTATAAATTTTTGCTCCAAAGGGTGACTTGTTGGAGCCTCCACCATCATCACACCCCATTCTTACAGATGGCTATGAGCTTCGTCCTGCTCTCATAGCCATGGTCCGAGAGAAATCCTTCTCTGGGTCAGCAAACGAAGATCCATACAACCACCTTAGGGAATTTGAGCAGTTGTGTTCTTGTCGGGATATTGCTGGCATGACACATGAGACCATTAAATGGAAATTGTTTCCATTCTCCCTTTCGGGAAGAGCGAAAAATGGTATGTTCATTCCGTAGGAGGCATAAATGGAAATTGGGATGAACTTCGGGACAAATTTTTGTCTTACTTTCTTTCCTCTTTTTCAAATCGCTAATCTTAGAATCGAAGTTCTTACATTCAAACAAAGAGAGAAGGAGAGTCTAGGAGCAGCTTGGGCTAGGTTCATAAGCCTGACCAATTCTGGCCCAAACCTTTTCTTGCCTGACCATGTCCTATAGTATCACTTTTATCATGGTCTTAACAAGGAAGCTGCTCTACATCTCGACCTAGCTTCTGGAGGATCATTCTCACATAAAATCGTTAGTGAAGGGAGAGGCATCCTTGAGAAAATCCTTGAAAACACTCCTTACACTGGCATTTTTTATGAATTCCCTGAAGAAAAATTGAGCCAAACTATGACCAACACGAGGAGGAACACACAACCAAATATGAAACTCCTTTAAATCCTTCTAATGATTTGGTTTCAATAACTACCAATTCCAAACCATCAATACCTCAAAATCCTCCAAAGGAAGAAGTAAATCAACCTTTGGAAGTCCCTTTTGACCTCTTTGATGTTGACTGTGAGAAAAGCTTCTAGTTCCGCAAGAGACCTTCGAGTCAATATAATTTAAATCTTCTCGAGAAGGGATCTCTTAAAAAGCGTCCTCATTTCCTTTGGGAAGAATTCAAGGATGGTATGCCTAGTGAACCCATAGAAGGAGAGCCAAGCCATTTAGAAGCTATTCCTTTTCTCTCCCCTTCTATGCTCACACCAGATGCTTTATCTGAACCCATCTTTAACTCTATCCTTGACCCCGATGAATCTTCTTGTGCTCTTTCTCCTAAGTCTCATGATAATCCTAGAAATTCACCGATAAACTCAAAGCATAAGAATCATGAAGGCCACAAGGAAGACCAAAAAGAGCAGCAACAATGGCTACAGGATAGTAAAAACTTATGTACCATTGCCATTGAATGGATGGACGAGGCCATAGACGAGATCAATTTGAGAACAACCAATCCAAGGGAACTCTTGGGCAGTAAAATGTCCAATGAATGCCATGGAAAAATGGAAACTATGTTTATACCTATTGACATTCATGAGGAGACACCCTTGGAGCTTGAAAAGGAAGATGATATCAACGAGCATGGAAGCTGCTTCATAAACACCTCATCAAATTCGTGCTCATATGAGAAATCTCCTAAATCTATTGATCTCTCTAACATTGCCACACACGAAATCTTCAACCCTCTCATGCTTCTTGTTTATAAAGATTTCAAAAGGGTGGTTGTAGATGCATATGTTTATCATAAATTTTGCAAATCTCGTTGGCATGAATGTTGAGTTATGCTCCTAAAGGTTGGTGTTGAAGGGGAAAACACCTAACCAACTTAAAATGATTTAATGGCTTCCCAAGGACGAGCTTTTGTCCTAAAACAAGCACGTTTTGGAGTACATGAGTGTTCACCTCTTGCTGCAATACTGTTGTGAAATGAGAATAGAGATATAGTCGTGAAAATATTCCTTCGAGTATTTTTGTCAGTAACCATTCCAGGTTTGAAGCAAGAAGAACAAAGGATGATAATGCCAGGTACGTTAAACCAATCATCATGCAACATTAAAAACATCTCTTGTTAGGATGCTAATTTAACTTGGTTGTCTCTACCTTTAAGACATGCTCTTTCATCTCTATTTTTGAGTAATTCTCTATAGTGCTTTCACTCTACCTTTATTTGCTATAGTATACGTTTAGGGTTGGAGTATCTTCCTGCATCTCTTAAATGAAGCATGGTGCATAGTTTAGGAGTGGTGATCTTACATCTAAAGGATTTTAAATTAAGCATGGTGCTTAGGTTAAAATGCCCTCCTAAATCAAATTAGACGTGGTGTCTAGGTTGATTTTGAGCCGATAGTGTGCTGTAGTAGATGTTGGTATATTTTGTTGTACTAACCCTACAGGAAAACTCACAAATTCAATTTGGGTAAATCACGAAATAAATTCAATTCAGAGATGAATCAAGGCACATTTCATTCGTCATGGATAGAAGAACTTTATGGATTAAAGAGAAAGAAGATGAGTGCCATAAAACGAGAGCAACAACCAAAGCACTCACTCATAGAAAGTGGATGAACATCTCCGCCACGCCCCTTGAAGACAAGGACCATCCTAGAGGAACTCAAGTTTGCAGCTCCAATGAACAACCTCTCATCAACCAAGAACCAACGAACATCAAGAAAGGTTGACGAAAGAAGAACATACATCTATTTGCGTCCTCATCTCCTAGATCGGATGATACAAAAGGATCAATGCAAGAGTGAGGTCCTGCCCAGTGGGCCTACAAACCAAGAGCCCTCGCCGATAGGTTGAAGCGTGAAGACAGAAGGCAAATTACTAGAGAGATGATCCAACCATGCTCTTCACATTCTCGTCGCTCGAATATGCCAGAGCAAAAGGCCCAAACATAATTCAAAAAGCGCAAAATGATGGCATGACAAAAGGATGAGAAAGGAGGAGTGCAACATAGGAGACAAGTTGTTCATGAACAATACATATAACTAACCAAGCAAGGATGCTTCCACAAGATGTTACGATGCCATCATGCTCCAATAATAAAGGTAACATTTTAAAGTAAATGGTCATCACTTCAAAAGCTTTTTCTTGATTCTGGTATGTGCACAAATGAAAAGCCAAAACATGTTTAAGTTACAACCTTACTTGATCTAACTTGATTAACTCAACATGTTCAGTTCTTTAAGTTTGTTCCTAGCACCACTTTCTTGATTTTATAGTCTTAAACAAATGAAGTAAAATGTTGCACATCTTATCTCTGGACGATGATAGTTGTAATCATGTAGAGATTGATACATTATGCACATATAGACAATCCTTCCATAGGTTAAGCTATGTAATCCTTTCTGTCAAATAATTTAAAATGTCATGGTCTATGCTCATCCTTTCTGATCCTACCACCCATGTTATAATACACATCACCTTTATCTTGTTCAATGTACCTAAGGTTAGAGATTTTTTTGGTTTTGTTGGTGTTTTCCACCAACGGAGCCCATGCACTTGATCTCTACCTTGTTTTTGGTAAGGAGAAAATACTTCAAACGAAATGTGTAGGAGTTCATCGATTCCCAAAATTCTACAAGTGAAAGTTCTACGAACATGTGCACTGAGCAAGATGCTACCAGCTTCCACTATTAAAGTTTCACTTCAAAATGTTAGACGAGAAAACAACATGGGTGCCACCAAAAAAGATCCTGCTAAAATTCTGCTTGGAAGAAAAATCAAGGACAATCTTAAAAGCTTTGGACAATTGAGGTTTAAGTGACCAACCACTAATGTTTAATCAGTTCGACAAGTTTTGTTGTCTATTTGAGTTATGCAGGATTTAAAGGATCAAGAGGAGCTACAAGGCGGAAGATGTTCTACCCACTGAGAGAGCAATAATCATCGTCAACATCAATCCATGCTCTGCAAGAGGAGGAATATCTCCGTTGTTGGTCTGACTCACCACATGATACTTAACGACCATGTCAACATCCAGCTTGGGGGAGAGGCACCCCCGTGTATCCAGCTAAGTATTTCTTTTCCTAGTTTTACTTTTATCTTTATGAGTTTCCTTATAGTTATAATAAGTCTAAAATAATGAAACCAAAATAAATAGGTGTGTCTAGTTTGTTTTTAAGAAGTTGATAATAAAAAGTGAACTCTCGGAATAATCTCTGAACATGGAAATGATGAATAGTTGCTCTATTCTAATTCCTTTCATGTACATAGTTTTTAGCCTTGAACTCTCCCAAGTTTTGGATAAAACTGTTTTGATATAAGAATTTACTCTGAACTTGAAACTCGTGGGTAGCATATGCTTGATCTAAGTTTAGGTAATTAACGGATATGATATGAGAAAGTTTGAGCTGTTGTTCATCTTGTTCCTAGTGACACTAAGTTCTGGAGATTTATCTTTTGAAAAACATAAAAATACTACATGATGAGTTCCTATATGACAAAGCTCAAATTCCCACCAGAGCCATACATGTTATTTAGGCTAGGTAACCTTCCACATATATGTTGCTTGTTATTGCATTGAGTTTTGCTAAACTTTGTGACCCTTATGAGAGGTTTATCATGATTTTAAAATCAAGATCAAGTACACACCACCCACATATGCACTACTCCTACACTAGGAGTAGGCGCAAAAACATGTCTTCCATTTAGATCCACCAAAAAATGTTCTACTCTTACATTAGGGTGAACACAAAATATACATATCCATGTTAGGTTTTCCATCCACCAAATAAATGCTCTAAGTTTTTGTTTCTATCTCTAAAAAGTTTTGTTGCAGAAAAGAGGCATGGGCTATGCATAAGTTATTCAAAAAAAAAGAAAATATAGACAAGTGTCAAAAAAATAAAGAGAGAAAAAATGGACATGTGTCCGAAGGTGAGATAAAACAATGGGTAAAAAGATGCCCACCTGAGAGAATAAAAAAATGATGAATAAGATAGCCCAGGTTCTATCTAGCAAATGTTTTCAAATTTCAAAAGAGAGATATGTTTCAAGGAGCAAGTAGAATTAGGCCCACCACTCATATCCACCATATCCACACACATGCACATCTTGATTTGATTGTATGACTTAACTCTCTTTGGGTCCATTGTTTGACTTTACAATATATACATTGCAAGTATGCTCTAGCTTTCTCCCTACCTATGAACTCCACATAAGCCTTAGTGGTAGGAAGAGAAAAGACATCTTATTGACTTGGTGAATTTTTACAAATTCCACATATTGAGAGACTTGAGAGTGTCATACAATGGAATCACTACTACAAAAACCAAGTTGCGCAGTGTTGTGTTTTTGCCCTCTGTGGCGGTCATTTTTTTTCTGCTGCGGTAAATCCCACGATTTACCGCAGCGGACACTTTTGATTTACCATGGTGGCCAACTTTTGCCCGCCACGGTAAATTGATTTACCGCAACGGGCATCTTAAAGTGCCCGCTACGGAAAATAGCTATTTACCGCAGCGGACATCTTAAGATGCCCGCTGCGGTTAATCGATTTACCAGCAGGCATCTTAAGATGTCTGCTGCTGTAAATACCCTATTTACCGTAGCGGACATCTTAAGATGCCCACTGCGGTTAATCGAGTATTTACCACAGCGGACATCTTAAGATACTCGCTGCGGTAAATCGATTAACCGCAGCGGACACCTTAAGATGTCCGGTGCAGTAAATCAAGACCCAATTCATCTTTCATCTTCATATACATACCCACGCTTAGGGTTCCTCCGCCTCCAGCCGCAATTCTCACGCGACGCCTGACGCCGCGCGACGGCTCCTCCCTCTCCGCCTCCAGTCTTCACTCCCTCTCCCTCTCCACTTCGTCTCCCTCCACTCCTCCGTCTCCCTCTCCCTCTCTCTCGGTGGCGCGTGGCTGGGGAAACGGGGCGACGACGGCGGGTGGCCAGATCTGGTCACGCACCTTCCTCTTTGGTCGGATGTGGCTGGTGGCAGAGCAGGGTGGCTGGAGCCTCCCCTAGCTGCGACGGAGCTAGGTGGTGTGCACCCCTCCCCCTCCTTGCGACGATGACGAACATGACCGCGATGACGACCCTTGCACAGATCCTCCGATATGCCCTCATTCTCTCCCTCCCCTCTCTCAGATCAAGGGCTGCTCCTCACATCTCCTTCTTTCTCAGATCCACAACAATGATGACGACTCCTGGTGGTGGGGCCATGCAGAGAGACGGTGCAGCCCGATTGCAGGTCTCCACGGTGGCGCGCGGCGGATCTAGCTCTTCCCGATGGCGTGCGGCAAAATGTCCCTGACGTATTCCTCTCAGCGGTGGCGGCGGGCCGCGCGGGTAGCCCGCCATGCCCCTGGCGGCGCTAGGGTTTTGACAACGACGGCGATATCCAGGCCCACATCCAAGCCCGTACATGCTTTTTCTTTTTTTTTGTTTTTCTAAAATTATTTACCGCAGCGGGCATTCTAAGGTGTCCGCTGCAAGAATGCCCGCTGCGGTTAATGTGTATTAACCACAGCGGGCACTAGCGCCCACTGCGGTGCCACTCGGATTTACCGTGGCGTTGCACCGCAAGTGGGGGCTGATGCCCGCTACGGTAAAGTGTTTTTGCCCGCTGCAGAAATTCACTACTGCAGTAGTGAATCTCTGAGTTTTTCTTTCAAAACTTATGAAAAACTCTGGAACAATGGTGGAACTAAGAACTTGAGACATAATGCTTGACTTGATCATTCTACCTTTTAATTACTCAAGACCCAAGTGAAGACAAAGAAGCCCCATAGTTGAAGGTAAAATGGGTAAGTCTGAAAGCCAGATCAGTTTATTCTAATTCAGAGCAGAATTTTTTATTTTGCACCTATGAACTTCTGAGGAGTAAAAACATTGTAGCAACTCATGATACATTGTTGAGTTTAGCTTAGCTAAGGGACTAGCAAAGCTTAAGCTTAGGGGAGCTTGTTGATGGTCCTTAACGTCAACATTATACCATCAACTAGTGCACAAAATGACATCAAAAGAGTTATAAATGCATAGTTGTAGGGTTTGATCCTAACAAGTTCCACGAGTTGTGTTGTTCTCATTTGTTTTGCAGAATTATCAATATTCCATGTATAAAAGTACCTTAAGTGATGACACAGAACACACCATTGCGAAGAGCTTGTCGAGACGATCGAAACGGATATAGAGTTTTCTACATTTGGAATCCCGACAAGAGAGTCCTAAATGCATGCAACTTGGAAGATTCTAGAACAACTCAGAACCATCACCAAACAACTAGACCAAGGGTTTAAACTGACAAATTCCATAGTTTTGGTAAATTGTGATTTTTCCATGGAGTCCTATAGGAGCTGAAAAGAGGAGAATCCTATCTCAACATAATTACTTGCGCAAACGGATCAAACAGGGACACTAGAAGGACGTGGAAGACTCCAAAAGACACTAGAACAAAGCGGGAGGCTGATGGCGGCCAGGGGAGGCCGGCCGGCCTCAACCCTAGGCCGGCTGACCTGGGCCCACCTGGAAGCCCCTCCTCCTTCGCATGATGGCTTCCTACGAAACTATACTTCGCATCTTGACCGTTGTTTCAAGTTCGTTTGATCCAAGGGCTGCGGTTCATCCCTTTGGGCTATAAAACCAGACCCAGACCCCCTAGGGAGGCATCTCCTTCTCATTATTCATCTATAGTGCAAAAGCTAGGGTTTCAAGTAGAATTAGAGCTCCCTCTAGATGAATATCTTCTAGTTCATCTAGATTTAGATCTAGTTCGTCTAGTTCTAGTTCTAGTTCTAGTTGTCTAGTTCATCTAGTTGTAATTAGAGATCAGAGAGAGAGGAGAGGAGAGAGCTGAGGAGGAGCTAGATCTGTCGGATCTTCTTCAACATTGTACTTTTGCAGCATCACGTTCATTTTTAAGTAATCTCCAGGTTCTTCATTATTTATTTCTGAGTATTCTATTTAATTAATTTCATTTCTTGCTTTACTTTATTTACTAGATCTCCACTCATATTGAGTGCTCTAGTTTTTGTACGTAATTAGAGTAGTAAACATTACTGTAGACGTGGTGTCTAGGCTAGGGTTTACCTGAGTTTGTGCCCAATCTTACGGATAGTTGTGGTAGCCCCAGAGGTGACAACTCTATCCGGCCTTTGTAATCCACCACGTTAGGGTTGATGTTCTCGTAGAGCGTTTGACAGCCTTCCCCAACTTCTTTCTTCCTAGTCTTTTTTGAGACTTGGAAAGGACCTGCTGCTCTGAAGTAAGTAAAGTATAGTAAGCCTTTGATTAGATAAACTCGCTTAATTAACCCTGAAATCCCTCTCTACCCACATTATCATTCTTTTCTTGGACGTTCTTAATTCTTCTAGTACACTTCACGTTTCCCATGGAAATCGATACTCTAGAATACTCTCGGGTGAAAGCTATATCGGTATTCGTACGCCTGTGGATTTTTTCTGTGTGCTTTTAAAATACCCAACAAGTTTTCTAGCACCATTGCAAGGGATAAGGTTTATCTCTACTCTTGGTGGTGATGCTAGGAAGTGTCAACACACATGCTAAGACTCCTTCTTGATGCAAGCCAACAATTCTCCCCTTTGTTGTGAACTTCTCCCCCTTGTCACAACAATGAGTGTTTGTGAAATTTCTCCCCCTTTTTAACAAATGCACACATAAGACATCAACCAAATGCACATGGGAGCCTCAAAAGCACTCGGAAGTGACTATGGCAACCAGAGTATGTCGGAGCTAAAAACACCACAAACCAAAGCGGGGGTTGAAAAATAAAGCATCAGAGCTGGGGATATGTACACCAAGCTAAAAATGCATGTGAATTACACAATGCAACAACTTCAATGTATAGCAATCAGAGTAAAAAAGATCCTCAAAAGGTTGCTGCCTGAAAGTGTAGAAACAAATACAAGTGCTAGCAAAGGCTCAAACTGATCACTGAATACGAAATATGAACAATTAAGCATAATGAGCAGTTTTTAAGATATTCAAAATGAGTTCACCACTAAAATAGCACTAAGCATGAATAGACAGGAAATCAAACAAGTGCTAACTCAAGTATAAAAGGTGCACTACCCCTAGAAAAGTTCAATCATCATGCCATAGGATGAAGCACAAACTTGTGTGTTTACACTTACTACCGTCGCTACCAAAGTCGCCCTTGGCAACGGCACTAGTAATGCTAAGGTATGTTATCAGAACACTAGAGATAAAATCCGCAAGCGCACAGATTAGATACCGCACTTCATTGGATGTAGACCCAGTTTTATATCGAACCCAAAGGAGCGGGGTGATTGTCTTAAGTCTATTGCTTAAACCCTGAGCACTAGCAAAAGCGAGAATATAAAAGATAACGGGGAAAACTAGGGTTTCCAGCTCTAACCTCAGAAAGCTATGCGATTATTATTCTATTGTGGATTACGTTGGGAGACCACATCCAGAGTATGGCGATTCCCAAGTAATATAATCCTGCTAGCCCTATAGACGGGAGGTGGGCTATGGAAGATTCAACAGGCCTATAAGAGTCACACCCACGAGCTACCACCGATCCAGAATATAGGGTACACTATGCAAGTAATCGAGTCTAAGCACCACGCTTACACGACGACGACTCCTCTAATTCTAGCGTGACTAGATTAGAGTACTCTAATTAGAGTTGCAAGCCAGAAGAATAATAAGAACAAGAACGCTTACTGATAATTAGAAGTTGAAGACCGAAGAATATCCTGATCCAAGCTCTTGACAAACTTGAATCCGCAGGTAAAAGCTGAAGAAGTAGATCTGACAGGCCGGAGCTCCTTCTAATCTCCCTCTAATACCTCTCTCTCTCTTCTAACCCTACAGAAGACTAGATCTAATCCCTAATTAGAGGGCTACTAATCTTCTAATTGCTAGATGGCTCTAATCCTCTCCCGAAGAATATGACTAGAGTTTCTATCTTGAATCTGATCTGAATAAGGATTGCTTCAGGGAGGGGGGTCTGAGGTTTCTTATATAGCCCTGGGGGATGAACCGTGACCTTCCGATCAAACCGACCTTGAACAACGGTTGAGATGCGCCGAGGAGGTCGATTAGGGCATGCTCCACGAAGATGGACCGAGATGAACCCTGGCCTAGGCCGACCGGCCTAGGGGTGGGGCCGACCGGCCCCACCTGGTAGCCGCCAGGCGCCGTCTTCGCCGAGTTGTCTTCTGGAAGCCTCCTGGTCGCCCTAGCGCAACTTTCAATCTTGTTGCACAATCCATCGTGTTGGAGAAGGAACCTATCTCTTTCCATCTGCTGGAAAACACCCTGGAGAACTAGAATTCACCATAGCTATTGGATCTGTCAGTTTAGCCCTTGCATTATGTTTCTTGGTGATCACTCCAAGTTGCTTCTAGAAGCTTCCAATTTGTAACCAATGAGGACTCTTCCGTCGGGACTCTAATTGTGGTAAACCATATGTCCGTTTCGATCATCTCGACGAGCTCTTCGCAATGGTGTGCTCTGATTCATCACTTGGGATACTTTTATGTAGTGAAATGTTGGTATTCCTGCAAAACAAGTGAGAATGACACAACTCATGGAACTCATTAGAATCAAACTCTATTCCTATGTTGATGGTCACTTTTATTCTCTTTTAGGTGACTTATTGACGGTATAAGATATGAGTTAGTGACCGTCAACAAGCTCCCCACACTAGATCTTTACTCGTCCCTGAGGAAAGTAGAGCTTCACATTCACTGTTATAGAAAAACTTGTACTGTTGGGATTAGTAGTATTGAAACAATTTTTATTACCTTTACCCTTCAGTCTTGACAGTTGGAGAGTTTTGTAAGATTTTCTGAAAAGAATGTAGCTTTCCTTCTCCTCCTTGTGATACTCTCAATGTCGCTCAAGTTTTTATCTCCTCACATGAGGCATTGCCTTCTTTTCAAGATTATTAATTATATCTGGAGCTTTAAGAAGTGTGTAGTACTTATGCTTTGATTATGTTACTAAGTCAGCACTTTAGAGCTAGGGAGAGAAGTGTCATACTCTTTAATCAAGATTTTATTTTTGAAAATACTTGTCCTCTCTTGTTTTGTATTTTGTTTAAGAGACATCATGAGCTATGAGGCTAATTCTACTGTTGCACGTGCCCATTTTTTAATAATCGAGGTTCCGGACACTTGTCCCTTTTTATTTCCTCGTGATCAATCTTTTGAGGTTTCGGCACTTGCTCCTTTTTATTTCCTCGGATATATTTTGCACAGCTCAGTCTCTTTCACAATAATAATCTCAAGAGGGATTTAAACCATTAACGATCTTGATTTTAAGAATATGATAAATCTCTAACCAAGCAATAAAGTTAACTTAGCATCATACAAAGGTAGTAGCTAGAGAAACAAAATGGTGTCATGATTATAAGGCTTTAGGAGGAAAAATATGTTTTTATCACTAAGGAGAGAATTGCTATTTAATTTTAAGCATTTGAAATAAATTCTCCAAAGACAAGGGGACTTGTAGAGTCAGGTATATGATAAGCAAAATTATTCCAACAGTAACATGAGATTATAAGAATAGATCATGTGAGCTATCTCAAGTTCTATTGAAAGGACCAAATTCAGCCTAGAGGGGGGTGAGGAAAGTAGAGGGGGGTGAATAGGTGATTTTTGACTATCTGAAACTTCACAAACTATAAGATAAGAGTGTAGTTAGATAGCAACCGGAGAGGCCGGTTTGTTTGGGTAGGTACTACCGGGTGTGAAACACCGGTACTACCGACACAAACAAACGGCACAACCGGGATCCTAAAAGAAACTACAAATCCGATGAATGTAAGCTATGAAGATAATACAAGTTTCTAGCCCACTTTCCTAAGAATGATTTATGGTAAATCTACTCTCACCAAACCTTGGTTGCTCCCCTGATGTAGATCGAGCCTTCCCAACCTAAGAAAGAGATAGGGATAGGAAGAACACGAAGAACACAATAACAAGTGAAGTAGAGAAAATAGGGACAACAACAACAAGCACACGGGACACAAGATTTATCCCGAGGTTCGGCCAATCCACTAAGGAGTGCCTACTTCCTCGTTGTTGAGGTGACCACAAAGGTCGGAGTCTATTTCACCTCCTCGCCTCACTCAAGCAACCACAAAGGCTACGAGAGTATCTCTACTAGAAATCTCAGGGTAATACAAACGCTTCGGGGAGCCCTCACAAGTAAATCAATACGGGCTACCACGAAGAACACCTAACCGGCTAGAGCTCAAAGAGCTCAAGAGTAAAAGACACAAAGCAAGCCGGCAAGATGGAAACCAAGTGCTCAAGTCGAAGATTGATGCTTCCCACTCTCGAATCTCACTTCCCTAGCTCAAATCTCGCAAGGGAATGAATCTAGGAGCAAAGGGGGAGAGAGAGGGGTGAGTCAATGCTTGGAGAGTGTTTGTCGAGTTAGGTCAGCAATAAGTGTATGGAGTGAGTGGGTGACCGTGAAAAGTGAAGAGGGGAGGCATTTATACTCCCTCAGTCCCGAGGCTGGTCGGTACCACCGACCACCCCTGGCCGGTACCACCGACCAGTTCACAACGGTCGAAAGAATCCAGATCTGACCAAACAAGCAACCACCGTCCTCACGTCGGTACCACCGAGGCGGTAGTACCGAGGTTATGGCGGTACTACCGCCAGGCCAAATTGGCGCGAACAGAGAGCATCTCACAAAGGGACTCGGTCCCTCGGAAAAACCGCCCCAAGGTCGGTACCTCCGAGGTCGGTGGTACCGAGGTTATGGCGGTACCACCGCCAGGCCATTTTCAACTCAACACAGAGAGCTTCGCGAAACCAAGATACTACCGACCTCGGTCGGTACCACCGCGGGCGGTACTACCGAGGTTATGGCGGTACTACCGCCAGGCCATTTTCAATTCTACACAGGGAGCTCTGCAAACTTGGTTACCACCGGCCTTGGGTCGGTAGCACCGGGGGCGGTACTACCGAGGTAATGGCGGTACTACCGCCAGGCCAAAATCAGCGCGGACAGAGAGCCTTGCAAACTTGGAAACTACCGGCCATGGGTCGGTACCACCGCGGGCGGTAGTACCGAGGTATGGCGGTACCACCGCTAGGTCAAAAAACAACTCTACACAGAGAGGGTTGCAAAACCAGGTTACTACCGACCTTGCGGGGTCGTACCACCGCGGGCGGTAGTACCGAGGTTATGGCGGTACTACCGCCAGGTCATTTTTGACCAACACAGAGGGTGTTTGAGTGCTGAGCGCAGAGAAGCCGTGGTCGGTACCACCGACCACCCATGGTCGGTACCACCGACCATATGAAATTACCCTCTACGTGTTCGTGATTGTGCGGTGTCTCTCAAGCGAACTAAGGTTAGTCGATTTGAGCACTTTTCTCCACATCTAGCCAACTTACTTTGTGACCCCTTCATAGTCCGGCTTACCTATAACTCAAGTTTAAAATTGAAATTTTAAACTACCACTTGAGCTAGGCATCTTTATGTCCAAAAGTATCCTACGTGCTTTGTTCACGAGATTTCAACGTTTCAAATCTTTCAAAGGACTAACACCTGCATACATGCTTTTATAAACTGGTTAGTCCCTAATTTGATTGTCATTAATTAGCCAAAACCCACATTGGGGGCGAATGCACTTTCAAACTCCCCCTTTTTGGTAATTGATGACAACCAACTTAGGCTTACAATTAGGGATAGAAAGAATTGAAGCTTTTGAATTCCAAAATTTAGTTGAAGCTCCCCCTTAGTGTATGCTTTGGATATGAATTTCAAACCTTGATTAGAAAGCAAGGTTGCATACACAAGAACAAGAGCTCCCCCTAAATTTTGCAATCCGTGGGGTGCCTAAGTGTGTGACAACATCAAATATATCAATTTGTGATGCATAACGGTATGACATGGTGATTCACATAACAATGTAATAAGAAAAGCGAATGGCTATTGAAGAAAGAAAAGAACTCAAATCACATAGCCATATCGAAAACAACAATCACCATGACAAGAGCATCAATAATGAGGATGAACCAAACACATGAATACAAACATATATAACATAAGCATAAAAGTTTTACATCCTCAGCATATCACAAATAAAATGTAGCATACCACACTTAGTCTCAAAGATTACCTTTCTCACTCTCACAGCTATTACAACAAGATAAGCCTAACACTCCCCCTTTGGCATCAAGTACCAAAGCGGGTAGGCCAAGATAAGCAAAGAATCAATAATAGCTGCTGGAAGATCCATCATGATAAGAGCCCCAGAGAGAGAGAGGAATAGGCACTCTCACCAACGTCACCACCAGGGAAGGATGACGGAGCAGAAGAATCAGGTGGTGGTGTAGAGTCGCGAGGGCCACCACTCCCAGCTGGATCGGCGTCGGGGCCAGCAAAGCCCATGTACGAGCCACCACCCCCTCCTTGATATGACGTGGACCCGCCAGCAAAGGACGTGCCCATACCATAGTCAGGGAAGAAGGGATGAGGCTGGTACTGAGGTGGTGGCGGAGGATAGAACTGATGGGGCGGATACAGCATGGAGCTGTAAAAACCGCCTCACCACCACCTGGAAACTGGGCCTGGCTGGGCTGCTGCTGGGGCTGCTGGGGGGGGAGACCACCACCACCACCATCATCATCATCATCATCATCATCATCACCACCGCGCCGGGCCTGAATCGTACTCAGCAAACGGATCTGGATGGGGTCGGACCGGAGAGGCGCGGAGGAAGACCGAGATGCTGACGCACCTCCTGCTGATGTCGCTCGTCGCGATCGGCCCGATAGCACATCCACTCAAAGATCTTGCCAGGGCGGAGCGAAGACCGCCACTCCTACGCCTCTCACGACGCGGAGGAGGAGCGGTAGCATGGGGAACATCTCCACACCCGGCTGAGCCTCGCCAGGCGCTGCTGCATCTGCTGGGACCTCACCACCTTCATCAACTTTTCTTTGTCCTTGGAAGGAGCCGAGGTGAACTTGCGAACACTGTACTCCTTCATGGTGCGATCATACTCGAAGGTGGCGCCAACCACATGCTCAATGATATGCATAAGGTATGGAGCATATGGCAGGGCCTTGTGAGGATCATTGTATACATCGGAGATCTTCTGCCAAAGAAAGTGAGAGATGCTAAACCGTCCATCTGGCAGAGCAAAGCGGACTAGGACCTTGGCAGCATCATCTCTCAAGTTATCTTGATCTCCAATTTTGGGATCCAGAGTCAGGCGCATGATGTTGTTGAGGACGTAGTAAGCGGGCTTCAGGCCAGGGACCTTGAAGGTCGCCACTGCACCATCCAAATAGACACCTGAGCTCTGCAACTGCTCTAAGTACATACCCCTCCATACATCTCTGAAAGACGAGGGGCATCTCTGTCCACATGATCGAAGCCCAACAACCGAGCAAATGTGACGAAGGCACATCTGTAGTGGACCCCTTGGGTCATCCAATGCAGCACGCGAGCTTCCTGATCAATGAACAAAGTTGCCCAAAACTGGCAAAGAATCTCCTGGTTGAAGCTGCGCTCGCCAGAGATCAGCCCCAAAACTCTCACTCCTCTAACCTCTGCACCAAGGCCTGAATGTCCTCAGAATCTTTGTCGGTCAGAGAGGAGAGAACCAGTCTCTTATGAGCAAAAAGAGGAGGATGTCCCTTAGCACAGAAACCCTTCCAGCACACTGTCACATAGAAATCTTGCTGGAACCTGGACCAGAACCTCCTATCCACAGAAGCATCTCTAACAAACAGATAGGGGTTCTCCTCACGCTGCCTCCTCATCAAGCTACCCCGCTTTCTATCGGAGTAATCCATGGGATTTCCAAGAAGAGCGGGAGGGACGGCGGACATGACAGCTTCGGCTTCAGGGTGCATGTCAAAAGCCCGGTTGATTAGCATCAACCCTGAAGTCCGAGGGGATGCCGGTCCAACTTGAGGATCGATGGAGCGACCCTCACGATCGAGACCAGCTGAAGGCACTCCTCCCACAATGACGCTGTGCAGGCGTCCAGCCGGACCAGCGACAGGGGGCGGAGAAGGCTGAGGAGGAGGCGAAGGAGCAGCATGCCCACTGCCACGGGCATGACCGCTCCCGCTCCCCCTTGCGCTATCCACGCTGCGACGGCCCGTGTGGCCCGCGGACGAGCGTCCACGGACCTGACGAGAGGAGTCATCCATACTCCCAGACCGAACACGGCGCCCGGGATTGCGACGCGGCGGCGCCCCTTGCACATGACCACCTTGCTCCAAGGCGGCATACTCTCATCATCATCACTAGGGGAACGAGCACGAGAGGGCCTCCGGCTCATCTAGACAAAGATAGCATAGACCAACATGAGACAAAGATGATGGAAAGATTACTTCAACGGATGTAGCAAATAAGACGATCGAAATCGGGAAGGAGAACGGCTCGCTGCGCGCGGGGCGGGCTAGGTACTACCGACCGCACAGCAGCAGCGTGCGGTTTCCTTCAATCCAATCTACCAAATCGCTATGAACTTGCGAACCATACATCCTAGAAGCATCTTCATACTAGATAGAACAATCCTACCAAAGGAATCGACCTAGAACAAAGTACATTGAGAGATCGGGCATGAACACCCTAGTACCTTGCTACTCGTGAAGAAGAGGTCGAAATCCAATGAAGGAGGAAACTTCGGGCTTCAAGAACACCACCACGACGATCTCCAACCTTCAAAGCACCTTTCCACCGAAGGGATTTGGATTTGGGTGGAGGAGGAGGGAGATCGAGGAGGAGGAACGGAGCGGCGGCTTGCACGGGCTCGAGCACGGGCTGGCGGCGGCGCTGGGAGGCAGGGAGGCGGGCGGTCAAAAGATGATTGACTAGGGTTGAAAAGATTCACCGCGCCCCCTTTTATACTCGGGTCAAACCGGTCGGTGGTACCGCCCATAGGGCCGGTACTACCGACGTCGGTACTACCGCCCTATGGCGGTACCACCGACAGCACAAAAACAGAGGGACAGAGAGGGATTTCAAGAGAGCCTTGTGTGGTATACTACACATACTTCAAACATGTCCAGATTTCATATAACCAATACATAGCCATGGACATAAGTGAAGTATGCAAAATAGATTTTGAAATCACACACAATATTTTGTCAAACCATTTATCTAGGTCTCTAGGTGAAAACAAATATGTGCAAGACATCAAGCCACGTTACGAGAATCAATGATATTTAGTTCACTCCTCAAAGCACAAAATCTTGACTCATCTAAAGGCTTTGTGAAGATATCGGCTAGTTGTTTTTCGGTGCTCACATGGCGTATTGCGATATCTCCTTTGGCTTCATGGTCTCTCAAGAAATGGTGTCGGATGTCTATGTGTTTTGTGCGAGAGTGGTTTACGGGATTGTTTGCTAGTTTGATAGCACTCTCATTGTCACACAAAAGTGGAATTTTGGTTTCCTCACATCCGAAGTCCTTTAGTGTTTGCTTCATCCAAAGTAGTTGAGCACAGCAAGCGCCGGCCGCCACATACTCGGCTTCGGCGGTGGATAGGGCAACACTATTTTGTTTCTTAGAACTCCATGACACCAAAGACCTCCCAATAAATTGGCAAGTCCCGGTAGTGCTCTTTCGGTCTACCTTGCAACCGGCATAGTCCGAATCGGAATAGCCAAGTAGATCGAAAGTGGAGCCCTTGGGATACCACAAGCCAAGATTCGGAGTGTGCACTAAGTATCGAAAAATTCTCTTAACGGCCATAATATGACATTCTTTCGGATTAGCTTGAAACCTTGCACACATGCACACACTAAGCATAATATCGGGCCTAGATGCACAAAGGTAAAGTAATGAACCGATCATAGAGCGATATACCTTTTGGTCCACTGACTTACCATCCACATTTAGATCAAGATGTCCATTGGTAGGCATAGGGGTCTTGATGGGTTTGGCCTTGTCCATCTCAAACTTCTTTAGCATGTCTCTTGTATACTTGGTTTGACTGATGAACGTGCCATCCTTGAGTTGCTTGATTTGGAATCCAAGAAAGTACTTCAACTCACCCATCATGGACATCTCGAACCTTTTGGTCATGATCCTACTAAATTCCTCACAAAAGGCAACATTAGTACTACCAAATATTATGTCATCGACATATATTTGGCACACAAAGATATCATTATCAACTTTGCGAGTAAATAAAGTAGCATCGGCCCTTCCTATCTCAAAACCCTTTTTGAGTAGGAAGTCCTTAAGACAATCATACCAAGCTCTAGGGGCTTGTTTAAGCCCATAGAGCGCCTTGTCGAGCTTGTAGACGTGGTTGGGAAACTTTGGGTCCTCAAAACCCGGTGGTTGCTCCACATAGACCAATTCGGAGAGGGGGCCGTTGAGGAATGCACTTTTCACATCCATTTGGTATAGCTTGAAATCATGGTGAGTAGCAAAGGCAAGTAATATACGAATTGACTCGAGCCTAGCTACAGGTGCATAGGTTTCCCCAAAATCCAAACCTTCGATTTGAGTGAAACCTTGAGCCACCAACCGTGCTTTGTTCCTTGTCACCACGCCATGCTCGTCTTGCTTGTTGCGGAAGACCCATTTGGTTCCTATCACATTTTGCTTGGGCCTTTCCACCAAGGACCAGACTTCATTCCTGGTGAAGTTGTTCAGCTCTTCTTGCATAGCCATCACCCAGTCCGGATCGTCAAGTGCTTCTTCCACCCTAAGAGGTTCCAAAGAGGAGACAAACAAGTAATGTTCACAAAAATTTGCTAAACGAGAGCGTGTCGTTACCCCACGCCGTATGCTCCCCAATATGTTGTCAACGGGATGATCCCGTTGAACTGTATGATGAACTCTTGGATGTGGCACAAGTGATCTTCGTTGGATGGGTCCATCTTCATCATCTTCATCATATGCATATGTCCCCATCTTCTTGTCGGACTTCATGTTGAGCTTGTGTTTGATCATCAACTTGATGTATCACTTGAACATCACCCACACTACCACCATTCGGAGTTGCGGAAGCTTCATCATGCGCATTTGGATGCACATGATGGATATGAGAATCTTGTGGAGTGTGTGATGGTTCATCTTCATCATCTTGTATTTCAACGGGCCTCACATCACCGGTTGCAAGCTTCTTGATAGCTTCGGATGGAGGCTCGTCATTACCTACAAGCTCATCATTGACTTGCTCCTTTTGAGAGCCGTCGGATTCATCAAAAGTCACGTCTACCGTTAACTCAATAGTGCCGGTGGCATTATTGAATACACGGTAGCCATGTTCGTTAGTACCATAACCAAGTAGAAAGCCTTCGTGTACCTTAGGTGCAAACTTTGAACTTTTGGCCCTCTTGTTAAGTATGAAACACTTGCAGCCAAAAACTCGAAAGTAATGCACCTTTGGTTTGTTACCGGTTAGAAGCTCATATGGCGTCTTCCCTCTTAGCTTGTGAAGGTAGAGGCGGTTGATTGCATGACACGCCGTGTTCATTGCCTCCGCCCAAAAGCCATGGGAAGTCTTGTACTCATCCAACATAGATCTTGCGGCTTCAACAAGAGTTCTATTCTTCCTTTCCACAACCCCATTTTGTTGTGGGGTATATGGAACGGAGAACTCATGCTTGATCCCTTCTTCATCAAGATACTCTTCTATGTTGGTGTTCCTAAACTCGGTCCCGTTGTCGCTTCTCACTTTCTTGATCTTGATGTCGAACTCATTTTGTGCTCTTCTAGCAAACTTCTTGAAGATGCCTTGCGTTTCGCTTTTATCTGCTAAAAAGAACACCCAAGTGAAACGAGAATAGTCATCAACAATAACGAAACCGTATTTGTTACCGCCGATGCTTTGATAAGCAACGGGTCCGATGAGGTCCATATGCAATAGCTCCAATGGTCTTGTGGTCGACACAATGTTCTTGATTGGATGCTTTGCTCCAACTTGCTTTCCGGCTTGGCACGCACTGCAAATCCTATCTTTCTCAAAAGAAACATTGTTAGTCCAAGGATGTGCCCTTCTCTTTGAAGTTGGGCCAAGTTCCTCATCCCAACATGAGCTAGTCGGCGATGCCAAAGCCAACCCATGCTAGATTTTGCCATTAGACATGTTGTAGGTTCTACCTTACTAGTTGAGAAGTCAACTAAGTAAAGTTTTCCCTTCAACACGCCTTTAAATGCAATAGAGGAATCCCTTCTTCTAGAGACGGTCACACCCTTATCCGTAAAGAGACAATCGTAACCCATTTCACAAAGTTGAGAAACGGATAACAAATTGTAACTCAACGAATGCACAAGTAATACATTAGATATGGAATTGTCAGTTGAGATAGCAATTTTACCCAAACCAAGCACTTCTCCTTTACCATTGTCACCAAACACAATGTTGTTGCATGAGTCGTTGCTTGGTTGAAAGGAGGAGAACATATCTTTTGCCCCGGTCATATGATTGGTGCATCCACTATCCAACACCCAACTTGACCCACCGGAGGCATATTCCTACAAAACAAGTTTATGTTCTAGATTTAGGTACCCAAACGAGATTGGGTCCTTGGGGGTTAGTCACATAAGCTTTTGGCACCCAAACATTTCTCATAATTTCCTCTTCTTGAGGGCACCAACATACTTGACTACTATCTTACCATCCTTCCCCAACAACACAAGTAATCACATGTATAGCTTCTTGATATGGGCTTTTGTTGCTTGGGGGCCTCCACTTGCTTCTCCTTGTTGATCTTACCATTAGCAAGTGGAGCCTTTGGATTGGCAACCTTGTTGGCCTTGTTCATTAGGTCAAAGAGAGGAACCCCTTTGTTAAAGTTAACAAAAGGTACCCCATTGACCATCTTTCTACCATTGGCTTTACCACCATACCTATTGTACCCAATTCCATCCTTGATAGATGGGTGTCTTGCGGTCTTGAGGATATCTTTTGGTTGTTGCACCTTACACTTGCAACCATTCCTCAAGATCATGTTCAACCTATGAATCTCCTTGTCTTTCTTTTCTATCTCAACAAGGTTAGTTGCACAAGCATTTATATCAAGTTTATAGCATCTTTTGCAACCATTACTAGTTGAGGCATTAGAGTTGTCGGAGTCCTTAGGAGTAGTTGAAGAGGTACTACTCCAAAGAGTGTTGTAGCTTAGTTCAAGAGTTTGATACTTATTTTGAGAGCTTGTGAGGCTCTCTTGAACCATGCTAACCTCATTTTTTAGGCTTGCAATTGAGTCATTGCTCATGGAACACTCCTTAGCCAACTTCTTGTTGGAGTCATTAGCTAAAGATAGTTCCACGGTCAATTTCTCAACCTTCAACTTCTCCTCGGCAAGAGAGGCTTCCAATGCACAGTTCTTTTCTCTCTCTTGAGAGATCAAGTCCCCTTGCATTGCAAGACTCTCATTCCGACTCTCTAATTTAGTGAGTAATTTGATAATTTTAGTTCCACCTTTCTTGCCAAATTTTCTAATTATGCTAAGCTCAAATTCATCCATATCATCATCACTACATTCATCACTAGAACAAGTAGGAGAGTTGGATGATACCTTCTCATTCTTAGCCATGAAGCAAGAATGAGTGAAGTCATCCTCGTCGTCGGAGAGGTTCTCGAACAAGCGTGACGAAGTTGTCGATGTAGCCATGTTGGAGAAGAGGCTTGGAGAAGAGGTCTTGTGTATGGCGATGTTGGCCGCTCCCTTCTCCTTCTCCTTGCTCTTGCTTGCTCTTCTCTTCATCACTTGAGTCATCTTCCGAGAACCACTCCTCACCAAGATGAGCTTCACCACCTCTTCTTCTTCTATGCTTCTTGTCATCACTCTTGCTATACTTGTTCTTGTTCTTCTTTTGTGGACAATCGGCAATGAAATGATCATCCGCTCCACACTCATAGCAATTCCTCTTCTTTGACTTCTTGAAGTAACCACCTTTGCCCTTCTTGTGCATCTTCTTTCTCATGAATCTTCTAAAGTTCTTCACAATAAGGGCCAACTCATCATCGGAGTCTTCACTTCCTTCGCTTGAAGAGTCATCTCGGGCCTTGCTTCCTTCTTCTTGATTAGCCTTGAGTGCTACCACCTTCTTGTGACTTGCCTCTTGATCTTCTATATCTTCATCATCCAAGACTTCATGATGCTTTATCTTGGCAAGCATCTCATGAGGTCCCATGCTCTCATAGTTAGGTCTCTCCATGATGATTGATGCAAGGTTCTTGTTCCTCTTTCTATATGCTCTTAATAGCTTTCTTCCAGCTGAGTAGTCATCCCACTTTGTGTCTCCGAGAGCTCTAATCTGATTGACCAATGTCATGAATCTATCAAACATTTGTTGAGTGGTCTCACTTTTCTTGATTGCAAAGTTCTCAATCTTTCCATGAAGAAGCTCTATGTTGCACTTCCTCACACTCGCATCACCCTCATATGATATTCTGAGGGTATCCCAAATCTTCTTGGCATTCTCCATTCCATGTACCTTGTTGCTTTCTTCAGGCTTAAGGCATGATAGAATCAATGATGCGGCTTGAACATTTTGTTGAAACTCAAACACATCATTATCGGTGAACTCTTGACCTTCAACATGACTTGGTCCATTGTCAACAATCTCCCAAACTCTTGCGGCAAGAAGGTGTAGCTTCATATTGTGTGCCCAATCATTGTAGTTGATTCCATCAAAGGCGGGTGGTTTGCCTAGATTGACGCTAGGCAATTGAATGACTTTGCCCATTTGGCTATAGTCATATGGCACTCTTGTGAACTCGGTGTCTCTCTTGCCTTTCTCTCCATCCTCCTTCTTCTTGTCATCCTTGGGCGGCTGATTTCCACCGCTTCCGGATGCTTCGGCTTGGCTTTCCAAAGCTCGCCTCAAACTCTCCATCTCATCTTTCATCCTCTTCATCTCATCTTCATGCTTCTTTGCTTGATCTTGAATTACCTGAGCAGTAACCTGCTTGACAATCTCATTAAGCTGTTCTTGACTTATGGTAGACATGATTCTCCCTTACGCGGTGAAGCGCTAACACAAGGGTTAGGCTCTGATACCAATTGAAAGGACCGAATCAGCCTAGAGGGGGGGTGAATAGGTAGAGAGAGAGAGAGAGAGAGAGAGAGTAGATAACTAAAACAAAACTTTATTGATAACTTATAAGGCACTTTATTGCACAAGCAAGCAAAATAACTAAACGATTGAAATTAAACAAACTAAACATTCTTTAAAGAAACTCTAAGACTCTTAACTCTAACACTTGTGCCTTATCATAATACTATTAATAAACTCTCTCACTCTATTTGAGATGATTAGCTACGGTTCGTGATAGGATCTTTACACGAAACTTTAAGCCGTCTTGCTTAATCTCCTGTCTATCCATCCTCTTAACCAGGTTGCAACAAATCCTGGTCACAGAGGCTAAGTCTTGCATAAGCTGAGTGTTGGCTTTGGCAAGGGCATCCACCTGCTTACTAACTCTAATGTAGTCATTGATGAAGTCGTCCACCTGCTCCTCCAACTTCGTCATGGGTTTTCTCTTGCGTTTAGGCTTGGAAGAAGAGGCTTCAGACGAGGACTTCTCCTTACGAGGTACTACCTAGATCTGTCCGGGGTCAGCTCAGACTCCAGTAATGGCGTAGCGAGTTGTGGTTTTGTACTTCATACAAGTTACATCTCCAAACTTGTTCATCTTCAATCCCGTGAGCTATTCATTGGGTCCTAGGGGCAGAAGATTGACTTCCTTGGAGATGCGAAACTTCTTGAGCTCTCCTTGACATGATCCTCCCTCCATGGCTTGGGCGTAGAAGGATTGGTGTTGAGGCTCCTTGCCCTTCGGCGGCATTGTGGCTAGGGGTGTTGGCTCGTCAACGGGCACGATCTCCTTCTCGGGCACAACAACGAGGTCTTTCTTAGGAGCGACGATGAGGGCCATCGACTCGTCAGAAGGGAGAGGCTCGTTGAGGTTGATCCCGTGATTGCCGGCCATCGGAACAAGGAGAGCTTGAACTGCTGCTTGAGATGAGAATAGATTGGATGGTATGGCTCTGGCTAGCAGGGGTCTGGTTTTATAGTCCTGGATCAACTAGAAGGAGGCTGATCCATTCTCTGAGGTTCTCGTAAAGAAACAGATCGGGAAGTTACGAAAAAGGAATAAGGGAGGCTTTAGAAAGGAAAGGGAAGCGCAGGACCCGATCGGACACCAGGCCAGGCCGGCCGGCCTAGGGGTGGGGCCGGCCGGCCCCCCTTCTCTTCGGAAGGCGGCCCGCTTTTTTGTGGCTCTCGTTTACACTTTCCTAAACTCTATTTACTATCTTTTCTATTATGAAACCTTTCGGATGCGGCGGAGGATCAAATTAATGGAAAGTGAGGAATTGGATCACATCCAACTCCTCGGAACTCTTTTCAGGTTCTAGAAAAATCTTAAGGCGATGACCATTTACCTTAAATAACGTACCTTCGTCGTTTTGAAGTGTTACTGCTCCATGGGACGAAGTGCTAATCACCGTGAATGGTCCTTCCCATTTGCTCTGTAGCTTTCCATGACCGAATAGCTTAACCTTGGAATTAAAAAGTAATACCTTGTCTTCCAGAGTGAAGTTCTTCGTCTTAATCCTCTTGTCATGCCACCTTTGGTTCTCTCTTTGTAGATCTTGGCGTTATGGTATGCCTTTTCATGCCATTCTTGTAGTTCTAAGAGTTGCATCTTTCTCTTGATTCCTGCTGCTTCTAAGTCCATGTTCCATCTTTTTATCACCCAGTGAGCTTTGAACTCTAGCTCAACAGGCAAGTGACAAGTCTTCCCGTAGACGAGTTGATATGGTGAACATTCCCAGCGGTGTCTTGTAGGCTGTACGGTAGGCCCACAATGCATCCGGTAGGCTGTCTCTCCACTTTGTTCCCATCTCGTTGACTGTCTTCTGCAGAATGTTCTTGATTTGCTTGTTTGATGTTTCTGCTTGGCCACTTGTTTGAGGGTGATAGGGGGGTAGCGATGTTGTGATGGATCCCATGTTTTGACAGGTATTCACGGAAGTGCTTGTCAATGAAATGAGAACCTCCATCACTAATCACCATTCTTGGAACTCTGAATCTTGGAATATCACTTCCTCGAACATTTTCTTGGAGCTTCTAGCATCTGCAGCTTTACATGGTAGGGCTTCGACCCATTTGCAAATGTAGTTGACTGCCATTAAGATGTACTCACTGTTCTTGGATTTGGAAATGGTCCCATGAAATCAGTTCCCCAACAGTCAAAGAGCTCAATCTAGAGATTGTTAGTGAGTGGCATGGCATCTCTTGAATTGATATTGCCATGCCTCTGACATGCTCCACATCTCCGGATGAAATCTTTTGTGTTGTCATACATGGTTGGCCAGAAAAATCCACTTTGCCAGATCTTCGAATGTGTGCGGAATGCTCCATAGTGTCCTCCATAGGGTGATGAGTGGCATCTTTCAATGATCTTGATTCCTTCTTCAGATGGTACACATCTTCTGAGTAGCCCCGTCAGAGCACACTCTGAAGAGGTACGGATCATCCCATAGGTGAACACGACTCTCATAGATGAGCTTCCTCTTATCTTTGCCTGGTGGTACGTACCCTGAAACCATAAAATTGACAATATCTACATACCAGGGGTCAGACCTAGAGACTAGATAGAGTGTATCATCCCTGAGTGAATCATTGATAGGTAGTTCCTGTGGATTCTCAAATTGCATTCTAGACAAGTGATCAGCAACAGAATTCGCTACTCCCTTTTTATCTTTTATTTCTAAATCAAATTCTTGGAGTAACAGAATCCATCTTATCAAGCGAGGTTTAGCATCTTTCTTAGTGAGCAAGTATTTAAGAGCAGCATGATCAGTGTAAACAATTACTTTAGCTCCAACTAAGTAAGATCTAAATTTATCAATGGCAAAAAACAACAGCTAGTAGTTCTTTTTCAGTTGTCGCATAATTAAGTTGTGGTCCAGTCAAATTTTTACTAGCATATGCAATTGCGTGATGCTTCTTATCTTTGCATTATCCTAGCATAGCACCTACTGCATAATCACTTGCATCACACATGATCTCAAAAGGTAAAGACCAATCAGGTGGTTGAATGATCGGTGCAGAAATGAGTGATTTCTTTAGGGTTTCAAAAGCTTTTAAGCATGCATCATCAAATTCAAAGGGTACATCCTTAGCCAAAAGATTAGTAAGTGGTCTAGCAATGTGTGAAAAATCTTTTGTAAACCGACGATAAAAACCAGCATGGCCAAGAAAACTCTGTATCCCTTTAATATTAATAGGAGGAGGTAGTTGTTCAATTACTTCAATTTTAGCTTTGTCTACCTCAATTCCACGTTCAGAAATTAAATGACCAAGCACTATGCCCTCTCTAAACATGAAATGACAATTTTCCCAATTAAGGACTAAGTGCTTTTCCTCACATCTTTGCAAAACCTTGTCTAAATTCTCTAAACAGTGATCAAAAGTTTTTCCATAAACAGAAAAATCATCCATGAAAACTTCCATGATTTCTTCAATCATATCAGAAAATATAGACATCATGCATCTTTGAAAAGAAGCAGGGGCATTACATAATCCAAAAGACATTCTACGATAAGCATAAGTTCCATATGGACCTGTAAAATTGGTTTTGTTTTGATCATTAGGATGGATTGGAATCTGATGATATCCAGAGTATACATCAAGAAAACAAAAGAAGGAGTGATTAGCCAACCGCTCTAACATTTCATCAATGAAGGGCAGTGGAAAGTGATCTTTCTTTCTTGCCTTGTTAAGTTTTCTGTAATCAATACACATTCTCCATCCAGTCACAGTTCTTTGTGGAATTAGTTCGTTCTTTTCATTCTTAACAACAGTCATGCCACCCTTTTTAGGCACAACTTTCATAGGGCTTACCCACTCACTGTGTGGCACATGATAAATAATCCCGACGTGTAACAACTTTAAGACCTCTTTCTTAACTACTTCTCTCATCGCATTATTAAGCCTACATTGGGGTTCTCTAGAAGGTAAGACATCGGGATCTGTAGGAATGCGATGGGCGCAAAGAGCAGGATTGATCCCCTTGAGAACTTGGAGTGAATAGCCAAAGGCAGATCTATGATTCTCTAAAACAGTGATCAAGCAGAGTGTTTCTTCTGGAGAAAGTTGATCGCTAATAATCACAGGAGTGTCTGGTTCATTGTTTAGAAAAAACATAGCAAAGACCAGAAGGCAGAGGTTTTAACTCTATAGAAGGTTTAGGAGGTTCTTCGAAGGATCTAGAGGGGTTGGAGTTTTAGAGTGGTCATCCTCTTCCTCTATGAAAAACTTAGCATCATCTTCAAGATTAAGTTCTATGAAAGTTTCAAGAGATGCTACCTTGACCTCTTCTACAGGGTCTAACTCTGGACAGGGTTCACTTCCAGTGTTTAGGGTATGAGTGATAGATATGGGTAGTGAAAGATTTTTCCCTAGACAAAAGTTTAATTTCCCCATCATTCCTTCGTGTATAAGTCTTTTCGATTGGTTGTCTTATCAATAGGTCAAACTCATGAATATCAAAGATATAAAAGGTTAAGTGCACTAGAGTTTCTTTTACCCGGATAGGCAGGACATACAAAATTCCTAAACTAGGAAGAACATGTCCTGAAGGGCTTTTAAGGCATTTAGTTGTTGGGGTTAGTGGCATGTCTTCTAAAAAGTCATGTGCAAAGGTTGCCGACATGATATTAACACCGACAACAGGATTATAAAGAGCATGGAAAGGGTCTCTATGGATTTGACAGAGGATAGAAGTAGAAGGTGAATCTAAGCAATTATATCAGAGGAGGACTCTGACTCTTCTAACCAATCATGGCTTACCACAGACACTAGCTCTTCCATAGTCTTTTTAAAGAAAGCTTTATCAGTCAAATCTGGAGGTTTTTCAGGAAGTTTTAGACTATAAGGCTTTCTTGTTGTATTATACTTCGAGGTATCACCAAACCCGGTGAAAATACTCATCCTCGAATTTGAAAAAGATCTCTGAGATCGGAGTTTCCTCCTTATCAGGATCTGAGATAGTTGATGCTAAAGATTTCGGCAGAGTTTTGGGTTCAACTATCTGGGTTTGTTTCTCTTCTAAGAACTCTATAGACTTAGCTTCAGGAGCAGATGAGCTATCTTTTGCAGAAGCTCTCTTGCCGCGAGGAGCAGATGTGCAAAGAAATGATCCATTTGCAGCTAAGTTAAGAAAAGAAGAAATTTTCCTATTCAGACCCATATAAAAATGCTGAAGAAGAACAGGGTCTGGTATTGACAGAGATGGACCAGAGTGAACAAGATTTCAAAACGTTCCCAGGCAGTTATTAGAGATTCATCGTCTTCTTGTATAAAAGATAGGACTTCTAATCTAAGACAGACAATTTTAGAAATGGGAAGAAATCTAAGCAAAAATTAGAGCAAAGATTTTTCCAATCCCCATCCTTACTCGGTGCGGTTCTACTATACCAGGTTTTAGCTCTCCCTTCCAAAGAGAAAGGAAAAAAAGCTTCCATCTAAGGGTTTTCGTCAGACATGCCTTTGATATGAAGACATGAACAGGTCTGTTCGAACTTGTTAAGGTGAGTGTAGGATTCTTCAATCTTCATTGCATGAAAAAGATTGTATTTGGACCATCTGTATCAAACACGGGCGTAGCTCATAAGCCATCGGATAGGATAGGTCTAGATGATTCTGGTGGTTCTGAGACACTACTTTAGGAAAATGGCAGAGGCTAATAGGAGTGGAATCTTTGGTACCTAGGGGAGATTCTAAGAAATCCATATATAAGAAAAGATAAAAGATAAAAGATAAAAGTATGATTACAAGTTTAAGTAGACTTTAAGATCAACTCTCGACCGTTTCCCGGCAACGGCGCCAGAAATGGCTTGTTGACATTTAGTACCATCGCTACCAAAGTCACCCTTGGCAACGACACTAGTAATGCTAAGGTATGTTATCAGAACACTAGAGATAAAATCCGCAAGCGCACAGACTAGATACCGCACTTCACCGAATGTAGACCCAGTTTTATATCGAACCCAAAGGAACGGGGTGATTGTCTTAAGTCTATTGCTTAAACCCTGAGCACTAGCAAAAGCAAGAATATAAAAGATAAAGGGGAAAACTAGGGTTACCAGCTCTAACCTCAGAAAGCTATGCGATTATTATTCTACTGTGGATTACATTGGGAGACCACATCTAGAGTATGGCGATTCCCAAGTAATATACTCCTGCTAGCCCTATAGACGGGAGGTGGACTATGGAAGATTCAACAGGCCTATAAGAGTCACACTCACGAGCTACCACCGGTCCAGAATATAGGGTACACTATGCAAGTAATCGAGTCTAAGCACCACGCTTACACGACGATGACTCCTCTAATTCTAGCGCGACTAGATTAGAGTACTCTAATTAGAGTTGCAAGCCAGAAGAATAAGAACAAGAACGCTTACTGATAATTAGAAGTTGAAGACCGAAGAATATCCTGATCCAAGCTCTTGACAAACTTGAATCCGCAGGTACAAGCTATAGAAGTAGATCCGACAGGCCGGAGCTCCTTCTAATCTCCCTCTAATACCTCTCTCTCCTCTAATCCTATAGAAGACTAGATCTAATCCCTAATTAGAGGGCTACTAATCTTCTAATTGCTAGATGGCTCTAATCCTCTCCCGAAGAATATGACTAGAGTTTCTGTCTTGAATCTGATCTGAATGAGGATTGCTTCAGGGAGGGGGGGTCTGAGGTTTCTTATATAGCCCTGGGGGATGAACCGTGACCTTCCAATCAAAACGACCTTGAACAACGGTTGAGATGCGCCGAGGAGGTTGGTTAGGGCATGCTCCACGAAGATGGGCTGAGATGAACCCTGGCCTAGGCCGGCCGGCCTAGGGGTGGGGTCGGCCGGCCCCACCTGGCAGCCGCCAGGCGCCGTCTTCGCCGAGTTGTCTTCTGGAAGCCTCCTGGTTGCCCTAGCGTGACTTTCAATCTGTTGCGCAATCCATCGTGTTGGAGAAGGAACCTATCTCTTTCCATCTGCTGGAAAACACCCTGGAGAACTGGAATTCACCATAGCTGTTGGATCTGTCAGTTTAGCCCTTGAATTATGTTGCTTGGTGACCACTCCAAGTTGCTTCTAGAAGCTTCCAATTCGTAACCAATGAGGACTCTTCCATCGGGACTCTAATTGTGGTAAACCATATGTCCGTTTCGATCGTCTAGACGAGCTCTTTGCAATGGTGTGCTCTAATTCATCACTTGAGATACTTTTATGTAGTGAAATGTTGGTATTCCTGCAAAACAAGTGAGAACGACACAACTCGTGGAACTCATTAGAATCAAACTCTATTCCTATGTTGATGGTCACTTTTATTCTCTTTTAGGTGACTTATTGACGGTATTAGATATGAGTTTGTGACCGTCAACATTGTGTTATTATCAAATTTTATTGGAGATTACAGTGGATTAACACAAGTTCAAATGTATAGCATGTGATTGCGAGAGGTTGAAAGCATTGTCATTGCCTAACTTTTCGATCGGGCTAAGCCTATGCAAGAAAAGCAAACAAAAGCAGTGGTTTTAGTCTTACACTACACTGCTCAAGTTCAACTCAAATGTGCAATGAGAAGCAGTCTCGATACAGTGATGTGCTAACAAGTGCAATCTCATCTCGATCTTTCCAATTCACTAATCTTGGATCAAATTTTAATCACAAGTGTATAATGATCAATCCAAGGAAGCAAATGACTCAGAGCAAGAGACATAGCAACCTAGCATACAAAAATAGCTCAAGTGATCTCAACACATCATATCCATGCTAGTTTTCAATCTCAATGGTGAACAATTTACAAGTTGCATAGTTGATTAGTCAAGTTCAGAAATTGCAAAAATAGCTTAGCCCATAACATGTATCAAGTGATCAAAAAGAGCCTAAGCTACAAGCATCATCATGTACTAACAAGGCATACCAAATAGAGCATAATATCATTATCATTGCTATAGACACGAAGCTCTAAAATGTACTAAAATACTTGATGAAATGCATGCAAATGCAGAAATGCATGCAAATGCAACTAAGGAACCAAAGCCAAACAAAAGCTAAACTAAGACTAACTGAGCAAAATGTACATCAGTAAAAACTCCCTCAACTAAAAAGGGAAGCACACACCAAGCTCACCTCTCAACCTAGCAAAAGTTGATTGGTCCAAAGGCTTGGTAAAAATGTCTGCAAGCTTAATGTGGGTGTCTACATGTTGTAAATCAATGTCACCTTTCTCGTAGTGATCAGGAAGAAAGTGAAGGCGAACATCAATGTGTTTGGTCTTGGAGTATGTGAAAGGCTAGGTTCTTTGCTACACTAATGGCACTCGTGCTATCACAAAGCAAAGGGACCCTAGCATAATCTAGACCAAAATCATGCAAAGTAGCAATCATCCACAACAGCTGCGAGCAACAGGACACGACAACAACATACTTGGACTCAATGGTAGACTAGGCTATGCTAGACTACTTTTGGGAGGACCAAGATACAAGAGAAGAGCCAAGAAACTAACAAGTCCTAGAAGTAGACTTGCGCTCAAGCTGACAACCGACAAAATCTGCATTAGAATAACCACAAAGCGAGACGGTAAAAGAAGAAGAGTATCAAAGCCCGAACTCAGGAGTGTATCAGAGGTACCTCATGATGCGCTTGACCGCCTGCTTGTGTGATGTCTGAGAGGACGCCTGACAACGAGCGCACAGACACACTACGAAGTGTATGTTTGGCCTCGTCGCCGTCAAGTACAAGAGAGCCAATCATGCTCGTTGTTGGGTATTTTAAACACACACAGAAAAATCAGCAAGTGCATGGATACCAATGTAGGTTTCACCCGAGAGTATTTCAGGGTATCAATTTCCACGGGGAACGTGAAGTGTACTAGAAGAATTAAGAACGTCCAAGGAAAGAATGATAATGTGAGTAGAGAGGGATTTTAGGGTTTTCTAAGCGGGTCTATCTAATCAAAGGCTTACTATACTTTACTTACTTTGGAGCAGCAAGTCCTTTCCAACTCTCGAGAAAGACTGGGAAGAAGGTAGCTGGGGGAAGGCTGCCAAAAGCTCTACGAGAACACCAACCCTAACATGGTGGATTACAAAGACCTGACAGAGCTGTCACCTCTTGGGCTACCACGACTATCCGGAGGATTGGGCGCAAACTCAGGTAAACCCTAGCCTAGACACTGTGTCTACATAACATTTACTACTCTAATTACGTACGATAACTAGAGCACTCAATACGAGCGGAGATCCAGTAAATAGAGTAAAGCAAGAACTGAAATTAAATAGAATACTTAAGAATAGATAATGAAGAACCTGGAGATTACTTGAAGAACCAGATGCTGCACCAATAAAATTTTGAGGAAGATCCGGCTCCTCCTCAGCTCTCTCCTTCTCCTCTCTAATCTAAACTCTAATTACAACTTGATGAACTAGAAGAACTAGAAGAGATTCATCTAGAGGGACCTCTACTTCTAGTTGAAACCCTAGTTTCTGATGTGGAGATGAATAATGAAGATGGAGATGCCTCCCTAGGGGGGGTCTGGGTCTGGTTTTATAGCCCTAAGGATGAACCACAGCCCTCAGATCAAACCGACCTTGAATAATGGTTGAGATGCGTCGAGGAGGTCGATTAGGGCACGCCAGAAGAAGATGGACCACTTTCACTATGGGCCCAGGCCAGCCAGCCTAGGGGAGGCTGGCCGGCCTCCCTATGTGGCCAATCCGCCTCTCCTTCACCGAGTTGCCTTCTCGTGCCTTCTAGAGTCTTCTAGTGCCACTTTTGGATCTGTTTGCGCAAGTAGTCGTGTCATGGTTGGGTTCTTTCCTTTCCCAGTTGCTGGATAAGTCCCTGGTAAATAATATGCGGATACATGGGTGTATGCCGGATCTTGAGTGATGAGTGATTGTCAACTGGTTGATGCGCATGTTCTTTGTCTTGTGTTGTGCAGGTGTCGAGCACGGAGACAGTGATCAAAGGCAAGGTGAAGGTCAAGTAGAGACGTGCTGTGCCGATGGACCGGGAGCGGTGAAGGATGGGCGTGCCGTGCGGCAGACGTGCCATGCCGATGGACCCAGAGTGGTGAAGGGCAGACGTGAGGCTTGGACTGAGGGACCGGTGGCCTGAGGATCAGCTGTGGTGGCTGACAGCCTGGGACAGCGACAAGCGGAGACTTGCGGGGCACGGTGTTGCTCGGGTCGAGGACCTAGGGACACGTGTCGGTGGACGGGGGCACGGGTGGTGCATCCCCTCTATGGCTTCGGTTGGTGGTTGAGCCACAGAAAAACTACCAGGTGGATAGTTTCCAGGTTTGGGCCACAAATGAAGGACCGAAAATGCTAAAGCAGGGCGACCAGAGGGGGGGTGAATGGGAGCCTAAAAATTTCTTCTCAGAAATTCCGGCCTCTGTCCCAACAAAATCAACCCAAGAGCAAAGCCGACACACGCGATGTCCACGACCCAAGAGAATGGGTGGATGTTCCCTAGGAACACAGCGGGACACCAAAAGCTCCCTCTTCCAAATCCACGCGAGTCAACTAGTGACAGGATGGAGTTGGGTAACCTCAACCTCCCCCGAGCAACGCGAGGGGGATTCAGGCTTTTTCGCAAAGCGGGAAGCCCGGTTTCTGTAGAGCACAGAGTCGGGAATCCAACGCAAAAAGCAGATCTCAAATCGGAGCTCGAACGCAAAAGATACGGGCGAAAACGCGCAAACACTGCACTGACGGACTCTGAGGTGCGTCCGGTCAGTGTCGATCGGAGCGTCCGGTCAGAGAAAAACCTCTCTGGATGCTCTCTGTTCACGACCGGACTCACGGTGATCAAGCGTCCGGTCGTTACACAACTGAGCGTCCGGTCAAGCACCGAGGAGGCAATGAACAGTGCCTTCAGTGCGTCCGGTCACGCGAAACCCTAGCGTCGGTCAGAATCTCGCACAGTATTTCGCTCGGCCTTCAACGATCGGACGACGGGATAGCGTCGGTCGATATGAGGCGTGCGTCCGGTCAAGTCACGAAGGAGACGCAGAGAACGTGTTCAAGACCGGACTCACGACCAAGCGTCCGGTCGGTGCGACTCGTGCGTCCGGTCACCGCGATGCACCCCTGTTCATCCACCGAATCAACCGATCTCCTCAAATCAAAGCACTAGGGCTTCAACTTCGTGTGAGGGGTCACAAGGATGTTAGTGAGCTACTCCTAAGAGATCATGGCTCGAACCTAACTCCAAAATCGGTGATCGGAGAAAAAGGATGAAGAACGGCAAGAACTTGATCCCAACACTAAATCCGCCCGATCTGTGAGTACGTGAGGTATTAGAGAAATTCCTTCGGTAGAAAGAAGACTCTCACAAGCTACACAAGATGGTTCAAACGGATTTGCGAATCTTCCCTCGAAACAAGAATTCTCGTGAAGAACGAAAGAGGGGAAAACGTGCAAACGCGAAGAACAAAATCGCAAGACAAATTAAAGCACGAATTTGATCCTTGGACTCAGAGGAATGGATGATTCATTAAGCACTTGGTGTACGGGCTACAAGCCACTCCAGCAGATCAAAGTGGATGGCGAAAGCTCAAGAACAAGAGCCAAACTCCCTAACCCTAGCCTACTCTCACAGGAACAAAATGAGAGAGACACCACCAGAGATTGCCAAGGATACGGCTGCCCTAGCAGCCCTCTCCATAATATAGGCGCAGTCCTAATGACCAAGGCGCCCTTACATTAAGCACTCATCCCAAATACCCCCCAGGGGTAAAAACGTCCAGACTTGACAGTCTTCATCGACGGCCACGCCCGCACATCCGTAGCTTCGCTCGAAGCGACCTCACCCGATGCGCCACGTGCCGCCACTGTCGACCGCCGCGCCTTCTCACCGATAGCTTCGCCGCAACGCAAGCCTCTCGGTGCCGCCACGCGTCGACCGTCCTTTCGGACCAACCCCCTGGTTTTGAGGCCCAAACCAGCAAACCGGCCACCCCGAGTTTTGAGGCCCAAACTCGGAAACCCGCCACCCAGGTTTTGAGGCCCAAACCTGGAAACCGTCGATGGTAGCTTTTTGAGGCTCAGCTACCGAACCCGTACGTAGACGGATGTGGTTCGCACACCCCGACCACCGGCACGATGCCGATGCATGTCCAGCCTCCACGCCGGCACAACGCCTTCGCCTTCCTTCTTGACTCGGCCGACGGCACTTGCGCGCACGCAAGCCCGTGTCCGACCTCCCGCCAAGCGACACGACTCCAGCGCCTTCTCCGACGGCCGATGCACCGCACATCCCATGTGCTCGCTCGCTCGCGATGCACGTGCCAGCTACCACAGCTGGTCTCTGGCCCTCTGGTCCCTCAGTCCAAGCCTCCCGTCCGCCTTTCACCGCTCGGTTCGTCGCATGGCACGTCCGCCGCACGGCACGCCCATCCTTCACCGCACCCGGTCCGTCAGCACGGCACGGCTCAACTTGACCTTCACTCGCCATAGACCACTGTCTCCGAGCTCCCACACCTGCACATCAACACAGCCAAGAGACACATGTCGACCACACACACCAACCCAGAAACACCACACAACTCACACCACCGGTTAGTCATAAGCATTAAGCGCATAGCAAATAATGACTCAACCGGGGTAAAAGCCTCAAACCTTCCTCAACACAGTCAATCAATCATCATATGTATTCTCAACAAAACCTGGGTTCGGCCGGTTTCCGAGTTTGGGCCACAAAACTCGGGCTGAGGACGGTTTCCAGGTTTGGGCCTCAAAACCTGGGCGCTGGCGGGTTTCTGAGTTTGGGCCACAAAACTCAGGCGATGGACGACAGGTTTCCCGGTTTCGGCCTCAAAACCGGGGGGAGGACTTGAAGGCTGGTTTCCCGGTTTCAGCCTCAAAACCGGGGGCGAGGTCCGTGAAAAGGACGAGCAGAGCGGTGGCGGCACGTGGCGGCAATTGGTGAGGTCGCGTCGAGGCGAAGCTACAAGTTGTGCGGGCGTGGCCATCGGATCACCATCTACTTCGAGTTGGTCCAGAATAACCTTAGGATTTAGCTGGTTCGCTCTGTGTATAATTAGGGGTAGAGTAGGAATAGGAATTAGGATAAGTAAGGGGAGACACCCACCTCCCAAAATATCTCAGTCATTGCTATTTTCATTCTATGGTTTCTTGCTCTCCCACATCCTTGCTGTAGCTACTGAGATCCGCAGAGATGGCTAATCATACCTCTGTGTTCCCGAGATTTTGAGGAAGTGAGACCGTAATCTCACCATTGTCTCGTGTGGTAGCCACACGGTTGAATTCGTGGTTGTGATTCGCGTTTTGAACTTGTTCTTCGCGTTCTTCATTTTCCCCACGATTTTCCCTTCGATCGTTCTCTCTCTACGTTGCTCCATCTGCAAAACCATTTGAATCAACTTGTTCTTTACAGTGAGAAGATCACTTTCACCAAAGGAATTTACCACAAAACTCACAAACAAGTAGATCGGTTGGTTTTCGTTTTGGATCAACTTTTCTCCTCTCTTTCCCGAATTTCTTCGATTCATCGATTTGGAGATAGGTTCGAGCCATGACCTCCTAGGAGTAGCTCACTATCATCCTTGTGACTCCTCTCACCAAGTTTGATCCTTAGAGGACTCGTTTTGGGTGAGATCGAGTCAAATCAGTGGACGAACAGCGCATTTCGGGATGACCGGACTCAGGCCTCGGGGTGACCGGACTCTGACCAGTGAGTCCGGTCGTTGAAGCCTGAGCGAGACTTTTCTGCGCATAAGTGACTGGACGCACTGAGATCATGCGACCGGACGCGCTTGTTGCACTGTTCATCGGTTTTCGTTTGTGTTGACCGGACGCTGAGTGCTGTGACCGGACGCTCAGACTCCGTGAGTCCGGTCCAACACAGAGAGCTCCCAGAATGCTCTTCAGCTGACCGGACGCACCAGTGAGTCCGGTCAGTGCTGATCAGCATGTTTTCGTCTGTGGTACGTTCGTCCGTTGTCGGTTTTGATTTCTTCTTCTTGCTTTGGATTCCCGACTTCGTGCTCTACTGAAATCGGGCTTCCCACATTACAAAATAGCCTGAATCCCCCTCGTGTTGCTCGGGGGAGGTTGAGGTTACCCAAAGATCCTTCTGTCACTAGTTGACTTGTGTGAACTTGGGTGAAGGAGATTTTGTGGTGTCCCACTATGTTCCTAGGGAACATCCACCCAACCTCTTGGGTCGTGGACATCAGCTATGTCGATTTTGCTCGTGGGGTTGATTTTTGGGACAGAGGTCAGAGTTTCGAAAGAAATTTTTAGGCTCTCATTCACCCCCCTCTGGTCACCTTTGGTAGCACTTTTGGTCCTTCAATTGGTATCGGAGCGGGTTAAGGATCTTCCACCTTAGCCGGTTCCAGATCCACAGAAGGCGACATGGATCGCGGCGTTGGCAAACCGCCGTTTTTCGATGGGACGAACTATGCGTATTGGAAGATACGCATATCGGCCTATCTTCAGAGCATGGGTGCTTCTGTTTGGAGATTTGCAACAAGGCCAATTACGTGGTTTTGGCTGCTCGTGTGGCTCAGCTACAGAACGATGAGCACGATGCCAATAGCCGAGCCCGTAATGCTCTTTTCTCCTGTTTGAGTATGTCTGAGCTTGATCGCGTTTCTCACCTCCCCACGGCTCGTGAGATTTGGGCGACCCTCATGCGCTTCCATGAGGGAACCACTCAAGTCAAATCCCGTCTCTACGAGTCGCACAAGCGGGAGTATGAGAACTTTTGACACATGCCTGGCGAGAGCATAGAAAGTTTATTTGCTCGCTTTCAGGTGATTGTCAACAGGATGAGGGCTAACAAGGAGCTGTTGCCTTTCGACGATCATGAGAGGGCTCTCAAGCTTTTACACACTCTCGATCGGTCGGTGTGGGACTCTAAGGTTCAGGCAATCATCGAATCACCTAACTATGAGACCCTCACGTGTGACGAGCTCTTTAGTAAGCTCAAGTCCAGTGAGATTGATGCCATGATGAGGGCATCTTATGAGAATCCTTCTGACCCGTCGATGGCTTTGCTTTCTGGCTCTTCGGCTAACCCCTCTGGAGGCTTTGCACTTTCTTCTCTTCTTTCTGTTACAGAGGAGCAGCTGGAGTTCATGGGAGACGGCGAGTTGGCTTTGCTTGCCAACCGGTTCTCGCGGTTCCACAACAGCCGCATGAACCGTCGCCGTGGAGGAGGACGAGCTGGATGCTATGAGTGCGGCGATTCCGACCACTTCATCGCCAACTGCCCGAAGAAGAACAAGCAAACATATGGCAAGGGCGATCATGGGCACAAGTACGACTCCGGCAGGCACAAGGAGAAGTACACCCCTCCCAAGCACAAGCGGAAGGGTGGCTTCAACAAGGAGTACATCAAGAAGAAGTACTTGGAGAAAGCTCAGGCCGAGCAACGTGCTTTCTTCGCCACGCTCAGCGACGTCGACGACTCGGATGACGACTCCGCTGTCTCAAGCGACGACGAGTCCGAGAAGAAGAAGAGGATCGAGGACAAGCTGAACGGCCTCTGCTTCTTCGCCGACAATGAGGGCTTTTGCACCATGGCCCTCAGCAAGGAGGTCGACAGCCAGCTGGAGGAGAACCCTCGGAATGACGACGACGATGACACTTCCCAGGTATCTCAGACTCCTGAAGAACTTTCTGCTGAGGTTGATAAGCTTACTGCCGCTCTCCTTAGTCAAGATAAGCTGCTTAGGCATGCTGCTAGAGAGAGGAAGGAGTTTAGACAGAAGTGGGAGGATACGGTGAAGGAACTTGAGTTTGCCAAGTCCACCCTTGTTGTCTCTGAGGAGGGTGAGTCTGAGATGTGCTCCAAGCACATGACTGACCTTCTCACTTTGAGACGGAAGTGTGCTGCTTTGGTTGGAGAGGTGGATGAGCTTCGGGCCAGACCCGTGCTGCTTGGTGCGTGCAAGTCTTGTGCAGGCTTGCAATCCGAGTCGGTAGAGAAGAATACCCAGATTGTGTCTCTTGAGAAGGCCAGCTCGGGTAGCACTTGTGTGTCTAGGTGCGCTTTGTGTGAGGGCTTGAAGATGGAGATTGCAAATGTGAAGCACGACAAGATGCAAATCGAGGAAGAAAACACATACCTTCGGACCATCTTGTCATGGGTGTCTTGTGGTGAGCCGCACCTTGGGATGATGATAGCCCAGTTTAAACGTGCTGCTAGAGGTCCAGGTGTAGGCTTTGCTCAGGGGACGGAGAGTGTTGCTTCTTTTGGCAAAATTGGAGAGTTTAGTGGTCTTAACCCGAGTGAGAAGCCCAACTCCACCACTACTCCCAAACTAACCAAGATTCCTTCCAAAGAGCCTCTCAAGCCTAACACCAAAGATGGAGTGTATGAGGAACCTCCGAGAGCTCCACCAAAGAAGCAAGTGTGGTCTCCTAAGCCCAACCACCTGAAAGACAAGCTAGACACCATGCCACCTATCCAAGAGGAGCTCATGCCACAAAAGAGCCAAGTCATCCATACCCACTACCGTGAGTACCAACAACCCCCTATGAGAGCGGTGAGGTACCATTGTGAGCACTGTGGGAGAGATGGACACTTGAGGGAGTTTTGCTTTCGGCGCAAGAGAGAGGAGCGCCGTGCAAGGGAAATGAACAATCCGGACATGTACCATCCTTTCCATGATGTACGTGTGCCGAATGTTCAGAGGAGAGATGCTAGGCCTAGAGGTCCAATGCCTCAAGGTCCTAGGGCATAAGGAGGTTTTGCCCGGCGGGATCCTAGCTTTGCAGGATATGGACTCCGTGGCGGTGGTTTTGTTGAGTGTTACCCTCCACCGCATTTTGAGTATCGCGATGGACGCTCTTCCCTTAGCAGACCACGTTTTCCTGTGCGTGGTGATCGCTTTCCCCGTAGGCGTGCTAGGAATGGTTTTGTCACTAACCGTTCTTTTGAGCAGCCGGCCCAACACTGGTATTCTTCCCATTTTACTCACCCCAGTGTTGGACCGTATGCTCACCCTATGTCTTTTTATTGATGTAGGTAAAATGATTGGAGGACATTTGGTTGGTGGATTCTGGGTGCTCAAGGCACATGACCGGAAACACCAAGTGGTTCTCCAGTCTTAGTCCAGTTGCCGGAAAGGAGTTTATCACCTTCGGCGATAATAGCAAAGGTAACGTGTTGTCTCGTGGGTCCGTGCGAGTTAATGAGCACTTTGTGTTGCGTGATGTTGCTCTTGTTTCTAACTTGTATTTAAACCTTCTTTCTGTTTCGCACTCTTTGATGATGACTATGAGATTCGTTTTAAGCTAATCTCAGTCGTATTTGGATCCTCAGGCAATTGGTGTGTTTCTCCCTTTGGGAAAGTCTTTCGTGCGGAATTTCTCAGAGTCTTTTGGCATTTCTCGTTGTCTGGTGGCTGGACCTCCTCCTCTGATCTTTGGAAGTGGCATAGGGAGACTTGGTCATTTGAGCTCGACTTGCTTGCAAGGCTTAGTTCACTTGGCTTAATCCGAGGATTTCCCAAGTTACACATGGAGAAGGATCTTGTTTGCCATTCCTGTAGACATGGGAACAATGGTTGCTGCTCCCCACCATCCTATGAATCAAGTTAGTTATGACCAAGCACCCTGGGAGCTTTGCATATGGACCTTGTAGGTCGGCTCGGGTGAGATCGGTTGGTGGGAATTGGTATGTGCTGTTGTTGCGATGACTTTTCGAGATATTCATGGGTTTTTCTTTTTGGTTGAGAAAACTGAGGACTTTCTCTTTTGCTTGCAATCTGATTTTTGCGTCTTCAGAACGAGTTCCCTAAGAACTCGATGCGAGCTATTCGTGAGTGATAATGGTACTCGGAGTTCAAAAACTCGGACTTTGAAAGTTTTGTAACTCTTTGGGTTTGGAGCATCAGTTTTCTTCCCCCTACACACGCCGCCAAAATGGTGTTGTAGAGAGGAAGAATCGGACCCTTGTTGACATGGCCAGGACGATGCTCGATGAGCATAGGACTCCTAGGCAGTATTGGGCCGAGGCTATGAACACTGCATGCTATATTTCCAATCGCATTTTTCTCGAGCTTTCTTGAAAAGACTTCGTATGAGTTGCGTTTTGGAAGACAACCCAAAGTGAGTTATTTTAGAGTGTTTGGTTTCCATTGTCTCATTCTTAAGAAAGGCAACTTGGACAAGTTTGAGTCTCGTTCTTCTGACGGTGTATTTTTGGGTTATGGCACTCATACTCGTGCATATCGTGTACTTAACCTGGATACTAACCGAATCATGGAGACATCTGATGTCACCTTCGATGAGACCATGCATTGTCCTTCTTCCAGATTTGAGCGTGCAGGTGATCACGAGGTTGGCGAACCTCTTTTTGATGACGAGGACGAGGGTGCTGAAGGCATTGGTGACCCAGCACTTCCTCCACCTGCTGTGCTGCTAGGATCGGCTTCTACTACGTCGGATCACGGCCCCGACCCTTCTTCTTTGACTACTTGGGGGTCGTGGGATCCACCACCTCGGGCTGTACCTCTTGAACCCGAGGGGGCACCAGCTACTGTTGAGGGGGAGGTTACTTCAGCTCGGGAGGCGCCACGACACATTCAGCGCCAACACCCGCCTCAACAAATGATCGGCAGCATCGACGAACGTGTCACTCGGTCAAGGTCACAACAAATCTCTCACTTTGCTCATTCTGCTTTTGTTGCTGATTTTGAACCCCGAGATGTTGGACATGCTTTATCTGATCCGGATTGGGTCAATGCCATGCATGAGGAGTTAGAAAATTTTGAGAGAAATCAGGTTTGGGTTTGGTTCCACCTCCTCTAGACTGTAATCCTATTGGGACAAAATGGGTTTGAAAAACAAACAAGGAGAGGATGGCCACATTGTGAGAAAAGGCCAGACTTGTAGCCCAGGGGTATAGTCAGAAGGAGGGGATAGACTATGAGGAGACTTTTGCTCCTGTAGCTCGTTTGGAGGCAATTAGGATACTCTTGGCTTTTGCTACATCCAAAGGTTTTAAACTTTTTCAAATGGATGTAAGAGTGCCTTTCTAAACGGCTACATAGAAGAAGAGGTGTATGTAAAACAACCCCCTGGTTTTGAATATCCCAAGTTTCCAAACCATGTTTTTAAACTTCACAAAGCTTTGTATGGTTTGAAACAAGCCCCTAGAGCCTGGTATGATAGATTGAAAACTTTTTTCTAGCTAAGGGTTTTAAAATGGGATGTGTTGATAAAACACTCCTTCTCCTCAAGCAAGGCAATGACACTCTCTAGGTTCAGATTTACGTGGATGATATCATTTTCGGTGGTTCTTCTCATGCTTTGGTTGCCAAGTTTGCAGATCTTATGAGCAGGGAGTTTGAGATGAGCATGATGGGCGAGTTGACATTCTTCCTCGGGTTGCAAATCAAGCAAACCCGAGAAGGGACGTTTGTGCACCAGGGCAAGTACACCAAGGACATCCTGAAGAAGTTCGATATGGGTGAGGCCAAGCCTCTTCCAACACCCATGTCGACCACGACAGCCCTGGATGCGGACAAGGATGGAGAAGCTGTGGACCAGAAGGAGTATCGGAGTATGATTGGGTCGCTGCTGTACCTGACGGCGACACGCCCGGACATCCAGTTTGCGATGTGTCTTTGCACACGCTTTCAGGCGTCTCCGCGCACCTCTCACCATTAGGCGGTCAAGCGCATTATGAGGTTCCTTCGTTTCACACCTGAGTTTGGGATTTGGTATTCAGCTTCCTCCACCCTCTCCCTTTGTGGTTATTCTGACGCTGATTTTGCTGGTTGCCGACTTAAGCGCAAGTCCACTTCTAGGACTTGTCAGTTTTTGGGCTCTTCTCTTGTATCTTGGTCTTCTCGCAAGCTGTCTAGTGTCGCCCAGTCTACCAGAAAGACTAAATATATTGTTGCGGCTAGCTGCTATTCCTTGTTGCTTTGGATGATGGCCACTTTGCGTGATTTTGGTCTAAGCTTTTCTCGAGTTCCTTTGCTTTGTGATAGCACGAGTGCGATTAGCGTTGCTAAGAACCCCGTGCTGCATTCTAAGACCAAACACATAGATGTGCGCTTTCATTTTCTGCGAGACTATTTTGAGAAGGGAGATATCGACCTTAGGCATGTAGATACTCATAATCAGTTGGCCGATATCTTTACCAAGCCTTTGGACCAATCAACCTTTAATAGGTTGAGAGATGTTGACACAAAAAACGGTCGGTAGCGCCAACACACTCGAATGTACGGTCCTCAGAGGGGTGTGGAGTAAGTCCTGACCTCCTAAACCTTCAACGTATGGTGGAGCCGAATCTTAGCGAGATCGACTTCGGGCGTGCCAGTCAATTTGACCTGTAATTGACAAGGAGAAGAAAAAGATTGTTAAATCGTGGAACCTGCTGGTTTTGTGCCAGACAGTTCCAAAATGTACGGCTCTGATATAGCCATTTGTCTTTAGGACATTGACTACCAAGTCAACTCCCAGGAGATTATATGTAAAAGCATAGAAGAAAAATATAAAGCATGACGGCTATGATGATCGTAAAGAACCGCTCAGAATAAACAAATATCCGATGAGCTTGAAAAATGTTAACAAAATAAAGGTCTATATGTACGTCTAAGCGACATGAAATCAATGTATCGACTAATTGCATGAGCAGTTCTATTCATTAACAGTGGGGTGTCTCCATACAGCCGTAATAACAAATAGATCGATAAAATAGCTTAAACATCAATAGTGGGGTGTCTCCATACAGCCTTAATGATGACCAAGCTGGATCACGTCTCGTGCAAAGAGTAGATCCGTTAATTCCAAGCCACTTAAAAGAACACATTATGAAGAAAGCATAACTGGATCGGCTATTTTAGCCGATACAGGGTCCATGAGGCACGAACAAGATCTACCCGTCAAAGCCATGATTTAATCTAAAGTAAACAGAATTAATCTATCATATGTATCAGTGGGGTTCGGAAATACAGCCGTAATAAACATGCTAGATCAAATCTATCTGCTCTTAGATCAGATCGTGGTTTTACTGGATATCTCGAACGCACATGTAACAACCAAGATTGACAAAATAGTCGATGAAAGGCTTGTATCGGCTATTTCCTCTGTTATGAGCGTGTGAACCTCAGAACAGCCGACACTAAGCGTCCTTTTAAGCTTGAGCCACTTTGTCAATCTTGATTGGGCAAGATGTTGTTTAAAACATAAAGAAACAAATTAAAACATAAAACAACATCGGTAACTTAATGAATCTACTAGCTTGCCAGCCAGAGCAGAGAGCCGATAACTAGCCAAGATCGATTAAAGTAAGAGATTGATCAGAGTCAAGATAGTCTTACAAAAGACAAGCTTAAACCGATAACTAGCCATGCCATAGCTTAACAAGAGTTTGGTCAATGCCAAATACAACTTTATTACATGATGACACGAGCCATTGGTGAAACTTACAAGCAAACCGGAGGTCGGTCGATGCCGATGCAGCTTGCCTGATTGAAGGTCTTGCCGAGATCTACATTACTCCTACTCCTAGGGTTTTGGCCGAGGGCTGATGTATTGATTGATTAGATTCCTCTAACAAAATTCAGGTTTTTAGCTTTTTATAACCCGGTTGACTCCTATCTTAACACGAGTAGGTTACAAAAAAGGAAAAATAAAAGACGACCCGAACTTGAACTCCTTGGTCAAGTCTGACACGCCTTCGAAGCCCATCGCGTTGATCCGCATGAATCCTTCTGGTTGTGCTTGACCCACACAAGCTTCTTTATTTTCAGGTCGATCCTTTTCCTTAATAAATCAGCCGTTTGTGCTTACAAAATAATAATCTTCTTGGTCCAAAATCTGGTGTAAACAAGAGGTGAGCTTGGTGTGTGTTTCCCCTTTTAGATGGGGGAAATATTTTGTCTATTGTATCATAGACTGACTTCTTTCGTTTTCTTTTGATTTCCTTTTTTGGCAGTTTATTCTTTGCATTTCATCCTGCATATTTGTCTTTCTGAGCTTCATGACTATATTCCTTAGAATGAATCTATGCTCTGTTTAGTGTATGCTCCGATGCTATATGATGATGCTTGTAGCTTAGGCTCTTGTTGATCACTGATACATATTGTGAGCTAAGCTGTTTTATGAATGGTGAATCTGCTTAATGAATTTAAAATTTGAAACTTGTTCACCATTGAGATTGGCAACTAGCATGTGTAGGATGTGTGTTGAAATCACTTGTGCTTTTCATATATGCTAGGTTGCTATGTCTCTAGTTCTGAGTCATTCACTTGCTTGGTATGTTCATATTATGCTTTAAATTTGAACCAAGTTTAAGTGAATTGGAAAGATCGAGATGGGATTGCTTGTCAGCACATCACGGTATCGAGACTGTTTCTCATTGCACATTGAGTTAAACTTGAGCCGTGTAGTGTAAGACCGAAACCGTTGCATTAAGCTTCTGATTGCTTATGCATAGGCTTAGCTCGGTTGAAAAGTTAGGCATTGACAAGCTTTCAACCTCTCGCAATCACATGCTGAAATTTGAACTTGTGTAATTTCACCGCTGCAACTCCGATAAAATTTGAATACACAAGTCTATATTTCATTATATAGCATGATTATTGAACTTTGCTAGGGGTAGTTCACCTTGTATACATGTTAGCACTTGTTTGACTTCCTGGTCTATACATGTTGAGTGCTATTTTAATGGTGAAACCCTTTTCTGAATGGCTTAAAAACTGCTCACATTGCTCATATGTTCATATTTCGTATTTAGTGATCAGTTTGAGCCTTTGCTGGCACTGATACTTATTGTTAAGTTGTCGGATCACACTCTTTCGAGCATCTTTTCATTCTATCGACTATATTCCTGAAGCTGCTAACTTGCATCTTTAACTCATATGCATTTGATGGAGAAATCTGCTTGATAGTGCATTATCAACTAAGGGGAGAAAATTGTCAAATCATATCTATAGTTGTGTGCATGTTGAAGGGGGAGAGTTTTGCTGAGAGCATTTTTCATAGTTTTGGAGCTTTTTCTGGTAGTTGTGTTGAGCCTCTGTGCTCTATCTTGGGGACTAGCAGTTTTGCGTTCTGATGTGCTTTTCAGTTGATTTTGGTTCAATTGGTATTCAATTGGTATCGAGCTCTCTTGCCTTTTCAGTTGGAATCAAGCTTTCTCGCTAGCGGTGTTGAGCCCGTTCTGCCCTTTCTTGAGGGCTAGTTTTACAATTGATGTTGAGCTTTCTCAGAGTTTCAATTGGTATCGATTTCTCGCTAGTGGTGTTGAGCCTGTTCTACCTCTTCTTGAGGGCTAGCTTTGCTCGGCTTGTTTGCGTCGAGCCGTTGCCCATGTCTGTGGGGACCAAGTTGTTTTGCTTCTTCACTTGACCTTCTTTCGGTTTTGTTATGCTTCTGGGTCATTTGGACGAGCTCTCTACTCTTCCTTCTTTTTCTTTCTTCTACCTTCATATGATTTGTGTTGGTAGTTGACAATGCACTCATCAAGGGGGAGATTGCGGATACATGGGTTATGCCGGATCTTGAGTGACGAGTGATATCAACTGGTTGATGCGCATGTTCTTTGGCTTGTGTTGTGCAGGTGTCGAGCATGGAGACAGTGATCGAAGGCAAGGTGAAGGTCAAGTAGAGACGTGCCGTGCCGATGGACCGGGAGCGTGAATGATGGGCGTGCCGTGCGGCGGACGTTGCCATGCAGATGGACCCAGAGCGGTGAACGGGCGGACGTGAGGCTTGGACTGAGGGATTGGTGCCTGAGGATCAGCTGTGGTGCTGACAGCCTGGGACAGCGACAAGCGGAGACTTGCGGGGCACGGAGTGGCTCGGGTCGAGGACCTGGGGACACGTGTCAGTGGACGGGGTGCACGGACGGTGCATCCCCTCTATGGCTTCGGTTTGGTGTTTGAGCCACAGAAAAACCACCAGGTGGATGGTTTCAGTCAAGGTTTGGGCCACAAAACCTGGGTACGGCGGGTTTCGAGTTTGGGCCAAAAACAAAAGGTGAGGGACTTTCCGGGCCACAAAACTCGGTTTACGGGTTCCAGTTTGGCCTCAAAACCTGGGAGCTGGCGGGTGCGGATACAGGGGTGTATGCCGAGTCTCGGAGTGATGGTGATTGTCAACGGGTTTGATCGCATGTTCTTTGGCTTGTGTTGTGCAGGTGTCGAGCACGGAGACAGTGATTGAGGGCAGGGTGAAGGTCAAGAAGAGACGTGCCGTGCCGATGGACCGAGAGCGGTGAAGGGCAGACGTGAGGCTTGGACTGAGGGACCGTTGGCCTGAGGATCAGCTGTGGTGGCTGGCAGCCTGGGACAGCGACGACGGTAGACTTGCGGGCACGGTGTTGCTCGGGTCGAGGACCTGAGGACACGTGTCGGTGGACGGGGTGCACGGGCGGTGCATCCCCTCTACAGCTTCGGTTTGGTGGTAGAGCCAGAAAACCATCGGGTGGAGGGTTTCCAGGTTGGGCACAAAACCTGGTGCGCCGGGTTTCCGAGTTTGGGCCACAAACTTGGGCTGAGGATGGTTCCAGGTTTGTGCCTCAAAACCTGGGCGGCGGGGTTTTCCTGGTTTCGGCCTCAAAACCAGGGGATGGACTTGGAGGCTGGTTTCCCGGTTTGGGCTCAAAACCGGCGATGCGTGAACGCCTGGTTTCCGTTTCCCCGTTTTCGACCACAAAACCGGGGGTGCAGAGCGAGGGCGGCACGTGGCGGCAATCGGGAGGTTGCATCGAGGCAACGCTACGAGTTGTGCGGGCATGGCCGTCGGAGCACCACCCTACCTTGAGTTGGTCAGAATAACCCTAGGGTTTAGCTGGTTCGCTCTGTAATTAGAGAGGGGTAGAGTAGGAATTAGAATTAGGATAAGTAGAGGGAGACACCCTCCTCCCATTTTATCTCAGTCATTTGCTCTTTGCTTCTAGGGTTTCCTGCTCTCCCAATCCCCTGCTGTAGCTAGCTGAGATCTGCAGAGAACCATACCTCTGTGTACTGGAGATTTTGAGGAAGTGAGGCCGTAACCTCACGATTGTAGCGTGTGGTAGCCACACGGTTGCAGATGTGTTGATTCGCGTTTGGTTCGTGTTCTTCGCGTTCTTCGTTCTCCGCGTTTTTCCCGTCGCTCGATCTCCCTCTCTAGTGCGTCTTTGCGAAATCCGTTTGAATCATCTTGTTCTTTACAGTGAGGAGGTCATTTCGACCAAAGGAATTCATCTAATCCTCACTCGACAAGTAGATCGGGTTGATTTCTTTTTCGGGTGCTTTTTCGGTTCATACACCTTCCCCTTCGATTTCCCGTTGATTGAGTTGATTTGAGCGGATGATTTCTTGGGGATAGTCTCCCAACTACCTCGTGATCATCCTATCCAAGTTTGGGATCAAGGGATTTTGGTTTGAATCGATTTGGAGAAGATTTGAGTTTTGGGCGACCAAAATCGCCCTTTCTGGACAGCCGTGGACAGTCCGCGGTTTGACCGGTGGACAGTCCGGGCTTCGGGGATCAGCCGGATCAGTGGCTGTGTTCTTCGCCCGGGTTACTGTTCCTTGATCGGCGGACAGTCCGCCGTTGGTTTTCGCGGACAGTCCGGGACCTGTCCAGGGGACTTCAGCAGCTTTGCTGTTTGGCGAGTTTTGCCGGCGGACAGTCCGCCACTCGCGCGCGCGGACGTCCGTCCCGGGGACAGTACCCGCGGACAGTCCGGGATCCCGCAGACTAGTGCTTTTCAGTGCATTTAGTCTCCCGGCTTTTCCGCTTGGTTTTCGGACTTCTCGTTTGGCCCTATAGTTAACCAAGAAACATTTCTAGGTATCTTTGCTACTTGTTAGCATTGGTATTTAGGGATTTCTCGACGTAGCCTCCAATCTACATTCGGGACTCGGTTTTCAAGGGTTGAATTTGAGCCGGTGCTTTTGGTGTTTGGCTTGCTATCGCTTTGTGGTGCTCCGCTGTGATCCTAGGGATCATCCACCCTCTTCCAAGGGTCGTGAGCATCACATTCTTGGTCGTAGCTTTTGGGGGTTGATTTTGGGACAATAGGCCAAAGTTTCGAGAGAAATTTTTGTGGCTCCCATTCACCCCCCCCCCCTCTGGTCGCCTTGCTTTTGCATTCTCGGTCCTTCAATGGGTTTCTGAGTTTGGGCCACAAAACTCAGGCGATGGACGACAGGTTTTCCGGTTTCGGCCTCAAAACCGGGGGGAGGACTTGAAGGCTGGTTTCCTGGTTTCGGCCTCAAAACCGGGGGCGAGGACCGTGAAAAAGACGAGTAGAGCGGTGGTGGCACATGGCGGCAATCGGTGAGGTCGCGTCGAGGCGAAGCTACCAGTTGTGCGGGCGTGGCCGTCGGATCACCATCTACTTCGAGTTGGTCCAGAATATCCTTAGGGTTTAGCTGGTTCGCTCTGTGTATAATTAGGGGTAGAGTAGGAATAGGAATTAGGATAAGTAGGGGGAGACACTCACCTCCCAAAATATCTCAGTCATTCCTATTTTCATTCTAGGGTTTCTTGCTCTCCCACATCCTTGCTGTAGCTACTGAGATCCGCAGAGACGGCTAATCATAGCTCTGTGTTCCCGAGATTTTGAGGAAGTGAGACCGTAATGTCACCATTGTCTCGTGTGGTAGCCACACAGTTGAATTCGTGGTTGTGATTCGCGTTTTGAGCTTGTTCTTCGCGTTCTTCGTTTTCCCCACGATTTTCCCTTCGATCGTTCTCTCTACGTTGCTCCGTCTGCAAAACCATTTCAATCAACTTGTTCTTTATAGTGAGGAGATCACTTTCACCGAAGGAATTTACCTCAAACCTCACGAACAAGTAGACCGGTTGGTTTTCATTTTGGATCAACTTTTCTCCTCTCTTTCCCGAATTTCTTCGATTCATCGATGGTGGAGATAGGTTCGAGCCATGACCTCCTAGGAGTAGCTCACTATCATCCTTGTGACTCCTCTCACCAAGTTTGATCTGAAGGACCGAGAATGCAAAAGCAAGGCGACCAGAGGGGGGGTGAATGGGAGCCAATCAAATTTCTTCTCGAAACTTTGGCCAAATGTCCCAAATCAACCCCAAGAAGCAACTACCGAAACCATGATTCTCACGACCCTTGGAAGAGGGTGGATGATCCCTAAGATCACAGCGGAGCACCACAAAGCTCAAGCAAACCAAAGACCAAAGGTCCGGCTCAAGTTCCCCCTTGGAAAACCGAGTCCTGAATGTAGATTGGAGGCTACGTCGAGAAATCTCTGAATACCGATGCTAACAAGTAGCAAAGATACTTAGAAATGTTTCTTGGTTAACTCTAGGGCCAACGAGAAGTCCGAAAACCAAGCGAAAAAGCTGGGACGGCAAATGCACTGAGAAGCTCTCTTCAGCAGGGTCCCGAACTGTCCGGACCCCCAGTCCCGGACTGTCCGCGGTAAGGGCGGACTGTCCGCCAACAAACCCGGGACTGTCCGCCGGCAAAATACCAAAATCAGCAAACTTGCTGATGTCTTGCTGGACGAGTCCCGGACTGTTCGTGACCTATAACTGTGGACTGTCCGCCGGTCACGTGAACAGTTCCTAGCCGAAGAACACAGCCACTGAACAGGCTGCTCCCCCGACGCTCGGACTGTCTGCCGGTCAAAACTGCGGACTGTCCGCGGGTGTCCAGAGAGGGCGATTTTGGTCGCCCAAAACTCAAATCTTCTCCAAATCGATCCAAACAAAAATCCCTTGATCCCAAACTTGGAGAGGATGATCACGAGGTAGTTAGGAGACTATCCCCATGAAATCATCCGCTCAAACGACTCAATCAACGAGAAATCGAAGGGGAAGGTGTATGAACCGAAAAAGCACCACGAAAATGAAATCGTCCCGATCTATTCGTTCATGAGGAGTTAGATGAATTCCTTTGGTCGAAATGACCTCCTCAATGAAATGAACAAAATGATTCAAACAGATTTCACAAAGAGACACACTTAGAGAGAGAGATCGAGTGACGAAAATCGTGGAGAAACGAAGAAGAACGCGAAAGAACACGAACCAAAACGCGAATCAAACACAACGATCTGCAACCGTAGCGCAAAAACACGCTACGACAGTGAGGTTACGGCCTCACTTCCTCAAAATCTCAAGTACACAGAGGTATGGTTCTCTGCGGATCTCAGTAGCTACAGCAGGGGGCAGGGAGAACAGGAAAACCTAAGCCTGGAGAAGCAAAATGACTGAGATAGCTGGGGAGGAGGGTGTCCCCCTACTTAACCTATTCCTAATTCCTACTACCCCTCTCTAATTATAGAGCGAACCAGCTAAACCCTAAGGTAATTCTGGACCAACTAGTGGTAGGTGGTGATCCGACGGCCACGCCCGCACAACTCGTAGCGTCGCCTCGACGCGACTCCCGATTGCCGCCACGTGCCGCCACCGCTCTGCCCGTCCTTTTCCCGGACGCCGAACCCCGGTTTTGTGGCCGAAACCGGGAAAACCAGCCTTCACGCCATCCCCCGGTTTTGAGGCCCAAACCGGGAAACCAGCCTCCAAGTTCGTCCCCTGGTTTTGTGGCCGAAACCAGGAAACCCGCCAGCGCCCAGGTTTTGAGGCCAAACCTGGAAACCGTCCTCAGCCCGAGTTTGTGGCCCAAACTCGGAAACCCGCCGCACGCCCAGGTTTTGTGGCCCAAACCTGGAAACCGAGCACCCGAGTTTTGTGGCCCAAACTCAGAAACCGTCCACCCGGTGGTTTTTCTCTAGCTGAACCACCAAAACCGGAGCTGTAGAGGGGATGCACCGCCCGTGCACCCCGTCCACCGACACGTGTCCCCAGGTCCTCGACCCGAGCAACACCGTGCCCCGCAAGCCTCCGCTCGTCGCTGTCCCAGGCTATCAGCCACCACAGCTGATCCTCAGGCCACCGGTCCCTCAGTCCAAGCCTCACGTCCGCCCTTCACCGCTCCCGGTCCATCGGCACGGCACGTCTCTACTTGACCTTCACCTTGCCCTCCATCACTGTCTCCGGGCTCGACACCTGCACAACACAAGCCAAAGAACCTGCGATCAAACCCGTTGACAATTAAGCCTGGGCAAAATACCCGCTACCCTTTACCCGTACCCGAATTACCTGAACCCGGACCCGAATTACCCGAACCCGAGGTACCCGATCTCAAATTCGGATACGGATTTGATTACCCGAAATTAGTTTGGGTAATTCGGGTAACATCCCCCGGTACCGAAACTACCCGAATTACCCGAAGTTATATTTTTGTCTTTGTATTTATCATGTATTGTTAGTTAAATCAATGAATTTATCATTTAATTAGTATACTATTCTCTCCGTTTGAACAAGTGACTATAATATGTTATTCTTTGCAAATTAGTGTTGGAATTCTATACAAGATGCTGCTAAAATTATGTATAAATTTCTACTAAAATTTTGTATAATTTACTCTTTTATATAAATTTGGGTAGATCGGGTAATACCGAACCCGAAACCCGAATTATCGGGTACCCGAAGTTGCGGGTAGTGATTTTCAGGACTAAATTCGGGTAGCAATTTTCATTACCCGAACTTCGAATTACCCGAATTACCCGACCCGAAAAAAACGGGTAACCCGAACGCCCAGGCTTATTGACAATCACTCATCACACCGAGACCCGGCATACACCCATGTATCCGCAATCTCCCCCTTGATGAGTGCATTGTCAACTACACCCACAAATCATAATGAAGGGAGAAGAAGAAAGAAGGAGAAGAGAGAACTCAACCAAATGACCCAAAAGCATAGCAAAGCCGAAGAAGGTCAAGTGGAAGAAGCGAAACACTGGTCCCCAAAGACATGGGCAACGGCTCGACGCAACCAAGCAAAGCAAAGCTAGCCCTCAAGAAGAGGTAGAACAGGCTCAACACCGCTAGCAAAAACCAATTGGAAGCTTCAGAAAGAGAGCTCGATACCAATGCCTTACGGTCAGCAAGAAGCAGCAAAGATGCTAGTCCCTCAAGAAAGAGGCACAGAGGCTCAACACAACTAGCACGAAAGCTCGCTCCAAACCAAACACGCTCCGAACCAATCGAAATCAAATGCCTTGTAAAATGTTTGCTAGTCCCTCAAGACAGAGGCGAAGGCTCAACACAACTAGAAAACTCCCCCTCGAAAAGTGCAAGCAACCAGGAAACTCCCCTTAGTTGAACACACGGGAAACAAATGATTTGCAAAATTATGGGGAAAGTGAGAAGTGGAATGCAAAAGCCAAAAACATCATCTTTAGAGGCATTTGCAATGATGTGTTTAACCGCGTCCGGAACCACAAGAATGCCCATGAGCTATGGGATAACATTTGTGCGCTCCATGAGGGAACAAAGAGTGAGCGTGAGGAGCGTTATCATTTGGTTATGCAAAAGTTAAATTCATTTGAAATGCTTGCTCATGAAAGTGCCAATGAAATGTACTCACGCTTGAATGTTCTTGTAGAGGAGCTTAATGGTCTTGGCCTCACACAAATGCAACCTTCCGATGTTGTCAGGAAGAATCTGTGTCCTTCCGATTGACAAGTATGGACATATTGTAACCGTGCTACATCAAGGTGATCTTTCCACATCCACACCAAGACAAGTATTGGGGAAGATCAATGCTCATGAGATGTACATGCACATCACACCAAGTGGTGGCTCCTCCACCGACAAGAAGAAGGACTTGGCCTTCAAAGCAAGTCATGACAAGAAGTGCAAGTCCAAGGCTATTGAGGTGCATCATGAGAGCACAAGCGATGATGAAGATGATTCCAACATTGCTCTCATGGTGAGGAAGACCACCAAGATGTTGAAGAAGCTTCACAAGAATGGAGTCTACTTTGACTCAAGAAAGAAGAAATTCTTCACAAGTAGCAAGAGAAGGCCAATCTCCGAAATGGATTGCTACGATTGTGGTGACCTTGGCCATCTTGCTCATCAATGCACCAAGCCCAAGAAAGAAAGATACAAGAACAAGAACAAGGGCAAGAAATATGACTCATCAAGTGAAGATGAGAAGAAGAGTGAGAAGCCCTACAACAAGGATGGCAAGAAGAAGAAGCAATACCACAAGAAAGGTGGCAAAGCTTACATCGTTGGTGATTGGCTCACTGACATTGACTCCTCTGGTGGATCATCCAATGAAGATAGTGATGATGAGAAGGAGAAGGTGGCCGCTCTAGTCATTGGGACCTCTACACCACCACCACCACCACCACCGTCGCCATCATCCTCTACACACCTATGCCTCATGGCTAAGGGTGACCGGAATGTACAAAGTGATGATGACTCTAGTGATGATGATAGTGATGGTGAATTTGAGGCACCTTATTATGATGAGCTTGTTGAATTGCTTAACAACTACACTAAAATCATAAGAAAGACTAGAGCTAAGAATGAGAGGCTTGTTCATGATAATGAATCTCTTGTTGAAATACAAAAATGCCATACATGCTAGTGATGAGTTACAAAATGAACTTGCTACTATGTCATCTTCCATCAAGGAGCTCAAGTCCTCTAACAAGGAGCTCAAGCTAAAAATGAAAAACTTGATAAGATGCATAGTGATCTTAACACTAGCTATACTTTGCTCAAAGAACAATATACTCAAGTTAAAGTTGATCATGATGCTCTCACTATTGCTTATGATATGCTTTCTCATGAGACACATGATGCTCCTAACCTTGTTGTTAAGTGTGACATAGTAACATCTTGTGAGGACTTGGTTAGTGAGCATGATGAGCAAAGAGCAAGTAGCAAGGGCAAGAAAGTGGTTGTGGCCGAACACTATGATGACTATGTCAAGATCAAGAATGAGAATGCCAAAGCTCAAGATTGATCTAGAGAAGCTAGCAACCACCAAGCAAGTTGTTATTGAAACTCATGATGAAGACTGACACTTGAGCTAGACATGCTAAAAGAAGAGAACAAGAGATTGAAGATGGAGAGGGATTACAAGATGACACCTTCCCAATTGCAACTCTAACAAAAAAAAATGACAAGCTAAAGAAGGAGAAAGAGCATCTCACCACCGGGTTGAGAAATTTCACCAAGGGTCAATGCCTACAAAGTGAGCTTGTCATGAACACCGTAATGAAGACCAATAGAAATGGTATTGGCTATCTTGAAGATAAGATGAAGCAACACAAGAGCATCACAAAGCTAAAGAAGAAGAAAGTGGGAAGATGCTTTGAGTGTGGAAAATAAGGACACTTTGCTCATAATTATGAAGAGCCAAAACCCACACCCTTGCCCAAGCATGCTAGGCCTTTGCTTTCAATGCTCACTACATGCTTAGACAAGATTCTAGTGGCAAAGTGAAAGTCATTTATGACAGCCTCCTAACAAGAATAGGCCAAAGCAAATATGGGTTGCAAAGTCTCTAGTTGAGAAGGTAAGGGACCTCAACAAGTTTGGGTTCCAAAAGCTCAAGCTTGATTTCTTGTGTGTGTAGGTGAACTACAAGACCGGTGGATCTTCATTGGGTGATTGATAGTGGTTGCACACAACATATGACGGTGATCCCCTGATGTTCACCTCACTAGAAGAGAATGTCAATGACCAAGAAAAGATTACATTTGGTGACAACTCAAAGGGCAATGTCAAGGGTTTGGGCAAAGTGGCAATATCAAATGACCATACCATCTCAAATGTGCTTTGTTGCTTCATTGAGCTTCAACTTGCTATCCGTTGGGCAACTATGTGATCTTGGTTTTCAATGTTTGTTCACCAACAAAGAAGTTGTGACCAGAAAGATGATACACAAGTGATCTTCCAAGGCTTTAGATACAACAATCTCTATCTAGTGGATTTCTCCCGAAGATGCCAACTTGAAGACATGTTTGTTCACTAAGCAATCTCTTGGTTGTCTATGGCATAGAAGATTGGACATGTTGGAATGAACACTCTCAACAAGCTATTGAAGAAGGATTTGGTTAGAGGCTTGAAGGATGTCAAATTTGAGAAGGACAAATTGTGTAGTGCATGTCAAGCTGACAAGCAAGTTGCAAATACTCATCCAACCAAAGCCTTTGTATCAACATCAGAGAGTTAGAGCTACTTCACATGGATCTATTGCCAACAACATATGCTAGCTTGGGTGGAAATCTCTATTGCCTAGTGATTGTTGATGACTATTCAAGATACACTTGGGTATTATTATTTCTTCATGACAAATCTGAAGCACCCCTTCATTCAAGAAGTTTGCCAAGAGAGCCCAAATGAGTTGACTTGAAAATCAAAAAGATAGAAGTGATAATGGGAAGGAATTTTACAACACCCACATGAGGAATATTGTGATGAAGTTGGATAATCAATGAAGTCTCCGCAACCTACACACCACAAAAAATGGGGTAGTTCAGAGGAAGAACCGTACACTAATCACCCTAGCAAGAACAATGTTAGATGAGTACTCTACACCAGAAAGATTTTGGGCGGAAGCAATCAACACCGCTTGCTATGCATCAAATCAGTTGTTACCCCATCGTCTCCTTGGCAAGACCCCCTATGAGCTACTCAACAACAAGAAGCCGGATGTATCATTCTTTAGAGTGTTGTGTGCAAAGCTACATCTACAAGAAGCGCCAACACCTAGGGAAGTTCCAACGCCGATATGATATTGGTTTTCTTGTTGGTTACTCATTGAAGTCCAAAGCATATAGAGTATTCAACCATGCCACTGGGATGGTAGAAGAAACATATGATATGGAATTCGATGAATCTAATGGCTCTCAAGGAGAGCATGAGAATCTTGATGATGTAGGTGATGAACCATTGAGGGAAGTAATGAATAACATGTCGGTTGGAGCCATCAAGCCTAAAGATGATGATGATGATGATGTGCAAGTCATTGACAAGCCATCCTCATCAAATGTACCACTTGATGATGACAAAGATGGGAGAGATCCAAATGAAGATACTCATGTCTCCTGATCAAATGGTGGTACAAGCTCAAGATGTTGGTGCTCCACAAGCGGCCCCTCAAGTGATTGATCAAAGGACTACTCCTCTACTACAAGCTCATCCTCAAGATCTCATCATAGGAGTCCAACAAGGGGTGTAATGACTTGATCTCAAAAACTTGCTTTATTTATGGAACATCACTCCTTTGTTTCTCTTGTTGAGCCTACCATTGTAGATGAAGCTTTAAGTGATCCGGATTGGGTAAATGCCATGCATGAAGATTGACAACTTCACCCGCAATCAAGTTTGGACACTTGAAGAGCGACCTAAGGCGCAAGAGTCATTGGAACAAAATGGGTGTTTAGGAACAAGCAAGATGATCAAGACAAGGTTGTTAGAAACAAGGCAAGGCTAGTTGCAAAGGGGTTCTCTCAAGTTGAAGGCTTGGATTTTGGAGAGACCTTTGCACCGGTTGCAATACTAGAAGCCATTTGTATCCTCCTTGCATATGCATCACATCATGACATTAAATTATATCAAATGGATGTGAAAAGTGCATTTTTAAATGGCTTCATAAATGAACTAGTCTATGTTGATCAACCTCCCGGGTTTGAAGACCCTAGATATCCTAATCATGTTTATAGGTTGTCCAAGACGCTATATGGGCTCAAGCAAGCCCCTAGAGCGTGGTATGAGCGCCTCCGGGACTTCCTCATTGAGAAGGGCTTCACCATTGGGAAGGTCGACACCACATTATTCACCAAGAAGCTTGATGGAGAGATCTTCATTTGTCAAGTCTACGTTGATGATATCATCTTCGGGTCAACAAATGAAGCCTATTGCAAGGAGTTTGGTGACTTGATGTCGAAGGAGTTCGAAATGTCCATGATTGGCGAGCTCACATTCTTCCTAGGCTTCCAAGTCAAGCAATTGAAGAGGAGACTTTTATATCTCAAGAGAAGTACACAAAAGACCTCCTCAAGCGCTTCAAGATGGATGATTGCAAGCCTATCAAGACTCCAATGCCAACAAATGGACATCTCGACCTAGATGAGGGAGGTAACCCAGTTGATCAAACTCTCTACCGTTCTATGATTGGTAGCTTATTATACTTGACCGCATCTAGGCCCGACATCAGGTTTAGTGTGTGCATGTGTGCTAGGTTTCAAGCCGATCCTAAGGAGTCACACCTCATAGCCGTAAAGAGAATCCTTAGGTACCTAAAGCACACCCCCAAGCATTGGCCTTTGGTATCCCAATGGTGCTAACTTCCAACTTGTTGGGTATTCCGATTCGGATTACGCGGGTTGCAAAGTTGAAAGAAAGAGCACATCCGGAGGGTGCCATTTGCTTGGGAGATCACTAGTTTCATGGAGTTCGAAAAAGCAAAATAGTGTGGCCTTGTCTACCGCCGAGGCAGAATACATAGCCGCGGGAGCTTGTTGTGCACAAATCCTTTACATGAAACAAACCCTTTTAGGCTATGGTATAGTTTTAGAAAGGGTACCTTTGTTGTGTGACAATGAGAGCGTGGTTAAGCTTGCTAACAACCCGGTTCAACACTCTCGCACAAAGCACATAGATATTCGCCATCACTTTCTAAGAGACCATGTTTCAAAGAAAGATATATCCTTAGAAGGAGTTAGAACCGAAGATCAATTGGCGGATATCTTCACAAAACCCCTAGATGAGAACCCTTTGTAGATTGCGAAGTGAGCTCAATGTGCTTGATCTAAGTAACTTTGTCAAAAGGTGAAAGGGGGTTGTCTTTGCATTGCATTGTATCATATGCCATGTTTACTTTATGCTATGCACATAGGCTTGTCAGACGTGGTTAAGATAACCGCCCTAAAAAGCGTGTGTGAAGAAGCTTACTCATGAGCAAACTTGACAAGCAACCTAGATTCAAATTCCGTATTGCATTGCATGTGCATGTGTGTTGCTTTGTCGTTTCTTTTTGGTTAAGTTTTGAGCAACCGCTGTGTTCGTCCATCGCTAGGCGGAGCATTTGAGGCTCCTAATGGTTAAGACCCCTAGTTTTGGTGGCCACATGTTGTCTCCTCGAGATTTATTGCCTATTTTCACTAAAAATGATATGTAGCCTATGGCAAAATATTTATAAAATTGAGGGTTTATGCGAGGATGCTCATACTAGGTTCCAACTGGTGTTTATTTGCCTCTTATTTGAGTTGGAACTTGGTTGGGAGAGGGAGCCGCAACAGAGATCTTCGATACAGTCCAATTTGCAGCATCGGATGCTGCATCGGACGCTGGCTCCAGCGTCCAATGCCGGCACTGTAGGCAGCCCCGGTTGGAACAGTGATTTGTCAGCGTCTGATGTGTCACCATCGGCGTGTCCGACGCTCCATCGGACGCTACTTAGCGTCCAATGCTGAGGCAAAGGATGTGTCCGATGTGATTTGGGCGATTCTGGAGCTCTCTGGTCCGGCATCGGAGCGTCCGATGTGTTCACATCGGCACGTCCGATGCCCCTTTAAGCGGCGCGGGTTGTTCTTTTCACCGACGTTTGGACCCCACATGTCATATCCTTTCTCCTTTGTCTCCATCGCGACCAAGCTCGAGCCGTCGCCGCCACCCCCGAGCCCCAAACCCTAGCACTCACGGCTGTGCCGCCACCTCACGCTCGCGTGCTCACCCACCCCACCGTCGGCCGTCACGCGCCCCTGCTCCACCGCTTCACTGCTAACGCACAGTCGCATGCTCGCTCACTCGCCGGAGCCGCGCTCCCCGCTGAGCCATAGCCTCGAGCTCGCCGGAGTTGTTCTCCACGCCTCGTCGGAGCTTCTTGTCGACCCCGTGCTCGTCCCCACTCCGGTGACCATCTTCTTCGTCCAGATATCTCCTCAACAGTGAGCACCTTCCCCCTTTCCATAACCAGTGCGCTCAAGGTGTTTGACGATTTGTCCCAATAGTCGTTCTTCACCGTTTAACCATCAATATCGCCTAAAATTGCTTGCAGACCTCTTGGCATGTCACGTGGGTGCCTGAACGTCGCTTCTTACCTCGTGCTTGGGTCGGTTTCATCGGATCGTTAGGTAGCAAGTCCTTCCTCTTTCTTATCCTTTTGCTTTGCTTCCAATAGGATTCCTCGTCTCTAGAATATATATGTTTCTTATGTATACTCTCTCTATTCTATGCAGCGAGTCAGTGGCACAGTGACAGCTTGGTCAGTTGGTCAGTGACAGAGAACCTGGGGCCAAGCCCGCGGGTAAGGATCGAGGTCAAGCCCCGCGAGTGTCAGTGTTAGTTGGCCAGAGGTTCAGGGGGAGTTTTTCTGTCAGTTGAGCTTGTCAGGTGATCTTCAGCGGCAGTTGATCTTTTCAGTGACAGTTCAGCACTTCTCAGCGGCAGTTAGCTTCTGTTCTTGTCAGCCATGCACTACAAGAACGTTGGTGGTGCTCCAGAGGACTCTCCTCCACGTCCTCCTCCTTCCGGTCAGCGGCCAGGGAAGGCGAAGCTGATTACGCGCCGAAAGCGCTCTAGAGCTCAGAGGGAGGCCGAGCAGGCACTTGTAGTTGCAGAGGCTACCGAGAGAGCAGAGCGGGGAGGCCATAGTGGCGGTTTGAGGATCGAGGATCAGCTTTCCCCCGAGCAGAGGCGTGCAGTTAAGGAGACAGCGTTTTCACGGTTCACCGGCTGGCACGCTTATGGCTGCCGGTCGACGTACGGCCTTCACCTCTCTAGGCGTAGAGCCCCAGAGTTCACAGCAGGGCCAAGCAGAGGCCGAGACACTAGCAAAGGAAGAGGAGGAGGTGCTAGAGGAGGTACCCCGGTGCTGGTCGTCTCGTCGCAGGACTGAGGTGCCACCCTGGCCCGACGTCCCTCTGTGGGGTGCACGTGCTCCATCGAGGCGTCCACCCCCGCAGATTCCGCGGGTTGACCTCCGTGCGGCCACTTGCTCCCAGATTCAGACACTCCGACTAGTACCAGTGGAGCAGTGGTTTCTGAGAGAGCAACTGCAGCAGGCAGGGCCCAAATTCTACACTGTCCTCTAGGAGGACTTCTACCAGGGATACAGGAACGCCGGCATCTGCTTACGTTCACAGCGAGTCTGTCCCCTGGAGGCAGTGGTCACAACAGCTAGAGAGCAGATTCGCCCCATACTCACGTACCTACCCGGTTTGGCAGACCTGTTGGGGTGGTCTGGATCGTATATTGAGGATTGGGTTTTTAAGTTCTACGCCTCGTTGTCGGTTCACCCGGACCGTGAGACTATAGAGTTTGCTTTCAGAGAGGACCACTACAGGCTGTTTTCGTCAGAGATCCGGGATTAGTTCGGACTTCGCCACTCTCAGACCCGGATCCATGACCTGTGCTATGACCGGACGGAGCCACTCCGACGCCCTCACAGCGGTGCCCAGCCGACGACCGACTTGGTCCGCTCCTGCTTTGGACAGACACTCACCGGCTCCGCGACCGTGTTCCCAGAGTATAACATGAGCCAGCTACTTGGACACGGTCAGGACCGCAGGCAGCAGGAGCAGCAGCAACCGTCTAGCTCGAGACAGTGGCCAGAGATGCCCGAGTCAGCTCAGGAGCAGGACGAGACCGTCAGAGCCCTCGCGGAGCAGGAGCTTGCAGATCTAGAGGGCGAGGGACAGTTTGTCGCTGAGGACCCCACAGACAGCTCCGACGAGGACTACCAGCTCCCGCCCCGCTTTTAGCCTCGCTCTCACGACACTGAGGCCGGGTCGTCTGGTACCTCCGATCCAGCGCTACTTCCTATACTTTCACAGATGGAGGAGCAGCAGAGGACAGTCACTCAGGACGTCCAGCGTCTTGCATAGGAGCTGCAGATGTAACAACCCAAAAATTCAAACTTTTTAAAATTTTTCTGTGATTGTGTGAAGCATGTAGTTGCTAGCCGAATCGGGAACAATTTATAAATAAATTGTTGCATTCATATAGTATTGCTTGTAAGAGTTTGCCGGAGATTCTTTTTACAACTTAAGTCTAGAGTCAGAGTGCACAAATCCATAGCGACCTCCTCTCGTTCTTCTAAAACCCTTTTCGATCTCTCTCTTTCTTGACCCCGAGTCATAATTACTTGTAACTCAAGAAGACCCCTTTTCCTTTGTTTTCCAAAATATATACGGAACTTCCATCTTTCCCTTTCGGAGCCAACCTAAACCCTCTCTAATGAATTACCTTCATTCTCTTTCAAATTAATCCCTAAACCCCATTTGAAGTCCTCTCATTATTCTTTAGCAAAATGGGAAAAACCTCCTCTCTCCAACCTGCGCAGGCCCAGCCTCATTTCCTCCCTCGGCCCAGCCAATCGGCCCACCTCCTATTCCACTCTTTCCCTCCCCTTCTTCTCCTCCAACTGGCCCAGCTGCGACCGAAGCCCAGCTAGCCGCCAGCCCAGCCGAGCAGGCCGCGCCTCCCCTTCTTCCTGCAGCGCCCCGGCCCAACTCACCCTGGCCCAACTTGGCGCCTTCCCCTGGAACCTAGGCGCGACACCGCGCTCGTCCCTGGCGGCCGTCGCCACCACCCAGCGCGTGCGTGCGCGCCCACGCGTACCCGCTTGCACCGCCACCAGGTAAAGCCGCCCTGCGTCGCTACCTCCCCTCGACTTTTGTGCTGCGATGGACGCCACGTACCCCGAAGCTTGCACGGACGATGAAGATCGTCAGTCCCCTAGGAACCCTAGCTAGCGCGGCCATAAAGGCTGAGCAGCCGTGTCGTGCCTTTCCTTCTTCCTCCTCCGGACCGCCGCCTCCATGAACACCAGCTGCTGGACGCCCACGATGCCACCAGCCTCGCCATCGCCACTCCTCCGTCCACGACGCCGACCACGCCTTCCTTCCCCAAGTCACGCCACGATGTCGCCCGCACCACGCCCCCGGTGAACCGCGGCCACACCACCGACGGGCACGGACTCGTCCTACGGCCAACCACCACCGGCCGCGGTCGTCCCCAAGCTCCGTCTCCAGACCGCCTCCACGTCGACTGCTCACTACGTCGACGACCACCGTGCTACCTCCAGCCGGGCGCGCCGAGCTCCTTGGCCACATCCAGTGAACTCCCACCGAGCTGCAGATCATGGCGCCTCCGTTCGTCCACGATCCGCCACGCCTCGACGTCGCCCACCAACCGATGTCTGCGGTCGCCATCGGCCTCCTCGTCCACGCCAAGCTGGGCTCTGCCTCATCATCGGGCACCTTCACCACGCGACGAGCATGTCGACCACACCCTGGCCGCTCCTGCGGATTGAAGGACCGAGAATGCAATAGCAAGGCGACCAGAGGGGGGGTGAATGGGAGCCAACAAAAATTCTCTCGAAACTTTGGCCAAATGTCCCAAAATCAACCCCGAGAAGCTTCGATCGAAACCGTGATGCTCATGACCCTTGGAAGAGGGTGGATGATCCCTAGGATCACAGCGGAGCACCACAAAGCGATAGCAAGCCAAACACCAAAATCACCGGCTCAAGTTCAACCCTTGAAAACCGAGTCCCGAGCGTAGATTAGAGGCTACGTCGAGAAATCCCCAAATACCGATGCTAACAAGTAGCAAAGATACCTAGAGATGTTTCTTGGTTAACTATAGGGCCAAACGAGAAGTCCAAAAACCAAGCGGAAAAGTCGGGAGAGCAAACGCACTAAACCGGAGGCAACAGCAGGGTCCCGGACTGTCCCGCAATACGGTCGCGGACTGTCTGCCCAACGGCGGACTGTCCAGGCTCAGGTCGCGGACTGTCCGTCATCCAAAAGAGCAAAACCGCAGTGCTGCTGAAGTCCCCTGGACAGTTCCCGGACTGTCCGCGAAAACCAACGGCGGACTGTCCGCCGGTCAAAAAGGCAAAACAACAGTGTTGCTGAAACACCTCTGGACGTCTCCCGGACTGTCCGCGAGTCCCTACGGCGGACTGTCCGCGGTTCAAAAAGAACTCGTCCGTACGAGCTGTGCAGCCACGAACTCGGCTGGAGCCCGACCCCCGGACTGTCCGCGGGTCCAGCGGTGGACTGTCCGCGGATGAACAGAGAGGGCAATTTTAGTCGCCCTTCTCTCAAATCTCCCCAAATCTGAATCAAAACACAATCCCAAGTTCCCAAACTTGGAGAAGATGATCATGAGGTAGTTAGGAGACTATCCCCAAGAAATCATCCGCTCAAATCAACTAAATCACCGGGAAATCAAAAGGGAAGGTGTATGAACTGAAAAAGCGCCACGAAAACGAAATCAACCCAATCTACTTGTTCGTGAGGAGTTAGATGAATTCCTTTGGTCAAGATGACCTCCTCATTGTAAAGAACAAGATGATTCAAACGGATTTCGCAAAGACGCACTAGAGAGAGATCGAGCGACGGGAAAAACGCGGAGAAACGAAGAACGCGAAGAACACGAACCAAAACGTGAATCAACACATCGCTCTACAACCGTGTGGCTACCACACGCTACAACAGTGAGGTTACGGCCTCACTTCCTCAAAATCTCCAGTACACAGAGGTATGGTTCTCTGCGGATCTCAGTAGCTACAGCAGGGGATGGGGAGAGCAGGAAAACCTAGAAGCAAAGAGCAAATGACTGAGATAGAATGGGAGGAGGGTTGTCCCTCTACTTATCCTAATTCTAATTCCTACTCTACCCCTCTCTAATTACAGAGCGAACCAGCTAAACCCTAGGGTTATTCTGGACCAACTCAAGGTAGGTGGTGATCCGACGGCCACGCCCGCACAACTCGTAGCGTTGCCTCGACGCAACCTCCCGATTGCCGCCACGTGCCGCCCCTCGCTCTGCACCCCCGGTTTTGTGACCGAAACCGGGAAACCAGGCTTTCACGCCAACCCCCGGTTTTGAGGCCCAAACCGAGAAACCAGCCTCCAAGTCCATCCCCTGGTTTTGAGGCCGAAACCAGGAAACCCGCCAGCGCCCAGGTTTTGAGGCCCAAACCTGGAAACCGTCCTCAGCCCGAGTTTTGTGGCCCAAACTCGGCAAACCCGCAGCACCCAGGTTTTGTGGCCCAAACCTGGAAACCATCCAGCCGGTGGTTTTTCTGTGGCTCAACCACGAAACCGGAGCTGTAGAGGGGATGCACCGCCCGTGCACCCCATCCACCAACACGTGTCCCCAGGTCCTCGACCCGAGCAACACCATGCCCCGCAAGTCTTCGCTCGTCGCTGTCCCAGGCTGCCAGCCACCACAGCTGATCCTCAGGCCACCGGTCCCTCAGTCCAAGCCTCACGTCCGCCCTTCACCGCGCCCGGTCCATCGGCACGGCACGTCTCTACTTGACCTTCACCTTGCCCTCGATCACTGTCTCCATGCTCGACACGTGCACAACACAAGCCAAAGAACATGCGATCAAACCCGTTGACAATCACTCATCACTCAGAGACTCGGCATACACCCATGTATCCGCACGGATTGCAGTTGTGACCGGTTTGGCCAGCGACCGGACGTGGTCCTCACCAACCCTTCATCGCCGGTGAGCTTCGCAGGACAAAAGCCATTGTTCTGCACCATCATTGTCATCATCATAGTCTAAGTCTGAGACCGGCCTTCGTGCCATGTTCTACACCCCTGCAGGAAAGGCAACCATGTCGCGAGACCCCTGCCGAGTTGCTGTTCGGCCAAGGCGGCGCTATCGTTCGGTCAACGGCGCCCTGCTGTTTGGCTGAGCGCGCATCAGTTCGGTCGATGGCGTCGCATCGTCGAAGACCTCTGTTTTCATATCCTGCACGTACTCTAATTAATCCATGTAATACTGAATCATGAATATGTATCCTTGCCTGTCTGTGCCATCGTGCCAGCTACTTCCACATGATCTCGCTATCTCATATCGATCTGTTATCATCATCGATCAATCTATCCCCCTCTAGGTGTGCCAAGTGCAAAGAACAAAAGACGAGCTACATGGATGGCACCACGACGCCAAGACCCAGATGCCAAGCAACGTCTTCCATGATACATGATGGTTAGTTAAACATTCCTCTCTCCCAACCCCTGACCCTGCTTGTCGAACAAGGAACGCGTAGACCGAAAACATTTCTGACCTATGGACACTCGTGCACACACACACGACCGACCCGAGCCAAACCGAACACTCGGTGTTCCAAGAACACCGGCAAGTTATTGACCGCCCCGGAAGTGTGTACATGATGAAACCATGACCGCGACGTGTTTAGACCGAATGGAACGAACCCTAGTCGACATGCTGGACGACAAGGTAATTCCCATCTCATCTTTGACCGTAGGATGCCCCCTGATGGAAACGATAGCGTATGACAAAGGAGACCCCATGACCCTCGACCGCGACACCGTACTCTGGTCTCGACCGCGCCACACCATGCTTTGGACTCGACTGCGTCGCGTAGTACACTGGCCACGACGCCCCTCGAGGTTCCCTCGATGCGCCTTACCACGAGCCTCCCTCGATGTCGTGACCCTGAATACCGCTACCATTACCCATTGGAACCCGTGTCATCTTATCGTCGACTTACCAAGCCCCCTGGAAAGTCTCTTGTATATCTATTTGTACTCATGGTATATCTCGCTCTCACGACCACTTGTATATGCACTTGTGATACAGGATCCATCCAATCTCATGCTGTGGGAATGTGCTACTCCACTTAATTGGTTCAATGTGTCTTGGAGTCGCTTTATGGTTCTTATCGTCGAATTGATGGATGATCGTGCGTTGTCTCTATGTGCCGAGCCTTTAAGCTGGCTGAGGGAAATCATACCTCGTTCGGACACTACAATCGCGAGACCCGTCTCGCCATGGCCGTGATGCCGAATGTAACACGACCCTTGTTAGTGTCTCTTGTAGTCACGAGTACACCTCGCCATGACCATGGAGCTACGCTCTTATGCTTCTTCGTGCACAAACTCTTGTATGCTTGTACCCATTAACCACTGCGTATCTTGATTCTCGCGGTGACAACCGCACCACTATGAATCTAGAAATGACTTAGTGCCAGAGCACCCCGGTCGGGTACCCTACAAGTAGTTTGCGCACTTGCATCTTATATTGTGCCACTCCTTCCAACACCCCATCTTCTACCATAGCACGTGCGTTGGAATGAACCTTTGACTTATATGTTTGTACCCTCGCTATTCCTTTTGTTAGCAAAGCTATGGTCTATGTTGTATCTCAGGACCCGCACGTCGACTCGATCGACCACCTAAACACATTTCTTTAGAGATGTGCCTGAGGACATGGCTTAGATATGCTCAGCTAACCCCGCTCTTATGAGTGACCCTGAGTCTTGGTTCCCCACGTACTGTGTCATGTGGATCGAGAGGATTGTAGATCTCCAGATCCTTTGCGCTACCGCTGTTGCCATAGCGGGCAAGCCAAGATACCTTGGAGTCAAGTCGCAATAGTGTTAATCGTTCCTATGATCAATCGACCCTTGGGATAAGGCTACAAGAGTCAGACCCCGTCGATCTTTATTCGTTAGGCCCGTCCTCCGATTTACGCCCTTGTAAATGATGACCAAATCAAAGGATGTGAGCCGTGGTGTTTGCTAAGGACAGGCCTTGGTTTGAACCCTATGTCATAAAGCCGTATTGGCTTGGCCAAGACTTAAACTAGCAAACCACCACCTTGTTCCTAGCCCGAGGAAATCGGACAACCGCTCAGAGGGCTAAACCTTGTGTATTTTAGTGTCTCGTTGGTGTTAATGGATCTTCCTACGACTTGTTGTCTTTTCAATTATGGTGTGAGTGTTCTCTTTCCTTGTGAGTCATTTCGTGGAGTAGCATACAAATGGAACAAGAGAATATGGACGACAACAAGGACGGCGACATGGAGTCCACTCAGGAGGAGACGACCTCGCTGATGGAACACCAACGAGGGATAACTAACCACGACTACGACTACTTCGCAGGTGTCATGGCAGCACCCTCTTTTAGAGAATCCTATTATACATTGCAAATATGTAGACTTGCTAGTGCTTTATATTTATTCCTTTGCTAATATAGTGATGCATGATATTACCTAAGCCATTATTACCTGATTGCAACCCACTCTGCCACAACACCCTGCTTTGCGCATTCGCTCACTTATTCATGCTTACTCGCCTGCTTGCTTGCATGTTTCACCATTATATTATTTACTCCACTTCGTATTATATAAGAGATGTGATGCGGGTGGTGAACCCTTAGGAATGGTTTGGCGGGTGATGCCAGACTTGGTGAAGTGTGAGCGTGCTGCGTGTGTGACTTGGGTGTGTGGAGGGTGAGGGTTGTGTCGACCGAGCCAGAATATACGACGAGCCTAGTGCGAGTCTTGCCATGGGGCATATCTGGATGCCCCTGTGGTGTGAAACCTGTGGCGGGTTAAGTGGTGACTTGAGGTGGATCCGGGTGTGAGCCATTGGTGGAACCCGGGTCAGGAGCGTGTTGTGGTGGCACGGATAATGAAAACCTTTGAGAAGACATTCCGGCTTAGTCACCCTAGGTGGAGCGGAATCTGGACCACGGGGAAATACCTTTACATGCCACTCGCTCCTTATGGACGGGGACGGTCGGACTACCTGGTAGGGTAATGCCAATACTGCTAGACGAGAGAGTGCGAGGAAGGTACGGGTATGAGAGTCCCACACCCTTCCGAGACGATCATGGCTCCCACTTCGGGAGAGGGAACGTGACTTCACAGACTTAGCCATCCCAGACGGACTTGGGATGATTCTAGGGCTAGGTGGTAGGGTGGCATTACTCTAGGCTGGCAAGCGACCGATATCCGCCTAGGCACGGCTAGGGTGCCGATGATGGCGATCTTGTGGATGTTGTAGAACCTCTGCAGAGTGTATGGTTGATCGATCGATACGTTGGCCAATTTGTTGGCCGCGGACCTTTTCCCTGACCTGTTTCTGACTAGTGAGAGTTTTCTTTTTCCCCCTGGTAGGTGAGTGCCGGCTGTGAGCCTGGTATGAGGCTGTGGGCCGTTGAGACAAGGCTGGGAGGGAGCTGGCCTCTGTCGACTGAGTGGTTGAGTGAGATGAGATGAGGTGATGTTTGGGATGGATATGGATATGGATATGGTGGATGGATGTGGGTGTGTGTGTATGGGTATGTGTTAAAACTTGATAACATTATTATATTTATTATTACTACTGCTCATGCGCTAGGATGCAAATCCACAGCCAAATTCTAGGATCGTCAGAACCCTTGTTTTATCTTTTCCACTAAAGCTCATCGGTGCTGACCATGGCCTGCACACATCTGGCGGTGTGCAAATTTTCCTGCTTCAAGAAGTACTGACTCTAGGAGGATTAGGAGGTTTCGTGCCTACGCTCAAGTTTGGTTCGGAGGATCCGGTCGATGCTGCGCTACAACAACTTTGATGATGCCCGCGAAGGAGGAGCCTTCACTCAATAGACTTCCGCTAGAATAGACTCTGTAATAGGTGATACTCAATGATGTAATGCTTATAACTATGTAATTTTAGATTGTATGGCTGAGATATCGACTGATATATGATAAGATCAGTTCCTGGTTTTGTCATATTACCCTTCGCGGAAAATTGAGGACGTTTCAGCTAGTATCAAAGCCATACTTGACCTTAGGACGAAACCTCAGGACCCAAACAATAGTATAGAAGCCGAACATCTTGTCTAATAACTGCTGACACTTGTTTCTTCTCCCCACCTTGACTTCTGCTACTTACTAACACTCTTACCCTGGAAAAGCTATCGAGAAAATAATATACCCCATGTCTGCCCACGCTAGACGGTAAATGTGTGAGACTTGAAGGTTTAAAGAGTCACCTTAAGTCAACACTATGCATATAGGAGTTGTAATGCTGTCTGATTGCCTCGATCTTGAGTTTCTGCGCTCTTATTCACTTTTACTACTTGAGTGTAAATTGTAGGGTTATTTTTATATATATGACTCTGGATCCTGGATACCTCTGGAGGGTCTTTGGTTGGACCTATCCAGACCCTCCAAATAGTACATAAGTGACCCAACTACCCGAAGATACGGAACGATGCATCATGTCTTTCTAGACTATTTACAAAAAGAGATTTGATTTCTAAACTTTAACTTCAAATTTCCCCCTATTTGGTTGAAAACATAAACAGTTTTCTTTGTGAAATTTAGATGTATATTTTCAGACTTGAACTTGTCTTGGATTTCAAAAGCAACTATTCTAATAAGTATTCAAAGTCTATTTCAAAAGTTGTTTCGAAGATGATTTCTCTTTAAAACCACGCTATTTACAAAATCACTGCTTCCCAAAAGCTACCGTAGATATAAAAGGTTCTTGTTATGCAAAAATCCTTTGAAACAAAAGTGTGTGTTTTGTTTTCAGAATCAAAAGATTTCAAAAGTTTCATTGCAAAACTTACATCGATCCTGACTATTTCAAAAAAACTGCACTAGATTTTAAAAGCGTTGCGAAACGTCTCTTTCAAAAGGATCTTACAAACCATGCATCCTCTCCATTTTTTTTAAACACCGTTTTACCAAAAGCCTTATAAGATATTTTGAATTCCAAATACTTCCCTTTCAAAATGGCATTCCCTTTTCGAAAGAAAACTGATTTAGTCTCTTCTCAAACCGTTTCCTTCAAAAGCTATTTCGAAAACCATATTCTTTTTGGAGAAGTGTTTCGAAACTTGATTTCCGGAAACCAAGTTTTGCTGTCACTCAATAAAATGCTTTCAAGCCAAAGGTCCTTGGCTCGACTATGTTTTAAATTGTCTTAAATTCAAACCGAGAGCCAAGTTCTATTCCAAAATCAGCTCTACTTTCAAAAATACTTTGCAACTGTTTTATAAAGCAAAATCTTTGTGAAAAGTATATTTTTGCAACTGTTCAAAAAAGTATTTATGAAAACCGAGAAAGACTTTTCCAAGAATTTACTTCAAAAGTTGTTTTGGAAATGGTTTTCGAAAACAAAGTTAACTACAAAACTTTTCTTTTGCAAAAGACGTGATTTAAAAATCAATTTCAAACTAGTTTTATATATCAGTTTCAAAAACTTTTGTGTTTTCAAAACCGCTTGTTTCAGAACTTTTAAAAATAAATGAGTGTGTTTTGCCTTCAAAAACAAAGGACTTTCAAAATGCTTTTATTGCAAAGCCGGTGTCGATTTCAACCGACTTCAAAAATCTGATTTATCCTGGATTTTAAAAGCTTTGCAAAACATTTCTTTGAAAGGTTTTCAAATCCGTTTGTTCTTGCTATTTAAAGACACTCTCTTTTATAAAAGCTTTGATTTTAAAATATCAAAAGCCTATGCCGAACCTTTTTCAAAACTTGTTGCGAAAAGTTTATTCTAAGAACACAAAAGAGTTGAATTGCAAAACCCTTTTCAAAAACAAAAGTCTGTACCCTTTTATCTTAAATAAAACACTTTCAAAACCCCCAGCTCAGCTTTATTTCAAAACCTTTTGATTTTGACCTAAGAGCCATGACCCTCTTCAAATATCCCTCAGTTTCAAATGGATTTATAAAACCAAAAGCTATTGAAAAATATATATATATATATATATATATATACATATAGTCTTTCAACCCTGTTTTCAAATGTATACTAATTGAAAAGAGTTTTCTAGATTTGGAATTTGATTGCAAAGACTTTTAAAATAAAATGTATATTGAATCATCGTTGAAAACTAGCTTGCTTTATTTTCAAAAGCGCGTGGAGTAAAGCCTCTTTTAAAAAGTATCCTTCGAAATGATTTGATTTCAAAACACATTAAAAGCAAAAAAAGTGTATCTTCATTTCGAAAACCCTCCAATATATATTATTTACAAAATACCACCTTTGTTTTGTAAAAACTTAATCTCAAAAGGACTTGGAAAAAGAATTTGAATTCTATCCTAGAAACCCTTTCCCTCATCCGCTTTAAAAAACTAGGATTCGAAAAGTTTGCGAAAATCCTTTTCTATAGTAAAAGACTTACCCTATGATGTTCTTCATATTCAGAAAGGGTCTTTAACAATATGAATTCTAAAACCCCTTTTTCCCGATTTGAAAAGTTTTTTGAAAACCCCGCTTCGTTTAATCGTGATTAAGGAAGTTTTCCAACCAACCCGCCTTTATTTACGGAAATTATTCCTTGATTTAAATGTTTTCAAAAACTCTCTCAGTTAAAAAGAGGACGCTTTATAAAAACACGGTGTTTACCAAAACTATTTCTTGGGCTTTCTGAAAACATTTCTGAACAAAAGATTTGATTTCGAAAATCAAACTGATTTAAAAAAATTCGAAATACCGGTTTATTTCCCAAAACTAACCTTTAAATTTGTTTTCCAAAAGAACAATGTTTACGAAAGTGTTTTCAACTAGAATTTAAATATGGATTTCCTGAAAAGAATTTTCCTTACTTTGCGAAACAAAGTTTCTCCAATTTAAAAGGACTTCCGAAAACCAACGTTTCCAAAACCCCTCTTCAAATGCTAGAATTTAAAATCAAATGCATTAATGCATGTGACTTGACAACGAGGACCTGACTCATTAGCACTAACTCCTAAATCTCGAGGACGAGATCCTTGTAAGGTGGGTGGATTGTAACAACCCAAAAATTTGAATTTTTAAAATTTTCTGTGATTGTGTGAAGCATGTAGTTGCTAGCCGAATTGGGAACAATTTATAAATAAATTGTTGTATTCATATAGTATTGCTTGTAAGAGTTTGCCGGAGATTCTTTTTTTACCAAAGTCTAGAGTCGGAGTGCACAAATCCATAGCGACCTCCTCTCATTCTTCTGAAACCCTTCTCGATCTCTCTCTTTCCTGACCCCAAGTCATAATTACTTGTAACTCAAGAAGACCCCTTTTCCTTTGTTTTCCAAAATATATCCGGAACTTCCATCTTTCCCTTCGGAGTCAACCTAAACCCTCTCTAACGAATTACCTTCATTCTCTTTCAAATTAATCCCTAAACCCCATTTGAAGTCCTCTCATTATTCTTTAGCAAAATGGGAAAAACCTCCTCTCTCCAACCTGCGCAGGCCCAGCCTCATTTCCTCCCTCGGCCCAGCCAGACGGCCCACCTCCTATTCCACTCTTTCCCCCCCCTCCTTCTCCTCCAACCGGCCCAGCTGCCACTGAAGCCCAGCTAGCCGCCAGCCCGGCCGAGCAGGCCGCGCCTCCCCCTCTTCCTGCATCGCCCCGGCCCAACTCACCCTGGCCCAACTTGGCGCCTTCCCCTGGAACCCTAGGCGCGACACCGCGCTCGTCCCTGGCGGCCGCCGCCGCCACCCAGCATGTGTGTGCGCGCCCACATGTACCCGCTCGCACCGCCACCAGGTAAAGCCGCCCTGCGTCGCTACCTCCCCTCGACTTCAGCGCTGCGATGGACGCCGCGTACCCTGAAGCTTGCACGGACGACGAAGATCGTCGGTCCCCCTAGGAACCCTAGCTGGCGCGGCCATAAAGGCCGAGCAGCCATGTCGTGCCTTTCCTTCTTCCTCCTCCGGACCGCCTCCTCCATGAACACCAGCTGCTGGACGCCCACGACGCCACCAACCTCGCCATCGCCACCTGAACGCTATGCTCCTCCGTCCGCGACGCCGACCACGCCTTCCTTCCCCAAGTCGCGCAACGACGTCGCCCGCACCGCGCCCGCGGTGAACCGCGACCACACCACCGACGTCCACGGCCTCGTCCTACGGCCGACCACCACCGGCCGCGGTCGTCCCCAAGCTCCGTCTCCAGACCGCCTCCATGTCGACTGCTCACGACGTCGATGACCACCGTGCTACCTCCAGCCGGGCACGCCAAGCTCCTTGGCCACGTCCAGTGAACTCCCGCCGAGCTGCAGATCATGGCGCCTCCATTCGTCCACGATCCGCCGCGCCTCGACGTCGCCCACCAACCGATCTCTGCGGTCGCCACCGGCCTCCTCGTCCACGCTAAGCCGGGCTCTGCCTCATCACCGGGCACCTTCACCACGCGACGAGCATGTCGACCACACCCTGGTCGCTCCTGCGGGTTGCAGTCATGACCGGTTTGGCCAGCGACCAGACGTGGTCCTCACCAACCCTTCATCGCCGGTGAGCTCCGCAGGACCAAAGCCACTGTTCTGCACCATCATTGTCGTCATCATCGTCTAAGTTTGAGACCGGCCTTTGTGCCGTGTTCTACACCCCTGCAGGAAAGGCAACCATGTCGCGAGACCCCTGCCGAGTTGCTGTTCGGCCAAGGCGGCGCTATCATTTGGTCAACGGTGCCCTGCTGTTTGGCTGACCGCGCATTAGTTCGGTCAATGGCGCCGCATCGTCGAAGACCTCCGTTTTCATATCCTGCACGTACTCTGATTAATCCATGTAATATTGAATCGTGAATATGTATCCTTGCCTATCTGTGCCATCGTGCCGGCTATTTCCACATGATCTCGCTATCTCATATCGATCTGTTATCATCATCGATCAATCTATCCCCCTCTAGGTGTGCCAAGTGCACAGAACGAAAGACGAGCTACATGGATGGCACCACGACACCAAGACCTAGATGCCAAGCAACGTCTTCCATGATACATGATGGTTAGTTAAACGTTCCTCTCTCCCAACCCCTGACCCTGCTTGCCGTACATGGAACGCGTAGACTGAAGCCATTTCCGACCTATGGACACTCGTGCACACACAGACGACCGACCCGAGCCAAACCGAACACTCGGTGTTCCAAGAACACCGGCATGTTATTGACTGCCCCGGAAGTGTGTACATGACAAAACCATGACCACGACGTTTTTAGACCAAATGGAACGAACCCTAGTCGACATGCTGGACGACAAGGTAATTCCCATCTCATCTTTGACCGTAGGATGCCCCTTGATGGAAACGATAGCGTATGACAAAGGAGACCCTGTGACCCTCGACCGCGACAACGTACTCTGGTCTCGACCGCGCCACACCATGCTCTGGACTCGACTGCGTCGCGTAGTACACTGGCCACGACGCCCCTCGAGGTTCCCTCGATGCGCCATACCACGAGCCTCCCTCGATGTCGTGACCCTGAATACCGCTACCATGACCCATTGGAACCCGTGTCATCTTATCGTCGACTTACCAAGCCCCCTGGAAAGTCTCTTGTATATCTATTTGTACTCATGGTATATCTCGCTCTTACGACCACCTGTATATGCACTTGTGATATAGGATCCATCCAATCTCATGCTATGGGAATGTGTTACTCCACTTATTTGGTTCGATGTGTCTTAGTGTCGCTTTATGGTTCTTATCGTTGAATTGATGGATGATTGTGCGTTGTCTCTATGTGCCGAGCCTTTAAGCTGGCTGAGGGAAATCGTACCTCGTTCGGACACTACGATCGTGAGACCCGTCTCGCCATGGCCGTGATGTCAAATGTAACACGACCCTTGTTAGTGTATCTTGTGGTCACGAGTACACCTCGCCATGATCATGGAGCTACGCTCTTATGCTTCTTCGTGCACAAACTCTTGTATGCTTGTACCCGTTAACCACTGCGTATCTTGATTCTCGCGGTGACAACAGCACCGCTACGAATCTAGAAATGACTTAGTGCCAGAGCACCCCGGTCGGGTACCCTACAAGTAGTTTGCGCACTTGCATCTTATATTGTGCCACTCCTTCCAACACCCCGTCTTCTACCATGACGCGTGCGTTGGAATGAACCTTTGACCTATATGTTTGTACCCTCGCTATTCCTTTTGTTAGCAAAGCTATGGTCTATGTTGTATCTCATGACCCGCACGTCGACTCGATCGACCACCTAAACACATTTCTTTAGAGATGTGTCTGAGGACATGGCATAGATATGCTGAGCTAACCCTGCTCTTATGAGTGACCCTGAGTCTTGGTTCCCGACGTACTGTGTCGTGTGGATCGAGAGGATTGTAGATCTTCAGATCCTTTGCGCTACCGCTGTTGCCATAGCGGGCAAGCCAAGATACCTTGGAGTCAAGTCGCAATAGTGTTAATCGTTCCTATGATCAATTGGCCCTTGGTATAAGGCTACAAGAGTCGGACCCCGTCGTTCTTTATTCGTTAGGCCCGTCCTCCGATTTACGCCCTTGTAAATGATGACCAAATCGAAGGATGTGAGCCGTGGTGTTTGCTAAGGACAGGCCTTGGTTTGAACCCTATGTCATAAAGTCGTATTGGCTTGGCCAAGACTTAAACTAGCAAACCACCACCTTGTTCCTAGCCCGAGAAAATCGGACAACCGCCGAGAGGGCTAAACCTTGTGTATTTTAGTGTCTCGTTGGTGTTAATGGATCTTCCTACGACTTGTTGTCTTTTCAATTATGGTGTGAGTGTTCTCTTGCCTTGTGAGTCATTTCGTGGAGTAGCATACGAATGGAACAAGAGAACATGGACGACAACAAAGACGGTGATATGGAGTCAACTCAGGAGGAGATGACCTCGCTGATGGAACACCAACGAGGGATAACTAACCACGACTACGACTACTTCGCAGGTGTCATGGCAGCACCCTCTTTTAGAGAATCCTATTAGACATTGCAAATATGTAGACTTGCTAGTGCTTTATATTTATTCCTTTGCTAGTATAGTGATGCATGATATTACCTAAGCCATTATTACCTGATTGCAACCCACTCTGCCACAACACCCTGCTTTGCGCATTCGCTCACTTATTCATGCTTACTCGCCTGCTTGCTTGCATGTTTCACCATTATATTATTTACTCCACTTCGTATTATATATGAGATGTGATGCGGGTGGTGAACCCTTGGGAATGGTTTGGCCGGTGATGCCAGACTTGGTGAAGTGTGAGCGTGCTGCGTGTGTGACTTGGGTGTGTGGAGGGTGAGGGTTGTGTCGACCGAGCCGGAATATACGACGAGCCTAGTGCGAGTCTTGCCATGGGGCATATCTGGATGCCCCTGTGGTGTGAAACCTGTGGCGGGTTAAGTGGTGACTTGAGGTGGATCCGGGTGTGAGCCGTTGGTGGAACCCGGGTCAGGAGCGTGCTGTGGTGGCACGGATAATGAAAACCTTTGAGAAGACATTTTGGCTTAGTCACCCTAGGTGAAGCGGAATCTGGACCACAGGGAAATACATTTACATGCCACTCGCTCCTTATGGACGGGGACGGTCGGACTACCTGGTAGGGTAATGCCACTACTGCTAGGCGAGAGAGTGCGAGGAAGGTACGGGTATGAGAGTCCCACACCCTTCCGAGATGATCACGGCTCCCACTTCGGGAGAGGGAACGTGACTTCACAGACTTAGCCATCCCAGACGGACTTGGGATGATTCTAGGGCTAGGTGGTAGGGTGGCATTACTCTAGGCTGGCAAGCGATCGATATCCGCCTAAGCACGGCTAGGGTGCCGATGATGTCGATCTTGTGGATGTTGTAGAACCTCTGCAGAGTGTATGGTTGATCGATCGATACGTTGGCCAATTTGTTGGTTGCGGACCTTTTCCCTGACCTATTTCCGACTAGTGAGAGTTCTCTTTTCCCCCCTGGTAGGTGAGTGTCGGCCGTGAGCCTGGTGTGAGGCTGCGAGCCATTGAGACAAGGCTGGGAGGGAGCTGGCCTCTGTCGACTGAGTGGTTGAGTGAGATGAGATGACGTGATGGTGTGGTGATGTTTGGGATGGATATGGATATGGTGGATGGATGTGGGTGTGTGTGAATGGGTATGTGTTAAAACTTGATAACATTATTATATTTATTATTACTACTGCTCATGCGCTAGGATGCAAATCCACAGCCAAATTCTAGGATCGCCAGACCCCTTGTTTTATCTTTTCCACTAAAGCTCATCGGTGCTGACCATGGCCTGCACACATCTGGCGGTGTGCAGATTTTCCTGTTTCAAGAAGTACTGACTCTAGGAGGATTAGGAGGTTTCGTGCCTACACTCAAGTTTGGTTCAGAGGATCTGGTCGATGCTGCGCTACAACAACTTTGGTGATGCCCGCGAAGGAGGAGCCTTCACTCAATAGATTTCCGCTAGAATAGACTCTGTAATAGGTGATACTCAATGATGTAATGCTTATAACTATGTAATTTTATGATGTATGACTGAGATATCGACTGATATATGATAATATGATAAGATCAGTTCCTGGTTTTGTCATATTATAACTCGTTCTGTGGATTTTCCCTTCGCGGAAAATTGAGGACGTTTCAGCAGAGGTTAGCATAGGCACAGGCCCTTGCACAGCAGCAGGCTCAGGAGAGTTCTGATGCACTTCAGCAGCAGATGCTCCAGCTTCAGCAGCAGACCCTGAGTTTCATGGAGAGGATCATGAGCGGACCTCCACAGTGGTAGTGGCAGCAGCCTCCACCTCAGCAGCAGCTCCAGTGGCCGCCACTTGTCCTACCTCAACCGCAGCAGCTGCAGCCGCAGCCGCAGTTCTTGGGTCCCTCCTAGTCCACCCGGTATACTACTCCACCTGGAGGGGCCGCGCTCTTTAGTCCGCTTCACACGGGATTCACACCATGTCCGACAGAGTCTCTGTTCGTGACGACTACCTCCGTAACACGCGATTTGTCTGCCACTTTCAGCGAGCTCACTGGGATGCCCACTCCAGATTTCCCCGGTTCAGCTCAGACGACGACGGCTCCCGTGACTTCTACTACTGAGACTCTTCCGAGCTCCGTCACGTCCTCCGAGCAGACAGAGCCAGTCAAGTCCGAGACCATGACATCCGTGCAGCCTGAGCTTTCTACTATTCCATAGCTTCCGCACTCCGAGGCTTAGGCGGGCATAGCTACAGTGACTGTGACAGAAACTGCTGGCCAGAGAGAGCAGACAGCGACTAAGCAGACAGAGCAGACCGAGCGGATTGAGCAGCCAGAGCAGGCAGACCCGACCCAGACCGCTTCACCTCCGTGTACAGCTACTGAGGGTCAGACTGCCAGGTCTTCCTCGTCTGACTCTGAGGCGCTCTTACAGCAGTTCGAGTTCACTCAGCGCACTCCGGAGATGGCTCCTGACTCGTCTGCGCCACCTCCGCCCTCCGACGCTTAGTTTGGTGCTTGATGCCAAAGGGGGAGAGTGGTCGACTATAGCGATAGGGGGAGCGATGTGAGAGGGTTTTGATTCTTATGTTGTGTTATATTCACATACGCTCTTTGCATATCGCATCTTTTGCACTATGTTTATGCTATATATGTGTGCTATGGATCTTATGACATGTATGTGCTCACTATGTTATCATTTATGACATGTCATTTTGTTTCGCTCGATTACTTGCGCTTAATTCTCACTTGTTATGTATTCGAGCTCTTTTACTCTTGCACTTGCTATTCACTCTAACTTGTTGAGTGCAGGATGTTGGCATGATATGTATGAGCTTGCCCCTAACCATTTTCTCTTATTCATTGCAAGTTCATACATGTCATGATTTGAAAACCTCTTCTCTCTATACTCGAGGCCGTGTTGTCATCAATCACCAAAAAAGGGGAGATTGAACGCATCTTGGCCCTAGTGGGTTTCAGTGATTGGATGAAACACAAGATTACTATGACTAACGTGTGTTTTGCAGAAACAGGGATGAGTTAGGTCACGGTAATGGCGACGATACGGGCATATGGAGTTCATGTCGCCTGGCGATGGAAATCGTTTCGGTTTTCAAAGGACGGACGGCGAAGACGGTGGTAGACTAGGCTGTGTCATATGGTGTTGGAGGACACTTAGGTAGTCTTAGGTCTTTGTTTTTCCTTTGGCCGTACTATAAAGGGGAGCATGAATCAGTAGCTTGACCTAGATGAGTCTATTGAGGTAGGTGTGGTGCACACTTATTATTTCATAGCCCTAGGTAGCTCAGAGAGAGCCCTTATGTCGTGAGGATGAAAAGTCGTTAAGGCCGCGTCGCGATCCGAGTTGGTTTGCCTGGTGGGCATCGAACGCGCGTCCGATGCTCACTAGACTTGGGTCAGTCTGGTGCGTGGCATCGGACGCGTCCGTGCCACTGTTCACTTGTGAGTGAACTTGGGGTTGCATCGGACGCTGAGGGTCATGCAGAGAGGTTCCAGAGAGGTCAGAATTGCATCGGACGCGTCCGAGGCAAGGGCATCGGACGCTGCCCAGTGTCTGATGCTCCTTTAAACAGTCTGACAGGAAGTACAGTTGACCGTTGGGTCGAGGGCATCGGCGCGTCCGATGCCAGGCATCGGAGCGTCCGATGCCCTCAAAAATCGCCCTGTTCAGTGCTCTTTTGGATGGCCGGTTGGGGGAGTATTTATACTCCCCTCCCTCCTCCATTAGAGTGTGCTTGCCACTTCCATCTGCTGAGAGACACATTGTGAGTGTGAGAAAGTGCAAGAGCCCTAGTGAGGTTGAGTGATTTGCTAATTGAGAGAATTAGTGACCTCCTAGTGAGAATTGAGTAGCAAGTGTGCATCCATCCATCTCTTTGGCCTTGTCTTGGTCAAGTGAGAGTTCTAGCTTGTTACTCTTGGTGATCGGCATCACCTAGATGGATTGGTGGTGATCGTGAAGCTTGGTGATCATCAGGAGGCTTGTGGATGACCCAAGGAGGCCTGTGACTAGTAGTGAGCGATTCACCGGGCCGGATTGGCGAAGAATCAGCTCATAGTGAGCACTTGATCCTTGCGCGGATCAAGGGGGAGCGATACCCTTGCGCAGGTGCTCCAACGAGGACTAGGGGGTGTGCTGACACCTCGATACCTCGGGAAAAAGATCGCCGTGTCATCTCTACTCTCTTTACTTACGCATTTACTTTTGAGCAATTCAATTCCGCAATTTACTTGTTGTTCATCCATACTTGAATTGCCATGGTAGAGTAGAAATGACATAGTGATAGTCTTTTGTGCGGTTGAGTTTAGTAAAACACACTTCTAGGCACAAGGGGTTAAATGGGCTTGTTAGGATTTAATTATTGCGAAAAGTTTTAGAGAAGCCCAATTCACCCCCCCCCCCCTCTTGGGCATCTTGATCCTTTCAATGTCCACGACCCAAGTGATTGAGTGGATGCTCCCTAAGAATACAGCGGGACACCACATGAACTCCCACGCCCTAGTTCACGCAAATCAATTAGTGACTAGATGAACTTTAGGCTACCTCAACCTCCCTCGAGCAATGCGAGGGGGATTCAGGCCATTTTCCAAAGCGGGAAGTTCGATTTCTCTAGAGCATGGAATAAAGTTGGGAATCCAATGCAAAAGACAAAATGCAAAACGGGAGCTGAACAAAGAAACTGCGGACGAAAATATGCTGACAGGTCACTGACCGGACTCTGCGTGTGTCCGGTCAGACCTGATTCGACGCGTCTGGTCATAGAAAACTAGTTTCCGGACCTCTCTGTTTGTGACCGGACTCTGCACAGGGGAGTGTTCGGTCACGTTCGGTGAACAGTGACTGCGACGCGTCCGGTCACACTGTCTCAGACACGTCCGGTCACACGCAGACCTCTCTGGATCTGACCATACTCTACTAGAGGCGCGTCCGATCCATTCCTAGGCAGGTTCTAGTCACAGCGGACTACAACTGTTCAAAGGCTAGACTCTATGGCCAGCATCCAGTCGTTTGGAACATAGCGTCCGGTCACCCCGAAACTATGTTGTTCGTTCATCGAATTTGTTTCGATCTCCCTCAAATCTTGAGCACTTGGGCTCAAACTTTGCACAAGAGATCACAAGAAAGTTAGTCAGCTACTCTTACGAGATATGGCTCGAACCTAACTACAACTCGGGAAATCAAAGTAAATTGGTGAAGAACGGATATCCAAACTAAAATCCGCTCGATCTATGTGCTCGTGATGAATTTGAGAAAAATCCTTCGATGAAAAGATGTCTCTCACGATGATGCACAAGATGGTTCAAACGGATTCACAATCCATCCCTCAAAACAAAAGATCTCGTGAAAGAGCAAAGAGGGGAAAACGAAGAACGCGAAGAACAAAATACGAACTCAAAGATTTTAGCCAAAATCCTCAAGGAGACGAGGAGATTACGGTCACCTTTTCTGAAATCAAAATAAATAGAGGAAAGATTGTCGTCTTTGCGGATCACTACAATAGCTAGAGGGAAACTCTAAACAGATGAATATCTAGAGTCTGAGAATGAACTACTCAAGTGATAAGGAGGTATGAGGGGTGTCATTCTTTATTTATAACCTATCACACAATACCCCTTCTACCCTTAGATGCATAGAGCAAACTAGCTGGCCCATGGGCATTCTAGTCCAACTCTGTTAGAATTCCTCATCGACGGTCACACGCCTTCCTTGTTAGTCGCTTTGCCGCAATGCAAGCCTCCTTATGTCGCCACGTGTCGTCCCAACACACACGAGCCTTCTCACCGCTAGCTTCGCCTCGACGCGAGCCTCATGATACCGTCATGCGTCGTCCCATTCCGCATCAGAACCTCCAACATATTTTGAGGCTCAAACCGGCAAACCCGTCATCCTCAGTTTTGAGGCGAGCCTCACGGTACCGCCACGTGTCGTCCCGTTCCGCATCAGAACCTCCACCAGATTTTGAGGCTCAAACTAGCAAACCCGTCATCCTGAGTTCCAAGCCACACTCTGCCACACCTAACCTTAGGCAAGTTTGACCAGATTGGTAAGTGTTTGGTTGATGACTAACCTTAGGCAAGATTTTTCTGGGCTCCACATATCATAGAATGGAAAAAATGTGACAAGATTCCCTTAGACAAGAAAAGTGTGGCCACACTTTTGTTTGCCACACTGTGTGGCTTGCCACACTTTGCCTAAGGTTAAGTGTGGCAGAGAGTGTGGCCGAGAACCAAACAGCCCCTAAACTCAAAAACCAACCACCCCAGGTTTTGTTGTCTAAACCTGAAAACCGTCGGATACCCTTAGACAAGAAAAGTGTGGCCACACTTTTGTTTGCCACACTGTGTGGCTTGCCACACTTTGCCTAAGGTTAAGTGTGGCAGAGAGTGTGGCCGAGAACCAAACAGCCCCTAAACTCAAAAACCAACCACCCCAGGTTTTGTTGTCTAAACCTGAAAACCGTCGGATAGTTTTCTAAGGCTCAACTGCCAAACTCGCACCAAAGACAGAGCGTGGGTCTCACGCCCCATTGCCGATACCAATGTCGATGTAGACACTTTGATTCAACATGTCTAATGGCACAACAAACCCCCATGGTCACGAGTCAGGACGATGACGACAGGCCAGCGAGCTTGTCAAGCAATCGATCCCGTGCAGTCGGTAAGCGTCGGCGAAGCTCGGTGACAGCAATGTTGTTGGGTCTATCAATGTTGCTCAGCTGCCATTGGCGAGGCACGTCCATCAGCTCGCCGGCATTGGGAGCTGTTGCAAGTTTGCATCTCGTCCGCCGATAACCTTGTTTTGTGTTCTTTGTTTTCCCCTTTTATAGCTCAGAAGCATGGTTTTCTCGATCGACAATACTAGTATGGTTGAACAAGTAGCAGCAAACCATGATTTGGCAATCGGACAGGAAGTATAATAATAACATAATCTTGCATTTCACTTCATTTTTATCTGGATCCAACCTATGATGTCCAATGTCAATCATTTCACACAAGGCTGAGCTGCAGAGTTAGTTTGTCCCAAACAGCATATCGCAAGCAGAAATAGTTACAGGGGATTCCTCGTGCACAAGGGATTACAGGTGCTTAAATTTTCATCTGCAAAAAATTACTAAGTTGCCAAACAGATAAACACACGCGCGCACGCGCGCACACACACACCATTTTGCAACCAATGTAACCAGACGTTTTTCTTGCTCCTAATCATTCCATAATACAAACCCAAAAATTTTAGGCTACCTAATCCAGCTTCCAATAAAGGGACAATTGGAGATATGGAAAATGCTTCACAATCTCGAAATGGTCCTACAAGATCCTACTTGCACTCTACAAGTCACAAACTAATTGAACTATCTGAACCAAGGCTTAAGTACGTCCTACAGGCTACAGAATGAGCAGAACTTCAGTCAGGAGACGGCTTCTCATGTGAGGCGTCTAATTGGTCTCACAGGTGGAGAGTATCTTCCAAAATTCACTAGCATATCTCTGTAACCAGAACATATTCCAATTTCAAATGAATAACAGGTCGGTACATGATTATTTCATACTGTAGACAAAATCCCATAGGTACGTGCAAAACTATTACCTTAACACAGAGGACAAAATGAATCACAGTTCATCATAAATGGGAGCAGGAATATTTGCTGGGGCATGTCCATGTTGAGCTTTCGCTACGATGTCCTCCGCTGATAATGAACCGGATCTGATGGCATCAGCCAGTTTCCTTTGCAGCGTCACTAGACCAATACGTCTTGAGACAACATAAAGAATCGCCAAGGAGAAAATGATAAAGCCGATGGTCAGGATGATCCTGGGAAACAGATCTGATTAGCAATTGGCCACGACATCCAGAAACTCAGATTTGTTTAGACAGCAGTAATTGCAGAGCACCAAGGCATTTACTTCAAAACATTTTTTCTTCTAAGAATTTTGGTATGACATCTAAACTACTGGGAATGAGGCAACAAAATAGTCGTGCCAGCACTAATGTTCCTTCAAACAATGAATGCATCCTTCATCACACACTCTCTTGTAGATGCAAAGAACAAGTAATAATAGGAGTATATAGGACTGAGGATTATAGTTGTTAGCTCCATTCATGATAGATAATCTGTCTCCATAAGAAACAACTTGTGACCCTATTGAAGGGAGTCCACAAGGTCCCCTTTCGACCTTTGACAAGTGAGACAACACCATTGACCAAGGAATCATCTCAACAACATCCAGAGCTCATAGAAAAGATGGCAAAGAAGGTTGCCAGACCAGTTAATTGAATGACCTAATGATTGTGGTGTTCTTTTGCATTACACATACTTACCGTGTTTACAAAGGCTTTTGAAAAACTTGCAAATTCACACAAGTCTTATGTTTAGTTTCAGATTTGTGATTATATATACAAATCGAATGCCAGCATGTTTTCGGCATGTCATTTTTATTTGCTATTCTTTTCACTGATGAGATGTAATGAATCATGTATTTTCTACTTCCCTCCGATAATATCCTGGGAAAGTGTACTGTTGTTTAATATGAAAAACAAACTACCTCAAATGATAGTTGAGTACGGGCAATTATAGCATCTATCACCATTTCCTCGAGAGGAACCACGGTTACAGTTCAATTTATAGATGCTCATTGGAATGTGAAGATCTGTTACTAGGTGTGCACACTATATAAAGACATTTCTTTAAGTTAAATATTTAGACTGCAAAACAAGAGTGCAACCTATACAACCACATTATACACTCATTTGCAGTTATCCCAGTTTCAAACTGTATAAAAGAATGACAGTATCTACCTATCAAGAACATCTTGCCGCTGCATAGTGGAGAGCAAGCCACGGGTACGCATCAGCAAAGAGCGGTGTCCTTGATATTCACCTTCAGCCTTCTGGAGAACACTTGTTGATTCATCTGCATAATTGAATAAATTAGTTTGCATGACTCAATTTGACTATGATGATCCTATAAATGCAGGCAAATAAGAAAATGTCTTAATTCAATGCACTATGAAGTACATGAAGATGTTATAGTTTTTCCATAACAGAAGAACATCCTATATATATAGTAAATAACAAAGAATAATGTAGCAAGATCTCAAACATATACATGTGGTCTTGATTAGAGTTTCTATAGTTTGCACAAAAGTCTAGTTTTCATAGCATACGTTGCCAACATATAAACATGCAGAACAACCACATGTCTACAACTGAGCAGTTTCATTTTCCCCATTGCAATCCATCACATAAATAATTACAGTTAAGATCAAGCCATAATGCACAAGAGAAATTTTAACAAAACCAACAAAACTCAATCACTCTGGAACGATTAAAATGGTGATATTGGTTTAATCAGGAATGGATACCGAATGTTGCCAAGGTACTTGCACTCCTTTCCACTTCCTGCAACAATTTATATCAATCAGCTCAGGTTTAACAAGCTAACAATTGAACAAGGGGACATGCTAACCTGAACCATCATCTGGCGAGACCGTCGGAGGCTCTCGGTGATACTTTCAGCAGCAGATGTCATTCCAGCCTTTGTCCTACACCATCAGAAATCACATTATACAGCAGAACTGGGTGTTTCTTGGGCTACATAATGTAGAAGGGTGATTCGTTCATTACTGCGATGCAAAAGAACTGATCTGAGCGTGAATCTAATTCAGTAGTGAAATGCATTAACACAGCAACTCTTAATTGTTTTTCTCCCTCGTTCCAAAAAGCAAATCATTTAGTTTATCTTAAGTCAAACTTCTCTAACTTTTACCAAGCATCACAATTCCAGAAAAATGTACTATCAATACATACATAACAAATTTTGTGAAACTACATTGTGCATGTTCCAGCATTTCTCTATAAACTTGCTCAAAGTTAGAGAAGTTTGACTTAGGACAAAACTAAAACGAATTGCATGTTGGAATGAAAGGAGTAATCTGCTATTCTTACCTTAAAATATACTAAAAAACTAGAATTCACAAGCGATAGCCCTTATCTGGTTCTTCAAATTTTAAGTGACCCAGATGGAAGGGATACCGATGCAAGTGACTAAATTATAATAATAAAACTCCTTAAATATCCCATACATAGTCTTAAAAGAAAGATGAACTCATGGAAATCAACTTACTGGAGATTACGCCTACGGATTGTTGACTCTTCTCCACCCCCAGAAGAAGCTCCCTCTACAGAAAAGACAATTAGAAACTGATAGCTTTTAGTTATAAGGGCACCTAGAATGCTCTCAGAAGGTAGCAGGATGCCTACAGGTAGTTTTCTTGTCAATTTTGCAAGAGAAATTTCAAAAACCAAAGCAAGAATAGTTTCAAGGTTCTTCAGAACTCATATGTGAATACATAAACAACTACAACAAGAGAAACTTGCATATTATAGAGAACAGGTTCTTAACATGAGTTCTTTATTATGTGCCATAACCTTTCACATTTAAGCATCACTTGCATTGGTGAGCTCTAGAAGCATGTACTGGTCAGACAGCAAATCAATTGGATTGATATCATGAAGTGGAGGCAAAACCATAACCTCTTCCTGAGCAGCTTTTGTAATGTTCTCTTTCGCTTGGAAGTTAGCATTCCTCAGGCTAGCACGCAGCCTGCAAACACAATCAAAATTGTTGCAAAAAGAAGCAGGCTAAAAGAAGGATAACAAAATAAAGAACTCCAAGACTATCTTACTTCTTGTATTGTTCATCCCATGACCCTAAGGTTGCTTGCCCAGACTGCACTTCATCAAAAGTGGGTAGCTGCTGAGCTAGAAGATCAAGCCGGAACTGCAGTGACTTGAGCAACTGCAGAGCATCCTGTGCAGAACCATTCAACCTTGGAAGAGAAGTTGCTTCCTCTGTTCCTTTCCCTGTTTTTCCACATGATTCAATTGCAGCAATGCTCTCCTCAAGTTGTGAAACTGCTTGGCTCCATTCTTTCTTCAGATTTTCAACAGCTTGTGTGACTTCGTCCATCCTAATATCTGAATGGATCAAAATCAGCAGACTTATCATGCTGGCATGCAAGAGAGACAACTGACAACTTGTAACACAAAAAGAATCTAGCTTTGATGCATGAATAAGTGAGCAACTCCAGATAAGCTAAGTTCCTTAAAGAAGATATCCTCACAAAAGAGGAGGGCTGTTCCTTTAAAGCATGCATGAATGAATGGGCATGAAATGCGGACTACATTTCATGTGCTGTTTTTTCCATAGAATAGTAACACAAATGGAAATAAAATCAGATCACAACGTATCTGTTGCCGTAACGTCAAAAGCTTTGATTCCTTTAAGTTTGTGTTACCAAATACCAATCCTATAACCAAACAGCATATCAGATTAGTGCAAAAATCCATGTACATTCCTTCCAAAGTAATGTTGTTATAATCCAACTACACGTCATGTAGCACCATCCCAAGCACCATTATAAGCAAATGAGCAAAGACATGATAGCCTACAAATTACAAAACACCAGTGTCTGACCCTGATCTCTTCCGAGTACTAATGTGTGCACCATTCCTTCTAGCACTGAAGATAAAATGAAATCCCACCGAGCACTGTGAAACCATAATGGTCTTTACATTCAACTAGCAGGAATTGCACTGACAGCGTCAGAAAATCCATCAAGAGAGCACGCACTCGCGGCACCCGTAACTAGAATCCAAGCAAATTCTGCATATATATGCAAATAGAAACTCACAACTACAATATGATATTATCCGGAATATAATAGATGTTCAGAATAAGATATGGGATCCCTAAAGTACAAGCAGAGCCTAGGGCAATCCGGTTTGCCTTGATCAAGCAAACAGGGGCAACATCATTGTTCGTGAATGGGAAATGACTTTGTATAGCAAGGAAAAATCAAAGCTATCAAGTTTCTAGTATTACATTATCATTCGGGATTCATAATTGCAATTATTAGCGCTGTAAACCATATTTACCTTACATTCAAGTGTGAGGACAAAACACAGAAAATAGGCCTTCTGATCACATCTACTGCATCTCCTTCCAAGAAGTGCAAATTTACAGGAAAAATATCAACAGTGACAATGATCACATGACAGATAAATTACTTCCAGTCATAAAGAAACACTGACACTGACACCATGGCCGATGGAATTGGTACAAACTAAAACTTGTTATCCCAAGATCATAAGAACAGTAAGTAACACTGCATATCATAGATCTTAAATTCAGGGAACAGACATTGGACCCATCCAAGCAAGCAAACATTCTCAAATTTTGCAGCTGCATGTTGGCAGTCGCCTATTAGTTGTAGACACATGACAACCAATGTCAAAGGGAATACCTTAGGAGCAACTTCGCCCTATATATGTTATAATAACTGACAGTAGACAAATCCTTGGGTCCTTAGCACAGGCATGACAGGGAAAAAAAGGCCAAAGCTGACATGAGGCAACTAACATAAATGCTAGCACACAGGGTAGTTTGTGCTCTAGAACTGTTACATGTTTATAAGTTTACATGTTCTCTATTTGAAAATTACATATAATGATTGTTTGATTGCATGCATTTGCAAGGATCGCCTATAGATAAGATTACTCAGAATTAGCAATTGTGTACTACTAGTACTACGTACAAGCCTACAATTGCCACAAGATTGTCATCAACATGGACTGTGTTTTTTTACTAGAATAACTGTATGTATAATAAAGAACTCATCGGTGATAACATCAAGTAGAATTCAGGATAGCACAAGAGATGTGGATGAAACAGAAAACAACAACACATATGAAAGGAAGGTGATATTATTACTAGAATAGCACAGACTTGGATAGACAATGTTGATGACAGCAATCAGAATATTTACTGGGCCGTGGTAACTGTTGATACAGTATCTACTAGTGCTAGACATGAGTTCACTGCACTTTGCAACTATATTACCGAACTGTGAGAAATGATGATACAGCTGAACTAATCACTCTAGCTCAATAAAGGAACGTAGTATCGAATACGCACCCTTCTCAGCTAGTACATTGTGTCCATGGTTCTGCCTACCACGAAATGCTATTGCTTCCTAATATAAATTAGTCCGATATTTCTTTTTATTGTGCAGCTCTCTGAGAAACCCCGGCAAATCTAAGTACTCCGTAGCTGACAATGAAGCCAGGTTCCAAGGCACAATTTGTTATGGGAAGAACAGATGGAAGGAAAGAGCCACACGAGCCACATCCACCGGACGGGATGGGCCTGTGCTTTTTACCTTTGGGAGGGGCGCCGGCTCTTCCTATAGGCGGCTGGAGATGGTCGGCCCTGCTTCACGGCCGTCGGCCAGCGGATGGAGAGGGGGCGGCGCTGCTTCCTGGTGGGACGGCTTCTCCTCCCTGCGTCGGAGGCCGGGAGGGAGCGACAGATCGGGGCTGGGGACCAGCAGCAAGGGATCGAGTGAGGAACGACGGATGATGGCCTGCGGACGGAGTCACGGAGGGAAGCCGGTGAGTCGGTGACGGGGTGGGGCACAATTTGGATTTTGGAGAGATACAGCGGCGGCCGGCGGGGAGCTGGTGACGATGACGGCGTCGTGAGGAGATCCAGGCAAGAGGACTTGCTCAATGGGGGCCCGTTGGGGGCCCTTGCGCGCTAAGATACTGTCAATAACATTTGTGCATATTGGAGGCCCAAAGCTCAATGGGCTTACTGAGGCCTTGCGCGCTTAGAAGGGCCCAGCTGTTAGAATCTGACTGATCGATCCCCTGAATTTTCAGAAGAAACACCAATTCTTGACAGGAAAGTATTAGCAGCACAGGCACAGCACTGGGCGTTCATTTCATTTGTATGAATTGAACCCGCTCAAATCTGTCGGCATGGCCATGGGTGATGGGTCACACTAGTACAGTAGATTCCTTTTCTGTTTGAGCACAGGTCAGTGACTTGGTCCTTTCCTCCTCCTGGTGCACTGTCTCCTGGACGTGCAGGTGCATTCAAGAACCCTTGTTGACAATTGCACCGTCCTGGGTCCTGCTCTACAAATCAGGATGAAACGGCATGTCTCCAAAAGCAAGAGGCAAGAGGCCGGATCAGTTTTGAATTCTTTCGGATCAGTCACTTGTTATGACTTATTTTATCATTGGAGGTACTTTAGTAGTAGTTTATTATTTTATTATTTGTATTAGAAGTATGAATAAGCCCAATAGTCAAATAAGAAGTGAAAAAAGTCAAAAACGATATTTTCAATGGCACTGAGACTGAGGGGAGTATATAAGCTGACACCTCCTATCTTATTGTTTCACAATTTTCTTTCAAGTGTGGATAACAGGTTAACATAAGTAGTACTGCAAGTTACTGGTGATACAGTACATGAACTTGTCTCATCTCACTGGTTTATGTATATATTAGCAACGCAATTCGATGCAAATCAATCAATCAACCGGCACCTAGCTAGAGAGAAAGACGGGAAGACCAAAGGAGATGCTCTACCTTGCCGGTGCCACTCATTCAGTGAAAGGAAAAGCCACAACAGAAACCATCTTTGCGAGGCAAAGGCAAAAAAAAAGATGGGTGTCGGTGCAAAGTTTAAGAGCCGGTAAAACCCCAAGGTAACCAACCCTACCTCCTCCTAGTTATCGAGTGACACAGCACAGATCTTGCTTGGTCTTGCGTCAAACACAGCACAGACACTCCTGCTCCTGCTGATACACCAGCAAAAATTACGGCGAGCACTGTTCGTTTGCAGCGTGGCCACGCATTTATAGATCAATCACACGGTGTACTGCTTGGTGGTGGCCACGCATTTATACTCAAAAGGAAAGCAGTAACACCGATCTGTAGCTGTAGAGGTGCCCACATAGGAATAGGAATGAGAATTTCATTACTATTTCCATAAAGAAATCCTACCTTGTGTCTAAGGAAATCCAAAGTTAATTATGATATATTTTGGATTTCTTGCGTAAATGGGTTTCATTTACGCAAACACAAAACATGATTTCTTGAATCCTTGTATGGTTAAAAAAAATGACTTGGGAATTCCAAGAAATGTTAAAAATAGAGTATTATCCATTTTGTTTGGATGGTATCAAAGGTTTTTATAGTTTCGAAATTCAAATTCTTCTTAAAATGTTATATTTCGGTTTTTGGTAAACCGTTTGTCCTTAAAATGGCTTTAAAAATCTAGGAAAAAATCATATAAATCATGGATCAGTAAAACCATATTGTTTCATCTAAGTTTTTGTTAAGAAAATTCCTAACTACAATTTTACCTCAATCAATTTACCGTGGAATGATCTCAAATGTTGTTTTAGAATTTCACAAACATAAGCTATACTTTTAAAATTTCTAACATAAAGGTATTAAAAAATGATAGGCAAGGAATACTGTGAAACTTCATCGGCCATCACAAGACTAGCCATACTATATTTGCTCGCTTCCTCACAAATAAAAAAAAATAGTAAGATAAGCTGGTTATGTGTTTTAGTATAAACGGATTTGCTAGAAAAATTGATGTTAGAAAATAACTTTGTTTGACTTTCAATTTATTTTATTTTCGCTAAAATGAACTGTAGTCTGTACCAGAAGTATTCAGACCCGAGAGCGAGATGGTGATGACTGATGGGCACTGAACAATCATCATGCATCCATGCACGGAGGCCGATGCATGGCACTGTTGACAGAAAAAGGGTAACACGGGTACTCTAAGCACTAGTACTAGTAGAGATTAACAAGGACATTTTCCTTGCCCTGCCCTGTACACTGTACTTGAGCTTTTGGCTTTGGTAGCTTTTGGTGCATGCAATTGCAATGGCAAGGCCTTTGAGCTTGGACTTTAGCTTTACCTCCCATCTGGCCCGCTTTAAAGGCCTTGTTTAGACTGTTTTGGATTCTAAAGCTGCCAAGGAGATATATTGCCATACTACACTAGTACTGTGTCTCAGCCTGCAGCACTGTTGACTGAGAGCCGCGACCTTTCGCCTTTGGATACTAGCAAGGGATTGCATGCAAGAAACCTGTGGCCATGCAAATAATTATTGCTTGCAAGAGGCCGGAGCATGACAATATAGCTCAGGTCAGTTTCCAAGTGAAACTGTGGAGATGGTTGTGCATGCATGATGCATGTACTAGTAATAGCGTCACCGCGTGCCTTTGCCGGCCGGTGGTTTCAGCTTCACGGGGGACGACGTACAAGAACAAGGTTTTGGGTTTGGATGCATAATGCATGCAGGCAAAGAGGGGTGATGGGATGCATTTGCTTTGCATTTGGGTGTTTCCAATCATGTGCCCCTTTGTCGCAACAAATGTCCTCCTAAACAACCACAGCATTATTACCAGCACCAGGGTGGGTTTTTGTCTGCCTTTCTTGTCCATTTGATGGATATATAGTGCAGGTTCTGGAGCTGCAACCATGTTTGTGTGTTTGTGTGGAGCTGCATTATACTACTAGTAAGAGCAGTGACATGAACATTTGGATTATCTTCCGGTCTAGTAGTAGTAGGGCAGTGTTTCATGTGAGAGGAATTGGCTCTCGTCGAGGCTCTTGATTGCGCTTTGAACCGGAAGGAACGGTGGAACTGTGATGCTTGTGTTGAAACAGCGGGAGGAATAATCTTAGCCCTAGCCGACAGTTTAGATTCGTCTCCAAGCCCGAATCATCATGGCAAGGATACGGTCTCGAGAAAAAAATATTGAGAGAAACATCAAATCAGGCAGAGCCAGTACCTTACTACTGTGCTACTCGTAGCTGCTACCAAATATATGGGACTGTTTGGACGAGTTGTACTACAGTAGACCACAACTGCAGCTAATTCTAATGACACTATTAAAAGGGGTGCAAACTACAATCTTGTGAAAACCCGTGCAAACTACGGTAAAAAAAAATCGTCTAAATTCACCATAAAATCACACATGTAGATGGTACGATGATACACAATCTTGTAAAATATCTTGTTCAAACTCGACTTCATTTGTGAGTTATAAAAATAATAAATTTCAAGCCAAAAAGTTTTCCACATGATTTGTTAAAAATTTGTTATTTTTATATCTCACAGATGAATTCAGTTTTGGACAAGATATTTTATGAGGTTGTGTATCATCATATTATCTACATGGTGGATTTTTTTATGAATTTAAACAACTTTTTGTTATAGTTTGCATAAGTTTTCACGAAGGCTATATGGTTTACACTGGATACGTTCCCCTATTAAAAACCCTCATGTATATTATCTGAAAAACCACCCATGCATACGAGTTTAAGCATGCACGTACTAGTGCATACTAGTACGCGTCCATGAAGCAGATACTACTACTACTAGTGCTGAATGAAATGATTAGAGATCTTTTTTTCCTGATATACGAGAATGTGCAGTAGTGTCAGAGTGGCCAATTATCCTGCTACTCTACAGACGGCAACACGCGTACAGCATCAATCAAAGGCGCATGTCTGGGATGTTGGCTGCTGCTGCTTCGTTCGCTCATCCCCACCTACATGTGTCACTTGTGTTCCACCCATTTTCCTTTGGCTTCCCCTCCTTTTCAGGCGGATTGGCATGTCGACCAGCGCCAACTTTGGGTCATCGCCATACCCATCTGCTGCCTGCAGCACCGCAACGGTTGGAGGCGCAAGAAATTAAAACATTAGAGTTTACAACTAGCGTAGTTCAGCCAAACACAAATGCAAGCCCGGCCCGTTTTGTTGCGTGTTTATTAGTTCCACTAGTTTGTGGATTCACATGCTAAACTGTAGTAAGTACTCCCTCCATCCTAAATTATAAGACATTCCAAGAATCTTGGAGAGTCAAAGTTTTCTAACTTTGACCAAATTTATATAATAAGATAATAATATTTATAATACCAACTAAGTATAATTAGATTTTTTATTAGTTATATTTTCATAATATACATATTTGGCTTCATAAATCTTTGTATTTCTCTCTAGAATTTTGGTCAAAGTTGGAAATTTTTGACTCTCCAAGATTCTTGGAATGCCTTATAATTTGGGATGGAGGGAGTACCAATTAATGTTATATTTGAGATTGGTATTGTACCACAGTCGGTGTTGAAATGAGTAGAAAATTCTGAAACTATGGCGGATCAGTCATTCAGTCTAGACCATGTCTGGATTCATGCTACTAATATAATAGTTACTACTCATATTATTAGCAAGAGTAAAATGCACTGGCGGTCCTTAAAGTTGTCAGCATGTGTCATATAGGTCCCAAACTTTTAAAAACGTATTTTTGGGTCCCTAAAGTTGTCGGCAGGTGTCGTTTAGGTCCCAAAGTCCTAAAAACGCATTTCTAGGTCCCTGAAATTAGTTCGGGTGTCATCTAGGTCCCAATAAGCGCTTAACCGATCCATTAGCTAACATGGCAAACTAACTCAGTGCTTATATAGACCTGACAGGTGGGACCTACACATCAGCGGTATACTTAGTTATTTTTTAAAAAATCATATCTTTTGCACATGATCTCGGATGAAGATGAATTATATATGAAAATGGTAGCTCTTGATGAGATCTACAACTTTTTAGTTTTAATATTTTTCATTTGAGATTGTTAAGATGGTTAAAAAAGTAATATAACATTTTACCAATATATTATTCACGTACCAGAGTTTGTCATATAAAAAACTCATATCTCTCGTGTATGACAACAAAAAAACCCATATCTCTCGTGTATGACAACAAATAAAATACTTTATATGAAAATTGTAGGTTTCAATAAGATATACAAATTCATAATTTTGAATTTTGTTATTTGAGGTCGTTAAAATTGTAAAAGAAATAAAACAAAATTCAAGCAGCATATTAATCGCGTACTAGAGCCGGTCATCCTAAAGGAATCATGTTCTCAAATATAGTGACAAATAAAAATAGTTTATATATGCAAATTATAGTCACCGATAGGACCTATAAATTTATTATTTTGACAAGCTCGAATACGCGAATAATAAGCTATTAAAACTTTATATTATTATTTTTGTCATCTTAATAGTCTTAAATGAGAAATATTCAAACTAAAAAGTTATAGATCTCATCGAGGGCTACAATTTTCATATATAATGTGTCTTCATCCGAGATCGTATGCAAACGATATGATTTTTTAAAAAATAATTATGTATACGACGGATGTGTGAGTCCACCTGTCAGGTCCATATAAACGTTGAGTCAATCTGACACATTAGCTAACGGGTCGGATAAATGCCCGTTGGGACCTAGATGACACCCGAACTCAGTTCAGGGACCTAGAAATACGTTTTTAGGACTTTGGGACCTATACAACACCTACCGATAACTTTAGGGACCCAGAAATATGTTTTTAAAAGTTTAGGACCTATATGACACCTGCTGATAACTTTAAGGACCGCTGGTGCATTTTACTCTATTAGCAACTAAAATTCGATAAGATACAGAATCCAAACCGGTCTTGGTAGATCGAGTAGGATCGCGGAGCCCAAGCAGCCAAGAGGAGCTCTTACTGCGCGAGCGAGCGCCAGTAATGATAGGAACGCGTGCGCACTCAGAAGAGTAGCAACGCGCATGCCCTTAGAGAGGTAGGGACGTACGCTTCTGCTTTATGCTACTTCTGGTTCTCCTGTCTTACTTCCATTACGCATGGTTCTGCTAGTTCTGATTCTCCTGTCTTGTTTCTGCCACACATCGTAGGGACGTACACAGTGTTTTTTAAAACTCTATACAGACTTTATTTTTATAATTTAGGAAGTTTATATTAGCACATTTGAAACTTTGTATTTTAAGATCTAAAACTTTGCAATGTTAAATTTTATATTTTAAATTCAAAAACTTTATACTACTACAATTAAAACTTTGTATTTTAAAATTTAAAGGTTTTAATTTTACATTAATTTTTAAAATTGAGAAACTTTATACTAGCATATTTAAAACTTTATATTTCTAACTTTAAAATTTTGTAATTGAAAACTTTGTATTAGCACATTTACAATTTTATATTTCAAAATTTAAAACTTTATTTTTAAAATACAAAACTTTATACTAACATATTTTAAACTTTGTATTTCAAGGTTTATACTTCATAATTTTAAACTTTACATTTAAAATGTAGAAACTTTTATCAACACATTTAAAACAATATAAACTTTGTATTGTTAAATCTAAAACTTTGTGATTTTAAAACTCTACAACTAAATTTAGAAATTTTATATTAGTTTTTTAAAACTCAATGAACTTTGTACTCCTAAAGTAAAATCTTGTAATTTAAAATTTTTCATTAAGTTTTGAGAACTTTTAAGTACCATAGTTAAAACTTTGTAGACCTAATCGTAAAACTTTATAATCATGTAAATTATTTCAAAACATATCCAACATAGATCTACTTTTGTAGATCTCGTCATAATAAAGATTGTGGTGCAAACGAAATAAAAAATTGATATTCTATGAGAAAGTTATCGTATTTTAAAGTTTGTAACCCGTTTGTAAATGTTAAAAAAGTAGATCTGACACACAACTTCCTTATGTGTGTCACCGCATGCTTATCATTTGGTCCTGCAAATCTGACACGTGTGTGCTCTATCCTCATGCTTATCGTTTTGTTTCCGCATCATAACACTCTATGTTTGTCGCTCGGTCCTACTTTCGTTGCGCCACGCGTCCACGCGTCTTGTTTCCGCATCATAACGCTCTATGCTTGTCGCTCGGTCCTACTTTCGTTGCGCCACGTGTCCACGCGTGTGTGTGCTGCTACGTGACGCAGCGCACGCGCGCTCTTTAGTGATTTGGGCAGCCAAGCAGGCCCGGATAGCAAGCAAAAGCAAAGCACAGGCAAGATCGCTGGTTGCTACAGGCTACAGCCGTCCAGTCCAATCGAAGGGAAGAAAGATCATGAAATGCATGATGCAAGGCAATGCCGCAGGTGTGCTTTTTTGCATGCATGCAGACCGGCCCCTCCCTACGCATGCATGTCGTCGTCTCAGCGTAGCAGCCAGCAGGTGATGTCGCAATGCAAGAGATCGAATCCAGAAAAAAAAAAGAAAAAAAAACCTACTTGATGTGAGACGACTTGGAATTGGACAGATAGATATAACGGCATATACGCCGGGACTCACTGTACTGCCCGTCCAGGGCCCCGGTCCCCGGCTTTGCATTGGACTTGCCCTCAAGGCTGAACCCTTTTCATCATTCACCCACCACGCCCTGTCTCCCGGGCGGCAAGGCTCTCCTCGCTTCAGTTTGGCTTTAATTAATCTATACAAATTAGTTATAAAATAATATATTTCTCTCATAATAAATTAGTCATTTTAGCTTATCAGTCGGCTCATAAGTCCTGCCGAACAGAATCTACTGAAGAGTTTGGTTCGTCCTCAGCTAACGTAATTCAAGTAAAATGGCCGGTGTTGTGGAGAGAAATCAGTGACGTAATGAGATAAGGGTCGGCGAGAAACGTATCAATTTATGAATAAGGTGTTATCCGATTACACCGTCATCTAATAACAGACCATATCGAAACAAACAGATGTATTATTATCTAGTCCCTTAATAAGTAGGCGGTTTGTGGCTACAGCTCGCCTCGTTACAGTGTGGAGCGCCTACTCCAAAACGCTGTTGTTTAGGTGAAGGCAGCCACCAGAGCACCCAGACTCAAAAGCCGTCACGGACTGTGGCGAGCGATTTCTACACCGTAACATAGGTGTCGTGGCAACTTGCCGCAACATAGGCATGCCACGGCATGGGCATGGGCATGGGCCCGAACCAAACACGCTCTACGTTACGTTGTGCCCCAATCAAAAGCCTTGTAGTACATTTCACTGTAAAATGGCTACCCAAAAATTCCTATGTAGTGTTGATAATACTCCTAGTGTAGTACTTGTGTATAACATGTACTCCCTCCGTATTGTAAATAGAAGATGTTTTGGAAAAAGTTTCGGTTAAACATTGGAAATATAAATCATGAATAGTTTTTAAATTATTGAGTTTAAAAATGTAAAAAATATATAAATAAATTTATCTTGAAAAGTATTTTCATAAAAGTATATATATACCACTTTACAATAAATATGTTTTAAAAAATAAATGGGCAAAGTTATGCTTTGGAGACCGTATCGCTGTCCTAAACGTCTTCTGTTTGTTTGTGATACGGAAGGAGTACTCAAGGTCAAGGTAGGATGGGGTCTAAGCCTATAATGGTGTCAAAAGAATCATGCACGGCTCTTTCAATCATCAGGCAGGAAGCTCTTTTGCTTTTGTCGTACAATGATGAGATCTCGTCAACTCATGTACCACCTGTGTCGATCGGTTTCTAGGATGCTGAAAAATCCTCATCGTCTTTTGCTTTTTCGCGTGTTGGAATGATGCACACATGCTAGACGTTGTAGTACGTCGCGCGTGCCGGGCCTCAGAGGAGGTGCACACACTAGTATCACCACACACACACCACACATCTTTAGCATCGGCGACACGAGGGCGCAATAGTTTTTGCTATTTAGCTTTTCTGTGTGTGTGTGTGTCCTGTTTCAAAAAATATGTGTGTGTCGCGCTTGCATCAGTTCGTAAAGGATTTTTTAAACAGGAAAAAAGAACATATCTCATTATTTATTTTGGAAGAAAAAGGACAAACAAGTCATATACTCCCTTGATATTTTTGGTTTCCACATAATTCTATTATTCCTTTTTCAAAAACTTAACTGAATTCGATTAAAGATCTATTTGTCACTCATACACTACTAAAAAGAATTTACGAGACAACCCATTTCATATTCCTAAAATACTTAAGGATTTTCATAGCCGATCAACTTATTTACAAAGCCGGTCAACAAAGACTTACTTCATAAAATAAATTAATGGAGGCAGATTTATTTTAAGATTTTAAGAGGCGGCCTCCCTAGAAGACATGTTTGTATGGTCCATTGGGCCTCCCACTAGTCTGAGACACGCTTGAGTGGTTCCTGACTTCGCTTGAACTTTTTTGATGGCTAAGTTTGAATAGTGTTCGGTGAAAGGGAATAAGCCGAGAAGTACCGCTAGTAAGCCTGTTGTCCAGTAAGTTTAAACCAACGGGGCCAAGATTTTGGAGCATGTGCACGAGTATTATGGTACAAATGAAACGAGGAAAACAACAAAATTCATCGGTTAGACGTGTGCCTGAATTTATGTAGGTACTACATTCGGGGGTGAGAAAACGGTACGTAGTCCCAACAGGGAATATGGGGTGATGGACCACTGTTTTGATTCGGGATCGCGGGAACGGGAACCATGCATGAGAATCGTGGGCGGGCAATCGCTGCGGGGAAGCTTGACGTGAAACGTGGATTATTGGTCCCGTGTACGGTAGTGTACCGTCAAACCAACCTGCGTCGTCTCCGTCTGCACAGCACTAGTGGTTGGTTCTGGTGTCTGGAGTCTGGACTATGGAGCGGTACAAGTCAAAGTCCTCCTTGCATTGCAGTTGCAGATGCATTGCCCGGCTCAGGAGGAGGAAGACGTGGACGCGACCATGTCCATGTGGCAGGCAGGCCTGCCAGTCTGATTGTGTGATTGATCAAAAAATCTCCTCGTCCGTCGGTGGGCGAAGCGAGAGGCGTGACGTGTGCATCATCAACCTCTGCCAAGTCCAACCGGGTGGGTGAGCCCGGGCTGGGACTAGGAGCTGCGGGCTGGCTGGCTCTAGAGTACTGCAGTACCACCCCAGTACTAGTATCGCACGGCTTGCACTGTTGTGTGTTGTCTTGATGCCTGCCCCTCTGCCTCTGGCAGTCTGGCTCGGCTTCGTCCTCGCCTGCCTTCACTGGCAGCTGCGTCTAGCGCGTAGCGAGGCAGAGGTAGGTCCGCGGCCCAACGCGGGCGCGCCCGTGCCTGCCTGGGCTAATGCCTACTAGTATGCCTATGCGTATGCGGCCGGCGGGAATATACTCCTCCTTCAGTCCCAGAACAGAAGTCGTTCTCCTTTCCCAACAAGTTAGCATTTTCTAACTTTGACCAATCATATATATTAAAATATTAATATTTATAATACATAATTAATATCATTATATAGGTCGTTGAATATACTTTTATAATAAATTTATTTGAAGATTTAAATGTTACACGTATTTTCTATAAATCTAGTCAAAGTTAGAAAAATTTGACCGGCACGCATCCCATAACGACCTCTTTCTGGGACGGAGGGAGTATCTGGCTCGTCTCGTCCGTAGGATAGCACATACTCCGTGCTCCGTAACAGTAGTAGCTAGCATGAGTCCGTCCTTGTTCTTGTTGGCTGTGGGCCCTAATTTTTTATTTTTTAGCCTTTTTTTTTGAAAAATATTCACAAATAGTCCTTTTCAGATTTGATTTTAGTTTATGGACCCTGACCTCGGCGCCATGACTTTTAGCGCCGAGGAAACACGTCTCGACGCCATGACCATTGGCGCCGAGGTCTTCGGAAAGCGTCAGACGTGGCGGTGACCTGGTGCAAACATGGACGAGGGCTCGGCGCCATAGATCTTGGCGCCGAGCTTGGCGCCGTAGATCTTGGCGCCGAGCTCATTACCCTAGATCCCGGCGCTGAGCTGTGAACCTTTAGATCTCGGATAGTTAATAGAACAAGTACTGTAGTTTCTTGCTATATGCTACAAACGTTGTGTGGTGCAGCCGGTTAGCGCATGCGCTCGTTATCCTTGAGACCTAAGTTCAAACCAGACTGCACACTTTGTTTTGGCAGTTTAACAATCTTTTTTGTCCATTTTTTAATCTTTATTGATTATTGAAACCCAGGTCACCTTTATAATAACAATAACGTTGATTTTTCTGCATACCTGAAAATCTGTTTTTGTGCAAATTTTAAATATTGTTTTTTTTAGAATGACCATGTCACATTTAATAATATAGGTTAATGTTCTATTAAAATTGTAAGATTAAATATAACCTTTATATATTAATATTTATGGTACATAATTAGTATTATTAGGGATGGTGGGAGTATATTATAACTTTAATTTTTATTTTACTTATATGTTGCTACAGTGAAATATCGAGCTCCGTAAATTATAAATAACAATTAAGGAGTGAAATATCGACCTCCATAAATAATTAACAAAGGGTTGAATATATGTGTCTTATGTTAAAGCAAAGCATCCTGACTAACTATAATATATGCAAGTTTTTTTAAGTACAAAAAAAACCAACTATAATAGATGCAAGTTTTTTAAAGTGCAAAAAAAGGGTTGGGCTCAGAGCTTGAACCCAGGACCCTTTGGATAACAAGTGCATGTGCTAACCAACTACTTCAGACGTTGTTTGTTGCATGTAGCAAGGAACTACAGTACTTGTTCTATTAACTATCCGAGATCTAAAGTTTAACAGCTCAGCGCCGGGATCTAGGGCAATGAGCTCGGCGCCAAAATCTACGGCGCCAAAATCTATGGCGCCGAGCACTTGTCCATGTCAGCACCAGGTCACCGCCACGTCTGACGCTTTCCGAAGACCTCGGCGTCAATGGTCATGGCGCCGAGACGTGTTTCCTCGGCGCCAAAAGTCATGGCGCCGAGGTCAGGATCCATAAACTGAAATCAAACCTGAAAAGGACTATTTGTGAATATTTTTCGAAAAAAGTGCTAAAAAATAAAAAATTAGGGCTGTGGGCCGTGAACGGAACGGTGAACCTCAACCAACCAAGCAAAGCTGGCAATGGCAACCTGCTGCGCCCCGTTCCTTCGAAAGGGTACTCCTCCTAGCGTTCTTTGTTCACACATGCACTGCTCCTCATCACTACCTCTGCTTTGGTTTCATCTGTGCCTGTGCACAGCAGCACTGTGCACATCAGCTTGGGTTTCGTCTGCTCTGGCCTCTGGCCTCTGGAGAGCTGGAGCACGCACGAGGGCCGCCCGCCCGCCCCGGTTCGAGTTCACACCTCAACCTCACCGTCCAAGCCCGACTCTACAGTATACTACGACTACAGTATACGGAGTACTAGTAGTACAGTAGTGCGTGCGCCCTTTTCCCCTGACTGAGGATACTCCGTACAGTAGACTGCAATGCACGCTAGTTTGACTAGCACAAATCATATCATTACTACTATTTATAGCTAGTTTGACTAGCACAAATCATATCATTCTTGACTCTCTTGGACGAGATTTACAGCGGCTGCGGTTAATTTGCAGGTGCCTTATTTATCGTAAGAGAAAAATATTATTTCATCGTTGCAAGGTAAGACTGATTTTGACCGGATACCAAACATTATGAAACTGTTGAAGGTCACGGCGGTCTGGGCAGGAATCTATTTGGATTTGGGATGGAGCATGGCAGAAATGAAATATTCCACTTTATTCAAACGATTGGTCTTCGAGCAAAGGAAAGATGAATTTGTTTTACAGAGGAATATTGCCTTAGATCCAAGAGAAATACTCTCATCCCTCAAAACTTAGGGCATTTCTAACTCACAAACAATGTGATTTCTATACTTATTGACTAGGATCTCAACTAACCAAAAAAAGATGTGACACCTCAATTAAAAAAGAGAGACAAGGGCAAGAATAAAAAGACATGGATGAAGGACAAACAAGACATACCATTTAACAAAATGTTATTTGATAGAAACTATTCATTAGAAATATATATACTTTCTAAGGGATTTTAATAAACATGCAATACAACATATTTTTTATCTATATTCTAAAAATCCCAAAGGAACCAAACTATAAAACGGCTTTAATACCTACAAATCAGTTGTGGAACAATATTTTTCTCATACCAAGTCAGTCGTTTCAGCTTACCAATCGGCTCATAAGTTCTGCCGAACAAAGCGATATTTGTTCTGTATTAGCGTTTAGGTGTGTTTAGATTTATATTTATATCTAAGAAAAAAATGATAAGTAGTGGTAATTTCAATCCTCGGCACTTGTGCTGGCGATGGAGAGGTAGGTTTGGTATAGCTCCATCTAATTCTGATTCTCCAGGGAAGTGATTGTGTATCTGAAAATGATTCTCTTTAATTTTTTTTAACATAACTTTCAAAATCAATCACTTTACAGAGTCAGGTGAAACTACTTTTTACAGCTATCAGCCTCTTAGGGGGTTTTAGTTGACGGATGAAAAGTTTCTAGGTGTCATATCGGATGTTGCCTCACTAATTTTGTTCATTAAAAATAGAATAATAAAAAAAATAAATTACATATTCTATCATGAAATCATATTAATTAATCTGTTATTAGTGCATGTTTACTGTAGCACAACATTGTCTAATCATAGACTAATTAAACCTACAAAAATTATCTCATAGAGTTATCATAATCTATGTAATTAGTTATTTCTTAGTTTATATTTAATATCCTATACATATGTCCACACATTCTATATGATAGGTAAAAGATTTAAAAGTTTTTAGAATATAAAGTTTATTGCAGAGAATCACTTGGAGGAATCACCGTATAATCACTGCTCTATGGCCGGAGATCCGCACAGGATTCGTGCTGTGTGTGACGTGATGCAAATGCGAGTGCCAATGCAGAGAGAAAAGTGATGAGGTAGCCGTATCGGACGCTGGCTCTACTGTACGTAAACTGTACTCCTACTCATAGATGAAAACGGTCGGGAAAACATCTCTACCGTTTTCATTTCTATATTTTTTAGCGGAAACCGAACGAAATCGGGATAAAAACGAAATTAAAAACGGATAGAGATATACGGAAATACGGAAACGGATAAATACGGACGAAGAGTCGAAAAATTAAGTTAGAATAATATGATCAAATTTTCTCGAGTATATACGAATAAAGTCATAAAATAGTATACACGTACGAAGTTAGAGGTCTAATATTCACTAACATAAGTTGTGTTAACATATTAATATACATAATTGATGATTAGAAGGTCTATGAACATATAAATTTCTAGATATATCTAACATGGATTGAAAACGGGATCAAAACGGAATAAATACGGATCAATTCCGGTTATAAACGGAATTTTTCGAAAAAGGTCGGAAAAACCCCTCTCCAGTTTTCGTAAATACGAAAACGGACGGAACAAAATAGAAAACGAAACCGGACGAAACCTTTGTCCTACTGTGCTACTAGTAGGACGATGATGGGTTAGATCTGCTGGCTACCTCGTCGATGCGTACGGCTACTCGTGGTGGTCCTCGTCTTCTTTCCCTGGTCAGTCATACCCCGCTTTTCAGCTTTGGCCAGTAGCATTGCATTTTTACACACATTTGGTTGCCGCTTTTGCTCACCAAAGCCCAAAGGGCGTGAAAGGCAAAAACCACTCTCATCCGATTTGCTTTGTTTCTTTTCCATTTTCTCTTTTGTTTCTCCTTTTCCTTTCTCTCTCTCTCAGACCTGTGAACTACTCTTTTATTCATTCGAGTAATTTCGTTATTGGACCACTTGCTTCTTTCCAGCAGCACCCCAGACGGCAGTTGCAGAAAATCACAAAGTAGGTGTTAAGCTGACCACTTCTTTCTTCACCGGACTAATGTATTCTTAGCCATACTTTTTTTTACGTGAGACCCAGTATTCTTGGCCACGGGCGGATCCAGAGCTCGGGCTGTCTGGGCTACAACTTGAGGTGTAGCCCAAAAATCCCTTTAACAAAATCCTTTAACCAGTCCAATTTAGCCTATAAAAATATACATTCAGTCTTATCTAACGCGGTTCAAAATTTCTTTATATTGTTTTAGCCCCTTCCTTATATGTTTCTAGATCCCCCATTATTCTTAGCCATACTGCTCGATGGGATCTATCCTTGAGGCATGCTCTCGCAGTTGTGCCTTGTGAGGCTGATAGAGGAGAGGACAGACGTGTCCGAGCCACCCATGAGGACAACACGGGCGGGGTACTCCTAATCCTAGAGAGATTTTTCTAAACGAATTTGGGAGATTTCCTATGTGTCATTCACCGTTGTGGAAAAGAGGGAGAAAGAGAGGAGGAGGTGTCGTAAATGCGGTGAGACTTTGAGGAAAATAAATAGGCCGATGGACCATTCAGTCTCCTAAAACGTGAGCTTTTTAAGCAGTAAATATCTATTTATTCAAGAATAGAAAGAATAATCAAGAAGAGGGTTTTTTTAAGCAATAAATATCTAATGGTATGAAATTTGAGAAAATACCATCAGTAAATTAAATTTGCTAGGAAAAGGAAAAAAGGAGGATGAGCATGAACATTCAAATGGTTATATAATGTATATCAACACCAGCATGTACTCTCTCCATAAAAAAAATGATACGTACAATTCAACAATAGTGCTACGTCAAACGATTTAAGATTTTGCTAGATACTAATGTTTATCGTACTAATTAAATATTAGTATATTCAATTCACAATAAACATTAATTTTACAGTATATATATGGATTTATGAATGTTAAATAATTTTTTTCTATAAAGCTAGTTAGATCTTAAGACATTTTGATTTTGATGGGATCTAAAATTATATTCATTTTTTTTTTTTTTTGAGAGCCGAGGGAGGTAGATTGTGCTGGCACGCAGTTCCGAGAAATATGCAGGAACCCCGGTGCAACATCCATGGATCCCCCAGGCCCATGTTCATGCTCTCCAGTCTCCAGCAAGCAGCGCCAACAACAGTAGTGCTTTTGCGCAAGTTGCAACGTGGGGTGTCGTCGCTGCCTGGGGAGGATCGATGCAGCTACTTGCTAGAGAATATAGTGAGGGCATATAGTGAGGTAGCTGGTCACTCGTTCATCTATCAACTGAACCGACGACCCATGATGCAGCGTGTCCGTGTGACCGTGTGAGTGATTCATCATCCATGCATGCACAGATATATACCACGTTTATGAGTTGAGGTGCATGTGACGTGATCGACACTGAAGCTACACGTACGCGATATAGGTACCCAAGTACTGTGGTATACGATTGATGTCAGATGTGTGCAACACATGGTCCGAGAACAATTTTCATTGCTGGAGTAATTTAATTTTCTGCCACGAGTTTGCGTGTGTCCCCTGCCTCCTGGCCTGTTCCGTAACCACACGACCACACCACACACACTATCATATGCATCCAGGATTAATCGGAGGCAAGAATAATAATCCAAGGATGTAGATGCTCGGAGAGGCAGGAGGCTCCAGACACGCACCGTGCGTGATGCATACATGTCCCCCAGGGCCAGATGGATTATCACGATGGTGTACTCCCGTCGCACTGTCGCAGTTGCCGCGCGCGGGTCCTCCCGGCATCATTCAACAACATGCTGATTGCAGGCTTGTACGGGACTCTCGGCCTTGATGGAATTGGAATATAATTAATCAACCCCGCTCGGAGTTTTTTTTTTTTTTTGACGTGGAGCTACACTAATTTCGGAGACTCTTGGTATAATAAACATGTACAGTTTCATCTCTCGGTTTCCAAGACAAATGAAATCACCGTACAGTTTCAATGCACAGTTTCATATGCTTTGTGGTCCTGTCATCTCTCTTTCTCTCTTCCTTTTCTCTGTCGAGCCGCGTGTGTTGTATGAGATGAAACACGATGACCTTCTCAATGGGAATTTTACCAAGGTTTCACCGTTTTGGAAACAACGCTCAAAGGTTTCATAGGGATGAAGCATTTTCCTTCTCTCTTCTCCTAGTTTCATGCAAAAAGCTGATGTGACACCTTATTTAATGTGCATGACACCTCCCACGAAACTCCATTGAGACTGGCCTTACAATCGCCAACTTACAATAAATAACTAGATTGAACGTAGGGTACTAGATCGAGAATTATTCTTTAGGCCAATGGAATGTTGCGACTTGTGACACACCGTCGGACACTGTTACTAAATGATACCACAGTCGCTCAGTAGTGGACCTAGAAAATTTTCTATAAGCCTGGGTGGATGTGAGATTAAGCCAAATATCTTGAATATATAGGCTAAACAATACTTATACATAGGAGAGTTGACATTCATGAGCTTGGATGGTAGCTCAGGGCCGCTGAGCCCTGGATTCGCCGGTGGTCGCTCATCACCACATAGGCTCACGTCCTACCTTTCTCTCATCTATGCCCTAGAGACATTGAGTCATCAACCCTTCTTCTATAGGGATCTCGCCGACGATGTTGTGTCCATGGATCGGACCTGTACCGACGCTGAAAGTCCTTGCCTCATTCGCGTACACGACCACCACAACATGGGCACACCATATCTTCACGATACGACATCCTGCACGGTGTGGCCCCATCAACCAGCCAAAGGCCGATCCTCTTGCCCTCACCAAAGTTCTGGACCATGGTACCATGCCGCCTGGCTATGGTCGTGGTCACACGGCTCTATTCACCACCCCTCTTCCTAAGACCACTCACCCCCACAGCACTTGTACGAGCCCCTTTCGGTTTGAAAGGGCGGCGCCAAGCACACACAAGGATGGTGAGGGCCTTACCCCCACGACATTGTCCCGCCAATGACATGTGGGTCCCACAAATTGGCAATTGCTAACAAAACAATTTCTCTCACTTGGTTCTATCCCTACTATCAAATACTCCCTCCATACCCATATTAGTTGACGTTTTAGAAAAGATTAGAGTCAAACATTGGGAATATAAATCATCAATAACTATTAAGTTTCTAAGTTTACAAATATAAAAATTATATAAATAGATTTATCTTGAAGAATACTTTCATAAAAGTATACATATATCATTTTTCCATAAATTTTTTTATAAAAATAAGAGGTCAAAGTTGTGTTTTGAAGACCATGTCGCTGTCCTAAACGTCAACTAATATGGGAATGGAGGGAGTAGAAAATTATGATAGATCCATTTTTCCTAACCAAACATGACATATAATGGTCTCATCGAAAAATAGAGGCATGATCATCAGCCCATACCACATCTTCTGCAAAACGAACACATGTTAATTGGTTAAAGTTTGAACAGCGCTGATACATGGTCGTGAAATTACAATTGAGTGGTCGTGCATTATGTCATGGGTTATACTATCCTCTAGGAGACAGATGCGTCGTGATACCAAAATTTCAGGCGCCATTCTTGCGCACATTCCCGGTGAGACGAGAGACTCCATTTCTCTAGCGCCAGCCGAAGCATTTAAGTTGGGGCATGATCACGTCCATAATGACGTTAGGTGGTTGCGCCAACCACTAGTCGTTGCGGGTTGCGACTTGCGAGTACAGTCGACGTCCTCCTGCAACACTAGTACCGTTGTCTTGGTGTTGGTATAGGACCATTTGCTAGATTCTGATTACGTCATACACCCTGTGTTTTTACAACCAAAATAATATTTTTTTTTTGCAAATTACATAGTACTCCCTCTGTCCCATTGAAAATGTCGTTTTAGACTTTCCAGAATTCTTGTTTGACTGTTCGTCTTATTCAAAAATTTTCTATAAATATTATTTATTTTGCTATGACTTATTTTATCATTAAATATACTTTGATGATGATTTATTTATTTTATTATTTATCTAAATTTTTTGAATAAGACGAATGGTCAAAGAAGAAATCTGAAAGGTCTAAAACGATACTTTCAATGGGACGGAGGTAGTACTCACTACGGAGAACAAATTTTCATCCGCACTCAAAGTCTCGGTTGTGTTTGGGTTCAAGACTAATATGAGCATTAGTCCCGGGTCTAAATTTTATAACATCAAAGACCCTTTTATCTCGGTTGATGATACCAATCGGGACTAAAAGGTCCCTGGTAGGTGTTATCAACCTAGATTAAAGATCCTCTAATTAACCTTTACTCTCAGTTGGTAACACCAACCGGGACTAAAGAGTGACCTTTTAGTCCTGGTTGGTGTCACTAACTGGGATTAAAGTTCTTAGGCTCGAGACTAAAGTTTCCCCATAGTTGTATTCAAAAGGAGAACGCCTAGGACTTTGTCACATATGGTATGCAAATTGAGTTGGTAGTGAAGCTACATGCGAGCTAAGAGGTCTTGGGTTTGAATTAGAATCTTACACACCACGTATTTTTTAAAATTTTATGGATGAGCTTTAGTCCCGGTTCTATAAACCAGAACTACCTTTAGCCCAAGAACCATAGTCTCGGTTGAGAAAGACAATTCCCCTAGTGGCTGTTTAACACAGACAGTTCCCAACCGGGACTAAAAGCCACCTATGTACTAGTGACTGTATAACAAAGACACTTATAAACATCTTGCTGTTGAAGAAAACATCGTCTACCACTAAAAGCATAACACGGATAATCTAAGAAAAAATCATTACTATGGAAAGTCGAAGCCAGGAGCCAAGGTGATACTAAGAGAGTATTTGGGACTGCTTCGCTCCCGTTTTTTCAGATGTGCTCCGTGAACTCTCCACCATGGAGCAGCTTCACCATGGAGTTTGTGGAGGAGATAGCTAATACTGTTTGGCACACAACTCAGATCCGGTTCTAGGAATGAGTTATTTTATACAAACAACCCATTATGCCCCTGATTGAAATCACACTTGATAGAACAATAATGGAGGCTATAATCCAAATGCAAATAATTGTTCCATACATTGTGTCGGTGTTTCGACCCCGGGGGTATGACACCAACTAGTAATATGATCGCGTGCTCTCTTTCTAGATGGTGATGCAAGATGACACAAGAATTTATCCTGGTTCGGGCAAAGAAGGCCCTACGTCCAGCGGGGGGAGGAGGTTCTTGTATTACTTGCACCTAAGTGCTTGTACAGGGGCAATACAAGCTCAATGAGCGTAGACCTGAGTCCGGACTCGTATGTGGGTGTGTGGACTCGTGTTTCCCTGTGCGCGAAGGGCCCTGGTGTCCTCTTTTATAGACCAAGAGGAGGCCAGGGTTACACAGGAGTGGCGTGCACAACGCCCAATACCGCGAAGGGTAGGAATTCTGTCTTGTCGGGGTCACTGGAGCTGGCGTGGGGGTTGCTATTGAGGCGTCCTTGAAGCGTGGCCTCCATTCCGGGCGTGAACGTGGAGGCGTGGCAACGTGGAGGCCGTGCAGCGCCCATTCCGGCACGTACAGGACGTGGCTGGGTCCCTCCAAGTCTTGGGGTACCTGTCCTCCAATAGCATGAAAGCAGTGAGGGCTCGAGGGGCGCAGGACCGGCCTCGAGGTGGCGCCTACGGGGGGCTCGAGCCTCCGCAGGTATGGGCAAGTTCCGGAGAACTCGACCGTACAGCGGGAATCCTGGTCTCGAGATGTGGCTCGAGTGTGCTACAGTGCGGGTATGGCGTAACAGTGCTGTACTTGTGCCTTTTTGCCCATGCTTGCGGTGAAAAAGGAGGCTTGACTCTAGCTCCGGGTCACTGTGGCACACGTTGTGTATCAGAGGATGTGACCGGAGTAGGTGGATGCATTAAATGCGCAGTATGGGACTGGTATCCAATGTCTTGCGCTGCTCGAGGGGGATACGATGTGTCTCGAGGGGTAGGTTACCGTGTTAGAGAGGCTCGAGGTCCCCACGTTGGGTCTCGAGGAACGGTGCACGGCTGTAGCGGGCTCGAGGCCTATGTGTCAGGGCTCGAGAGGTAAGCTACCATGAGGCGGTTGGTAAGGCTTTGGCGAGCCCGGGCTTCTCGGCGGCGGGCCGGCGTGGTTGGACTAGTTAGGTCTCTTATTAATTGGTGTTCTAGGTTTAACTTATTTGTTTTGCGTTGATTGGGGGTACCCCTTTGGTGGTCCCCCGACAGTAGCCCCCGAGATCACGGGAGAGTGGTTAGGACTCCCTCGTGGGCTTTTTTACGAGTTTGAGTGTTAATTACATTTTTTAGGTTCGGGAGTGTCGAGCCCCCGAGTTCTTCGACCCTCTTTCGTCGAGGGGTGCCAGGCTGAATCGACCGGCCGGCTCTTCGAGCTGTCCGGCATGCCGGTTGCCCTGGCTTGTCATCCCGCGAGTCCTTTCAATCGGATGCGAGGGGGGATGCCTCGTACTACCACGAGCGGGCGAGTATCGAGGTTCCCGGTGAGCTGGTAACGGGGGAATCCAAGTGAGACCTCGTGCCCCGTTCGATAGGGTCGACTGAAGCCCGGAGGCGATCTCATAAAGCATGGGCGCTCGGTCTGCAGGAGTGTTGGGTCCATTCGATAGGACCTGGTGGCTCGATGCCTCCTTCCGAGGGGATCTCACTGCATGTCGTGTGCCCTGCCTTGGATACATGTGAGGGGCCTCGAGGGCTTGGCCCTCGAGCGATGCTGCGGGTGGCGCCCCTTGGTGTCCCTGACTCAGGTGCTCGAAGCCGGCTGTCGAACCCTCTTCGAGGGCCAGCCTTCGCTGCCTCGAGACTTGGAAGGACCGGGGCCCGTTTTTACCTTCTTGAAGAAGCCTTCGTCGCTTGGAATCCTTCTGCCCGTTGGGCGCGCCTTTTTAGGCGGAAACCGTCAGGGGGGTGGAGATCGTGGCGCCAGAGCGACGGATAGGAAGTCGGAGAGGCGGTCACGGTGGGTCCCGGTAGTGGAGCGAATGGGGAATTGCCGCGTGTACCTGTCAACCGGCTCGAGACGTGGTTAGGTGGGCGCATTAAATGTATGCGGTTACCTTTCCTCTGTCGTGGGAGATGCCGCTCGTTGGGGTTTTCTCTTATAAATATCGAGTGAGGGGTGAAGGACCCTTTACTTTGCCTTTGCCTTCGTAGCCGCCGCAGCTCCTACACGCTTTCTCCCCAAGCTAGCGATTGGTAACCTCCCCGGCCGTCCGTCCGCCGCTCAGATCCGCGCCGTCGCCGCCATGGCTGCCCAAACCCAGGTGCTGCCGCCCGAAGACTGGCGCCCGACGAAGACGACGCAACGTGAGATGGAGTCGTTGGTGGACCAGGGGCTTCTCCGCCCCAACCCGCAGGAGGGGTCCGCGTGGTGGATTCTCCCGTCGGCGGACCGCCAGGTGCTGCACCCGCCGGAGGGGTATGTGGTGAGCTTCACGCGCTACCACCGCATGGGGCTTGGCGTTCCGCCGAGCCGCTTTATGCGGGGGCTGGCTCACCACTTCGAGGTGGAGTTGCAGCACTTCTCCCCCAACTCAATCTCGCACGCCGCCATCTACGCCGCGGTGTGCGAGGGATACCTGAAGATCGAGCCCCATTGGAAGATGTTCGTCCACCTTTTCCGGGGCGAGCTCTTTCATAAGGCCGTGAAGCCGAGCGGGAGGAGGCTCGCGCGCGCGGGCTCCCTCACCATCGTCGCGAGGACCGGACCCTCGTCGGCCAACGTCCCCCGTCATTACCTCCGCTACAAGCTTTCCTCCAACCAGGCGGGGTGGGACGACCACTGGTTCTACCTGCGGAACGAGGATGGGCTCCTTCCGTAGTACACCGGTAGGATCATCGCCACGCGCCCTGAGAAGTGGAGCTGGGGCGTTGTGGCGGACAGGCAGCGCCACCTGATGCCACTGATGAATACGATGTGGTCGCTGGTGGAGGAGAAGGGACTGACCGTCCAGGCGATCATCTGGGCGTTCCATCAGCGGAGGGTCCTTCCTCTGGCGGACCGCCCCCTTCTTATGTACGAGATGGGGCCAAACGCCCCGCTCGAGGCGCTGAACGGGTCGAGGATGGCCAGGGAGATGCTGCCTCGGAACGAGGGTGTTTCCCGGGTGTCGGTCACGATCCACGGGCTGTTCCGCCCTGTGGAGACCAACCTGATCGCCATGGCACCCGACGCGGGGTGTCTCGACCCGGTAAGCCTTCTTCAAGCTAGGCCGTTCCGAGGCTCCCCTCCTTTCTCTTTCTTCGAACCTTGCTTACTCTCCTTGTGGTTTTTCTCATCAAGTTTCTTTTCGCAGGGGGCGTTCACATATCATGCGTCGAGGCCCCCGGTGAGGGAGGACGCCGCGGAAAGCCAGGTGAGGCGCCTCTCTGCTCAGAAAGATAAGGAGAGTAAGGATGCAAAGAAGAGGAAAGAGAAAGAGAAGAACCTGCGTCGGGTGGATCGGGATCAGAGGCTAGCGAAGGCTCGTCGTAACCGGCAGCCTGGAGAGGAGTCCCCCGAGCTCGACTACATGAGCTCGGAGGAGGAGGATGACGATGAGGAGGAGAGCGATGACGAAGGGATGGTGCGGATACATGGGTGTATGCCGGGTCTCTGAGTGATGAGTGATTGTCAACTGGTATGATGCGCATATTCCTTTGGTCTTGTTGTGGCCTGTGTCCGCACGAATGCAGTGATCGACGGCGAGGTGAAGGTCAAGTAGAGATGTGCCGTGCCGATGGACCAAGAGTGGCGAAGGGCGGACGTGAGACTTGGACTGAGGACCGAGGCCCGAGGATCAGCTGTGGTGGCTGGCAGCCTGTGACAGTGACAAGTGAAGAAGTGCGGTCATGTGTTGCCTGAGTCGTGGACTCGGGACACGTGTCGGTGGACGGGGTGCACGGGAAGTGCATCCCCTCTACGACGTCGGTTTGGTGGTAGAGCCAGAGAAAAACCATCAGATGGACGGTTTCCAAGTTTGGGCCTCAAAACCTGGGCGTGGACGGTTTCCGAGTTTGGCCACAAAACTCGGGCTGAGGGTTCAGTTTGGCCACAAAACTTGGGCTGAGGACGTTTCCAGGTTTGGGCCTCAAACCCTGGGCTCTGAGGGCTTGCTGAGTTTGGCCTCAAAACTCAGATGCTGGTGGGCTGGTTTCCCGGTTTAGGCCTCAAAACCAGGGGTGGTCTGGAAAAGGCTGGTTTCCCGGTTTGGGCCACAAAACCGGGGTGCAGAGCGAGGGCGGCACGTGGCGGCGATCCGGAGGTTGCGTCGAGGCAACGCTTCGAATTGTGCGGGCGTGGCCGTCGGATACACCTACCACCGAGTTGGTCCAGAATAACCCTAGGGTTTAGCTGGTTCGCTCTGTAATTAGAATAGAGAGGGGTAGAGTAGGAAATAGACTTAGGCTAGCAGTAGGATAAGTAGTCGGGAGACACCCTCCTCCCATGTATCTCAGTTTTCATTTGCTCTTTCGCACTTAGGGTTTCCTGCTCTCCCATCCCCTGCTGTAGCTAGCTGAGATCCCAGAGAGACTTGCCTCTGTGTACTGTTGATTGTGAGGAAGTGAGACCGTAATCTCACGATTGCAGTGCAGATCGATGACTTGATTCGTGTTTTGATTCGTGTTCTTCGCGTTCTTCGTTTCTTCACGATTTTCCCGTCACTCGATCTCTCTCTCCCGTGCGTCTTTGCGAAATCCGTTTGAATCAACTTGTTCGTATTTGAAAGGAGATCATTTTCACACCGAAGGAATTCATCTATCTCCCTACGAGCAAGTAGATCGAGTTGATTTCGTTTTCGTGGCGCTTTTTCGGTTCATCCTCCTCCCCTTTTGATTTCCCGTGATTGACTCGATTTGAGCGGATGATTCTTGGGGATAGTCTCCTAACTACTCCGTGATCATCCTCTCCAAGTTTGGGAACGTGGGATTTTGATTTGAATCGATTTGGAGAAGAATTGGGAGAAAGGCGATCAAAATCGCCCTCCCTGTGTGACCGCGGACAGTCCGCCACTCAGGGCGCGGATAGTCCACGAGTCGGGGATGAGCCAGACCAGTGGCACGGTTCTTCGGCTGAGTTGCCTTTTGTTTGAATGGCGGACAGTCCGCAGTTCAAAGCCGTGGACAGTCCGGAACATCCAGGGACTTTGCAGCGACCTTGCTGTTTGGCGAGTTTTGCCGGCGGACAGTCCGCCACTCGCCCGCGGACAGTCCGGCACTACCGCGGACAGTCCGGGACCGTACCGGCGGACAGTCCGGGATTTGGCTGTTTGCTCCGGTTTAGTGCGTTTGCTCTCCCGGCTTGTTCGCTTGGTTTTCGGACCTCTCGTTTGGCCCTGTAGTTGACCAAGGAACCTCTCTAGGTATCTTTGCTACTTGTTAGCATAGGTATTTTAGAGTTTCTCGACGTAGCCGTCTATCTACGTCCGGGACTTGGTTTTTGGGGTTGTGTTCAAGCCGGAACTTTTGGAGTTTGGTTTGCTTCTTCTTGGTGGTGCTCCGCTATGATCTGGGATCATCCACCCTCTTCCAAGGGTCGTGAGCATCACGGTTTCGGTCGCCGTCTCTTGGGGTTGATTTTGGGACATTTGGCCAAAGTTTCTGAGAAGAATTTTTGAGCTCCCATTCACCCCCCCTCTGGTCGCCTTGCTAGTGCTTTCTCGGTCCTTCAGATGGATGCGCGTCTGAGGCGCGCGGGGGTCATCGACATCAGGGCTGACCGCTCTTCTGTGCAGGAGAACATCCTGGAGATCCCCCCGGCGAAGGGATCGCGCGGGACGCAGCAGCGGAAGGCCACGTCAGGCCCCGCCACGTCGGAGGCTCAGGGCACGTCGAGCTCCGTGCCGGTCGTGCCTCCTGACGTGAAGAAGCCTCGAACTCGGGGCGCCATTGCCGCGGCGCAGAAGGAGGCCTCGACCGCGTCGACCCAGGCGGGAGTCTCGAGAAGGGCCGGACCTCGAGAAGCGGTCAACACGCCGAGAGGGATTCCGCGCCCGACCATCGTAAGTCGTCGAGGGCGACATCGAGCCTGCGGACGAGCGGGCAACATGAGGGGGCGTCGAGCCCCCGCCACCATGACCGTCGAGGGGGGAGCTCCCGGTCGTCTCGTGACGGGAGTCGCGAGCGATCCCGGAGCCCATCGCCGGGAGAAGGAGGCAGACGCGGGGGGGGGGGGGGGGTGGGGGGGGGGGGGGGGTGGGCGCGACCGCCGGCACGACGCCGGAGCAGTCCCGGAGCCCGCGCAAGGAAAGGCGCCAAGAGGACCGCTCGAAGGAGACGCGGTCGTCCCCCTGGGACAAGAGACAGAGGGAGAGCTCCCCGCCGGGGTCGAGCCACGGGAAGCACCGGGAGCCTTCCCCCCATCCGAGCCACGCGGAGACGGCTCAGGGGCATGGCTCGAGCCATGAGGCGGGCTCGAAGCCCCCGAGCGGGTCCGGCAACTCGGGGAAGAAGTCCCGCCGTCGCTTCGGGTGAGTAACGCTTCTCAATTTTGTTGGTAGTGAGGCTTTACCTTTTTACCTTTGGTGATGCGTGCCGTTTCTGGTTTTTTTAGGGAAAAGCGCTCCCGACAGGAGGCGGACCCCGCGGTGTCCAAGCGGGCCAAGACCTCGAGCTCTGCTGAGGACCAAGCACCTCGAGGTATGGCTGCTCCTTCCGCTGAAATGGCCGCTTGGCTGGTGAAGGCTCGAGCAGCCTTGGCTCGGGGAAGTCAGATGGCCACCGCGGATCTTGGTGAGGCCGACACCGCCGACCACGGGGTGTTGGCGCAAAAAGTGGCGCTGCGCCAGGCACACAGCAAGCCGGAAAAGCTGGCTTCAATCGTAGCCCGGGTGCTCAGAAGTCCGGTGCGTGCCAGTCAGTTTGACCTGCAACTAACAAGGGAGATAAACCGTTAAATACAAAGCTGGAACATGCCGGGTGTGACCAGACAGTTCCAAAATATACGGCCCTGAAGCCACTTACGACGACATATAGCTATGAAAGCTATCTGCCAACAGGTTTAAAGGTTGTTCGGCAATATGAACAGAGTTACATGAATAACAGGTTGCCGAACACGTTTGCATGGGAATCGTACTCGCATGACGTATTGTATGTAGGTTGAAACTTAACCAATCTCGATTGTACAACCGAGTTGGGGTCCATGGAGATTGAACATACAAGCTAAGCATGACTAAGCTAATCCAAAGCCTGCGCCTGCCGCACGACACCTAGCCTTGTCATAGATCAAACACGCTTAGCATGCGTGAACCCTCACCACGTGGCAACCTAGATATGATCCAATTCGGCTATTACGAACATTAGATCTACTGCATAACGACTCTTCAGTAATAAGCATGAAAGAACAGAGCAGATCTATAAAGATGGAGCCGAACCGGACGGTATCTAGATTGGGCAAAAGTGTTATGATAAGATAAACATAGCAAAACATATAACACAAGGTAACTTGATGAATCTACCAGATTGCCAAATCTAACAGAGCCGATAACTATCTTTACTCATGTCTCAATCCGCCGCACGATACAAGACATAAACAAAGACTTCCCGTCATAAGCTTAAATCCGCCGCACGATACTAAGCTTAACATACGAGACTACTTGCACCATATCTAAATCCGCCGCACGATACTAGACATGATAACAAGGTTGCCGGAACTTACGGAGGTCGACGGATCGATGGCCCCTCTCGAAGAACACGACGACACGACTTGGACTCGAAGACGGCACGGGGCCGGGGTTGGTTGTATTGATTGTGAACCGATATTACAATGGCCTCAGGGTTTATATTTATACCCTGGTGTCCTACGAGTCCTAGGAGGACACGATTACAACGATAAAACAGGAAACTTATCTAAAACGCGATGCCTTTTATTCTAAGCCTCTTTAATAATCGGCACGTGCTAACAACAACAAGATCTTCTGTTGCCGAATCTTCTGATATGCCGTATTTGTCGCAAACCGACTTAACCCGAGGTAGCCGACCGCAGCGCTTCATTGCCGAACCCGCTCGCCATTGACTAGTCGCCCTCACAGCCTTGCCGAATGCATCGAGTTAGCCGACCGCGTTCACTGCCTGCCGAATCCCTTAAGCGGCGATTTCTCCCGAACCTGCGTCGTGCTGGCCCACTTGTCACAGTGCGAAAATCCTGTGTTAACACATGCCCCCTAATTTTGGGATAAATGTTTTATTCCTAAATTCATCTTCTTCTTTTCGCACCACTGTAGAGTCTCTGGAAGCATCCGACTTCCTTTGTCATTAATCATCACAGCTGCCGACTCGCCTTTCAATGCACTCGAGATCCTTAAAAATTCCTCTCTATTCCATTTCGGCCTGAACTTCCCGAATTCCTCTGTCCAGCTTCTTCATCTAGAAAAACCCTCTCTTCTCTTGCCCTGAACCGGAAAATGTCTTCCCAAGCAAGCCACTACAGTCTCGAGCTCGGCGACACCAGCACTTCTAAGAGAAGGTTGCTTCTGCTTTGATCTTTTCGCTTTGGATAATTATGCCTCATTTTGTTCCCCCTTCAGGAGGACTGGCGACGACTTCTCCGAGGACCTGGCTCAGAAGGTTACAGATCTCCAGTCTGATCTAGGAAAGAAGAATCGGGAGATTATTCAAATCTCTCAGGAGCGCGATACCTTTCGGGAACAAGCCATCGGTAAGCATCCCTCAACTGTCCTTTTCTTAGCCCTTCCTTCTGCTTGACCCCTTTTCATTCAGCTCTGGAGACTAGGCTCCACTCCCTCGAAGCTGCTATCGCCGACCTTGCTACTTCAGCAATGTGCCAGGCATGGTATCTCTAAGGCAGGTGAATGAGATCAAGCGGATCCTTCCTGACATTTCTAGGGCCGGCATGGGCTACGACGCAGCACTTGCTTTCAATGCCGTCCGGATCCATTCTGGCGCCGACTATCGTCATTTTGACGTTTGTGAGCGAGGACTAGAATTTAGGATAGCACGCTCTGTTGAGGATATGAAAGAAGCCGGAACAGACTTGGCCGACTCTTTCGATTCTGATCTTCCGATTAGAAATAGAATGACATGGACGAACTGATCCTTCATTTGTAATCGACTCCTGTTATGTGGATAAGAAGTCCTTTCATCTATTTTCTTGAAATCAATCTGTGACTAATCTTTCGGAATCAGGGCGTACTCTATTCCATGTGCTTGGCCATTTGTAACATATCTGCATTTTGCATCCAATCGGTTACCATTCTGATGACACCGTATTTAACCGTGTGAACCTGTTCGGCAATCTGGCCAGTGTTTGTCTCGAACACCTAAATCGGCAGTTTTGCCGAAGACAGGCGCTCTATTCTCCGCCGAACACGTTCGTGAGTGCACTCAGACGGCCTACGCAGCCCATTACTGTAGAAGCCCATCTTGGGAAACGGAAAAACCCCCATCCGTCGGTTGATATTCGACATAAACCGTCCCTGGAGACCTGCCTTCTCCCAATCTTGCATCCACTCCTTTAGTACTCTCGCCGCCTCGGCTTCCTTTTTCGTTCCGCCCCAGGAAACCCTAACTTTCCGAGTGCAATGGCGAGCCATGATGACCGCGGCAAACGCCCCGCGACCGAGGAAGCCGAAGGGAGCCGCGTTCGGCGCCTCCGTCGGCGCGGGTAGGACTCTTCGCTTACGTCCTTTGTGGCAGTTTCTTGAAGATTTCGCTCATGCTCGGTTGCTGCTTGCTGACAGGGTCCCCGTTATTTCCTCCGCCGGCGGGCATGCCCGGCCTTCTTCAGCGTCGGGGAGGCCAGAGGCTCCACCATCGGATTCGCCAAGCTCCTCCGACAGTCTCTCCTACCACTCCCATCCTTGGGAGGCGAGCCCGGACCGGGATTCCGACGGCGGCCTTTACGACCACAACGACGCTTTGAACTTCATGGCGCTGCGGGACGAGTCCCGGGAAGAGCTGGCCGCCGTCTCGAAGCAGTACGGGATAGACCAGCTGGAGTGGGAGGATCAACGCCGGCAGTTCTGCGACGCAGTCACGGGTATGAACACCCAATCCTAGATCGGTTTTTTGGTCGTTCTTGTTGATCTTCTAACCGATCCATTTCAACTCGTCGTTCATAGCACTGTCTGAAGAGCTAGAGCGTCTGAAGATGGCGGCGAACGCCGTCGCAGACCGGGTGAACGCCCAGGGTGACACTGCCGAGGCGCGCCTGGCCAATGTACACGGCCGCGTCGAGCAGGTCGCCCTGCAGGGTGTGCACCATGGCGTGGCGCTGGGGTTGTCGGCGCTAACGGTCCGCGCAGAGGAAGATTTTTCCGTGACGCCGGTTGGCTTCCCCGGCGGAGCAAGTCCGGAGGACGTCGAGCAGATCGATGATCTTCTGGACTCCTACGAGGATCATGCTCGCGCCCTCGCCGCAGTCACCAATCCGCAGACGGTCATCAACAGGATGTTCGATAACTGATCTGCACCTTTTGCACATTCCTTACTACGAACAATGCTCTGCTATGTTCATACGCACAACCTGTTTTCCTGTCCTGTGCTTGTTGAGCGTTTGATTTATCTAGCCGATTGCACAGCATCGCGTGCACTTGGCCCCGTATTTCTGCGTTTTTTGTGCTAGAGGCGACATATGCCGTGCCGGCTGTTTTTTGTTCTAAGGACGATAGAATCTATCGGCCATTTTTTGCGCTAGGGGCGACACCATTTTGTATCGGCCATCGGTGCCCGCTGGTCCTTGATTCCGTTATGCACCGACCTCCACGCTAGGATGAAACCTCTTTAGATAACGTCCATTAATTGCCCTAGCAAACTCTTCTCCTTGGAGGGTTTTCAGAACATACGCATTACCCGGAGCACGTCTCAGAACTCGAAAAGGCCCTTCCCAGTTAGGGGACCATTTGCCGAATACCTTATCTTTGGTACCGATCGGCAAGACAATTTTCCAAACCAAGTCTCCTTCTCCGAATCCTTTTTCTTTCACTTTCGAATTGTAGTACTTGGCAACGCGTATCTTGTTCTTCTCAATATTTTCCAAGGCCTTGAGACGAATCAAATGCAAATCCTCTAGCTCATCCATCATCAAACCTTATAATTCTCTTTAGCCAGATCGTTCTGCAATGTAACTCGTCTTGACCCCGACTGCAACTCCCATGGTAGCACTGCGTGATGCCCGTAGACCAACTCGTATGGCGACGTCTGAGTCGACCCATGACAAACCATTCGGTACGCCCACAAAGCTTCGTTGAGTACCAAGTGCCACCTTTTAGGTTTCTCTTCGATCTTCTTTTGAATGATTTTAATCATGATTTTGTTAGAAGCCTCTGCCTGTCCATTGGCCTGTGCATAGTAAGGAGAAGAATTATAGAGTTTAATCCCCATCTCTTCGGCAAAGTCACAAAACTCCGAGGAAGTGAACTGAGTCCCCTGATCGGTAGTGTGAGTGATAGACTGAGGAATGCCGAATCGGTGAATGATGTGCTCCCTGACGAAGGACACCATGTTCTCTGACGTCACCTTCTTCAATGGGATGGCTTCAACCCACTTAGTGAAATAATCCATGGCCAACAGGACAACTTATGTCCTTTGCTAGATGGAGGGTGAATCTGGCCGATCAAATCAATGCCCCATTCAACACCATCCTCTGAAAGCCAAGGCTTAATGATCGGATTCATGGCCGATGCTGGAGCCCTTTGCACATTGCCGAATCGCTGACAATCCTGACAACCTCTGTAGTACTCAAAGCAATCTTCGAGCATAGTCGGCCAAAAATATCCAGTCCTCTTGATTAACCATCTCATACGGTGAGCCGACTGGTGTGCACCACATACGCCTTCGTGCACCTCATACATCAGTTTCCTAGCCTCGTCTCGGCTCAGGCACTTAAGCAAAACCCCATCTATGGATCTGTAGTACAATTGATTGTCCAAGAGCGTGAACTTAAGAGCCTTGTACCTGAGTTTTCGGGAGACTTTCCTGGATGGGTCCCTGAGGTAATCGGCAATGTTGTCTCTCCAGTCTTCAATTGCCTGATTATCATTTGGGACTGCTTGATCATCTTCTGGGGTTGTTTGCTCTTCCTCAAGTGCAAAAATGTTTTGATTCTCCCTATACCCAGATGCTGCTTGAGCCAACTGGTTTGCTTCTTCGTTCTGCCCCCTAGGAATATGTTGCAAGGTTGCTGATCGAAACTGTCTAAGGAGCTCTTGGCAACCTTTGAGATATTCCTGCAGCGTGTCGTTTTTGCATTCGTACTCACCTGTCAGCTGCCTGATCACCAACTCCGAGTCACCAAAGATCTCTACGGCGTCTGCCTTAATGTCCACAAGCAACCGCAGTCCCCGAAGCAATGCCTCATACTCCGCTTGATTATTAGTCACCGGGTACTCGACCGGTATAGAGTATTTGAAAGGTGCCCCCTTGGGAGAAATCAACATGATCCCGACTCCACCACCTTTACTACACGACGATCCATCAAAAAACAATGCCCAGGGGGCAATGGTTACTATGTTAGAGTCACGATGGTGGGTGACGAAATCAGCCATAATCTGGCCTTTAACAGCCTTTGCCGATTCAAAACGCAGATCAAATTCAGAAAGAGCTAAAACCCATTTACCGATCCTTCCACTTAAAATCGGCATTGATAACATGTGCTTGATTACATCAAACTCTGATACTACCACGCATTCGGCATTCAATAGATAGTGCCGAAACTTGGTACAGGAATAGAAAACGCACAAGCACAACTTTTCGATAGCCGAATACCTCGTTTCGGGGTCCAGTAGCTTTCGGCTAAGATAGGCTATGACTCTCTCTTTTCCTTCGAATTCTTGCATGAGGGCCGACCCTATTGTTAGGTTGTCGGCCGCCACGTACAACTTGAAAGGCTTGTCAAGTTGTGGAGGAACCAATACTGGTGGTGCCTTCATGTATTCCTTGATCTCATCGAAAGCCTTTTGTTGCACGTCACCCCACATGAACTCCTGATCTTTCTTGAGCTTCAACAGTGGAGAAAATGGCAGCACGCGCTCGGACAAGTTGGATATGAACCTTCTGACGAAATTGATCTTGCCGAGTAGTGATTGAAGTTCTTTGAGATTGGTCGGCGGCACTACCTTATCAATTGCTTCCATGCTCTTCTTGCCGACTTCGATGCCCCTCTTGTGGACCAAGAATCCCAGAAACTCACCAGCCGACACCCCAAATGCACACTTGGTTGGATTCATCTTCAAACCGTGTTTCCTTGTGCACTCCAAGGTCTTCCTTAAATCGGCCAAGTGTCCTTCTTTGCCTCTGGATTTGACCACCACGTCATCAATGTAGATCTCTACGATTTTGCCGATCAGCTCATGGAATATGTAATTCATGGCTCGCTGGTAAGTGGCACCGGCATTTTTTAAACCAAAAGTCATGACAACCCATTCAAACAAACCTATATGGCCGGGGCACCTGAAGGCGTTTTTGCCACATCCTCTGCAGCCATGAAGATCTGGTTGTAACCTGCATTGCCGTCCATAAAGCTTATAATTTCAAAACCGGCCGAAGCATCTACTAGCAAATCGGCCACCGGCATTGGATAACCGTCCATAGGAGTGGCTTTGTTGAGGTTCCTGAAGTCGATGCAGACTCTCATCTTCCCGTTCTTCTTGTACACCGGGACAATATTGGAGATCCACTCCGCATATCGACACGGCCGAATGAAGTTAGCTTCTAATAATCTTTCCACTTCCTTTTTACGTACGTCGCCAATACCTCCTCCTTGTATATCCTGCGTGGAGGTTGTTTATATGGGCGGTATCCGGGTTTGATCGGCAACTTATGCTCAACGATGGACCGATCCAATCCAGGCATTTCTGTGTAGTCCCAAGCGAAACAGTCCTTGAATTCTTTTAGAAGATCTACTAGCTGTACTCTGAAATCAGGGTCTAAACTGGAACTTACAAACATCGGCCTCTTCTTACTCGCGTCACCAACATCCACTTCTTCCAGCTTGTCGGCCGACGTGAAGCCACGTCCCAGTTTGCCCTCGCTGTTGTCGGTTGGGTTATCCATCTAAAAGAAGCTTTGAGAGCCGATTGCTTGGATCGGCTGTTGATCCCTGTCATAGACGTTGACAGGACCTTCTCCCCACACACGATCGGAGAAGCAATCTACTCCGTCGAATTCCCAGTAAGTGGGCTCAATGGTAGCAACACTCACCGAGTCGTCAGCTTGGACGATCTCGATGTTATCTCCAACCCACTGAATGAGTATTTGGTGCATGGTCGAGGGCGGTATGTCCAGCAGTTGGCATGGATCCAATCCCTGCCCAAAAGCAGGCTGTATGCCCCCTTGCCATCAATGACAAAGAAGGTCGTGATGAGCGTCTTGGATCCAATCATCAGCTCTGCGTGCACGGCACCCCGAGTGTCAGAGGGATTGCCGGCAAAGTCACGGAGTATCATGTCCGTTTTGAGCAGATCTTCATCATTCATGCCCAGTCTTCTGAAGGTGGCATAAGGCATGATGTTGATCGCTGCGCCGCCATCGACAAACATCTTGGTCAGCGGTTTTCCGTTGACGTACCCTTGACATACAACGGCTTTAAATGCCGATGCTTGGCTGGTTTGTCAAATGCTGCCTTCTGAGACAACACGAGCTGTGCCGCGAGCTCGTCGTGCTCAGCCTCGTCGGAGTCCGAATACGCCTCGTCCTGTGCCCCCTGGCTGGTTGGAGCCATGAATTCCAGGGGGAGGAAGAAAGTCATGGCCACGCCAGCGCCCTTGCCAGTGTCGTCTGGTTTGTTCTTCGGGCGCCACTCTTGCTTCTTCCCATCGGCGGCTGCTTCTTCCAATTCCCTATTCCGGAGGCGCTGCACCCTCCTTTTCTGGCTCTTTCTGAGCCCTGGCGGGCACCACTGCCCCTTTGCCACCTATATGGGCGGGGCTGTGCCTCCTCGCTGTCATCCTGGTGATGCACCCACCCCTGGTCGGCATATCTTTTGGCTTGCCGACCCGGCTTCTCATTTTTAGGCGCCGATCGTCCATCGGGATGCGTGATCCCAACCTTTCATGGACAGGGCGGCGGTTGACCCGATCCTGCCTATACCCCTTGTACTGATCGCTGCATTCGGGGCAGTTGTTGACGGCGGGCAGCTTCAAGCCTTCGTTCCAGCAGTGGCGGAAGAACGGGCAGCCCCAGTGAGCTTGCTCCCGCTCTTGGCGGCGTTCTTGCTCCCAGCGATGGGCCTGTTCTCTGTGGTAAGCCCTCTCCTCCAGACGATACCGGTGCTCTCCCGTGTGATCGTCTTTATGCTGGTGTTCCTCTGCGAATTCTCGCTCTTCGCGTTGGAGGCGCCTCTGCTCTTTCTCATTTTGTCGGTGCCACTTGTTAAGGAGATCCCTGTGGGTAGGCTTGCGCCTGGAAGATGACTCTCCGTACTCGTGTCGACTATTCACGGATCGGGCGCGCTGCCGGAGCTCATCGCCAGTGATTTGCTGATCGGGATCCACTGCGCCAGATTCGCGCGCCTTGTCGGAGGTGAGGACTTTGACTTTGCCCTTGCCTCTGGGATCCTCTGGAGCTACCATGTTCACTGAGAAGAACACGGCGTTCTGGGCGAAGGGGTTGGCGTCGATTTTCATCTTGCCGTTGAACTTGATGTGTCCGTCCTGGATGGCCTTCTGGATCCTTGTCCTGAACACACGGCAGTCATTAATAGAATGGGTGTTAGTGTTATGAAAGCCGCAGTACTTCTTGTCCTTAACCCTCCAGGACGCAGCATCGGGTGATCCGGGGGTAGCCTGACTCTCCCTTCGGCGACCAGAAACTCGAAGAGCTTGTCGGCCTTGGTGACGTCGAAGTCGTATGCCCCCTTCTGCTGGCGCAGCCATTGCTTGTTGGCCTGGGTCGGTTCTTTGTCCCAGTTGAACTCTGCAGCGGCCACCTCATCTTCGGCATCGGTATAGTCATCGGCTTCGTCCAGGAAAGCTTGATACATCTGGGCCGCGACATTATCCCTCTGGAATCGCCCTTCCCTCCGGAAGCCTTGTGCTTGAATAGTCATTTCATTCAGCCGGCGAGAGAGATGACCCAGGTCCTCGAACTCCTGGCCGAAGAGCTTGTCTCTGATGCTTGGGAGCATGCCTGCCACGGCCAATGGTGGAAGCTGGTCATCCGGCAGGTACATGCCGAAGCACTGGCTTTTGACCTCCCTAAACCTGCGCAGGTAGTCCTGCGGCGTCTCATTCGGCCTTTGTCGCACGTACATGATGTCCACCAGTTTCTTCTCTTTGGTACCCGTGTAGAAGTGTGTATGGAACTTTTGCTCCAAATCTGCCCA